>CM060360.1:2823771-3543771 GCA_030545235.1 Helianthus tuberosus | reverse complement strand
AGGTTGCTGACCATAACCGCCACCTCTGCCCATCATCAGATTATAATTTCCAGGCGGCATAAATCTGGTGGCAGGTGGCGCTTGCATCTGAAACCCTTGGCCATTGTTCATTCCCATACCCATATTTTGAGGCATATTGTTCATTCCCATTCCCATACCCATATTCTGAGGCATATTGTTCATTCCCATACCCATATTTTGCGGCATATGGTTCATTCCCATGGGCTGGTTTAGACCTCCAAACCCTGGCCCTGCACCCATTCCCATTCCCATTCCCATTCCCATTGCTGAACCCGCCATGGGGTTGGATGCGGGTCTTAAAGCACTCGCACCAGCATGTCCAATTCCAGAACCCGACCCATGGCCTTACCCATGGTTACATTTGAAGTCGCTGGGGTTTTGCTTGGTTTCTCCATTCTCTTTTCTTAACAGTTTATCGCCTCAAAATCAATTCCAATGTCAGATAGCGGGTTGGTTTTAGCTGCACATTCGAAAATAGTGTCATAACTCAAATATATATACACACACACACACACATATTCAGGGTGCGGATCATGAGAGAACTACATAGTTGCTTACTTGAGAACTTGAGAGAACCGCTATCAACCAAGCAAATTTTTTTCAATTTTTTATATTAAAAGTTTATTATTGTAAAAAGTTTAGGAAAAAATATATGTAGAATGACGACCTACATATATGTAGCTCATACAAGGTATATATATGTACTAGTTCGTCAATCCACATATATTATTTTTTTATTTTTAAAAGTTCCATAAGAACTAGTAGCATATAAATAATAAAAATAATAAAAATAAAAATAAAATTTCAGCTTGGTTGACTGGGCTTTTTTGTCTTGACAATATACTATAAAAGTCTTCTGGAAATCGACCCCTTTTTTCTTAAAAAAAAGAGTGTTATTCAATAAAGCATTTATATAAAGTGTTGTTCAAAAACTATTTACTAAAATAGGGTTTTTTCTGATTTTTTGTCCCTATTATTATAAAAACAAATATAATACTAAATAATTAAAAAAATTCATGATTTTTCTTTTGCAGGTTATAGCCCTCACATGATCCATTCCCTACATATATGTGTGTGCGCGCTATAAAAAAACAAAATAACTCACATCCATCAATGTTCAAATTAACGAGCCCACGGTTCAACGTATCAGTCCAAATTGTGGATTTGGTCTCCAACTTCTCTTTTGTACGTTGTTGAGAAGCTACAGCAAGTGCACCCGTTAAGCAGTGACAGTCTGACAGATGGTGGTTGGGTGGCCTTGGAAGTATTTAATTGTAACTGTGGTTGTTGATAGAAACTTGAAATCGAGGCAGCTGGCGGTGTCGGGGCTGACGTAGGTTGACCGTAAAACTGGAATCCGCCGTTAAGGTTATTATTAGGTTGACTGGATTTACCATTGGAACTGGGAAAACCTGCCTGTGAGACGGAACCCGACTGAGAAAACATCAGTAGAAGGGACGGTGAAAGGTGATTTTGATTGTTGAGTCGAGAATACATCAGTAGAAGGGACAGCTTTAAAAGGACCATCACCAAATGGATCATCAAACTGCAGCATAAAACACAATACAAGCATCAAATGGTGTGTGCAAACAAACACTTGTGTGCACTCATGTGGTGAGTTTTTAAGACGCACTTGAGTTGTTGGTGAGCAGCAGCGAAGGTCTGACTAGGATTAGAGATAGTTGGAGCAGGTGGTTCAGATAGAGAACCAAACGTTTATTAAGTATGTTTCAACAACTATAATAATTAATTAACGATAAACTGTCAGGTACAATTGTACAGAAAAAAAAGGGCGGTGAGACCTGGGAGATCACTGAAGGTGTGGTGGCTGCCGGAGTAGGTACGGTGGCAGACAAAGGTGGTGTGGCAGCGACCGGAGGTTCAAATGTCTTAACCCGTTTAACCATTTATCTTAACCCATCTGACCCATTAGAGATAAAGCGTCATCCAAATTCACCCATGTGTATGTAAACGGGTCGATAGTGCCATGTATACTCAGCCCTTCAAAAACAGACAACTGACAGAGAACAAAACGAGTATTATTAGAGGGTTAAATAACTAGAAGAATGATTTTGACTAAAGAATCGGTGACTAAAATGGGGTAAATAAAAACTATTGTTTTTCTCTTAAACAATCAATGTTGCTACTTGTATGAAGCTCATGATTTTGACTAAGGAATCAGTGACAAATCAAGCCATAGACATTCCTGAGATGTTTAATCAAACAAATGGGTCCCTAGTATAATTCTGCAGCCACATTTGTTTTAAAATTGTCTTAGAAAAGCAATGTTACCTCATACATATTATAACCTAAAGCTTTCATTTGTATCATATACCTAATTTAGTACAAAGAAAGTAGCAAAATAACATCAAAATAAAGGTGAGACATTTCATCGAACACCTTGTAAGCATGTCAAAAACAATCGAAACACATACAAGATTCAGTTGATGAAAGATTACAGAGATACTCAATAGTTGAAGATATGCTGATTGGGGTTCGCAAAATCGCTTATAATGTTCTTCCTGCGATTCGTCATTTAAAACAGAGTCTTGTAAGTCTCTGATCTTCTTAATTCTATATCCGCAACAAACTTTTATTAAGTATATATTCAACAAGTATAATAATTACCTAGCAATAAATTGTCAGGTACAATTGTACCAATAAACAAAGAGCGGTTTACCTGGGGGTGGACCACGAGGGTCAAAAAAGTCAAACCCATCTGGTTCCTTGTCGTAGATCACTGAAGGTGTGGCGGCTGCCGGAGGCGGTAGCGTGGCAGCGACCAGAGTTTCAGAGTTGCTAGCAAGCACAGCACCTAGAGAAAATTTAGAAACAAATATTCATTTTTTTAATGAAACAAATAAACTAATGTGTAAAATACAATTACAAATACTATATCATTACAATAATAATTTTAAACATTTTCTAACAAAGAAATTTAGAAGGTTCTATGCATTTGAATACACTTCAAATGGATTTACCCGTTTAACCATTATTTTAACCCATCTGACCCATTAGAGATAAAGCATAAACCAAACTGCCATGTATATGTAAACGGGTCGAAAGTGCCATGTATACTCAATCATTCAAAAACGGACAATTGAGCGAGAACAAATGAGTATTATTAGAGGGTTAAATACCTAGAAGAATGATGACCATCATCTCTATCAGAGCTTTGACTTTTTGCACCATAATCACCATCGATACTTTGACTTTTTCTGCGATATTCATCATCGCCATAACTATAGCGGTCTTCACCATCACGTCCATATGAATCCCTACCATAACCGTTACGATCTTCATCTCTACTTCCATATTGCCCGTCATATCGATCATCTCCAGAACCTCCGGATGTCTGGCGGAACCTACTTTGAAATATTGTCAATCCAGTACAAATATTAGTGTCAAATATGATTGTAAACACTATATTATTTAAATAATAATCTAAATTTTTTGAATAAAACTATTTAGGATGTTTTATACTTTTATGCATCAAAAACACATTGAGCAACTTTCAACCTGTTTCCTATAGAACTATTTTTACAGTTACCTGTGAGAGATAAAAACATAACCCGAATTTACATGCTTAAGAGTAAGAGTAAAATGCCATTTTCGTCCCTGAGGTTTGGCCAGTTTTGCGACTTTCGTCCAAAGGTTTGTTTTTTCGCATTTGGATCCAAAAGATTTCAAATCTTGCCATTTTCATCTGGCTCGTTAACTTCATCCATTTTTCTCCGTTAAGTCAGGGGTATTTTCATCTGGCTCGTTAACTTCATCCGGACGTAAGTCGCAAAACTGGCCAAAACTCATGGGAAAAACCAACCTTTGGACGTAAGTCGCAAAAGATGTCTAAAAAGACGGTACTGATACCATCTATTCTTATAGTGTTTATAGTGTTTTTATTTCTGATTGAGGGTTCTTTCTAGGGATGAGCTTGGTACCAACCAGTATCCGCACCGAAAATCCCCAAAAGTGGGTACTGATACCGAATATACCCGGTATGGTTTGGTACCGGACTACCAGTACTGGTTCAGTGCCGGTAATTGAGGGTAAATACCAGTACTGAAAATGTCAAAACTCGGTACCGAATCGGTACCAAAAATGTACTCGGTTCGTAAATTGGGTACCAGTACCCACTAACATTTGCTCATCCCTAGTTCTTTCAAGTAACTAAAATATATAAATTCAATTGTTCGCATCAGATAAGATTACCTAATCCTCAAAAAATTCTCTGCAAATGCATAGTTTCACATGCTCAGCCGCTCAGGTTTACAATTTGAACTCCACCTATACTCAAATAGAAATCTTAGTGTCAAACAAATCATCATACCTGCTTAAGTATTAAAAAGCGCCTACGCATTATTCCATTTTGTACAAAACATGAACTTCAAAAGTGTATCAGCATTCGGTTACTAACATAAATGGAAGCCGATTATGTGTGGTTAAAGACAAGCAAATATGGTTTATAAAAGCACATAGGGACGATACTGGACAAACAAATACGGGATACTACGAACACTAAAATAATAAAAAAATACTTAAACAATCAACTAGCCAGCTTATCCATGTCAACGATTCAACGAACGATGTAATGAGACGATCAAGTGCCAGCAACCAACCAAAAATTTCAGGGACTTCCTAAAAATTTTACCGGTTCAACATAAAAAATTAACAAACCAATTCCAAACTAATCTTAACCTACTGATGCAAAATACAGCCTGACACTTGAAAAACGCACTTGCTGTTAAAACACTTTAGTTGCTAAACTTGTAATACACTTGAAGAAATTGACATTCAATAAAAATTTTAAGGTTACACCATCCTGTAAGTTCAAAATTTGAGTCCTGCATATTAAGTTAGGTTTTGGTCACTATAAGAGCATGAACTACAAGATCTATCAGAAACAACAAGAAGCCCAAAATAACCGTACCAAAGAAGCCTGAGCAGGCTCATCCAAATGAGAAAAAGGCCAATAATTCCTCTTTTTCATCTTCCCTTGACATCGTTCTTCTACCTCTCTACAAAGCAAGAGAGCCCCCTATACATTCAATAAAAAAAGTTTCTCGGTGATTCTATATCTTTGTTCAGTACCACAAATCTGTTCGAACAAATTAAGTACAAAATCAGTTAAACAATTTCCACCCGTAAATAGAGCTTATGAATGTGGTTACACTCTACAACTCTAAAGAAACAACATTTTATTACAATCAAAATCACATGGGGAGATGCAGATAAAACCTTGAATCAATTATCAACAATAGGCATATATTGAATTGCCTATGAATACCAAAGACAAACAAACAAGTTATTTAACAAAAAAATCAACCACCTGTAAAACCGTACCTGACAGAGAACAACCATGGTACTCAGACCCCCACTTTCAGCCAAAAACTTAAACCTAAACTTCTACAGCCCACCTTTAACATCCTCACGCGTCTTCGCCTTCGGTACCGCCTTCATAAGCTTCGGAGACAACACATACCAAACCTCCAAACCCTCAACCACGTGATTCAAAGATAGAATTACCCAAATCCAGCCTCTTCCCGTGTTATGGGAGGAAGGAGGGGCAGAATTAGGTTAGAGTTGGTGGGGAGGAGGGAGATTAGAGTTAGGGCATGTTTGGATAAGCTTTTGAAACCAATTTATTGGCTTATTACTTATCAAAAAGCCAATAATTTGTTTTTGTGTTTGGATAACATAAAGGGAAAATAGCTAAAATAGCCAAGACTTTGTCAAAGTTTCAAAAATAGCCAATTCAAACGTCTCCATAAGACGTTTCCTCAAACCTGAAACGTCTTAAAGAATAGCCACCCACCGAAAGCCACGTGTCCACAAGTGATGCTGAGACGTTTCAGAACTTTGGAAACAGCAGAGACATTTCAGAACTCTGCAAAAACCCCTGCTGAGACGTTTCCCAAGCAGAGCCAAACCTGCTGAGACGTTTCCCTGCTGAGACGTTTCCCAAGCTTATATCCGGTAGAGAGAGAAAGTGAGGAGAGAGAGAGACACGGGGACATAGATACATATCTTGTATCTACACTTCCACACCTACATATAGATATAGATATATAAACATAAAGAGAGAGAAAGCTCTCTGCTTTCTGCTTTGCTTTGATTCTTGAATCTTGTTAAACTATGCTCTGCTGCGACGACGGTGAGCCCCGGCGGTGAACGAACGAGAGAGGGAAAGAGAGGCAAGAGAGATAGAACGACGAGGGAGAGAAGGAGGGCCGACGCCCCTCGCCGGCGACGACTCCGGCAGCCGTAACCCGAGTAAACACACATCCACTCATCTCTATTTCAGATCGGCAGATCTAGTTTTTTGTTAAAATTTATTTTTTTTCTTTTGTTTTCCGGTGATAATCGATGATGATAATGAATTGACGTGATGAAGATGATGAATCGGTGATGATGATGTTGAAGGTGTTAATATGGTCTTTATTTGTGGACATGTGTAGACACTGCATGTGAATTATGGGATTAAAGTCATCTCCACACTGGATATTCTGTTTTCTATAATATTAACTTACCTACCACAAATAAAGACCAAGTTAATATGGTGATGAAGATGATGAATCGGTGATGATGAGGTTGTAGAGAGAGAAAGAGAGTGGGGGTGGGGTTGTAGAGAGAGAAAGGGGAGGGGTGGGTGGAAACATCTTAAAGAGTGGATGTCTGACAAGAGAAAGAGAGAGAGGTAAAAGTTAAAATGGTATTTCTCAAGACTGTCATCATCATGTGCATGTTTCTTTTGTGTGGACACGTGGCTTTCATGGATTGGTTGTTGGTTGAGACGTTTCAGGTTTGAGGAAACGTCTTAAAGAGACGTTTGAATTGGCTATTTTTGAAACTTTGACCAAGTCTTGGTTATTTTGGCTATTTCCCCTAACATAAAAGTCCTTTTTGAAATGGCTTTTTGCAAAAGAAGGTAACGGAGGTTTTGAAAAGCCAAGGAATTGTGACTTCTTGATCCAGTTATGACTTTTCAATAATCAAATTACTAAATTGCCCCTTATATTTGTGTCTTTATATCTGTGTGCCCTACAACAGCACAACACACATTCATCACATCTGTTCTCTCGTAACACACAGCAACAAGCCGCCACAGCAGCGATTCCGGTTCCTTCTCCGGCGGCCCATTCCGGTTCGTTCATCACATTTGTTCTCCACCTCCGGCTTGCTTTTTCGGCGGCCCATCCAAAAGCTAATCCAAACACTTTTTTTTAAAACTCCTTTTCAAAAAGTCCTTTTTCCCAAAAGTCCTTTTTGCTCTAATAAGCTTAGCCAAACATGCCCTTAATTTGTTTTGGGAAAAATTGGAACGTGGGAGATTTAATTCGTTTTGGGAAAAATAAAAGCGTGAATTCTTTATATGAAATTTGGCGGGGTTTATGAAAATTTAACTTAATTTAATAAAAAAAGAGAAAAATGCTTGGATAGTCCCTGTGGTTTGCCCATTTTTCACCTTTAGTCCCTAACTTTCTAAAATTATAGCTATAGTCCCCAACTTTCGCAATTTCTTTCCCGGATAGTCCCTGGCACGGATGGGGTTAGTTTTTTGTGTTAAGTGGATGTGAAATGACCAAAATACCCCTACTTTTAAATAATAATATCAGTCAAAGTCAACATCCCATCTCCATCTCTTAAACCCCTACAACCACCGTAACCTCTACTATCACCACCGACTGCCACCAATCCACCATCCTAAAGATAACAAAATTCACAGCCATGATTTATACCCCAAAATTTAGAACTCAACAAAATCACAAAATTCATGAAACAGAGCAAATAAATTAAACCCATAAAACACACACAAATTGCTTCAAAATTAAACAAAATCATAACCAGTTAAACAAGTTTTTTTGAAGCAAACGTGAAACAGAGCAGGTGTGTCAATACCAAACCACAAAATTAAATAGAATCATTAACTTCATAGCTATGTTTTATACCCCAAAATTAAACTCACAAAATTAAATAAAATCATTAACTACCGTCGTCGCTGCCGTTACTCCGGCTAAAGCCGACTGTCAAATCGGCACAGTGGGTGGCGGAGGTGGTGGTGGCTGATTACGGTGATAGAGGTGGTGGTGGCGGATGATGGTGGCGCTGTCGCTGCGGTTACCGTCGTCGCTGTCGCTGCCGGCGCCGATCGTCAAATCGGCACCAATTTGAGGTAAAAACTATACCATTCTACTCGTATTCATGGCCTGAATAAAAGCTCTATAGTTTTTGAGTGGCAATCGTACCGATTGAACATGAATTTCTGAAATGAAATCACAGGGCGATTTCAAGGGTTTACACATGAAGAAGGCACAGTGGGTGGAGGAGGAGGCGGTGGTGGCTGATTACGGTGATAGAGGTGGTGGTGGCGGATGATGGTGGTTGTTGGTGGTTGTGGCATTGGTGGCATGGCGGTGAGAGACGGCGAGGATGATGGGTTGGTGATGGAGGTGTTGACAGGCGGTGGGGTTTTATGGTGGTGGTGAAGATGAAGGTGGTGGTGGTTTAGAGAGAGAGAAAAGGGTCTGAAGGTGATGAACTGATGATGAAGAATGAATGTGGTAGGGATGTTTGGTTTTTATATTTTAAGAAAAAATATTTAATTAATGGGAAATTGGATTTAAATAATCCGAACTTTCACCTGTTGGCCAATAACACTCCGAACTTTCAGTTTGGCCAGCAGCACTCTCAACTTTCATCCTATTTTCCCAAAACACTCCCAAACTAACATATCACTAACCAAGTTAGTTTTTAAGTTTTATTTATTACACAAACAGTCCCTGTAGTTATAATTTACTAGTTTTAAGTTTTATTTATTACACAAACAGTCCCTGTAGTTATAAAAAAAATCATAAAAATAAAAAAAAAATCTAAAAATTCAAAAAAATCATAAAAATTCAAAAAAAATTCAAAAAAAATCAAAAAAATTTAAAAAAATCAAAAAAAATAAAAAAAAATCATAAAAAATCATAAAAATTCTAAAAAAATATCAAAAAAATTCTAAAAAAATCATAAAAAAACGTTTCGACCCGTACCGTTTCGACGCGAACTGTTTCGGCGCGTACCGTTTCGACCCGGACCGTTTCGAACCGTACCGTTTCGACGCGTACCGTTGAAACGGTACGGGTCGAAAACGGTACGGGTCGAAACGGTACGCGTCGAAACGGTTCGCGTCGAAACGGTACGGGTCGAAAACGGTACGGGTCGAAACGGTCCGGGTCGAAACGGTACGGTTCGAAACAGTTCGCGTCGAAACGGTACGGGTCGAAACGGTCCGGGTCGAAACGGTACGCGTCGAAACAGTTCGCGTCGAAACGGTACGGGTCGAAACGGTTTTTTATGATTTTTTTAGAATTTTTTTGATATTTTTTAGAATTTTTATGATTTTTTATGATTTTTTTTATTTTTTTAGAATTTTTTTGATTTTTTTTGAATTTTTATGATTTTTTTGAATTTTTTTGAATTTTTAGATTTTTTTTTATTTTTATGATTTTTTTTATAACTACAGGGACTGTTTGTGTAATAAATAAAACTTAAAACTAGTAAATTATAACTACAGGGACTGTTTGTGTAATAAATAAAACTTAAAAACTAACTTGGTTAGTGATATGTTAGTTTGGGAGTGTTTTGGGAAAATAGGATGAAAGTTGAGAGTGCTGCTGGCCAAACTGAAAGTTCGGAGTGTTATTGGCCAACAGGTGAAAGTTCGGATTATTTAAATCCAATTTCCCTTAATTAATTCATTTTGTTTTACTTAAGGGTATTATAGTCATTTTATATCAACTTAACTGAGAAAACTAACCCCCATCCACGTTAGGGACTATCCGGGAATGAAAATTGAAAAGTTGGGGACTATAGAGGTAATTTTAGAAAGTTAGCGACTAAAGGTGAAAAAAGGGAAAACCACAGGGACTATACGGGCATTTAACTCATAAAAAAAAACAAAAAACAAAAAACAAGGCGGGTTTTATGAAAATTTAACTTAATTTAATAAAGAGTTAATTGCCAAAATCGTCCCTGAGTTTTGGGTAGATTTGCCATTTTCGTCAAAAATGACACTTTTTTACCAAATTGCACCCAACGTTTGTAACTTTTTGCCACTTTTATCCAAACCACTAACTTAATTTATTTTTTCTGTTAAGTTGAGGATATTTGGATGAAACTGGCAAATATAAAACCACAGGGACGATTTTGGCAATTTACTCAAACTCTTTTAAATTTCTTTTATTTAATTAATTTTGTTACATATATAATAAAAAAAAATATACATGCAATTTTTATATGAAAAAAATAATAGCTTTGTCACATAATTTTTATAAATTTTCATCCAACTACTAACTAAGTTAATTTTTCTATTAAGGCGAAGGATGTTTATAAACTAAGACATAAATTAATTTCTAATTTTTTATATAGATCAGTTTTATAAAAATAAAATCTACTTAAACCTCTAAATTTTATAAAACTAAAATGATGGTGACCTTGTTGAAAAAGATCAAATAAAAAAATCTTATCATATGTACCAAGTTTTTAATTCATCTTTTACTCTTTTAAATTCGCTCATAAGGAAAAACAGAAGCCAGTGCCCCCCCCCCCCCTATCAAACAACGTATCGTTACCAAACCTTAAAATTATCCACCAAATTGTAATTATAATGCTATGAACCAAAAGTTTTTTTACTCAAGAATAAGTATTAGTTAGTTACCCTCATAATCTTAATTAAATAAATATTTTATTTCTACCAACATATTTCCTTGGTGCTCAAAACATTTAAAAAATATGTAACGTTTTACAATTTTTTTCTATCTTTAAAAGTGATAAACACTAAAAGTTGTAATCGATTGTTATGTATTGCACACCAATGACGTTTTCTCTTTATAAAACTGATTTATATAAAGAAGCTGTAAATTAATTTTTGTCTTAACTTATAAAATTTAAAACATCCTTCACCTTAACAGAAAAGTTAAACTGAGTTAGTGATTTGGATGAAAATTTATAAAAATTATGTGACAAAACTATTAATATTTTTTTTCTAAAAACTCCATGTATATTCTTTTTTATTATATATGTCGCTGGGGTTACCCATGGTTACATTTGAAGTCGCTGGGGTTTTGCTTGGTTTCTCCATTCTCTTTTCTTAACGGTTTATCGCCTCAAAATCAATTCCGATGTCAGATAGCGGGTTTGTTTTAGCTGCACATTCAAAAATAGTGTCATAACTCAAATATATACACACACACACACACACGTATTCAGGGTGCGGATCATGAGAGAACGACATAGTTGCTTACTTGAGAACTTGAGAGAACCGTTATCAACCAAGCAAATTTTTTTCAATTTTTTTCAACTTTTTATAATAAAAGTTTATTATTGTAAAAAGTTTAGGAAAAAAATATATGTAGATTGACGAGCTACATATATGTAGCTCATACAAGGTATATATGTGTTAGTTCGTCAATCTACATATATTATTTTTTTTATTTTTAAAAATTCCATAAGAACTAGTAGCATATATAATAAAAATAAAATTAAAATTTCTGCTTGTTTGAAGGGGGCAGATTGGGATTTTTTTTTTTCATTTAAGGGTGGAGGGTATGATTCAAACACTTTAGGGTGTTTGAATTTTCTCTACCCAATAATCTCATGTCATGTCAACTACCCCCTTCACTCTCCATTTTCTACTCGAACACTGTAGGATCGTTGTTGGACCCGAACGAGTCAATCAGAAGAGCTTTAAATCGGATTCAAAGGCGGAATCAGTGAAACGGACGCGAAAACAGCTTGATACTCTTAAATCTGTCACTTTGATTGATTATAACACTAATTACAACCTGAACAGATTTCGGCAGCACTTCGTTACAAATCCTGAAGTGTTTTCAAATGAAATGACAAGTTCCCTATATATAGTGGTGGAGGTTTCTTTTGAAGCTGACCATGACAAGTTCAAACGAAACCTGTCTGATCTGGTTTCCCTTGAACATGTCACATGTCACTTTCAAAGGGAACCTCATGTAAACCCACTAAACTTTGTTTCTTTCACATCGGACACCGAAAATCCTATCCTATACTATTACATGATACAAGACGAAGACGAAGTCAATAGACGTAGTGCACTAACAGACTCCCCCTCGGATATTGACGAAGTCTTCAGTGTCTAGTCTTCAGTATGACACATCTTCGGTCTTGATCATTCTGCCTTCTTATCCAAATTGTAACATTATAAGCATCCATCAATCCTTCTCTCCTATCAGCTTCAGGCTCCCCCTTTCGTCAAGCTTCCATGCTTTGGGATCGACACCTAGCTATCAATCTACAAGCTTCTCTTGCTTCAAGCTTGTCTTCAGACTCCCCCTTAGACTCTGCTCTTGGGATCGTAATCTGGACTATCTGCAAACACTCAAACATCTATAAGTAACAATATTTAGAACATCCAGGAATCGTAACCTGGCAATTTTAAACTCTTTAACTACTCCCCCTTTCAACAAACTAAATGATTTTGCAGCAATAAAGAATCCAACTCCCTCACAGTTAATCATCCAAGTCCAAATTAATGACCTTGAAGATATCACAAACTGTTTTTGAATTTTGATTTTAATACAAGTTTCAAATTAATGAACTTGTTTATTTTCAGAAACACAATCAGCATACTTAGATTTTGAAACTCAACACTCAGACATTGGTTGTCGAAAATAAAGCAGAAATCAAAATCTTTTTGAATTTTTCTGAAAATATAAAGCAATAAAGAAATATGTACAAACATATTTACAGACAATGTTTTTGTTTGAGTTTGTGTCAGAGAATCATATCAGTTTATAACAAGTCACAAGTACCGTTGAGCTTATTTACACATTAAGAATTAAACAATTCACTTAGATTGTCGATATACTGGTCCACTTAAATTTTCATACAAATTTCAACTGATTCAGGATATGAATTAGGTGTTTTAAGAACTTAAACCCATTCATGTGTCCCACCTCTTGAATATACTCCCGTATCCAGATCCCAATATTCAGTCTTACAGGCAATTATAACACAAATGATATCTGTAAGGGGTTAATAAATTATGAAGAATCATGAGAGCTCAGGTCAGAACTACCGTTCAGCAGAGAGATCATGACTCAACTTGGGTGTGTCCCCTTTAGAGGATCTTTTGTACAACAGCATTGCCAAGCAATTTTATTGTCTTATCATATATGCTGAGGGTGATGCTATGTTTCAAGCATTGCAGAAAGTATTATTCGGGGACTAGGTCAGAACTACCGTTCAGCAGAAGTACCGGAATAATACCCCAGATATCACTGAGTATAAAGACCTAGTATATCAGAAAAAGGAATCTTTCAAACGAGATTTCAGGGGTTACCTATATATCCAAGTAGTGTTCCCCACGAAATAAGCAAGTTTGAATTTAGGTTTATATCCCGAAAAAGTTTACTAAATGTATAAAAATCTACCGACACATCCACGGTGAGATCGTTTAACACATTTAAACTTTCCATTTCTTTAGCGTACTGTAACTGTCTACTGATGTACTATCATTTCCTCTTTTTACACAAAACTCAATTTTTGAATTTTATCATGTTTTTGACTTTTTCAAATTTTCAAATGTTTTTGTATTTTCTAACAACAATTTTTTTCTCCCCCTAAAATGCAAAACCATTTAAAGAAAATTTGACAACCAATACTGATAGCTTTGTCTCGCCATCCATTTTCTGCTTCAAGTGCTCTGATTTGCAGAAAATATACATACCCCCATGATTTACAACCCATTGATCTTAACAGTTTGAAAACCGTTTTTCAATCTGATGAAAGTAATCATGTTTGTTCAGCCGTGAGGGTTTCGGCGTATTCAATCAAAACTCCCCCTTACAACAAACTATTTTCCCATAATGATTTCAAAACACTTAAGTTTGTTTTAATCAGAATGGTTTTTCTGGATAACTTAGTTTGTTTACCCATCACTTGTGGGTTCGGGGTCATCTCATAACCTTGTTCCTTTTTTTTAACCATTTTGAAAATTTAACATTATTAGGTCATACACCACTATCACTTGTAGAAAATCAAGTACAACTTAATGTCCTTGATTAACCACTTGTAAGACGAAATATCACAGTTACCATCCTGTGAATTTCTCAAGAATGATGCCGATACCTGCTTCACACTTACCAACCTGGAAGCTCCGGCAAGTCAGATTTTTCTATTTGAAAAGTTTCACCCAAGCCTGACTTCTTATCCGATCTAACCTCGTGTGTCCACACATCCACCTCAGCATCCTCATCTCTGCTACCTCCATCTTGCGCGCTTGTGTCTTCTTGATAGCCCAACAGTCTGTTCCATATAACATAGCGGGCCTAACTGCTACCCTGTAAAATTTCCCCTTTAGTTTAGTTGGGAACCTCCTATCGCACAATACCCCACTGGCTGCCTTCCATCTACACCAGCCAGCCTGTATGCGATGGGTTACATCACTATCTATGTCGCCATCCCTTTGTACAAACGACCCCAAATACTTAAATTTAGTTGCCTGCGGGACCAAATGATCCTCAATGGTGATTTGGGTGTCATCGTCATCTGCTACACCACTGAAATCACATTGTAGATACTCAATCTTAGTTCGACTAATCCTTAGGCCCTTGCTCTCTAGAGCTACTCGCCACTCCTCTACCCTCGCGTTCAGGCACTGTTTAGTCTCTGCAATCAACACAATATCGTATGCAAAAAGCTTGCACCACGAAACTGTCTCCTGAATCACTTTGGACAACTCATCCAAGACAACCGCAAAAAGAAAAGGGCTCAACGCAGACCCTTGGTGGAGTCCTACCTCCACAGGAAAGAAGTTTGTATCCCCTACAGGCGTGCGGACACTAGTTTTCGTTCTATCGTAGGTATCCTTAATTATGTCTATATACTTCCTAGGTAGTCCTCGACCCTCCAAACTATCCCAAATCAGTTGCCGTGGGACAGTGTCATATGCCTTTTCAAGGTCGATGAACACCATATGTAAATCTTGCTTCTTCGCTCTATATTTTTCCATCACTCTCCTTAGAATATGTATCGCTTCGGTAGTTGACCTCCCTTTCATGAATCCAAATTGGTTTACTGAAACCCGAGTTTCTCTTCTAATTCTAGTTTCAATTACCCTCTCCCAGAGCTTCATAGTATGACTTAGCAGTTTGATTCCTCTATAGTTCCCACAACATTGAGCGTCTCCTTTATTCTTGTATAAAGGCACCACAACACTACTCCTCCACTGATCTGGCATTTTTCCAGTCTTGAAAATACGATTGAACAAAAGTGTTAACCATCGGACTCCTTCTTCCCCCAAACACTTCCACACCTCAATCGGTATGTTGTCCAAACCCACTGCCTTGCCTCTTCCCATCTTCCTAAGTGCCATGCTCACTTCTTCATGTGTGATCCTCCTGCAGTAGCAATAATTCTGTTGTCGCCTTTCAGTCCTGGGATTGCTGCTATCATGTTGGTATGCCCTACCATCGTTGAAAAGACTATGGAAGTAAGTTTGCCATTTGGACTTAATGTCATGTGCCTTGACCAAAACACGTCCATCCTCGCCTTTAATAAACTTTACTACTCCTAGATCTCGTCTTCTTCGCTCCCTAGCTTTGGAAATCTTGAACATATCATGCTCCCCCCCTTTCGTTTCCAAACATTCATACATTTGTTTATAGGCTGTGTTTTTTGCCTCGGTCACCACCTTTTTCGCTTCCCTTTTTGCCTTCTTGTATATCTCCCTCATCCTCAGCCGCTCCTCCTCATCTGTGCACCTCAAAAGATCCCTAAAACTCTGTTGCTTATCCTTTATTTTGGTATGCACGTCTACATTCCACCACCAGGACTCCTTATGGCCATTAGTCTTTCCCGTTGTGACCCCTAGCGTCTCATTCGCCACTGTAGTGATCGTAGTCGCCATATCCTCCCACATCCGGTTCGTCGTCACCTAGTTGCATCGATGTCATCGAGTTAACTTTTTCTCTAAACATCGTAATTTTTTCACCCTTCAAGTCTCCCCAACGGATCCTAGGCCGGGTTTTCCTCTCCCCTTCAGTTAGCCGTACTTTTAGGGCTATATCTGCTACCAGCAAATGGTGTTGAGCCGCTGCGGTCTCCCTTGGTATAACCTTGCAGTCTAACCACATCCGTCGATCTTCCTGCCTCATCAAAAGATAGTCGATTTGCGTGTTACGTCCTCCGCTACTAAAAGTGATCAAATGGGATTCCCTCTTCCTAAAGAACGAGTTTATAATGCCTAGGCCGTGAGCTGTCGCAAAGTCTAAAAGGTCTCTACCAGGGTCATTCCTATTGCCAAAACCAAATCCCCCATGTACCAAGTCAAAGCCATCACTTTCCTTGCCAATGTGCCCATTAAAATCTCCTCCTATAAAAAATTTCTCCTCCCTAGGTATGGCCCTTACTACTACATCTAGACAATCCCAGAACTCTCTTTTCTCTTGTTCTCCTAGTCCCACTTGCGGTGCATAGGCGCATACCACTGTCACTACTTGCTCACCTAATACTAACCTTAACACCATAATTCTATCGTTGTGTCGTATCACCTCAATTACATTCTTATGCAATTCTATAGACACCAAAAATCCTACTCCGTTCTTGGCCCCATCAGACCCGGAATACAACAACTTATACCTATTGCGCTCTTCTGCTCTATGTCCTTTCCACCTAGTCTCCTGAAGGCACGCTATTTGTACCCTACGTCTTTTAAGTGCATCTATCACCTCCAACAATTTACTACTAAGAGTTCCTACGTTCCAAGACTCCACACGTAAACTACACCTTGTAACTTTAGCGTTACCTGCACTTCTCGTCCTTGGACATGATCTCAAGTTAAAGTCATGGTTTCTATTGTCTATGATTACAACTAACAACTAACGACAAGGTAACAAACAACGGGCAACACAAAGGGCAAAACTATCCAATACGCAACACTAAGCATACAATGATAATAAATAGCATAGATGACTATGGTCAAGTATTACGCTTAGCATGTGACACAGTTAACAGGAAACACACTAAGCCACACAAGAGGCACACAAAAAGTATGCTATTGTTATTAATTATCCTTATATTAATTTTTGAGGAATTTGAACAGTAAATTTTCAACAGTAACTATGCCAAACTCTTGTCTGACACTTGCTAAATTAAGGGGGTGTTTGGCCTAGCTTTTTTATCTAAGGTTTATAGCTTTTTTAGCTTATTTTTATAAAATAAGCACTAATGGGTGTTTGGTTTAGCTTTTTAAGCTTATGCTTATTAGCTTATATAAGCTAATTTTAAGAAGCTTATGGGAACATGGTTTTTTAGCTTATTTGAATAAGCTTATTTGAGGAAGATGGTTTTTACTCATTACACACAATGATATTATACCCCTTCCCATAATACAAAATAACTTAACAAACAACTAAAGATTAATTATTAATTATCAACTTGTAGAATATAAGCTAATTCAAACACTTAAAAATAGCTTATCAAATGAAAGAAAATAAGCATAAACTATTTTAAAATATAAGCATAAGCCAAAAAAAAATAAAAGCTAGGCCAAACACCCCTTAAATTGGCCACCATCTGTTTGTTTATATTTTATTTGACTTTAGGGTTTCATATCTTGAAAAAAGCTAGGCCAAACACCCCCTAAATTGGCCACCATCTGTTTGTTTATATTTTAGAGTAAATTACAAGTTTTGTCCTTTATGTTTGTACCAAATTGCAGGCGGTGTCCTTTATCTTTAAATTTGACGAGTTTTGTCCTTAACGTTTCAAAATCCTGCACGTTATGTCCTTTAGGCTAAACCCAGTTAGATTTTTTGGTTAAGTATGGTCATGTGCCTTGCATATGAGGGTATTCTTGTTATTTTACCTTCCTAAGAGCTATTTTGTAAAAAAACTCTTATTCAGGGGCTATTTTGTACAAAATTAAAAAATAAAAACTGTTTATCATCTCTCTCACACAAACACACTTCCTGCCACAACTTTACCCACCGCCATCTGAAACCTAACCACACCATCGCACCCATCAGCCACCACACCACACTCACCATCCAGTGATGACGTGATCAAGTTCTCCATTGACGCCTGTGATGTCTTTATATAATTTTTGGATTTGATGATTGCATTGGGATTCGATTTATCATCTAAGTTACCGTATTCAATTCATTTTATGAGGAAACTAAAGCTTGTAGTGTTTTTTTATTAGAAATATTAGCAACCGTTTGATTTTTACCCCCTTTAATTTAGGCTTTTTCTGTATTATTTTGTTTGTTTTTAACTTGTTTGTGATTAGGGCTCTTTTTTGTAGTTTATATGCTTCTTTTTTTTTTTTTGAAGAATCAATCACTTGATGAAATTCCACCTGAAAGTTGTCTTTTTTCCATCTACAGAGAAAGAAAAACTATCACCATCATTCAAATAATAAATGTAACCTGGGGATTTCAGAAAGAAAAGGTATACATTTTGCTTGCAACTTGAAGTGATCCGTATTCATGTCCTATAGATGTTCTTTTTAGCAAACACATTTATTTGTTTCGAATTGTGGTCTGATTCATACATCCCAAAAAATAATTCCGGCCATCGAGTCTCCGGCCACCACCATCTACAATCGCCCATAACAGGTCGGTGAAGGGTGAAGAGACCCCTGCTTCATTTCAGTAAACGTTTGTTTACTCGATCTTCTTTATCAAAAAAATTTTGATTGCTTAATAGTGGTGGAGATGGTGAACAGTGGTGGTGGCAGGTGGGGTGGATGGTGGCGTTTGTTGGTTGTGAAGGAGATGGTGGGCTAGATTTTTTTATTTATATCTTATTTTTTTTAATCTTTTTACACATTTAGCCCCTTGATGTAAGTTATTTACTCAATAGTGGCTGAAGAGGTAAATTGACAAGAATACCCTCATGTGCAAGGCACATGACCATATTTAACATAAAAATCTGACTGAGTTAGGGCTAAAGGACATAACGTGCAAGATTTTAAAACGTTAAGGACAAAACTCGTCAAATTTAAAGGTAAAGGACACCGCCTGCAATTTGGTATAAACATAAAGGACAAAACTTGTAATTTACTCTATATTTTATTTGACTTTAGGGTTTCATATCTTGAAAAAAGAAGACAGAGAGGTTGTAGAGAATGGAGCCGTCGGCCGCCGCATACGGCGGCGACGCGGCTGAGCCACAATGGATCCGAGACGGTGATTGTATCTTGATAGAAGATGAGAGAGAGAGGTTGTAGAGAATGGAGTTTCCGGCCACCGCATCCGGTGGCGACGCGGCTGAGCCACCGCGGATCCGCGACGGCAGTTGTATCTTGATAGAAGATGAGAGAGAGAGAGAGAAAGAGGTTGTAGAGAATGGAGTAGCCGGTCACCGCATCCGGCGGCGACGCGGCTGAGCCACAGCGGATCTGCGACAGCGGAACCAAGAATTCCGGCGCGTGACGGTGGGGTGGTGGCCAAGATCGTTTCACAGGCGAGAGGACGCCTGTTGTGGGGCCGCTGTGGTGATTTAATCAGTTGGTTGCTGACGAGACGGATGTGGTAGTTCGACTGAGAGGCCGGTATGGTTTGAGACGGTGGTAGCGGTGGTTTTGGGTGTGGGTAGCAGTGGAGGGGTTTTATTTTCCTTAAAAGCTTGAAAGTTCAGTTTGAAAACCCGAAAGAAAATATGGATGAAATCAAACATCACCTGTATATTTATTAAAAAATGTTTTTTTTAATAGCTCTGTATACCATATAGTTTTTTTAAGTTATACCATAAATTCATTAAGAGTAAACTGCCATTTTGGTCCCTGTGGTTTGGCCAGTTTTGCCACTTTAGTCCAAATCTCAAACTTATTACATCCATGGCCCTGTGGTTTGGTTTTTGTTGCCATTTTGGTCCAAATTTCAAATTTGACCAGATTACCCACTTTTGACCCCCTGTTTTGTCCTTATATCCAGGGGTATTTTTGTCATTTTGGTTTTATTGTAAATGATTATTAATCCAAACACCCCCTAAACTGATTATAAATCCCAAACACCCCCTAAACTCTGATTATAAATCCCAAACACCCCTTTCTCTGCTCTCTCTCTTCTCTCTCTCTAGCACCACCACCACCGCCATAACCTCCTTCCACAACCACCTGTTTCCACATCTAATTTCTGAGCAAAATCCGATTCGATTTCTGAACAAAGCTCACCACAGCTATCATAACCCAGATCAAACAACTTTCACTACCACAAAACATGAATTCTTTCACAAAACTGATTTACTCACCATCAAGAACTATCAAAAAAGGTTCTTCATCTGCAAATCAAAAGATTCCGATACAAATGCCCCATCATCATAATCATCCCCTGAAGGTGATGCCAGACGACAAGAAATTTTGGCAAAAATCGCAATGCTTCAAGCCCAAAAGGTCCGTCTCACCGCACCATCTACCAGACTACCGCCACCACCACCGATTCTCTGTCTCTCTCCTTCACCCACCACCATCTACCAGACTACCGCCACCACCACCGTCTCCAACATCACCACCGTCTCCAACATCACCACCCCCACCGGAACCCTAACCCCAATAACCCAAATCAACAAGCAACACCATTAAACCCGCCACCGTCACCATCCACAACCTGATCAAAGAGATTAGAGCGATTTACCTTCGAATCGGTGGTGGATCTGAAGCAAACCAAGATGGTGATGATGATGATGATGATCTTGGCGGCGACGGTGGTGTTGGTGATGATGATGAGAGAGACGGTGGTGTTGATGATGATGATCTTGACGGTGGTGTTGATGATGATGATGATCTTGACGGCAGATGGTGGAGACGATGGCGGTGGAGGATCTGAAGAGAGAGAGACGGTTAATGATGATGATCTTGACGGCGGCGATGGGAGACGGTTGATGATGACGATGATCTTGACGGCGGCGACGGTGGTGTTGGTTGGGGACGGTGGCGGTGGTTGGGGATGATGTGGGGGTTGTGGTGGTGTGGTGGTAGTTTAGAGAGAAAGAGAGAGAGAGAGAGAGGCAGAGTGAGATGAGAGAGAGAGAAAGAGGTGTCTGGCAGTGGCATTATATATATATTATATATAATAATTCGAAATGACCAAAATGCCCCTAGGATAAGGACAAAAAACCAGATTTTAAGTTGGTGAATCTGACCAAATTTGGGATTTGGACTAAAATGGCAACAAAATGCAAACCACAGGGCCCTGGATGTAATAAGTTTGAGATTTGGACTAAAGTGGCAAAACTGGCCAAACCACAGGGACCAAAATGGCAGTTTACTCATTCATTAATTTTATTACCATTAAATTTACTTTATCATTGCTATATCTAAAAAATTGTTTTCTTAACGTTAGTAAAAGTATATTTAATAAATGGTCAGTTTACCACATTTTGTTAAATAACAAAATTATAAGAGTTAATAAAATTGTTTAAAAAATATTGAATGTCAACTTTAATTTGTTTTTCGTATTTATTTATAATTCTTTTAATACGTGTTAAAGTTAACTAAAGAAGTTGATAGTTAAATAATAAACTGAGGTTTTGCCATTACTTGATGGAAATATATATTTATGGCTTCTTTTGCTTTCATTTCATAGTTGTTTCTCTAAAACCCTCTTTCACACACAAAGTTGTTGTTGAACACTTTCTTAGATGTTTCTCTGAAAACAGTGGATAAATTTGAAAGTGGGAAGCTACATGAAAATTCAGATAGTAATAGCTAAAACAAATTAAATGGTGAATAAATTCCAAATTTGCTCTTGCAATGTGTTAGGTGCTGTTTGTTTTTTCAGATGTAAAATGTCTGTAGTCTGCGGACCACATCTGCAGGCATCTGCAAGAGAAGATGTGGCCCAAATGTCTGCAGTCTGCAATGAGAAGAGGGTTTGTTTTTTTTTTCTTCAAAAACAACTTCACACACACACAACACACACACAAGAGTTTTCTCTGCTCTCTCCCTCTACAAACACTCTCTCTCTCTCTACAACCACCACCACCTTCACCACCACCATCACAATCGTCCGCCACCACTCCTCCACCGTCCACCTGCCACCACCACAACCAACAACCACCGCAAACCCTAGCCCCCACTCCAAGAACCCACCGCAAACCCTAGCCCCCTGTCTCCTGCCGCGAAACCACCACCACCGCCGTCAGATCGAACCACCGCCGTCATCGTTCTCTCTCTCTCTGTCTCCTGCCGTCATCGTTCAAACCCTAGCCCCCTGTAACAAACCCTAGACCGTCATCGTTCGCAGACTACAAA
Organism: Helianthus tuberosus; assembly: GCA_030545235.1. Lineage (NCBI taxonomy): Eukaryota > Viridiplantae > Streptophyta > Magnoliopsida > Asterales > Asteraceae > Helianthus > Helianthus tuberosus. The sequence continues at coordinate 3,521,477 of CM060360.1, read as the reverse complement.
CGAGCAATAGATCGGAACCACCGTCACGGACCCACCTCTCTCTCTCTCACAGCTCTCTCTCTCTCTCACACAGATCTCTCTCTCTCTCTACGGTCTCTCTCCCTCACAGCTCTCTCTCTTTCTCACAGCTCTCTCTCTCTCTCACAGATCTCTCTCTCTCTGCGGTGGTGGTGGCGGAGGTGGTGGTGGCAGGAAGAAGAAGAAGGGTTGGTGGTGTGTGAAGATGTGTGTGAAGATATTGAAGCAATATTCCATAGCTTTTTTTTTAAGCAAATAAAGACCCCTTTCAGGTCTTCTTTTTTTTTTTAAAAAACAAACAATCTTTAACCACATATGTCTGCCCGCCCGCAGACATAAGCCCTTTGAAGACACTTTAAGCAAAAACAAACACAACCTTAGACAATACGTAATGGGGCGGCATGTGAGGGCGGTATGCCCCATAGCGCCGCCATAACCCCCCGCACACCAAAACGAGTGTCACGGCCCCCGACCCGGTTTGACCCGTTTCAAGAGCCGCGGGACAGAAATACTGCGGTATTGATTTAATTGAGTTTAACAGCGGAAACAGGATCGTTTAAAGCTAAAATTTTTCCCTGATTATTTTATTTCACAATTCAGGATAAAACCCCGATAATTTACAAAAGTATAAAATCTTTATTTTACAAACTTATTTCCTTATTTTTATATAATGAGCCACTATTTTAAGCTTGTAATGCTTCCCAGCACTTTTTCCTGAATTACAGCAGATCACCTGAAACATGTTTGAAAAAGGTTTTGTCAGCGGGAAATACTGAGTGAATCATTCTATTTACTAAAATGACACATTTGTTATAATTTACAGTATTAAGAGTGATTACAATGTTTCTGATATCAAGCCAACTACCCACGGTAATTGTCACTCGACCCATTGGCCCATTCGTCCAATGGTGTCTGTGACTATGGTCATATCCCCCACTGGCTGCCCCAATGGTGACGATTATCAAGTAATGTATACAAAACCCCACATACCGGCTGTAACTTGGTGATTACAAAGACTTAATCCCCGTAATTATAACTTTGAAAATAAACATGATTTTGTAAATAGGTTTGATAAAAAGAGAGAATGACTCACATTGCTGATTTAATATGGTCAGAGTCTAATCTATGATTTAGCCTTGTTAACCTAATATAAATATAATGCACACAAAACTGGGTTAGTAATCAATCCAGCAATTACGATAATTTACGAGATCAAATTATCTCAATAAATGTCAAAATGCAATACTTTGTCCATCGAATTAACGATGATCCGTTGAATTAACAACGAATGACAAGGTATAATACTTTACCCATCGAATTAACGATGATCCGTTGAATTAACAACGAACGATAAAGCATAATACTTTACCTATCGAATTAACGACAATCCGTCAAATTAATGACGAACGATAAAGTATAACCCTAATGTGGGCGGCATTTAAACATGCATTGGATACATTGATCGTCGGATAATTGAATCGTAGCAGCGATTGTGCTAATACCCTGTTTTGCAGCAGAATTTCGATACCCGTGTGTGTTTGTGTAGTAATTCTAACGTAATTCAGTGAATTTTGCGAATTTGTACGTCGTTTCTGTACCAAAATTCAAGTCCCAAACCGCTCTATTTATACTGAAAATTTTACACCGTCGCGTAGCGCGACTGCCTACCCCCTTAGTCGTCGCGCTACGCGACTGCCAACCTATATTCATAGGGTAGCTACGTGCATGGGTAGGCTTGCTGAGTTGACGGTTTTCTAAAATTCAATTTCGACAGATAGTTATGTGGATAATCGTAACTAGGGTTTTACCCCCCCTGAGTTTTAGGGGCCCTAATCCTGATTCTGAAAATTCTGAAAATTTTAGGGTTTGTTCAGAATCACTTGGGTGTCTCAATTAGGGTTTCCTTTTGGACTAATTAATTTAATAATTAGGACTTTTGATGAGAGTTGTTACATTCTCCCCACCTTAAGAAAAATCTCGTCCTCGAGATTTACTGGAATAATTGAGGATACTTTTTCTTTATTTCTGATTCCAGTTCCCAAGTGTACTCAGCTCCTCTCTTTGAATCCCATCTGACTTTGACTAGAACCAGTCGTTTGTGTTTGAGAAACTTGACTTTTCTGTCTTCTATCTGAAGAGGTTTCTCCACAAATTTTAACTTTTCGTTTACTTTTATATCTCGAAGAGGTACTACCAGTGATTCATCTGATAAGCATTTCTTGAGATTGGATACATGAAATACATCATGTACTCCAGATAATTCTTCTGGTAGTCGTAAACGATAAGCTACTGGTCCTATACGTTGGATCACTGGAAATGGTCCTACGTACCTTGGACTTAGCTTTCCTTTCTTTCCAAATCTGACTACTCCTTTCCAAGGAGAAACTTTCAATAGTACTTTGTCTCCAACTTGGAATTCTAGCGGCTTGCTTCTATTGTCTGCATAACTCTTCTGACGATCTCGAGCCGTCTTCAATCTTTCCTTGATTTGAGTAATCTTATCAGTTGTTTCTTGCACTATTTCAGGACCTGATAATTGACTTTCTCCTATTTCTGCCCAACAAACTGGAGTTCTGCACTTTCTTCCATATAGTGCTTCAAATGGAGCAGTATCAATGCTTGAGTGATAACTATTGTTATAGGAGAATTCAATTAATGGTAAGTGATCATCCCAACTTCCACCAAAGTCTATTACACATGCTCGGAGCATGTCTTCTAGAGTTTGGATCGTCCTTTCACTTTGTCCGTCTGTTTGTGGATGATATGCAGTGCTTAAGTTTAGTCGAGTTCCCATAGCTTGCTGGAAACTTTTCCAGAAATGGGAAGTAAAACGACTATCTCTATCCGAAACAATGGAGAGTGGAACTCCATGTAAGGATACAACTTCATCTACATATAATTTAGCCAGTCTTTCCATGCTAAAGGTTTCTTTCATTGGTAGAAAGTGAGCAGATTTGGTTAATCGATCCACAATTACCCAAATCGCATCATTACCTTTTCTGGTTTTGGGTAACTTAGTAACAAAATCCATTGTTATAAGTTCCCATTTCCATACTGGCATTTCTAATTGTTGTAGTAATCCTGAAGGTTTCTGATGTTCTGCCTTAACTTGTGAACAAGTAAGACACTTAGAAACATAGCTGGCTATGTCCTTTTTCATTCCTATCCACCAAAAGTTCTTTCTTAAATCTTGGTACATCTTATTGTTTCCTGGATGCATAGTGTATCTAGATTTATGAGCTTCTTCTAAAATCTTAGGTCTTAAACCTCCCTGCTTAGGTACCCAAATTCTACTTTTGTGGAATCTCCAAATTCCATCTGCTCCTTGTTCTAATTCCTTGATTCGTCCTTTCATTCCTTCAGCATCATCCTTGATTGCTGTAGTTTGAACATTCTTTAATTGTTCCATTAAATCTATTTGTAGATTTAATCTGAGAGCACGAACCCGTCGTTGTTTCTCATAATACTTACGACTTAAGGCATCTGCAACTACATTCGCCTTTCCTTCGTGATACTGAATATCACAGTCGTAGTCACTTAAGATTTCCATCCATCTCCTTTGCCTCATATTTAACTCTTTTTGCCCAAAGATATATCTTAAACTCTTATGATCTGTATAGATAGTAAACTTACTTCCGTACAGATAATGTCTCCAAATCTTAAGGGCAAAAATTACGGCTCCTAATTCTAAATCATGAGTCGTATAATTTTCTTCGTGCTTTTTCAACTGTCTTGATGCGTACGCAATTACCTTCTTGCGTTGCATAAGCACACATCCAAATCCAAATTTTGAAGCATCACAATATACTTCAAAATCTTCAGTTCCTTCTGGTAAGGCTAAGATTGGTGCATGGGTTAATTTCTGTTTCAAAATTCTAAAAGCTTCTTCATGTTTAGGTCCCCATTCAAACTTAGTGGCTTTACAGGTTAGCTTAGTTAATGGTACAGCTATCTTAGAAAAATCCTTAATAAACCGTCTATAATACCCAGCTAAACCTATAAAACTTCTAATTTCCATAGCTGTTTGTGGAACCTTCCATTTGGTAATTGCCTCGATCTTAGCAGGATCTACATGAATACCTTCATGATTTACCATGTGTCCTAAAAATTGCACTTCCTTTAGCCAAAATTCACATTTCGAGAATTTGGCGTACAACTTTTCTTTTCTTAACAAAGTTAAGAGTGCATGAAGATGTTCACAATGCTCTGGCTGACTTTTGGAATAAATAAGTATATCGTCTATGAAGACAATTACAAATTTATCCAAGTACGGTTTACAGATCCTATTCATCGTGTCCATGAATGCTGCAGGTGCATTCGTTAACCCGAAGGGCATGACTGTAAACTCGTAATGACCATACCTAGTTCTGAAAGTAGTCTTAGGTATGTCTTCTTCTTGTACCTTCAATTGATGATATCCAGAGCGTAAATCTATCTTAGAAAAATATCTAGCTCCCTGAAGTTGATCAAAAAGATCATCAATCCTAGGTAATGGATATCGATTCTTAATTGTAACCTTATTCAATTCCCTATAATCGATACACATTCTCATTGAACCATCCTTTTTCTTCACAAATAACACTGGCGCTCCCCAAGGGGATGAGCTAGGTTGTATGAATCCTTTACTTAGTAATTCGTCTAATTGCTTTTTCAATTCTAACATTTCTGTGGGTGCTAATCGATAAGGTGCCTTGGCTATCGGTGTAGTTCCTGGAATTAAATGAATTCTAAATTCTACTTCTCTATCTGGAGGTAATCCTTGTAAATCTTCTGGAAATATATCAGAATATTCTGATACTACTGGTATTTCCTTAAGATCTTTTTCCCTTAGTGCTAATGATTACTGAAATCATATACACTATTCCTTGTTTTCGTTCATAATTAGCAACTTTCATTACTGATATGAACTTCATGGGTTTCCGTGGTTTATCTCCTGTAATCCTAATCACTTCTCCGGTAGGTGATTGAATTTCTATGGAATTCTGATCACAAAGGATTCTAGCATGGTTGGCTACTAACCAATCCATTCCTAATACAACATCAAATTCAGCTAAATTCATCGGCAATAGTCTTGCAGAGAATTTATGTCCTAAAAGTTCTATGTTTCCTTCTTGCAACACTTTATCTATTTTAACTGAATTTCCGTCTGCTGTTTCAACTGTAAAAATCTGCCTAATATTGGTTAAAGGTAAACTAAGAGCTTGACAGAATGAAGTATTTATAAAACTTTGGTTTGCACCAGAGTCAAATAATACTTTTGCGTAGACGTTGTGAACTAAGAACGTACCCGCTATCACATCTGGAATGAGTTCTGCTTCTTGAGTGGTCAGCTGAAATGCCCTGGCATTCTTCTTTGTAGTTCCTTCGGTTGTCTTGGGTTTGTTATCTACTGGCTTGATCAATTTAGGACATTCTGTTTTATAATGCCCTGCTTCTCCACAATTAAAACAGATTACTGTTTTCTTTTTGCAGTTTTCTTCACGATGTCCTATACCTTTGCAAAAATTGCAAGTGATATCGCATCTTCCATAATGCTTCTTTTTGCATTTCCTGCAGAATGACGGAGTTGGAGCTTGCCCTGTTCCTTTTCTCTTGAAGCTGTTATTATTACCCACGCGAAATCCTTGGGTAATTTTCTGAGCTAATGCCTTTTTCCTATCTTCATCTCTTGTGCGCACCAATTCATCGGTTAGAGTGTTGGCTAATTCTACCGCATCATCAATAGTGCGAGGTCTCGCAGCTTTAACAATATTGCGGATTTCGCTAATTAGCTCCCAAATATAGCGAGAAATAAGTACCGGTTCTGGCGAAGCCAGTGTTGGCACTACTCTAGCATATTCGAAGAATGTCGAGGTATAACCGCGACAGTCCACACTCATCATCCGATGATTTAGAAACTTATTCGCCATCTGTTCTTTTTCATACTCGGGACAGAATTTTCTTTCCACCAAACCCTTAAATTCTTCCCAAGTCATAGCATAGGCTATTACTCTTCCTTTTGATTGTAGCACAGTGTTCCACCACTCGAGTGCTACTTCTTTGAACAGATTGGATGAATACATGACCTGATCATCTTTACCACATTTACTTATTGCAATGACTGCTTCGGTTTTCTCTAACCAACGTAGTGATGCAGTTGCTCCTTCATTGCCTGCAAATTCAGTGGGTTTACAAGCAAGGAATTCTTTGAAAGTGCAACCAGGCGTTGCAGTTTTCATTTTCTTGAGTAATGGAGCTTGATGTGGTTCCTTATTATGGTTAACATGATTATTGCCTCTATTTACACTATTACTGAAGTTATCTTCAGTAATCTGTTTGCTCGGAACAATTTGTTGCGGTTCGGGTGGATTCTTTATAGCAGCGACGAATGCTGGAATAGCATTAGCTATCCCTTGAGCAACAATGGTTTTGATATCTTGCCGAGTCATGTATTGATCTCTTGAATGTTGTTCAGAATGATTAACTTCATTTATGGGTTCATTACCACTGTTTGCCATCTGATAATGTATATATATAATTTTATTAGTAACTGACAATTAATAATTATATACAAATAATCAGAAAATTTTATAATACAAATATGGTCAAAACAATCGATTTCTCGATTTCATTTATATATCTATTATAATATGCATCATTACTCACAGATATCATACAGAGTTTTATTGATTATTTACAGACTAACTTTATTAGTACTATTATACAACTACCATTTTATTTCTCATCACTTGTTGTTAAAAACGCATTTCCCTCTCGTCGTACTTCCAAGTAATCTGTCCACCTATCTCCCTCATTCTATTCCCCATATCAAACAACTCTTCGCCAAAGTGGCGGAGTTCGGACATGTTTTCATTACTCATGGGTGGATTAGGTAATGGTTCTGGATCGAATTGTGGAAGAAAAGAGTAAGGATCGTTGACAATATTTTGGAATTGCCAATCGTTTGTCCACCATTCGTCCATTCCTATGGTTTGGGAGTGGACTATTGGATCTGGAATTGCTGCTGGTTCCCAATTCATAGGGAATTGGTTTTCAATAGGATAGGTAAAAAGATTTGTCTGGACAGGCTGAATCGTCTCACAGTTTTCTAACAGAAAATCTATCTCCTCTTGAAAAGTTCTTTCCTGGGTTGGATTGGAACTCTCCCCGATTTCTCTCTGAGCTGGTATAGACCCTTGCCCAACTTCTATTATTACTTCTTTAGTAATTTCCTCCATTTGTATTTCTACCTCCTTATCCTTCTTTTTGTCTCCAGTTTTCATTTCTTGTGGTTTGGAATTCTCTCCGGTTATGACTTCTTTTCCCTTTTTCAAAGGATTATTTATTTTGGGCAGTTTCTTAGCTGGCTTCTTTTTACGGATTTTTCTCCATCCTACATATGTTCTTTTCTTTGGTTTTGGTTTGCTCAAAGGTGGAACCTTGAATTCTACTGGTTGTTCAACATCGGGATAGTAGCTAGTATATTCTTTGGAAGCTTCGATAGTTACGGGATAAAGATTAAGATTCTGGAAATCTTCGGATATCTCGCTCATACTGATGTAGCATATATGCAAAATGCATAAAATACTAAGTTAAAATTTACAAATAACTTTGTAATTTATTACATACTGTGTACTAGTTGATTTACAAAGATAACTGACAACCACTCAGGTTTTCAAATTTTATTTATCACACAGAGTTTCTAGATTGTGAGAGTAGGGTGCTAAACTTTAAAATATCTAAGGATTTATATTTTCTGCTACTGTGGCTAGCATATATAAATTTGCCCATTTCTCATTTAGTTTATCTTCCCAAGGTGATTTATCAATTAATTCCTGGGTTTCCCGTTTAATCTTCTTTTGTCGAATTTGCTCTTTACTTTTCTTAATAATCATCTCCCTCCTTCTAGGAGAAAGTGTTTCCTCGTATTGTGCCTTTCGCACAAATATTCCTTCTTCAGGAATTTCAGTCTGATTCGAGGATTTGGTTCGGGATGAACTTCCCTTCTCATTGGATGATTTATCTAATTTATGATAGATACTTGCTAGCTTTTTCTTACCCATACTGTAATTAACAAATAATCAGTTAATACCACAAATAATCACATAATAGTAATCAGGAAAAATTAAGTATTTTTAAATACTTAATTAGCTTAACTCAGTGGCTCTGATACCACCTTTTTCTGTCACGGCCCCCGACCCGGTTTGACCCGTTTCAAGAGCCGCGGGACAGAAATACTGCGGTATTGATTTAATTGAGTTTAACAGCGGAAACAGGATCGTTTAAAGCTAAAAATTTTCCCTGATTATTTTATTTCACAATTCAGGATAAAACCCCGATAATTTACAAAAGTATAAAATCTTTATTTTACAAACTTATTTCCTTATTTTTATGTAATGAGCCACTATTTTAAGCTTGTAATGCTTCCCAGCACTTTTTCCTGAATTACAGCAGATCACCTGAAACATGTTTGAAAAAGTTTTGTCAGCGGGAAATACTGAGTGAATCATTCTATTTACTAAAATGACACATTTGTTATAATTTACAGTATTAAGAGTGATTACAATGTTTCTGATATCAAGCCAACTACCCACGGTAATTGTCACTCGACCCATTGGCCCATTCGTCCAATGGTGTCTGTGACTATGGTCATATCCCCCACTGGCTGCCCCAATGGTGACGATTATCAAGTAATGTATACAAAACCCCACATACCGGCTGTAACTTGGTGATTACAAAGACTTAATCCCCGTAATTATAACTTTGAAAATAAACATGATTTTGTAAATAGGTTTGATAAAAAGAGAGAATGACTCACATTGCTGATTTAATATGGTCAGAGTCTAATCTATGATTTAGCCTTGTTAACCTAATATAAATATAATGCACACAAAACTGGGTTAGTAATCAATCCAGCAATTACGATAATTTACGAGATCAAATTATCTCAATAAATGTCAAAATGCAATACTTTGTCCATCGAATTAACGATGATCCGTTGAATTAACAACGAATGACAAGGTATAATACTTTACCCATCGAATTAACGATGATCCGTTGAATTAACAACGAACGATAAAGCATAATACTTTACCTATCGAATTAACGACAATCCGTCAAATTAATGACGAACGATAAAGTATAACCCTAATGTGGGCGGCATTTAAACATGCATTGGATACATTGATCGTCGGATAATTGAATCGTAGCAGCGATTGTGCTAATACCCTGTTTTGCAGCAGAATTTCGATACCCGTGTGTGTTTGTGTAGTAATTCTAACGTAATTCAGTGAATTTTGCGAATTTGTACGTCGTTTCTGTACCAAAATTCAAGTCCCAAACCGCTCTATTTATACTGAAAATTTTACACCGTCGCGTAGCGCGACTGCCTACCCCCTTAGTCGTCGCGCTACGCGACTGCCAACCTATATTCATAGGGTAGCTACGTGCATGGGTAGGCTTGCTGAGTTGACGGTTTTCTAAAATTCAATTTCGACAGATAGTTATGTGGATAATCGTAACTAGGGTTTTACCCCCCCCTGAGTTTTAGGGGCCCTAATCCTGATTCTGAAAATTCTGAAAATTTTAGGGTTTGTTCAGAATCACTTGGGTGTCTCAATTAGGGTTTCCTTTTGGACTAATTAATTTAATAATTAGGACTTTTGATGAGAGTTGTTACAACGAGGGGCGCCATGTTTCAGAAATTTGGGGGAGGCGGTATAATTATCGCGGGGTTATGGGGGAATCTTTCAAAATTTGGACCAATCAAATTTAAGCAAGGTTTTTTATAATTAATTAATAAAATTGAAAATTAATAATTAGGTAATGATGGGTAGGGGCGTTATGACTACGGGCTCAAGTGATATAACGCCCCATAAAGCCCCTGTGTGACGTGGCATGACACGTGTCGCATAACGCCCCACAAGGGGCTTTATGACTACGGATGGCCTTAGGCCATGTGTAGTCATAACGCCCCTTTGTGGGCGTTATGCGACACGTGGCGCGCCACGTGTGCGGGTGGGCGTTATGGGGCGTTATGCATTTTAAGCCCGTAGTCATAAAGCCCCCGCCTAATCATTACTCAATTATTAATTTCTATTTTTTAATAATTATTTTCTAACTTTATAAAATTAAAATTCATTTCATTAAATTAAAAAAACATTACACTAAAATAAAAATAAAAAACATTACACTTAAAAAAAAAAACATGACAATAAAATTAAAAAAAAAAAAATGCAGGGAGCAAAGTGTAAAATGCAGGGAGCAAAGTGTAAAATGCAGGGCCTTCTTCTCTGGCCTGTCTTCTTCTCCGGCAACCAAGTTCACCGGAAAAAAAAAATTCAAACAAACACACAAAAGGGGAAAACCAGAAAAAAAAAATTAAACAACACACACATACCGCCCTTTGCTCCCGCTATAGACATCGCGCCGGAGAAAAATTTTGGGGGCATGGCGCCCTTCGTGGCGGTGTGCAGCGGCGCCATACGGCGCTATGGGGCTGCATACCGCCCCACTACGTATAACCTTATAACAATGATAAGAGGCATTTTGCAGACAATTGTGGATAGATTAATTCGTACTTGTGGCTTTCCTTCGCTAATTGTTTCAAACGTAATTATATTTTAGTTTTCTTTTAGACATAGAAATCGGATAATGAACTGAACTGATGTTGTTTAAATTATATAAAAATAAATATCAGTTTATTACCCGATGCGTCATTGTCATAAGAAACCCAGCCGATACTGACATCAGTACCGGTAACAATATTATCTAAACTTATAGCAATATTTGTTTTTACGTGTTTCTTTTAATTGGTTGACCCGGTGTAGTTTTTTTCATGCTAGGTAGATTCTACCTGACACTCGCTCATTGGTCCTGAAAAATTAAAATTTTGCCCCAAGCTCAAGATTACAATCTTGCAATCGTTTTAGATTTTTTAGTAAAACTATATATGGTATTTTTTTGTTTTAATTGGTTGACTCGATGTAACTTTTATTGAGATCGTGTTATGAGTAGCATGTACAAGTAAGCAAAATACAAACGTACATGTTATGAAAGTGAGAAATATTCGGTTTAATACCCCGCAACGCGGGCGGGGCAAAAACTAGTATCTATTAATTTAATTTAATTTAATTTTAATAATAGAAGTGTTTTCCATCGTGCTTTGTTCCTATTCATCTGGTTGGGCGGCCATTACTCCTGGAGACGCGTGTCTCCAGATTTATAACTTATTCATCTTCACGGTTTCACTTCATATGAACCGGAAGAGGGTAAAAGGGAGAGAGAAGAGAGAGGTGCGGTGACCGGAGGGTCACCGCCGTCGCACCACCACCACCACCGTCACTATCTCCACGTTGTGGTGTTTCTGTTTTTTAGGGGGTTTTGCCTCAGAAGAGAGAATGGAAAAAGGGAGAGGGAGGGCGGTGACCGGAGGGTCACCACCGTCACACCACCGCTACAGTCACCGTCTGGTGTCTCTGTTTTGTGGGGCGTTGTACTCTCTTATTTGTTTATTAACCCATATCGAAGTATCACTACCCATATGCAAAGGTATAGAACCCTAATCTTTGATGATTTTGCAAAATAGCTGCGTATGTTGTATTGCTTTATGCTTATAGAGTTATAGTTGTTTACGAGATTACCTGTTTTTGTTGTTTGAAGATGGGTTTAATGTTTGATTTGTGAAGAGTGTTTGATTTGCTGTTTTGTGGTAATGTGATTGATCGTGTTAGGGTTTGTTTTATTGGTTTAAGATAAAGTGGGGAAGAGTGGGTTAACAACCGTTCAAATATCCAACATCGTTCATCCATACAATCAAAGATCCAAACCCGAATACCCGATAACAATGAATTAGGCAAAATCAGATTTCGATCTGAAAGGAATACTTATTTCATAAATCATGGTCGTCCATGTGTGATGGTATATATATGTGTATTTGGAAATCCTTATTCCTCTACTTTTGCCACTGCGGGCGAGGGAGAGATGGCGATGGTGGTTGTGAGGTCTAAAATCATACCTATTTATTTTCTTTTAGCTTGAATAATAGGTTCAAAATAAATTACATGAGGACCATTTAGAAACCTTTTGAAGGTTTATAATCAATCAGATGGGTTTATAAAAAAAACAGTTTATGGTTTTCTGAATGTTGAGATACCTATAGAAAATCTATGACAGTGATGCTCCATTGTAATTTGTTTTTTAATCATAGTTTGTGCACCATTAGTTATAATCTAATAAAAAATGGACAAAAAAGTTTTTGTGGGTCAATCTAGTGTGACCCTTATGGCCTTATTAATACCTATCCATTTTGAGCTGAACCGTTTTGACCTGTTCTACTCTTTTTGTTGTCTCTAAATTTAAGCAATGATATTAAGAACATTTTTTGTAATATCAACCACGAATCTCCACCATAAGAATCAGATTACCGAGTATCGCAATGATTGTAACATGTTTGCTTATAATTGTCACTGTAATTGATATTTCAGGTGTACGAACTTCCTCTTTCTTGGCGCTTCCTCTATCAATTTCAGTAGCCGCTTACTGATGATGTAAGTCACAACATAGGTGTTCATGTACATGGGGTTGAGTTGGTTAATGCTTGTCGTATTGCTTCTTCTGATTTTTTTTATTTGTTTCATGTTAAGAGGAAGATATGGAGTTCAATTGGAGAGTCTATATAATTAATATGTTAGATACAACTTCAATGGTTTTGGATTTGGGCGCCAGAGGTAGCTTCTCCACCACCACCGCCAAAGGTTTTGGATTTTGCATGACAGCCGACGTGTTACAGTTCTCCGACGGTTGCAATTTCCTCCTGATCAGCTTTTGCGCCGTCCTTTCTAGCTTCAAATACTTTAACTCCTCCTCTTCATTCTGTGAGCGCTTCCTCTTCCCACTATTGCTTACCACCAGCAACAAGAAAACAGGAAAGTGAAATTCTCATGATCATTCAAATGTGTATGTACTGTGTACATAAAAGTATTTCGTGTATTCTTAAGGATTTCTTTTTATTTGTGGGCCATTCTTGGTTGTAGTGACAATGTACTACTAGATCACACTGGAAGCGAATGATGGAGATGAGAAGAAGACGTGTGAGGCGAATGTTTGGGTCAGGCCATGGATGAAATTTGACGAATTGCAGGGTTTTGAAGTTGTTCACACTTAGCTTTCTTCTGGTAATTTTCTGTTTAAAGTGTTCTGCTTGGTTTTTGTTGGTTTATTTCAAGTTTCTTATAAGTTATTAATATACAAGAGTATCGCTTTGTTCATCTTTTCATTCTCCACTATGTTTTTTGCAACTTTTTTTGCGAAGTAGGAGTGTTGTAAGATAGTCATAGTCAATGTTGTAGAAGGCGCTAGGCGCTAGTCGGGCGGTGAGGTACAGCCTAGGGATTAATCGGAATGGGATTTTTATATGTATTTTTTCAAAATTATATATATATATACCCAATAATATAAAAATAATACTTCAAAATTCACATAAATACTTCAAAATTCACATAAAAATTCAAAAATTAACCAACTTTTGACCAACTAGGACCGATTAATCCCGACTAGGACCGATTAATCCCGACCAGGACCGATTAATCCCGACCAGGACCGATTTTGAGCAAAAAAACCATGGTCCGATTAGTCCGACTAGACCGACTTTTGACCGACTAGGACCGACTTTTGACCGACTAGGACCGATTTTGACCTGGACCGATTAATTGACCGATTTGCTCAAATTTAGGCGATTAGTAGCCGACTAGCGCCTAGGCGGCGATTAATCGGCCCCCTAGGCCGATTTCTGCAACAGTGGTCATAGTATAAGAGGGTAATCTGGACTACAGAAAGTAAAATAGAAAAAAATTGGTGTACAAACAAACTGACCCGTATTATCTTCTATTCTTTATGATTCTGGATGCTCCCTTTTCACCACCAGGAACTCACACATAGTTTAGTCAACTTTTCTGAGATTGTTAAATTAAATATTTTTGACCTTTTACATGTAAAACATTCTATAGGGAGTAGTAGCTGTCTAATAGAAAGTAGGTCCTATCGCGATACATTTGATATATGGGTGGGCGGGGAGGCCCACCGGCCAGGGCCCGTGATTCCGAGGAGCACATTTAAAAAAAATCCGATAAATATATGTTATATTTTTTAGATTGTATACCTATACAAAGTCCAAGTTATTGATAGGTCTATTACAAAACAATTTTTAAGTTTTAGAAGTTAGCCCATCAGCTTTATATAGCCCAATACCTATTTGATTTACAAAAAAATAATAATTAAAAAAAAGAATATGATGTTTCTTTGGGTGGCAATTGGGGCACATTTTTTCGAGCTCGAACAGGGCACCTGAATTCTCAGGGGCGGCTCATATATATCATGTGTTACTGACGCCGATTGTTTTACCCATGTAAACTTTTTTTGGCTTTATGAGTACACTTGGCGGGATAAAATGAAAAGTGAAAGAGTGGCAATTCAAGGATAGTAACACCACTATGATTTTGGATTCTTTTAGGTGATGACCACCACCGCCCTACCAGATAAATACGACTTCTACAAGGAGCGCTTCCATTAATCCGATTGACGAACCATAAACACCCTTAATAGTCTTTTGTTATAACTTGGTATGATTATTAAAAGTTATATGGAACTCAAAAGGTTACTAGCAATTTGAAAGTTAAATATCGGTCGGTTTGACTCCATAAGTCAAACCAACAATCTCCAAGAGTTTAACATACCTTAAATTTAAATTGATTAAATTAAAAAAAAAAAAAAAGAATAGGGCAGCCGCACATTTAACCCAATCGACACAGAGGTTTGCGGCTGCTATCGGGATTTCAAAAGGGATTCAGCCCAAACAACCTTAAAATAACTAATGTTTTGTTGGATCAAAGTTTTAGGGTGAAGACCAGTAGCTACATTCTTCCTTTGCAAGTAGAATCTAAGGTATGTAGTTTCTTCTTAATTCAAGTAACACTTCTCTAAATGCAAGTTGCAATATTATAAGGTTTTTTACTACAGGTGGCTGAACATTCTATCACCAAATCAAGTGAAACTCTAAACAAAAGGTAACTAGAATAGTCTGACTTTTTCGAGGTCAACACTCATGATGTGTCTCCCTAATGTTAATATACATTTTTTCAGGTTTGACATTTAGGATAATGATCATGACCATGTACATGACTTGGGAGCTATCATGCTAGAATCGCTCTTGACAACATTTCGAAAGCCCCAATGCCTTTCGCGCAACGCGCGCATATTGAAAAACACTAGTTAAACTTTATATTGAATTTTTTTTTTTTTTTTTTTTTTTTGGGGTGGGTGGGAAACGATAGCACCTGGCCCGGTAGAGATTTCCGAGATGTGACAAACTGGTGGGGTTGGTCTCCCTTGTAACCAATTCCCCAATTATTTGAAAGACCAATTGAAGCAAGCAAACAAACAACGGTGGGTACACAAGCGGAAAAATAGAAAGGTTTATTATATAATAAAATATATAAGTGCAGATGCAAATAAAAATATATACTTTATATGTGTGTGTATGTACAGGAAAGAAAACACCTGGTTGTCGCTGATTGATATAGCAGGAAAAATTTGAACTCGCCGGTGAAGAATCGGAGACAGAGAAAACAGAAATCGTCGTCACCGGAGAAAAAGATACGGTTCTGTTACTTCTCGCACCGAATACGACAGAGAAAATGAACTCGCCGGTATCGAATTCCGGCTTGAGAGACCCTCTACTGAGAAAATGTCTTCTTTAGTGACCAGCCGGTATGGTTTGTACCTGCTTCTGAGCAAGAAACGCGCCCTAGCCTGCAACAAACCTAGCTTGAACGTCCACGGTATCCTGTAACTGGTGTAGTCGGAGAAGTGGCCTTGTCGGATTTGTACCTGCAAAGAAGACGAAGTTGCCGGATGTTGCCGGCGTAAAGAACAAATTTTGGCCGGTGTAAAGAAATGGCCGTTATTAATTGTACGGAAAGAAAAGTTGGACGGAGAGAAATTATAAAACTCTATTTATTAACTTTTTCATTCCAAATACTCAGCAAATTTCATCAAATCAGATCTATTCCATGACTCTTTTGCTTCTGAAACAACGTATTAGAAAAGCACTGCTACTTCATACATTATCTAAGGAAGATTACATAACATCAAAATAAAGTACAGGCATTTCATCCAACACCTTGTAAGCATGACAGAAACAAGTGAAACACGTTCAAGATTCAATTCATGAAAGTGTACATAGATACTCAATAGTTGAAGAATAATGTGCACCTGTTGTTGAAGCAGTGACAGATGGTGGTTGAGTGGCTTTGGAAGTATTTAACTGTAACTGTTGCTGTTGATGAAATATTTGGCCGAAAAAAGTTACCAGAAACTCACCAGAAAACCAATAGAACCAGCAGAGCATGGCTCTGATGCCATGTAGTCGGGTGAAGAATCTCATCTCAATGATCATATGATGGAATAGTCATGTAGTCAACTAATTTAACTATCTCAACTAACTATCAGACACAACAGACTCAATACACACATTTCGTAAAAATCTACATGTTTATAGAATAAGAAAAGATCGGCTGTAAATTCATCCCTTCATTTCTTCATTAAATTTGATATAAAGATCGAGTGTAATTCCTGCAAATATCCGAGCTACATTTTAGATTTTGTTTTGTAATTCCTTTAAGCCGGCTCTCTCATGTTATTATTATGTACCAATTTATGTTATTAATGAGCTTCCGGAAATCTTGTTCTACTACCACATTCGGTTCTTGGTCCCATTACGATAATTCTGGTAAATTTGTCGCTTTCAGTATTCTAATGTACGGTTTTAACGGTTTCTTGAATTTTTAACTACCCTTTTGTGTGAAACGGGAGTTAAGGCAGTAAAGTTTGTTGCTTTCTGTGTTCTGATATGGGATTTTAACCGTTTATTTGATCTTCTGAATTGCCCGTTTGAGCGAAATAGGAATTTATGCGAGAAAAGAAACAAAAGCCGATTTCTTGCTAACAGTAGAAACTGGAAGCACGAGTTCAGTTATTAGTCTCATTATGAAATGAAAAGAAACAAAAGCCGATTTCTGGCAAAGTTTGTTGCTTTTTATACGCGGGTTTTAAAATGGAAATTTATGCAGGACCTACAATGAGTAAATTTTGTGCAGAAACTCTCCAAATTCTGGTAAAGTTTGTTGCTTTTATATGCGGGTTCATCATTGTTTGCATACTTTACAAAACAAATGCTATGTGAAAAACTAAAATAAATACAGGTTTGATTGACGAGTTAAATAAAGTAAAAGAACGATAAAACTTAGGTTTTACTGTTTTAGTATACTTTTTTATCTTCTATATAAATGTATCGTTCGTCAAGTATCTTTCTGTGATATGTTTGGTTTAGACATGTATGTCTTAAAGAGGCACAATGAATGAATGGGTCAGGTGGTTAGAGTGTCTGGAAACACTTTTTTTTACCAAAATTTTACTTTTTATTTTTACAAATAATGTCAACAATAAATTTATGTTATTTGGTTTAGACATGTATGTCGAAAAGAGGCAAAATAAACGGGTCAGGTGGGTTGGGTTGGGTTGTCGAAACACTTTTTTACCAAAATTCTTGTTTTTAGAAAATAATTACCGGTGCCAAAAATAGATATTATTTCATAGCAGTCGGGTTCGGGTCAGTTAACGGGCCCACCGGCCAAACCGGGTCATTTTAAAGAGTATCAACTGGACCCGTTCTAAGTTAGCTAGTTTAATAAGGAGCGACCCGCTGCATAACTGAGTGACCCATGTCAACCTATATATTTAATTACGGGTCATGATTGACGGGTGTATGAGGGAGACAACAGCAGTTGATGGCATTGCATACTCTATGCAGCTAAAGGTAAGAAACACTAAAATTTATCCGTTAACCGTTAAGATAAAAGAATTTATAATCTTGTAAAGTTTCTGAATTACCCGTTTGAGCGAAATAGAAATTTATGCAGGAACAGAAACAAAAGCTGATGTCTTGCTAAATATAGAAACTGGGAAACCGACATTTGGTTCATAGTCCAGTTATGACCGTTCCAGAAGTTAGTTGGTTTATGAATTCTAGTTGAGATTCTAACTGTTTCTTGACTTTGTGAATTACCCTTTTGAATTAAGTAGACATTTATGCAAGAACAGAAACAAAAGGCGGTTACTTGCTAGAATAGGAAACTGGGTAACACACATTCTTGAACTATAGTACAATAAAGACTTTTAATTTTAAATATGTTGCTACAAATTTTCATTATAGTTTGAACAAATGTAGAAGAGTTAATTGCCATTTTTCGTCTCTGTGGTTTGTCCAATTATGCTAGTTCAGACCAAATTTTAGATTTGTAATATTTCCGTCCCTGACATTCTTGAAACATGTCAGTTCCGTCTAAAAAAACATGAGTTAATTGCCATTTTCGTCCCTGTGGTTTGTCCAATTATTTTGTTCGACCTTAGCTTTTTGGATGGAACTGGCATGTTTTAGGAATGTCAGGGACGAAAATGGTACAAATTTGAAATTTGGTCTGAACCGACATAATTAGACAAACCACAAGGACGAAAATGGCAGTTAACTCAATGTAGAAAGTTCAGTGAGCAGATCGTGATCAAGATTCATGAAAATATCCCAACACGCAAACCGAACTTAATTTGACTATAATCTGCATACTGCGTAATCCACTGTTTGCTGAATAATTGAACGCGTTCTTCGTGTTCATTTGTTCCCAACACGCAAACCGAACTTAATTTGAGGATAATCTGCATACCGTGTAATCCACTGTTTGCAGAATAATTGAACGCGTTTTTTGTGTTCATTTGTTCACCAACCGGAGTCTTACGTGTCACTGTGTCATCTTGTTATTGCTCACACTCCCTTTAGATTCCCGAAAGACACCGGAATATTCCCCGAGATTCTGTTGTGTGAAATGTTGAGTGATTGGTTTGAATTTATTGATTGTAGCAGTGGTAAAAGGAAGTCAACTGGTTGACTTCTACAAGTCAATGGTATGAACCAAATTGCAAAGATAATGCCCAATTTTAGTTTTTTATTATTATATTATTATAAGTTAAAAACTTTGGTTTTGAAAATGTTGATTCGGTAGGATTATCTGGGGGGCTTCTGTGCATCTGGGATTTATCGGTGTTTCGGTTTTCTAACGTTGTTAAAAACAGAAACTTTCTACAAGTCACAGGCACGCTGACAGGTAGTGGTTTGGCTCTCTGTGTTATTAATGTTTATGCTCCTCAAAGTGTTGTGGCAAAAAAGGCCATGTGGGAAGAGTTGGCTCAAGTGATATCGGGTTGGGAAGGTTTGTGCGTTGTCACAGGTGATTTCAACGCGGTTAGGTTTCGTGAAGAACGGAGGAACTGCTCCTTTAAGTTGTCCTGTGCGACTAATTTCAACAATTTCATCTTTGATTCGGGCCTTCTTGAGTATAACATGAGAGGCTCCAAGTTCACTTATTCGGCAGCTGATGGTAGTAAACAAAGCAAGCTGGATAGATTCCTCGTGAATTCTGGTTTTTTTAATGCTTGGCCAGAAGCGGACGTTGAAGCGGTCTCGTCCTTCTTATCCGATCATTGTGCGATAATTTTAAAGACGGACCTGGCTAATTTTGGTCCTATACCGTTTCGGATCTTTGACTCTTGGTTTGACAAGCCGGGCTTTAGTGAAGTTGTGAACTCGGCCCTTAATAAAGACCCCGGTATTAGTGGTCCTTCGGATGTCCGTCTTATGAGAAAGCTGGGTATCCTCAGATCTGAGTTAAAGAATTGGAGAGATGAAATGCTTAACAAAACTTCAGAAGTCGTTTCGGCGGCGTTGTCGGACCTTGAAAGTATTCAAGATCTATTGGCCGAGCGGAATCTGTTGGAAGAAGAGGAGTGGATCCTTATTGAAGGTAAGAAAGTGTTAAAGGAGGAAGAAGATCGAAAAAGTAGAGACATGAGACAAAGGTCTAGAATAAAGTGGGCAAAGGAAGGGGATGAAAACACCGGTTTCTTTCATGCTATGGTTAACTGCAGAAAGGCGTCCAATTCGATACACGGGTTGGTAGTTAACGGCTCTTGGGTGTCGAAGCCGACTCTCGTTAAGAAAGAGATCTACAGGTTTTTTAAAAAGAAATTTGAGGAAGATTGGGTCGACCGACCTCGTCTCGTTTGTGTGGACATAAAGAGGATTTCGGAGGGGGATGCGGATCTTCTTGACGCTCGGTTCAGTAAAGAAGAAATTAAAAGGGCTATTTTTTACTGTGGCGATGACCGGGCTCCGGGTCCGGATGGCATTAGTTTCCGATTTATCAAGCGGTTATGGAACCTCTTTGAGGTGGATTTCTTCAATATCTTGGAGGAGTTCTTCGTCAATGGGGTGATAAATTTGGGTTGCGGGTCCTCTTTTATTGCCCTGATCCCCAAAGTTATCGACCCGTTAAGTTTGAAAGAGTATCGCCCAATCAGTTTGGTGGGGGTTGTGAACAAGGTTATTTCAAAAATTTTGGAGAACAGGCTCAAAAGAGTGCTTGATTCGGTCATTTCGGGGCATCAATCAGCTTTTATCAAGGGCCGTTACATCCTTGATGGACCTTTAATTGTTAACGAAATTCTAAATTGGAGCCGTAGAGGTAAGAAAAAGGTTTTCTTTCTAAAGGTGGACTTTGAAAAGGCGTATGATAATATAAACTGGAACTTTGTGTTGGACATCCTTGAGCAAATGGGTTTTTCTATGAGGTGGTGCTCATGGATTAAAGGGGTGCTATCGTCGACTAGGGCCTCGGTTTTGGTCAATGGTTCTCCAACCTTCGAATTTGGTTGCCACAAAGGGATGCGCCAAGGTGACCCCATTTCTCCCTTTCTCTTCGTCATTGTTATGGAAGCCTTATCGTGTATGTTCAACAAAGCGAGTAGTCTGGGGATTGTAGAGGGTGTCTCTCTTCCGAATGAAGGCCCAACCATCACTCACCTTTTCTACGCGGACGCCGCAATAATTATGGGTGAGTGGTCAAAGGAAAATATTCGGAACGTGGTCAGAATCCTGAAATGCTTCCATGTGTAGGATTAACTTGGGTAAATCGAATTTGATAGGGGTTGGGGTTCAACCTGGAGAAGTTGACGAGATGGCGACTGTTGTTGGATGTAGTACGGGTTCGTTCCCATTCAATTTCCTCGGTCTCTGCGTGGGTTCTAACATGAACAGGAAGTCGAGTTGGCAACCGGTTGTTGATGCGTTTGAGAAAAGACTTTCTCTTTGGAAGGCCTCGATTCTCTCGGTGGGAGGTAGAGTCACTTTAATCCGCTCCGTGCTGGAGAGTCTTCCATGTTACTACTTCTCTTTGTATCGCGCTCCTGTGAAGGTGATTCAGGCCTTGGAATCTCTCATCAGAAAATTCCTATGGGGAGGGAATTCGGAAATTAAAAAGATTCATTGGGTGGCGTGGGATAGGGTTGCTTCGCCGGTTGACATGGGAGGTCTAGGTCTCCATCATCTCAAAGATGTTAACACGGCCTTATTAGCTAAATGGGGGTGGAGGTATAAGAACGAGCAAGATAGTCTATGGGTTAAAGTCGTTAATGCTATCCATTTCGGTTACTCGGAATGGGACTTTCTTCCTCTTAGAAAAGCGATTGGTGGGGTTTGGAGTAGCATCGTTTCGGTCCTTAGGAGACCGTTGGTCGAGAATGTCCCGTTTCGAAGTCTCTTTAAAGGAGTGGTGGGCAGTGGAAAAGATATCATGTTTTGGTTAGATCCGTGGCTTTTTAATGTCCCGTTAAAAGATAAATATCCTGCTCTTTTTGCTTTGGAAGTTGTAAAACCTTGCAGCGTCAAAGATCAGCTAGACGGGGATGGTCTTTGGCTTTGGAGGCATGAGCCGGATTCTCCCGAGGAGACGGCTGAATGGCAATCGTTGACGGCAGCGGTGGCCTCGGTTTGCCTTTCCAGCCGTCCGGACAAGTGGGTTTGGTTGGGGAGTGGAGCTTCAGGGTTCTCGGTTGCGGCGGTAAAAAGTCTAATGGTGTCGAGTCGTGATTTCAGCAGCAGGTTTGTCATGGAATGGTGTAATTGGGTCCCAAAAAAATGCAACATCCTGGCTTGGCGGGCAGAGTTGAACCGAATACCTACGGTTGAGGCGCTAGAAAAAAGAGGAGTGGTGGTGATCGATGATGGATGTAACTTCTGCAACGAAAATCTGGACTCGGTATCTCACATCTTCACGGCTTGTCCGTTAGCTTTGGGAGTTTTGGAAAAGATTAGTTTTTGGTGCAAAATTCCCAAATTCTTCATCTTTTCTTTCAGAGACCTTATCGAGATACACAAAGTGGGGGATAGGAGCTCGGCGGAACGGAAGGCTCTTCACGGCATTGTTATTACTACGTGTTGGGTTTTGTGGAAGGCCAGAAATAACCTCAGATTTAATGGCATAAGTACTAGCGTGGATGAGGTGTTTAGCGAAGTTATGATAGTTAGTTTCTTTTGGTTCAAGTATAGAGCTAAGAAGGGCAATTTTGAATGGGGGGATTGGTGTAAATTTGTGAATATGTAATTTTGTTTTGTTCGGCCGTCCCGGTTTTCGGGTTCGGTGTTGGTTTAATGAAGTTCACCTTTCAAAAAAAAAAATTTATTATTATAAGTTAATGTTATTATTTAGAATACACATTTTTTTATGAAATCAATGATAAACCTGGGTTACATGTTTCTACAAGTCATATCCTTTGGATGGAACTGGCATGTTTTAGGAATGTCAGGGACGAAAATGGTACAAATTTGAAATTTGGTCTGAACCGACATAATTAGACAAACCACAAGGACGAAAATGGCAGTTAACTCAATGTAGAAAGTTCAGTGAGCAGATCGTGATCAAGATTCATGAAAATATCCCAACACGCAAACCGAACTTAATTTGACTATAATCTGCATACTGCGTAATCCACTGTTTGCTGAATAATTGAACGCGTTCTTCGTGTTCATTTGTTCCCAACACGCAAACCGAACTTAATTTGAGGATAATCTGCATACCGTGTAATCCACTGTTTGCAGAATAATTGAACGCGTTTTTTGTGTTCATTTGTTCACCAACCGGAGTCTTACGTGTCACTGTGTCATCTTGTTATTGCTCACACTCCCTTTAGATTCCCGAAAGACACCGGAATATTCCCCGAGATTCTGTTGTGTGAAATGTTGAGTGATTGGTTTGAATTTATTGATTGTAGCAGTGGTAAAAGGAAGTCAACTGGTTGACTTCTACAAGTCAATGGTATGAACCAAATTGCAAAGATAATGCCCAATTTTAGTTTTTTATTATTATATTATTATAAGTTAAAAACTTTGGTTTTGAAAATGTTGATTCGGTAGGATTATCTGGGGGGCTTCTGTGCATCTGGGATTTATCGGTGTTTCGGTTTTCTAACGTTGTTAAAAACAGAAACTTTCTACAAGTCACAGGCACGCTGACAGGTAGTGGTTTGGCTCTCTGTGTTATTAATGTTTATGCTCCTCAAAGTGTTGTGGCAAAAAAGGCCATGTGGGAAGAGTTGGCTCAAGTGATATCGGGTTGGGAAGGTTTGTGCGTTGTCACAGGTGATTTCAACGCGGTTAGGTTTCGTGAAGAACGGAGGAACTGCTCCTTTAAGTTGTCCTGTGCGACTAATTTCAACAATTTCATCTTTGATTCGGGCCTTCTTGAGTATAACATGAGAGGCTCCAAGTTCACTTATTCGGCAGCTGATGGTAGTAAACAAAGCAAGCTGGATAGATTCCTCGTGAATTCTGGTTTTTTTAATGCTTGGCCAGAAGCGGACGTTGAAGCGGTCTCGTCCTTCTTATCCGATCATTGTGCGATAATTTTAAAGACGGACCTGGCTAATTTTGGTCCTATACCGTTTCGGATCTTTGACTCTTGGTTTGACAAGCCGGGCTTTAGTGAAGTTGTGAACTCGGCCCTTAATAAAGACCCCGGTATTAGTGGTCCTTCGGATGTCCGTCTTATGAGAAAGCTGGGTATCCTCAGATCTGAGTTAAAGAATTGGAGAGATGAAATGCTTAACAAAACTTCAGAAGTCGTTTCGGCGGCGTTGTCGGACCTTGAAAGTATTCAAGATCTATTGGCCGAGCGGAATCTGTTGGAAGAAGAGGAGTGGATCCTTATTGAAGGTAAGAAAGTGTTAAAGGAGGAAGAAGATCGAAAAAGTAGAGACATGAGACAAAGGTCTAGAATAAAGTGGGCAAAGGAAGGGGATGAAAACACCGGTTTCTTTCATGCTATGGTTAACTGCAGAAAGGCGTCCAATTCGATACACGGGTTGGTAGTTAACGGCTCTTGGGTGTCGAAGCCGACTCTCGTTAAGAAAGAGATCTACAGGTTTTTTAAAAAGAAATTTGAGGAAGATTGGGTCGACCGACCTCGTCTCGTTTGTGTGGACATAAAGAGGATTTCGGAGGGGGATGCGGATCTTCTTGACGCTCGGTTCAGTAAAGAAGAAATTAAAAGGGCTATTTTTTACTGTGGCGATGACCGGGCTCCGGGTCCGGATGGCATTAGTTTCCGATTTATCAAGCGGTTATGGAACCTCTTTGAGGTGGATTTCTTCAATATCTTGGAGGAGTTCTTCGTCAATGGGGTGATAAATTTGGGTTGCGGGTCCTCTTTTATTGCCCTGATCCCCAAAGTTATCGACCCGTTAAGTTTGAAAGAGTATCGCCCAATCAGTTTGGTGGGGGTTGTGAACAAGGTTATTTCAAAAATTTTGGAGAACAGGCTCAAAAGAGTGCTTGATTCGGTCATTTCGGGGCATCAATCAGCTTTTATCAAGGGCCGTTACATCCTTGATGGACCTTTAATTGTTAACGAAATTCTAAATTGGAGCCGTAGAGGTAAGAAAAAGGTTTTCTTTCTAAAGGTGGACTTTGAAAAGGCGTATGATAATATAAACTGGAACTTTGTGTTGGACATCCTTGAGCAAATGGGTTTTTCTATGAGGTGGTGCTCATGGATTAAAGGGGTGCTATCGTCGACTAGGGCCTCGGTTTTGGTCAATGGTTCTCCAACCTTCGAATTTGGTTGCCACAAAGGGATGCGCCAAGGTGACCCCATTTCTCCCTTTCTCTTCGTCATTGTTATGGAAGCCTTATCGTGTATGTTCAACAAAGCGAGTAGTCTGGGGATTGTAGAGGGTGTCTCTCTTCCGAATGAAGGCCCAACCATCACTCACCTTTTCTACGCGGACGCCGCAATAATTATGGGTGAGTGGTCAAAGGAAAATATTCGGAACGTGGTCAGAATCCTGAAATGCTTCCATGTGTAGGATTAACTTGGGTAAATCGAATTTGATAGGGGTTGGGGTTCAACCTGGAGAAGTTGACGAGATGGCGACTGTTGTTGGATGTAGTACGGGTTCGTTCCCATTCAATTTCCTCGGTCTCTGCGTGGGTTCTAACATGAACAGGAAGTCGAGTTGGCAACCGGTTGTTGATGCGTTTGAGAAAAGACTTTCTCTTTGGAAGGCCTCGATTCTCTCGGTGGGAGGTAGAGTCACTTTAATCCGCTCCGTGCTGGAGAGTCTTCCATGTTACTACTTCTCTTTGTATCGCGCTCCTGTGAAGGTGATTCAGGCCTTGGAATCTCTCATCAGAAAATTCCTATGGGGAGGGAATTCGGAAATTAAAAAGATTCATTGGGTGGCGTGGGATAGGGTTGCTTCGCCGGTTGACATGGGAGGTCTAGGTCTCCATCATCTCAAAGATGTTAACACGGCCTTATTAGCTAAATGGGGGTGGAGGTATAAGAACGAGCAAGATAGTCTATGGGTTAAAGTCGTTAATGCTATCCATTTCGGTTACTCGGAATGGGACTTTCTTCCTCTTAGAAAAGCGATTGGTGGGGTTTGGAGTAGCATCGTTTCGGTCCTTAGGAGACCGTTGGTCGAGAATGTCCCGTTTCGAAGTCTCTTTAAAGGAGTGGTGGGCAGTGGAAAAGATATCATGTTTTGGTTAGATCCGTGGCTTTTTAATGTCCCGTTAAAAGATAAATATCCTGCTCTTTTTGCTTTGGAAGTTGTAAAACCTTGCAGCGTCAAAGATCAGCTAGACGGGGATGGTCTTTGGCTTTGGAGGCATGAGCCGGATTCTCCCGAGGAGACGGCTGAATGGCAATCGTTGACGGCAGCGGTGGCCTCGGTTTGCCTTTCCAGCCGTCCGGACAAGTGGGTTTGGTTGGGGAGTGGAGCTTCAGGGTTCTCGGTTGCGGCGGTAAAAAGTCTAATGGTGTCGAGTCGTGATTTCAGCAGCAGGTTTGTCATGGAATGGTGTAATTGGGTCCCAAAAAAATGCAACATCCTGGCTTGGCGGGCAGAGTTGAACCGAATACCTACGGTTGAGGCGCTAGAAAAAAGAGGAGTGGTGGTGATCGATGATGGATGTAACTTCTGCAACGAAAATCTGGACTCGGTATCTCACATCTTCACGGCTTGTCCGTTAGCTTTGGGAGTTTTGGAAAAGATTAGTTTTTGGTGCAAAATTCCCAAATTCTTCATCTTTTCTTTCAGAGACCTTATCGAGATACACAAAGTGGGGGATAGGAGCTCGGCGGAACGGAAGGCTCTTCACGGCATTGTTATTACTACGTGTTGGGTTTTGTGGAAGGCCAGAAATAACCTCAGATTTAATGGCATAAGTACTAGCGTGGATGAGGTGTTTAGCGAAGTTATGATAGTTAGTTTCTTTTGGTTCAAGTATAGAGCTAAGAAGGGCAATTTTGAATGGGGGGATTGGTGTAAATTTGTGAATATGTAATTTTGTTTTGTTCGGCCGTCCCGGTTTTCGGGTTCGGTGTTGGTTTAATGAAGTTCACCTTTCAAAAAAAAAAATTTATTATTATAAGTTAATGTTATTATTTAGAATACACATTTTTTATGAAATCAATGATAAACCTGGGTTACATGTTTCTACAAGTCATACTTGATGACAAGTGAGGTCAATGGTTTAAGTCAGCAATCCGTTGACTTTTCACATTTGAGGTTGACAAATAGAACTAGCTGGTTTAATTTATATCCCTACATGAAGAAACAAAATGCAAAATTATTCTGGTAATTAAACAAATTAATTACATTAAGACAATTTTATTTGATACATCTTTCCAATAGTTAGCTCTTGCGACTAGCTTGGTTGCGACCATTGTTTAACTTACAACGACAGTGTCCAGCTTTCAGCTTAGAGACTAGCGTGCACACGTGTTGAATGTGTAGCCTGTGGCCAATGTGTTTTTCGTCATGTATTCGTTGAAGTGCATGCATCAACACCGTTGCAATGGTCTCCCATTTCATGAAGAGCAGGGAAGTCTTGTTTGTGCATTCAAGAATTTCATTTAGCGTTGAACCAGAGGTTACCAGGAGTTGGTTTAGGATATTTCACGTCTATGCTTTATTAAAATTTAGAGTAAACGTCAGTGGTTAGATTCGTCTGACATTTTTGGCCACTTTAAGAAACTTTTGGACATCTACATCCATGTTGTTTCCAAATTTCTATATATTAAAGTTACATCCTTCTGTCAGTTGAGCGTCTGTTTGATCGTTAGCTGTAGGGGCATTTTCGTAATCTTGCTTCCTGATTAAAACTTCTAACGCTTTGCAACCTTCACCGTTAAAACTCCTGACACCTTGCAACCACCACCCACCACCACAAATTTCAACCTTCACCATTAATAACACATGAAAAAAATACATATTATACTTTGGCATAAGCCCACCAAATTCTTAGATTAATATATTGATCACGCTCAGTATCCACATTTCCTGTTACCTATTAAACAACTATATTATTAGCAAAACATCAATTAAACTCATAGACACAAGTGAAATTAATGTTAATTACCCAAAATACCAACCTGCCCATCGATTAATAGCAAAACATCGATTAATAACTTTAATACTTTTATAGATACTATATATACATATATTAATTACATATTCAATAGATAATGAAATACATATATTAATTACATGTCCAAAGGTTTCTAACCATGGGGTTGTAAAATGACGTTTACTCTAAAATTTAAATTGGGTCTTAAGAATAGTGGTGAGATGTTGCAAAGACTAGTAGTTGCAAGTCCGGTTTATACACAATATAGCATAATGTCCTATTTGACACAACAAAGCGAAATGGCCACCCATGGTGTTGGTGGCAATTTTATTCATCAAACAGACTTAAAACTTAATAGTGCATTACATTTTACAATACACAAAAAGAAATAAATACAACACACAAAAAGAAGAATGAAATCCAACTTACAACTATGGCCGTGAAACCCTTCGCACTTTTGCAATGAACACCATCACTTTCACATAAACCCTGTTTTCAAGGCTATTCATGACGTGAAAAAAAGCATGTCTCCCACGGCGATTAACAATTAAAGCAATACACACCATCCAAAATCCGCTAGCAAAACCAGTGGCCCCTCCGATATAAAACCATCTTTCTTCCCCGCCATCCATATTTTCACGAGCGACGGGTGGACCTTCTAATTCTTTATCTCCTGGACAATATTTGGACAGGGGAAGTCCGCATAATCCTGCATTTCCGGTGTACCTTGAAGGTTCAAAGGACTGGAGTTGAGTGCTAGATGGAATTCTTCCTGACAAGCTGTTATACGACACATCTAGATAGTTTAGCAAGGTCATTTGAGACATGCTTGATGGTAGTCCTCCTCTTAGATTGTTTCTAGATAGATCCAAAATTAGAAGTTCTTTCATCTGACCAATGTTTGATGGGATCTCTCCAACTAGAGCGTTCATTGACAAGTCGAGTGCAATCAAATTATGAAGATCGGTTAGGTTATCCGGGATTTTTCCTGTTAAATTGTTGCTTGATAAATTGATGATCTTTACCAATTCTAGAGTGCTGCCAAACTCACGCATACTTCCTTGCCACTTGATCATTGAATGGTCAACATACGTAACCACAGTACGCTGTACAGTTATATGCACATTTGGGTCGATTGCTAATCTATCTTGAACCATGGAAGTGAGATTACCGAGACATGAGGGGATGACTCCCTGGAGTTTATTCATTGACAAGTCTAGAATTTGTAGATATGCTAACTGGCATAAATGTGAAGGGATGGTTCCAATGAATTTATTTGATGTTAAGATAAGAGCATACAACCCCGATAACCTTTCCCCGATCCAACCAGGCACGTAACCAGAAAACTTGTTGGCCCCCAAATTCAAAAAGGTTAACTGGGTTAAACTCTTTAAAGATAAGGGCAACTTTCCTGAGAAGTTGTTATTGTATAAATACAAGACCTCAAGATTGATCAAAAACTTGATAGAAGTAGGAAGCCTTCCAGATAGATTGTTATCTCCCAGACTAAGAATTTCTAGTCCTGTGAAATGCCACAAACAGTCTGGAATTGGTCCAGTGAATGCGTTGTGTGAGAGATCAAGAAAGGACAAATACCCATCAACAATTTGGCACAAAAAGAAGATTTGTCCAGATAAATTATTTTTGGATAAGTCTAGCCTTTCTAAACTGGAAGGAGCATTCGGTATATGACCATAAAAGTTGTTGGAACTCAAATCTATGGTTGAAGAAACTACAGGGACAAAATTTGATAACATATCTGTTACTATCCCGGTAATATTGTTGAAAGAGATATTCAAATATGTCACACTAGAAGGCCACGTTTTCCAAAAGTCCTCTGGAATGTTATCTGAAATTTTGGTATTGGAAAGATCAATACGCGAAAGATTTTTCATTGTTTGAATCCATTTCGGGAAATGAGGTCCTAGCTTGCAAGAACTCAAGTCAATAACTTCTATGCTTGAAATGTTGGACATGTTAGCTTCTAAAGGAACTCCTTCGAGTGAATTGTTTGAAAGATCAACATATAAGATATTTGACTTTTCAATATTTTCGGAGATGGCACCTTTAAGTAAATTGGAAGAAGCGTATAGTGTTTGAAGCTTGGGTAGTTGCCACACTTTTTCACTTATAGTTCCATCTAACTGATTATTAGAAAGATCTAGCCATTGTAGAGATGAAAAATTTTGAATATCATCTGACACTGACCCTGTGAATTGGCTAGATGAGGCATGCAAATATTGTAAATTAACTGATGTGCATCCAGACAAGTTACTCAGAAAATCAGGTAACTTGATAGGCATTAAGTTTCCACCGAAATGCAAATATGTCAAACGACAGAGATTTCCAAGATATTTGGGAATCCCATCTAACATGTTGTTAGAGAGATCAAGCGTTACAAGTGCATTGCTAGTTAAAGGGAACAACCAGTGATACATGGATGAGTTGAGATTGTTTTCTTGGAGAGAAAGGGTAACAATAGATGAAGAAAAAGAAGAGTTGACATATGAATAAGAATACGGGTGCATCACATGGGAGAGGTCACATCCAATTAAATATAAAGCTGATAGCTTTTTAAGACTTGAAATCACATTTACCCAGTTGTCTACTTTGCCCAGAGATGTACCTGACATGTCAAGTCTATCCAACTGAGAAAGATGAGACAGCCAGTCTAGGTTTTCAATTGTGCAATTACTCAGTTCGTCAAGTGAAAGCTCTTGCAAGTTTGTGAGATTTCCAAGTTCTGAAGGAATGGTTCCATTAAAATCATTCCCACCAAGGTTAAGATACCTTAATTGGGTCATGGAACAAATGAACATGGGAATCGTTCCACTAAAACCATTCCAACCAAGGTTAAGATACCTTAATTGGGTCATGGAACCAATGAACATGGGAATCGTTCCATTAAACGAATTGAAAGAAAGATCAAGATCATTCAAGTAGCTTAAGTTAAGCAATGAAGGACTAATCTTGCCTTCAAGATATCCATTGCGTAAGTCAAGACTTGTGACACGGGATTGGTTGTTGCATGTGACTCTGCTCCAGTAACAACAATCATTGATTGCTGCTTTTTCTTCTTCTCCGGGTGTCCATGTATCGAGAAGGCCTAGACGGTCGTAATGAATGTTTGATTTGAAATGAAGAAGAGCTTGTCTCTCCTTTTTGGTACACTTACCAGTACGATTGCCAGGGGAAGTCGGAGGTGGTGTTAGAGACCAGTCAAGGGCAATTGTAGTGGTAAATGATTCCAACACAAAGAGTGTAAGAATAAAGAAGAAAATAGGATGGGTAAAATGTTTATGGTAAATCTTATTTGCCATTTTTGTTGTATCAAATCTTAAATGTTTGATATGTCACCACATATGCCCAGCTTATATACACTCCCAAGTTCGAAATAGCGTGGAAAATTTGTGTTGATTTTCTTTCTACCGTGGAAAATTTGTGCGCATTGTCGAAAGACTCAAGTCTTCACAATTTGTATCTAATTAAACAAACATTAAAGTTGGGTCATGTCAAAGACTAACAAGTCTTCACACATAAAAGTTGGGTCATGTCAAAAGACTCGCAAGTCTTCACACATTTATTCCAGACCCAAATGATACGTTCCACTCAATTTCTTTCCACTAACAAGTGCAAATTGTGTATATGAAATACAGAGTTAAATTCGATTATATTCTATAAGGTTCGACAAAAATAACCATTTTCCCCTAAAAAACTAATTAACGAATAGAGAAATTGGTCTTAAATTAATCGTCAAAGGCTCGTAAGTCTTTACGTATTTATTTTAGTAAATTACACGAAATGTCACGTTGTAATGTCATGTTATTGTTTAACATGCTTTGGTCATTACATGCTTCAAAATCAAGACGCAAAAATGTTTTGAATATATAGAAATTAAGGATCTTGATGTTGGTTATACAGAATGCTATACTGAATCAAAAAGAATTACAAAATTATCAGGAAAAAGAATAGCTTTTTATATCACAATAACTATGCTTACCGCTGCAACTCTATCTGTAGCCACCATAAGGTTGCTGACCATAACCGCCACCTCTGCCCATCATCGGATTATAATTTCCAGGTGGCATAAATCCGGCGGCAGGTGGCGCTTGCATCTGAAACCCTTGGCCATTGTTCATTCCCATACCCATATTTTGAGGCATATTGTCCATTCCCATTCCCATTCCCATTCCCATTCCCATACCCATATTCCGAGGCATATTGTTCATACCCATACCCATATTTTGCGGCATATGGTTCATTCCCATGGGCTGGTTTAGACCTCCGTAACCACCTCCAAACCCTGGCCCCGCACCCATTCCCATTCCCATTGCTGAACCCGCCATGGGGTTGGATGCGGGTCTTAGAGCACTTGCACCAGCACGTCCAATTCCAGAACCCGAACCCATGGCCTTACCCATGGTTACATTTGAAGTCGCTGGGGTTTTGCTAGGTTTTTCCATCCTCTTTTCTTTACGGTTTATCGCCTCAAAATCGATTCCAATGTCAGATAGCAGGTTTGTTTTAGCTGCACATCCGAAAATAGTGTCATAACTCAAATATATATATACACACACGCACACATATTCAGGGTGCAGATCATGAGAGAACTACATAGCTTCTTACTTGAGAACTTGAGAGAACCACTATCAACCAAGCAATTTTTTTTAATTTTTTTTCAACTTTTTTTTATATTTAAAGGTTATTATTAAAATAGATTTTAAAAAATATATGTATATATGTATGTGGTTCGCGAGCTACATATAGGTCGATCTACACATATATTTTTATTTTTGTAATTTCCATAACAGTTGGTAACATAAAAAAATCAAAATTGCTTGGCTGATGGTGGTTATCTCGGTTCCCAAGTAACTTTACATTACTCGCATGATCCCTTCCTATATATATATGTGTGTGTGTGCGTGTGCCATAAAAAAATTTATTATCTATATAAGAAAATAACTCACATCCATAGATGTTCAAATTAACGAGCCCACGGTTCAACGTATCAGTCCAAACTGTGGATTTGGTCTCGAACTTTTCTTTTGCAGGTTGTTGAGGAACTATAGCAAGTGCACCTGTTGAAGCAGTGACAGATGGTGGTTGGGTGGCCTTGGAAGTATTTGACTGTAACTGTGGCTGTTGATAGAAACTTGAAACCGAGACAGCTGACGGTGTTGGGGCTGATGTAGGTTGACCCTGAGGCTGGAAACCGCCGTTATTACTAGGTTGACTGGATTGACCATTGGAATTGGGAAACCCTAACTGTGAGATGGTACCCGACTGTAAAGAAATACCACCAAGAGATGCATTTTGAGTAGACGGGAAACCAGACGACACATATTGACCACCCTGAGTCGACGGGAAACCAGACGATAAAACAGATTGACCATTCTGAGCTGCCGGGAAACCAGGTGGTAACACAGATTGACTGCCCTGAGCCGCCAGGAGACTAGTCGGCAGCATAGATTGACTGCCGTGAGCCACCGGGAGACTGGGCGGCAACATGGATTGGCTGCCCTGAGTCGCCAGGAGACTGGGCGGCAGCATAGATTGACTGCCCTGAGACGGCGGGAAACTGGGCGAAAAAATGGAATGACTACCCTGAGCCGCCGGGAGGCTGGGCGGTAGCATTGGTTGACTGCCCTGAGCCGCCGGAAGACTGGGAGGCAACATGGAGAGACTACCCTGAGACGCCGAGAGGCTGGG
Organism: Helianthus tuberosus; assembly: GCA_030545235.1. Classification (NCBI taxonomy): domain Eukaryota; kingdom Viridiplantae; phylum Streptophyta; class Magnoliopsida; order Asterales; family Asteraceae; genus Helianthus; species Helianthus tuberosus. The sequence continues at coordinate 3,487,918 of CM060360.1, read as the reverse complement.
CGGAAACATGGATTGACTTACCTGAGCTGCTGGGAGACTGGGTGGCAATAGAGATTGAGTGCCCTGAGCCGCCGGGAGACTGGGCGGCAACAGAGACTGACTGCCCGGAGCCGCCGATAGACCGGGCGCCACCATAGATTGACTGCTCGGAGCCGTTGGAAGACTGGGCGGCATCATAGATTGACTGCCCTGAGTCGGGATACCAGATGGCAACACAGATTGGCCGCTCTGAGCTGGAAAAGCAGACGACAACTCAAATTGGCCACCCTGTGACGACGGGTGACCTGAGGGCAGCATAGATTCAGATTGAATGCCCTGAGCTGGAAAATCATGTGGCAACTCAGATTGGCCACCATGAGCCGCCGGGAAACTGGGTGGCAACACAGACTGACCACCTTGTGCCGAAAACGTCGACGATGGAATAGACTGGTAGCCACCTTGAACAGGAAAATCCGACTGTTGCTTTTGTTGACCAAATTGACCTGGATAACTAGTCTGGGACGTAGGTTGGTCAAATGGGGTCCGGTTAGGTTGATCAAATGGGGTCTGGTTTGGTTGACCAAATGGGGTCTGGTTTGGTTGACCAAATGGAGTCTGGTTAGGTTTATCAAAGGGGGTCTGGTTTGGTTGACCAAACGGGGTCTGGTTTGATTGACCGAACGATGCCTCATTAGGTTGACCAAACGTGGTCTGGTTAGGTTGACCAAAAGGGGTCTGGTTAGGTTGACCAAACGGGGTCTGGTTTGGTTGACCAAACGGGGTCTGGTTTGGTTGATCAAACGGGGTCTGGTTTGATTGACCAAATGGGGTCTGGGTGGGTTGACCTGTTTGAGAAGGAAAACCGTTCTGCGTGGGTGGTCCAGTTGGGGGAAGTATACCTGCTAGAATGTCAACGGTTTGGTCAAACCCGTCACCAAATCCCATGTCATTCACCGTCGTTTGAGCAACTGTCTGAGGTGGTTCAGTAAACGGTGATTTCGACTGTTGAGCCGAGAATACATCAGCCGCAGCGACGGTGAATGGCGATGTTGACTGTTGAGCCGAGAATCCATCACTAGAAGGGACCGCTCTAAAAGGACCATCACCAAATGGATCATCAAACTGCTGCATAAAAAGTACAAGTATCAAACCATGCGCGTGTGAGTGTGCACACGTGTGTGCGTGTGAGAGTGAGTTATCAAAGACGCACCTGAGCTGTTGGTGATGCAGCCACAAAGGTCTGACTAGGATTAGAGCTAGTAGGAGCAGGCGGTTCAGATGGCACAAGGGCCAATACATCTGAAGAGAAAGAGTCTGATAGAGAACCAAATAAGTCCACCTCAGCATTGCTTGACGCTGACAGGACAGCTACAGCTATATCCGCAACAAACTTTTATTAAGTATATATTCAACAAGTATAATAATAACTAGCAATAAATTGTCAGGTACAATTGTACGGATAAACAAAGAGCGGTTTACCTGGGGGTGGAGCACGAGGGTCAAAAAAGTCAAACCCGTCTGGTTCCTTGTCGGAGATCAATGAAGGTGTGGTGGCTGCCGGAGGCGGTGGCGTGGCAGCGACTGGAGGTTCAGAGTTGCTAGCAAGCACAGCGCCTAGAGTATTAGCGGCGGGAGGCGGAGGTGGTGCCTCACCCTTGGTTACAGCGTTTTCATAACTAGGGGGTCCCACAAGATTTTGTCCAGATAATTTCGGTTCAAGCCGGCTGCCCCAACACCAAAATATATATATTATTCATTTGTTATATTTTATTGATTTTAATATCGTAATAACAAACTGGAAACCATCTTATTACCTTCCATCAGGAGAAGCATCTTCAACTCTAGCATTGCTATCTCTACAAACGAACATATTCATTTTTTTTTAATTTAACAAATAAACTAATGTGTAAAATACTAATTTTAAAAATTTTCTATCAAAGAGATTTAGAAGGTTCTATGCATTTGAATACACTTCAAATGGATTTACCCGTTTAACCATTTATCTTAACCCATCTGACCCATTAGAGATAAAGCATAAACCAAACTGACATGTATATGTAAACGGGTCGAAAGTGCCACATATACTCAATCATTCAAAAACGGACAATTGAGCGAGAACAAACGAGTATTATTAGAGGGTTAAATACCTAGAAGAATGATGACCATCATCTCTATCAGAGCTTTGACTTTTTGCACCATAATCACCATCGATGCTTTGACTTTTTCTGCGATATTCATCATCGCCATAACTATAGCGGTCTTCACCATCACGTCCATATGAATCCCTACCGTAACCGTTACGATCTTCATCTCTACTTCCATATTGCCCGTCATATCGATCATCTCCAGAACCTCCGGATGTCTGGCGGAACCTACTTTGAAATATTGTCAATCAAGTACAAATATTAGTGTCAAATATGATTGTAAAAACTATGTTATTTAAATAATAATCTAAATTTTTTTGAATAAAACTATTTAGGTGGTTTTATACTTTTATACATCAAAAACACATTGAGCAACTTTCGACCTATTTCCTATAGAACTATTTTTACAGTTACCTGTGAGAGATAAAAACATAACCCGAATTGACATGCTTAAGAGTAAGAGTAAAATGCCGTTTTCGTCCCTGAGGTTTGGCCAGTTTTGTGACTTTCGTCCAAAGGTTTGTTTTTTCGCATTTGGATCCAAAAGGTTTCAAATCTTGCCATTTTCATCCGGCTCGTTAACTTCATTCATTTTTCTCCGTTAAGTCAGGGGTATTTTTGTCTTTTTTGTTAACTTAAAGGACAATTCGGTCTTTTGAATACTTGTACATTATGCTAAATGCTTGTACATAAAGTGAAAAAGACAGAAATACCCCTGACTTAACAAACTAAAATGGATGGAGTTAACGAGCCAGATGAAAATGGCAAGATTTTAAACCTTTTGGATCCGGATGCGAAAAACCAACCTTTAGACGAAAGTCGCAAAACTGGCCAAAACTAAGGGACGAAAATGGCATATTACATTTATGTCAAAATTTCCACCTTATGCATCAAAACATTGTTAATAATCTTTAGAAAAAACTCACTTGTCCCTGCTGGCAGCAGCTTTCTCTCTTGCTTCTTGTATTTTCTCTTTATCATTGACAAGAGCAACAAGACTTTGCGATTTCTTCCTTACGTTGCTCCCTTGATCCCTCCCAGTAGAGTCGATATATTGAAAAGATGCCAAATTCTATTAAAAATAAAACAAAATTATAATTTTTGAATATGAAAACTTAGATACTAAAGTTTCAATGAAAAAAAAAACACACCGATATTTGGTATCCATGTTCTCTAATATCTTCAATTACACGTTCTGACCCATTTGCTACCAAATATTCAAGAACAGTCAAAGCCTGGTGTAGAAGTCAAAGTCTGTTGGTTAGAACATTATACTCAACATTGGGTATGAAAAACTACCCAAAAGCATAAATAATGAGAATATGCAAGTGCAAAACAGTTAATTTGAAAAGAACCAAAATCTTGGAAATGTTGCGACTTTCGTCCAGAGGTTTGTTTTTCCGCATTTGGATTCAAAAAGTTTGAAGACTTGCCACTTTCGTCAGAGGGGTATTACCGTCTTTTTAGACCTTTTTTTTTATTAAACTAAAAACAATATAAGAAATAAAGATCCACCTCTATTTACTTTATTTCTTATAGTGTTTTTAGCTTAACAAAAAATGTCTAAAAAGACGGTAATACCCTTGATCTCAATGGTGATTATGACAGTGCACGACGAACCCCCTCAGGCCGAACAACCTACATCTGACGAAGAATGTTCTTCGTTGCTGTGATTGTTCGCTGATGATTCTTCACGAAGAACCATTCATTCTTCGTGAACCTTATTTGTTCGTGAGCTGCTGATGGGGACTTAATGATTTTCTTTTTGGCTGCTAAAGGATGATGGTCGGAGATAGTTGTTTCCGGTAACAGAAGACAGCAGCTGGCTGTGATGTTCGTGGCGGCTGATTGTTGAATCCTTAGGGTTTGATGGCTGTTGGTGTTTATCGAAGGGAGAGAATGGAATTAGAAGAAATTAGAAGAGATAAGGTAGCATGTTATTACTGAAGATGATAGCAACTACTGTATAACAAAGTTGTCGGCTGAAGTCCATTTGTTTGGCAACTAGGTTTTATTCATTTGGGCCCACCGATATGACCAAACAAAAGGATACTAGAAATGTTGGGCTTCATTGGTATTTGGGCTAAAATTAATTGGATTTCCAGTTTTATTATTGGGGCTTCACCTGCATTATATGGAATTTTGATATGGGCATGTGATGGTTGAGTGGCTACACAATGGAGTAATCTGTTGGTAGAATGATTGAATTTTCTTTTTGTCCACCTACTCGCAACAGACTTCAATTCTAGCACTTTGGGCATGGTTGGTACACGATGGTCTACAATCACAAATGTCAACCTTAGATTGGAATGTGGTAGCTACTAGTGACTGGGAAACACATGAATTAAAATTACAAGAAGTTTGGATTTTTTTTTTTTTTAGCCCACATCGATGGATTAATGGAGTAAGGTATGGTTTTATTGGGTTTATTATTTTGGTCGTTTATAGGGGATCGAGCCGATTCTATTAATGAGTATAATATGCTCCCAATTTAAATCGATGTCTATGTTGGATTGGGTTTTATTGACCAGCACATCGATGAATTTTAATAGAATCTCTCCCCCAAAGTCTAAAACCTTCATCACTTGCAAATGACCAAGGGGTTGGTATTTATAGCCACACCCACTTGTCTTGCAAATACACACGGTTAAACAAATAACCCTCTCATTTGACCACTTCAAACGAGCGGGTCAATACACGTTTTTTTAACCATTTCACTAACTATTACATAATCAGCATAAAATAAATCTAATCTATTCGAACAGCATCGGACACAAAAACTGCACCAACAATTATTCTGTTCAACCTTAGCTTTTTGGATGGAACTGACATGTTTTAGGAATCCCAGGGACGGAAATGGTACAAATTTGAAATTTGGCCTGAACCGACATAATTAGACAAAGCACAAGGACGAAAATGACAGTTATTCTCTAGAAGAGTTAACTGTCATTTTCGTCCTTGTGATTTGTCCAATGTAGAAAGTTCAGTGAGCAGATCATGCAGGGGCGGTTCTTAATGGTGCTGTGGCAGGGCCACGGCCCGGGCAAGTTTTTCGGCCGTAGTGCTAATTTTCCGCATTTCGATCGAAATTTTTTCTCTATATTATGTTTGGCCCGGGCTTGCCCGGGTTTTTTTTAGTGCCCATGTCTTTCAGCCCTGGCACGTTCAACGGGCAAGATCCGCCACTGAGATGATGATCAAGATTCATGAAAATAGCCCAACATGCAAACCGAACTTAATTTGACTATAATCTGCATACCGTGTAATCCACTGTTTGCAGAATAATTGAACGCGTTCTTCATGTTCATTTGTTCCCAACAAGCAAACCGAACTTAATTTGACTATAATCTGCATACCACGTAATCCACTGTTTGAAGAATAATTGAACGCGTTTTTTGTGTTCATTTGTTCACCAACCGGAGTCTTACGTGTCACTGTGTCAGCTTGTTATTGCTCACACACCCTTTAGATTCTCGAAAGACGCCAGAATATTCTCGGAGATTCTGTTGTGTGAAATGTTGAGTGATTGGTTTGAATTTAATGATTGTAGCAGGGGGGGAAGGAAGTCCAACTGGTTGACTTCTACAAGTCAATCGTATGAACCAAATTGCAAAGATAATGTCCAATTTTAGTTTTTTATTATATTTTTATAGGTTAATGTGTTAAGTCAGCAATTCGTTGACTTTTCACATTTGAGGTTGACAAATAGAACCCGCTTTTTAATTTATATCCCTACATGAAGAAACAAAATGCAAAAAGTAAAATTATTCTGGTAATTAAACAAATTAATTGCATTAAGACAATTTTATTTGATACATCTTTCAAATAGTTAGCTCTTGCGACTAGCTTGGTTGCGACCATTGTTTAACTTACAACGACGGTGTCCAACTTTCAGCTTACAGACTAGCGTGCACACGTGTTCAATGTGTGGCCCGTGGCCAATGTGTTTTTCATCCTGTATTCGTTGAAGTGCATGCATCAACACCGTTGCAATAGTCTCCCATTTCATGAAGAGCAGGGAAGTGTTGTTTGTGCATTCAAGAATTTCATTTAGCGTTAAACTAGAGGTTCTGGTATGTGTTTTGAACATCCGTCAAAATGAGCTCCCCAAAATCCGAGCCGTTTTGAACCATGGAAATTTTTCGCGAATTATATAACCGTTGAAAGATTTGCTTACCTATATAGTTATTCAATTATTTAGTTAATTAATTTAAAAATTTACATATATAATCTAGTTAGTTTTGTTAAATTAAAAAAACAAAAAAAGAATAATAGGTTAAGGTTTTAAGTTAATCTAGTTAGGCTTAATTTAAGCCTAAATGGTTCTGTAAATAAAGTTGAGGGACTTGTTGATAAACTTTTGGAACTTTAATTTATAAAGAAACCCAAAACGGTGTACCTGGGACTCGAACCTTATCACCCTCTAACCCGGTCAACAAATTCTCGAAACCTGTTGTGATACCATTCCAATCCGCCGGAAAGATCGACACGTTGCGGAGGATCGGAGAAGACGACCGGAACGGCGACGAAGAAGTCACGTTACGTTTCGGTACATTCTCCGTTTTTTTTTTTTTTTTTTTGTTCTTCGTTAATTTCTTTACGTTATGTTATTTTTTTTTTTCTTTTCATCTTAATGATCATCTAAACTCAACTGAAAAGCTGAAAGTTAAAAAAAAAACGTGATAACCAGTGGTTCGTTCTTTCTGTTATAACAAAGAAGAAGGACCTAGTTTTGATGTTAAATAAAAATCAAATCCAAATCCATATCAAACACAAATCAGTGTCTTGGCTTAATGGATAAACAGTGGGACGGACACACACAAGGCGCGGGTTCTAGTATAAATGAACTAAAAAAGGGTTTCTTCATTTACACACCCCTACAATCTTATTTTCACATCCATAGTTGTATACGGGCCGTATAACCTTATACGGGCCCGTATAGAATGTTAATGCACAGAATTTAATGTGGTGGAATGTCTGGTTTGTTTTATACCTATACGGGTCGTACCGTATACCGTTATATATGAGCAATATAACTTTATACGGCCTGCATAATTTTGTTTCACAGGTTTGACAAGCTTTTTTAGTTTTGAAATATGTATACGGGTCGTATAATGTTATACGACCCGTATAGCCCGTATAGAAAAGTTAATTTTTTGGTGCAATCGGAAAACCGTTTAATAAGTTTAGTAACTTTCTAAATAGTGTTTGCATATTATTTATATATATATCGGATTATGTTATGTGTTTGTAGTTAAACGTACTAATATTGATTAATAAGTTTCCACTTTGTAAAACGATAAACATGTGATATGATTGTAAAAAACACTACGACAACAATTATTAAACAAACAACTTTACATCTAAACATAAGATTAATATTTTTATAATGTTTTACATCTAAAACAAACGAAAAGATAAATTTTACAATGTTTCAAACGTAAAAGAAAAAATACAATAAGCAGCTACGACGATGGTGGTGGTGCAGCGCCAGCTCGTGGAGGTAGGGGCGCGCCAGAATGTATAGCCATAATCGCCTCGACCATCCAATATACATCTCTCCTGACAACAGCTACATCCGACTCGACCTGAGCGAGTCTCTCCTCCACCCCCGTGTACATCCTCCGCAGCTACCTGTGATCTATCGACGGTAGCATCAACCCCCCCCCCCCCGTACCCCGCCTCCCTCTCCATCGCCTCCCTCCCCCCGACTCCCTCTCCCTCGGCTCGCTCTCCCTCTGCTCCCTCACCCCCGTGACCCTCATCCTCACCATACGACCAAACCAGCCCCTGTCCCTCGACCTCGCGAGCCAAACCCATCGCGCACGCTGTGTTCCTCCCAACCCGATCAAGCTGGAGTGATACAGTCATATCCTTTGGCACCTGCAAGGACAAGATGTGAGGGTAATGCTTCGCTAGATGGGTGACGAAGCCCCCACAGCTGATGTGGGTAGAGGTACGCTTAAAAGCGTACTTGGCGAAGTATGCGGCCAACTTGTACGCCAAGTTACCCCCCCCCCCCCGCCAGTAAGTAAGTCATGCAAGTAGAACAGGTCACTTTGGATGACCCACTCACTGCTATCATGACGACCAGCGATCGTCACGGCGATACACCGATGTAGGTATCAGAGTAACAGGTCATAAAGGCTACTCGCACGCGCCTTCGGGATCGCGAATTGGCTGTCGCGAACTCCCCGGACCCAATAGTGTGCCACCAAGTCCACAACACGTCACTGGACGTGCTGATGGGCGTATCCAAAAATGCTTGGGACACTAAGTACTCTATGAGTACAGACCCAAGGCAACGGCGAACTCGGGAAGTGTCATCCTCTGACTCTTCCCGCAAACGGTAAAAGATATCGCGGGTGTCGTTAAAAAATGCTGTAAACCCCCACCCCGGGTGTCCTTAAATGAAAAACTACATAAAAACTCAAAAGTAATCTCCCTGTGGGCCCGCTCTCTGGCGACATCAAATAAACAGTCCCACGCAGAGTTAGCTGGCATGAATTCCCGGACCCAACCGATCGATCCAATATCGGTCAAAAACTGAATATCAATGGTCCGAGGCGCATCGAGCGTCATCTCTCGTAATCTGCCCAAAAACCTGTAAGCAGCTGTAACTCGGGGGATATCGCGAATAAACTGCCCCACCTCAGTAAACTCGGGCACAACCTCCTCCTCCTCGCGTCCACGTCCACGTCCACGTTCGCATCCCCGACCCTGACCCTGACGTCTACGGGCCACAGCAGCTGATTACTCAGCCATATCGTCTATAAAAATAACAATCACAACTCAGAAATCATTATACGATTAGCGTTCATGTATTATACGATTACTGTTCTTGTATACGAACGTATTATACATCTCATATACGATCCGTACACATCAAGTATAGGTTTCGTATATGCACGTATTATACATCTCGTACACGATCCGTAAACATGAAGTGCACGTATCGTACGTGCAAGTATTATACGCACATATACGCTACGTACACCTCAGATATACGTTTCCTATACGCACGTATTATACGTCCCGGATACACTAAAAATATAACAAACAAGGAATAAAATTAAAGGCTATACGGTCGTATACATTGTATACGATCGTATACAGCTTGATTCTTCAAGAAGTATACGATTGTATACAATGTATACGATCGTATCAAGCTTGAATTTCAAGATCTATACGACCGTATATAAGGTATACGATCGTATATAGTTTGAACATTCAAACGTTATACAAGCGTATATAATGTATACGATCGTATACAGTTTGAACATTCAAGGTTATACGATCGTATACAATGTATACGACCGTATAGTCATGAATATTCAGTTTCATATTTCAGTTCCAATTTTTTTTTTCAAATTCAATCATACAATCTAAATCGTTATGCCTATGTACGCTATTCGATTCACTATACAAGACCATAATCTAACATGTTACGGAATCTGAAAGTATACTATACGAAAATGTACCGTATAAGAAGAACGAGAAGAAAACATCACAAACGCCAAAGAACGCTATCCAAGAACGATCCGAGAGAAAACCGAGAGAATTTTTTGAGAATGTTGAGGCCGTATGGTGGATATGAGGTCGTATAACATGTTATACGACCATTTGTATCTGTATACGGGTCGTATACAGGTATACGACCCGTATACGAACTTATTTTATTTTTTAATTCGTTCGTATACATCATATATGATCCCTGTTTTCGTCTTGTATACGAGGCGTATACACTTATATGGCCCGTATACTATTGAGTATTTTCCATTTTTCTTAAATTACTATATGCGGAAGTGACAAAGATACAGTCGGTTTGTGTTAACGTTCATTCGTTTTAAACATTTTTTAAATTTCAATTTCAACAAGTTGCCAAAACATTAATATAACGTGTATGTTCATCAATACAAATTGTCAAAACATGAAAGAACGTTTTAATTTCATAGGCAACCTAAATCCACGAATTCCTTCGTCCTGTATTTATTAACGATTGCATTTTATTGGTTAATACGTTCCTCGTAATAGTAATACCAACTCTCTACTGGCGTATCCCGTGTCGGTTGTCGCTAGTATCCTGATGGGGTTGGCATTGGATGTTCCCCTTCTAATCTAACGTGAATAAAATGGTTCTTGTTAACATGTACAAGCGTGACCGTTTGATGAGGAATATTATCTTCGGCTGTTCTAAACATGGGAAAAAACGAAGCACCACCGCTGTCACTTAATAAGAGACAAATGACATTCCACCGGTTCGCTATCAGCAGTCCCGTGAAAGGCATTTATAGCCACTTATCGCCAGGTGCTATGCATATACCGGACCAATCTAATGACTTTCGAACTTCTTTAAACTCAAGTTCATTTATTCTATTCCATAAGTGGTAGTACCGGTTGCACTCACCCATAAGATCCCGCCGTATTTGCGGCCACTCCATATCATGAAGCGATAAGCCAACCACTATAGATCGAAACCCACAATTACCATCACCCTGCACATTTTGTATGTGACTGAGGTATGGATCGAAGCAAGGTGGAATGAACGGTTTGAAGTGCATGAACAAATTAAGTTATGCGGCAGGCAGTGGCGGACCCAGGATTTTTGGACAATGGGGTCCCATTTTTCCGGTGTTCAAATTTTTTGGGTCGGTCGTTGTTCGGGTCGGGTCGGGTCGAGAAACATAATAGAAAACAGTATCATAACTAAATTACAAGTTTCATTTACTACACATTCAGCTAAATGTAGGTGAGAAAAAATTGAAATAGGAAAAAAAATAGTGTGATTTATTTTAAAATCAGGTTAAAAAAACACAAAAAAATGAAACAAACAGGTATTGAACCCAAGACCTTCTGCGTGCAAACAAGGGATTTTACCACTGCACCAGGCTCACTCTCTTTGTTATGGGGTCCAACTAAATTTTTTATGGGGTCCATAGAAAATTTTATATACCGTTTCTACTACTTTTTAAAAAAAGATTGGGGTCCGGGGACCCCGTTCCGCTTAACATGGGTCCGCCCCTGGCGGCAGGCAGCAAAGGTAATTGCAGTGTCTATTCCATTGATGTTGACACCTTCTTTTTCGATTTCGAATCCCTAGTGCCTTTCACAATCTCTCCAATAAACCAAGGTGTTTCAACACAATAACTTTGTAACTCGACAAACAAGTTGTGCCTGGTAGGTTCGTTGAATGACTCTTGTGTGCCAAACCCCGGGGTTGAATCATCATACGCGTCTGCCGATGAAATAAAGCTGTGTCTTGAAGGCTCCATAAACGAATCAACCTTCCTTTGTTGCTGAGCTTTTAAACTTGGACGACCCCATGTGTTTTTTTGCACAACTGGCTGTTTTAGCTTTGTCTTATTGAGTTGTACCAACTCCTTCATCTTTTGAACCAGGTTTTTCTTTATTTCTCTCGGCTGGGCCATTAAATGTTGTTTAAGAAGCGTAAGTTCGTCGTCTAAGTCGAAAAACTCCTCCTCGCTCGGTGTCACACCCCGATATTTCAACATATTCCGGTGGGCCAGGTGGGGAGTATCGTGACGTAGTTGATATCATCGTAGACAATTAAACACAGATATAGCACAACGGAAGGCTTGGAAGTTGAATTACTATTACAACCCAAAATTTTCAAAGTTCAAAATGAAAGAATATACAGGCGGTTGTAAAAGTGATCCACAGGCAGACCATTAAACAAATACAGAAAACAGAGTTTGACAGACTTTAGGCATCTAGGGATTTGCAAGATCCTCTTATTTAATGCCAAGTAGCTCCAACCTATTTCGTGAGGTACCTGTCACTTAGTCTTTGGAAAATACGTCAGTTTTCACTGGTAAATACAATTAATTGACTCATTTGAAAACACTTTTAAAAATTGGTTTAAGTGCTTGAAGCACTAAAATTCTTTTATAACTTGAGACAATTTCATTTAAAACTTGTATACAGATTTACATGTTTGTCATAAATTTGGGGCTGATTTGGAAACCGGACATGATTAACTGACTCACCACTTATAAAAGCCACAAAGGAGTTATCCCCAACTTGTGGGTAATTTATTATTTAGCATTTGCATCTGTCGGGTGTATGCCTACACCCCGTGCATAGGTCGTGGCCACTAATAACTTAAATGAGCCGAGGATATCCAGGACACGATCGTTAACCCCCAAAGTTTATGTTATCAAACAAAACAGATTAAAACGGGTTATGCAGATTTATTAAATCACAATCCGACTAAATGATTTCATACCCAACCAAGCGATAATAATTTACCGTATCCCAAGCCCGTATAAGGGAAAATAAGTTAAAAGTATTTACCTAAGTTAATAGTGCAAGAAATGCTACTCAGCCGTATGTTACTAAGACTTTATGCAAGTATCTTCTACTTAGGCTAATTAATCTGAAATGAAGGTTTTATTAACCTATTAGGATACTAACGGGTCTTATTTAAGTCAAGGACTTAGACCGGTTAGTTTTAAGGATGCTTTACGGTACGAAACGCTAGATTAAGCGATGACCAAAATAGAATGTTATTTAAGCCTAACAAGCATGAAGACTTGTATAATATGGGTAAACTAAATACATTCTTGATTTTGAAGTTGAGATGACAAGGTTAAACCCTTTTCGGTTAATTCATGCAAAACCGAACCGAACGCGTATAAGCATAAACGGGTAACCGAATGAGTCATATACAAGTCCCATATGTTATTATGCTTAAAATATGTTATGATATCAGTAGGATATCAACATGTATGCCTAAAAAGATTTTAAAACCGAATTAGGCCCCATAAGGGCATTTTGGTCATTTTGAGGATTATAAAAGGGGTTTATAGGTAAACTGAAGTTCTGGTCAAAAAATTCTATAAAAATATCTAATTAATGATGTTATATCAATAGGATATCATACATATGTGTGGTTTACCATTTATGGCCAAACTATGCCCTGAAAGGGCATTTTGGTCATTTCACATATGCTTTTAGGGACTTAATTGGGATTCTGAGTTCAAGACTTATACCTACTATGCCCCTAATTAGTGTAAAAGTCGATATTTGACGAAAATTCCAAAGTTTAAGCGATTCTGAGATTTTGACTAGCTTTGAATAGTCAAAATATTTTATCTTTCATAACATATCAGTAGCAAAAAGGTTTTGCATGTTAATTATATGTAAAACTCATTTTATTTGTGAAAAGGGTATTATCATCATTTATAGGCTTTATACTAGAAGTCAAGGTTAAGGTCAGTATATAATCTGACCCAACATCCCAATAAATTCTAAATATGATATCTTAACAGTAGGTAAAGAGTTTTATCTCAAAATTATGTTTAAAGCTTGATTTACATACAAAAGGGCATTTTAGTCTTTATAAAAGTCTTATTTTCGATTAATTACATAATATTAATTTATGACCAGAATTTAAGTGTCAAAATAATTTAAATATGTTTACTAATCCGTACCTAAACAATTTGCATGTTTGTTTAGATTAAAAACCTCATTTTTAGACCAAAGGGCATACTAGTCAAATATATGCATAATATCGGAAACATGCATATAATTCAGATTACTAAGTGACCATGTAACATAACTTCATAGGGTTATGCTACAACATAATATGGTCACAAAGGAACCTTAAGACCTAAAGGAAATATGCTAATTCGGGTCAGAACTGAAAGTCAAAGCAAAAGTCAAGCTTTTAGGACTTTCGGTTGCAAACCGAGCTTAAACTTAGAACTGTCGGGTTGAACATGTTTAGACATGTTCTAATAATGTTTACCAAGTTATTAAAGTGATAAAGCATGTTTTATAACTTCCACATTATCAGATTTGATTTTTATTTAAAATTCTGATTAGTTTGACTTTTTATTTAATAACTTTGACCCGCCAATTAACTAAGTAAATGTGGTAATTAGGAGGTGCCCTTTTGAGGGATTACCACCTACCTAATTACGATCACGTAGCCATATTCGCCTCGAACAATGGCTGGACCGTTTAGGTCTAAACCGAAGGTCAAAGCCGTTTTGCGGCAACTTTGACTTTCGGTCTTTAAACGCATAAAAACCGAACTAGAGTGGCTAAGGACACTTACAAAGGGTCCTAGCTCGAAACTTGAACTATGGAGAGCTTCCTTTTTTTATCAGGAACCTCAAGAATTGCTCAAGAATGCTCAAGCAAGAGAGAAAGATGTGAATTTTGAATGGTGCAAGAATGAAGGCAACATGAGTGTAACAACCCGACTTTTTAAGTCAAAGTACAAGTCAAAGTCAAAGTCAAAGGAAGAACAGATTGCTATTCAGATCTGTCATCTCTGGCCTAACTATTGATTGTACTCTCGAATCTCGATAATCGATGTATGTTAGTATCGCTAATTTGTTTTACGATTTATATTGTGTGAAGTAACAATGCGATAAACGCAATTAAACGCTAATCTACTTAACGTTATCACATCGCTACCACATTGCAACTTGAATCGCAGTTATGGATATTTTTATACGTGCGTGTGTTATTATGTGCCTTACTTGTGTGTGCCTTATGTGTATTGTGAGGTGATTATTCGTAAACGCAATAGCAACTCTATCGCACCGCAATCTCATCGCGGACTCGAAGACTAAGTTCTACTTCTATGTTATTTAGTAGTTATGTTATTTGTGTAACTAATGTGTAATACTATCGTATCGCTTATTCGCAACTCGATTAAACGCAACGCAACGCTCAACGCACGAAACGAAAGTCGGAAACCAACTCGCGAAGGCCCTCCGATCGAATGACCACGAATGGACATCCGGCCAGATGACCATCCGATAGGATGGCCATCCGATCGAAAGGCCATTTGACCCATCAACCTTGCACCGCCTCTTCCCTTCTCACACTATAAATACCCCTCCTGTCACATCACTGTTCATTGATGTGACAGCTCCCGTTGACCCATGCACTCCCAAGCTCTTTTCTCTCGATTCCTCACGATCCATGTAAGTTTTCACTCTAAATATTGTACTTTCACAATCAGCACACACTTTCTCATCATCTTCCCCATCGAATCACAACTTTTCATCATGAAATCATCCGATTTGGGCTGTTATAGGGTGACGTAATCATGGAGTTCTTATGAACATTGAAGTGTGACCTCATCTCATCAAGAACGGTTCAGATCTGATGGATTTCTACACGTTTTTACACCATTTCAGCTAAATCTAAACATTTAACAACAGTTTCAAACTTTTCTTCAACAATCATTCACTTTTTACTCAAAAGCGTTAGAATCTGGACTCGTTCGGGTGTTCTACTCATTCTATAGTAAAGAACCGATCTGAGAACGGAATTCTACCGAAGAGATGACCGATTCACAGGTTGAACATGAAACACCGTTAAGAACAGTTGGTTCCGATCGAACGGGGTGATTCCCCTCCATTCGGATGGGTTGGACTTGATGGGATTTTTGTTGTTTAACACGTTGTCACACTGTCTCTGTCAGACCGTAACTTTTTAAACTTAACAGATTTTATGAGTTTTCAAACGAACTGGTCACTCAAACGATTAGCCATTTGATCGGACGACCATCCAAACGAACGACTATTCAACCAGGTGGGTTATTGCCTAATTCCTGGGTTTCCTGATTAACCATCACTTCTTTTGGTTGTGATTTCTTTCTTTTCTCCTGACTTTTTCTAATAATCCGACTTCTTTTCTTAGGAGAAAGTGGTTTCTCAAACTGTGCCTTACGGACAAATATTCCTTCCTCAGTATTTGTTGGGTATTTTGAGGATGAAGTTCCTTTTTCTTTCGGTGAACTATCTATTTTATGATAGATGTCCGAAAGTCTTTGGTTACCCATACTGTAAACAAATACTCAAATAAACACATAATCACAGAATGGCAATCAGTAAAATTAAGTATTTTCTAAATACTTAATTGGCTTAAATCAGTGGCTCTGATACCACCTTTTCCTGTCATGGCCCCAGCCCCGGTTTGACCCGGTCAGGAGCCGCGGGACAGGAACCCGTGGTATTTAATTGATGCGACAGCGGAAGATTTTAACAGGATCTTTTAAAACTTGAAATGCCCGATTATTTTATTTCATAATTCGGGATCAAACCTCGTAATTTACAATAGAGGAATTTTACTAGAAAATTCCCAGATTTATTAAAACATGTTTATTCATTTTAACTGAGCCACCTCTTCAAGCTTGTTAGTGCTCCGTAGCACGTTTTCCTTGATTTACAGCAGGTTGCCTGAAACATGTTTTAAAAATATTTAGTCAGCGGGGAAATACTGGTGAATCATTCATTTTGCATAAAACGACACATGGTTATAAATTACAGCATTAGAGCGATTACAATGGCTTTTATCTTATTTTTATCTGGCACCGTGACACCTGGTGACGATGGTCATATCACTATTGGGTCTTTCCCTAAGTAGTGACGTTTATCACTGTTAGGATTTATTAGCCTAACCGTGAGAAATTAGTAATGTGCACAATACCCCACTAGCCAGTGATTCAAGATAACCACGCGGTATGGTTTCAGGGTTCGGGTTTTTACTTGTAGGTTAGTTTTGGGATATTTTTGAGAGTCCTTACATCCTCCCCTCCGTATTTAAAATATCGTCCTCGAGATTATTGAAATAAGTGAGGATATTTTCGCTTCATTTCCGATTCCAGCTCCCAAGTGTATTTTGGTCCTCTTTTTGACTCCCACTTGACTTTAACTAGTACCAATATTTTGTGTTTGAGAAATTTGATCTTTCTGTCTTCTATTTGTAATGGCTTCTTGACAAATTTTAACTTTCCGTTTACCTCTACATCTTGAAGAGGTACTACCAGTGATTCGTCAGATAGACATTTCTTAAGGTTAGATACATGAAATACATCATGTACTCCTGCTAACTCTTCTGGTAGTTGTAAACGATAGGCAACTGGCCCTATATGTTGGATTACTAGAAATGGTCCTACATATCTTGGACTCAGCTTTCCTTTCTTACCGAATCGAACTACTCCTTTCCAAGGAGAAACTTTCAAGAGTACCTTGTCTCCAACTTGGAACTCTAGTGGCTTGCGTCGATTGTCGGCATAACTTTTCTGGTGATCTCGAGCCGTCTTTAGTCTTTCCTTGATTTGAGTGATTTTATCGGTAGTCTCCTGCACGATTTCAGGACCTGATAATTGACTTTCTCCTATTTCTGCCCAGCAAACTGGAGTTCTGCACTTGCGTCCGTACAGTGCTTCGAATGGGGCAGCTTCAATGCTTGCATGATAACTATTATTATAGGAGAATTCAATTAAAGGTAGGTGGTCATCCTAGTTTCCACCAAAATCTATTACACATGCCCGGAGCATGTCTTCCAGGGTTTGTATCGTCCTTTCACTTTGACCGTCTGTCTGAGGATGATATGCAGTACTTAGATTTAGTCGAGTTCCCATAGCTTCTTGGAAACTGGTCCAGAAATGGGAAGTGAAACGACTATCTCTATCTGATACAATGGAGAGTGGAACTCCATGTAAGGATACTACTTCGTCTACGTACAACTTGGCTAACCTTTCCATACTAAAGGTTTCTTTCATGGGTAGAAAATGAGTTGACTTGGTTAATCGATCCACAATTACCCAAATTGCGTCATTACCTTTTCTGGTTTTGGGTAACTTTGTGACAAAGTCCATTGTTATAAGCTCCCATTTACATACAGGCATTTCTAATTGTTGAAGTAGTCCCGAAGGTTTCTGGTGTTCTGCCTTAACTCGTGAACAAGTAAGACATTTAGAAACATATCTAGCTATGTCCTTTTTCATTCCTATCCACCAGAAGTTATTCCGTAAATCTTGGTACATCTTATTGTTACCAGGGTGCATGGTATACCTAGATCTATGAGCTTCTTCTAAGATTTTATTTCTTAATTCTCCTTGCTTAGGTACCCAAATCCTTTTCTTATGGAATCTCCAAATTCCATCGACTCCCTGCTCTAATTCTTTTGTTCTTGCTTTCATTCCTTCAGCATCATCCTTGATTGCTGTTTCTTGAACATTCTTCAGTTGTTCCATTAAATCTAATTGTAGATTTAACCTAAGAGCATGAACTCGTCATTGTTTCTCATGATACTTACGACTTAAGGCATCTGCAACTACGTTTGCCTTTCCTTCGTGATATTGAATATCACAGTCGTAGTCACTTAGGATTTCCATCCATCTTCTTTGCCTCATGTTTAATTCTTTTTGCCCAAATATGTACCTTAAACTCTTATGATTTGTATAGTCAGTGAACTTACTTCCATACAGATAAGGTCTCCAAATCTTAAGGGCAAAAATTATGGCTCCTAACTCTAAGTCATGATTCATATAGTTTTCCTCGTGCTTTTTCAACTGCCTTGATGCGTACGCAATTACCTTCTTGCGTTGCATAAGTACACATCCAAATCCTAATTTTGAATCATCACAATAAACTTCAAAATCTTCCGTTCCTTCTGGTAAGGCTAGGATTGGGGCATTTGTTAATTTTTGCTTTAAAATCCTAAAGGCTTCTTCTTGCTTAGGTCCCCATTCAAACTTAACTGCTTTGCAGGTTAGCTTAGTTAATGGTACAACTATTTTGGAAAAATCCTTAATAAAGCGCCTATAGTATCCGGCTAACCCTAGAAAACTTCTAATATCCATAGCTGACTGTGGGACTTTCCATTTGGTAATTGCTTCTATTTTGGAGGGATCTACGTGAATACCTTCGTGATTCACTATGTGTCCTAAAAATTGTACCTCCTGCAGCCAAAATTCACACTTCGAGAATTTGGCGTAAAGCTTCTCCTTTCTTAACAAGGTTAAGAGTACATGCAGGTGCTCACAATGTTCCTCCTGACTTTTGGAATAAATAAGTATATCGTCGATGAAGACAATTACAAACTTATCCAAATACGGTTTACAGATTCTATTCATCATGTCCATGAATGCTACAGGTGCCTTCGTTAGTCCGAAGGGCATGACTGTAAACTCGTAATGACCATACCTAGTTCTAAAAGCAGTTTTAGGTATGTCTTCTTCTTATACCTTCAACTGATGGTATCCGGAGTGTAAATCTATCTTAGAAAAATATCTAGATCCTTGGAGTTGATCAAAGAGATCATCAATCCTAGGTAATGGGTATCGATTCTTAATTGTAACCTTATTCAGTTCTCTATAATCGATCCACATTCGCATCGAACCATCCTTTTTCTTTACAAACAACACTGGAGCTCCCCACGGGGATGAACTAGGTTGTATGAATCCTTTACTTAACAATTCATCTAATTGCTTTTTTAATTCTAGCATTTCAGTGGGTGCTAACCGATAAGGTGTTTTGGCTATTGGTGTAGTTCCAGGAATTAGATAAATCCTAAATTCTACCTCCCTGTCGGGTGGTAATCCCGGTAGTTCTTCTGGGAATACATCTGGGTATTCTGCTACTACTGGTATTTTCTTAAGTTCCTGACTTTTCGTGTTAATGATTACTGAAATCATATACACTACTTCTTGTTTTCTTGAATAACTGGCCAACTTCATTACTGAAATGAATTTCAGTGGCTTTCGTGGTTTATCTCCTGTAATTGAAATTACCTCTCCTGTAGGTGTATATATTTCTATGGCATTTTTATCACAAAGAATTCGAGCATGGTTGGCTACTAACCAATCCATTCCTAACACAACATCGAATCCAACTAAATTCATAGGCAACAGGTTTGCAGAAAATTTATGGCCTAAGAGTTCTATATTTCCTTCTCGCACAACCTTATCTATGTTAACAGAATTTCCATCTGCCGTTTCGACGGTAAAAATCTGCTTAAGGTTGGTTAAGGGTAAATTAAGAGCTTGGCAGAATGAAGTATTTATAAAACTTTGGTTTGCACCAGAGTCAAATAATACTTTTGCATAAACGTTGTGAACTAGGAACGTACCAGCTATCACATCAGGAATTAGTTCGGCTTCCTGTGTAGTCAGTTGGAAAGCTCTTACGTTCTTCTTTGTAGCTCCTTCTGCAGGTTTGGCTTTGTTATCAGCTGGTTTAACTAATTTCGGGCAATCTGGCCTAAAATGTCCAGCTTCTCCACAGTTGTAGCAAACTGTTGCTTTCTTCTTTCTGCAATCTTCTTCCTGGTGCCCTGGGATTTTGCATAAATTACAATACCCTTTGCATCTTCCCAAATGCTTTCTTTTGCAGGTATTGCAAAATGGAGCAATGGGAGATTGCTTGTTCCCCCGTTTCTTGAAGTTGCTACTATTACCCACACGGAATCCTTGGGTAATCTTTTGGGCTACTTCCTGCTTCCGGTTTTCTTCTCTTGTGCGTACCAACTCGTCAGTTAGGGTGTTAGCTAATTCCACAGCATCGTCAATAGTGCGAGGTCTCGCAGCTTTAACGATATTACGGATTTCGCCAATCAATCCCCAAATATAGAGGGAAATAAGCACCGGTTCTGGCGAAGCCAGGGTTGGTACCACTCTCGCATACTCGAAGAATGTCGAAGTATACCCTCGACAATCTACACCCATCATCCGATGGTTCAGGAACTCATTTGCCATTTGTTCCTTTTCATATTCGGGACATAATTTTCTTTCCATTAGCTGTTTAAATTCTTCCCAACTCATGGCATAAGCCACATTTCTTCCTTTGGCTTGCAGTACCGTATTCCACCATTCTAGCGCCCCTTCTTTAAAAAGATGCGACCCATACATGACCTTGTCTTCCTCAGCACATTTACTTATCATAATTACTGCTTCGGTTTTCTCCAACCAACGCAGCGCCGCCGTTGCCCCTTCATTGCCTGCAAATTCAGCTGGTTTACAGGCAAGGAACTCCTTATAAGTGCAACCAGGCATTGCAGCTTTCATTCTTTTGAGAATTGGGGCTTGCGGGATATTATTATTATTATCGTTGTTAGTATGGTTGCCGCCTCCGTTTACACTATTACTGAAATTATCTTCATGAGTACGTTTGCTAGGAATGATTTGTTGAGGTTCAATAGGTTTCTGGGCAGCAGCAAGGATTGCTGGAATAGCATTGGCTATTCCTTGAGCAACGATATTCTCGATATCTTGCCTAGTCATAAATTGATCTTCCTGATTTTGCTCAGATTGGTTAACTTCGTTAACTGGTTCATTACTAGCGGGTTCCATCTGGTAATTAATATATATATATATATATATAAATAATTAACATAAAATAAATAATAATTATATACAAAACAATCACACAATTTCACAACATATGTATTGCCAAAATTGTCAATTTCACGACTTCCATTTTTATATATATATTATGCATCCGTACACACTGTTATCTTACAAAAGTTTTATTTTTAAGTTATTTTACAGAGTTATATATTTTTATTACTTTTATTATACACCCATAGCTCCACAACTACCCTATCCTTCGTCAGCTGACACCTTAGAAACGACGTTCCCCCTCGTCGTATTTCCAGGAGATCTGTTCTCCCACCTCCCGGATCCTATTCCCTGCATCCACCAGCTCCTCGCCAAAATGGCGGAGTTCAGCTAAGTTTTCATTACTCATTGGTGGGTTTGGTACAGGTTCTGGGTCGAACTGAGGGAAAAATGTATAAGGGTTATTTAGGAGGTTTTGAAACTGCCAATCGTTAGTCCACCATTCGTCCATTTCTCCTAAAGGTTGGGTGTGGATCAGAGGGTCTGGGGCTGGTTCTAAGTTTATTGGAAGTTGGGTTTCGGCAGGATAAGGGAAGAGGTTGTTATTTATAGGCCTAAGGATATCACAGCTTGCCAGTATGTGATCCAATTCTTCCTGTAATGGCAACTCCTCGACTTGCCTAGAACTTTCCCCAATTTCCATTTCTACTTGCCTAGTATTTTCTTCAATCTCGATCCCTTTTCCTTTATCAATGAGATTTTCTATTTTGGGAACTTTCCTAGTTGCTGGTTTTCTCCTGCGTACACGCCTCCAGCCTACAAATCTTCTTCTTTTCTTAGACTTTGGTTTCTCCAGAGGTGGAGCTTGAAATTCCATAGGTTCCTCTACATCGGGCAAGTAACCAGTAAAGTGTCAGGAAACTTCCACTTTCACGGGATAGAGATTGAGATTCTGAAGGGCTTCAGATAACTCATTCATGCTGTTTAGTATATATGCAAAATGCACACAAAATGCTAAGTTAAAATTTTATAATAAAATTTCACAGATAAACATTCAAGTATTATTGCATATTGTGTGATTGGTTTAATACAAAAGATCACTGAAACTTAAAACATACTAGGATTTATTGTATTTTTCTTACTAAATTATTTATTTACTGGGTAAAATTTTCTTTAGAGTTTCTGGCTTGTAGATGATATGGGTGCTAGTACTGGGTCAGGGTATTTAAAATTTTGCATTTACTGCTACAGTGGCTAACATATAGAGATCTGCCCATTTTTCATCTAATTCATCTTCCCATGGTGGGTTATTGCCTAATTCCTGGGTTTCCTGATTAACCACCACTTCTTTTGGTTGTGATTTCTTTCTTTTCTCCTGACTTTTTCTAATAATCCGACTTCTTTTCTTAGGAGAAAGTGGTTTCTCAAACTGTGCCTTACGGACAAATATTCCTTCCTCAGTATCTGTTGGGTATTTTGAGGATGAAGTTCCTTTTTCTTTCGGTGAACTATGTATTTTATGATAGATGTCCGAAAGTCTTTGCTTACCCATACTGTAACAAATACTCAAATAAACACATAATCACATAATGGCAATCAGTAAAATTAAGTATTTTCTAAATACTTAATTGGCTTAAATCAGTGGCTCTGATACCACCTTTTCCTGTCATGGCCCCAGCCCCGGTTTGACCCGGTCAGGAGCCACGGGACAGGAACCCGTGGTATTTAATTGATGCGACAGCGGAAGATTTTAACAGGATCTTTTAAAACTTGAAATGCCCGATTATTTTATTTCATAATTCGGGATAAAACCCCGTAATTTACAATAGAGGAATTTTACTAGGAAATTCCCTGATTTATTAAAACATGTTTATTCATTTTAACTGAGCCACCTCTTCAAGCTTGTTAGTGCTCCGTAGCACGTTTTCCTTGATTTACAGCAGGTTGCCTGAAACATGTTTTAAAAATATTTAGTCAGCGGGGAAATACTGGTGAATCATTCATTTTGCATAAAACGACGCATGGTTATAAATTACAGCATAAGAACAATTACAATGGCTTTTATCTTATTTTTATCTGGTGCCGTGTCACCTGGTGACGATGGTCATATCACTATTGGGTCTTTCCCCAAGTAGTGACGTTTATCACTGTTAGGATTTATTAGCCTAACCGTGAGAAATTAGTAATGTGCACAATACCCCACTAGCCAGTGATTCAAGATAACCACGACTTAATCCCTGTAATTATAACTTTTGAAAATGCTTGGAGTATTGTAAAACATTATTGATAAAAAGAGAATGACTCACATTGCAGATTTATACGGGCAGAGTTTAGCCTACTGATTAGCCTGATAACCTAATTTAAATAACAATGCATACGAACTAGGTCAGTAACTAATACAGCATTTACGATAACTCACGAGATTAAACCCTCACAACGAATGAATAAGTGCGATGCTTAAACATCCATCGAATTCATGATGAATGACAAAGCATAACCCTAATGCGAGCAGCACTTAAACATTCAATGGATAGTTTCAATCGATCGGACATTGAATCGTAGCAGCGATCGAGTTAATACCCTGTATCGTAGTAGCGCCTCGCTATATTAATTGTAATTTCGACTTTGGAGCAGCCAAACTTCGTTTTTTGTGAAATGATTTCGACAACAGTGGACTGCTCATGATCAGTTCTATTTATAGGTGAAATTTAGGCCTGTCGCGGCCCGCGTGAACCTCCGGCCAATCTTTACGCGGCCCGCGTGGCCACCTACTCTACGTGTAGGTTTGCATGGTCAAGCGTAGGGTTATCAGATGGATGCCATGTGGCCTGGTCACGCTTATCCGGTCAAACACATGTTGACGCGGCCCGCGTAAGGTTAAGCTTACCTTTACGCGGCCCGCCTGAAAAACCATAAATCTTGATTTCTTGATTTTTGATGCGCGGTATGGTTTCAGGGTCCGGGTTTTTACTTGTAGGTTAGTTTTGGGATATTTTTGAGAGTCCTTACAATATGGGATCTTCTTATCTTCATAATTAGATCCTTGTGGATGATTATCGCTCAAATCGGAGCCCTTAATTGAATTCTTTGTATGCTTTAAAACGTACATTACAATTCAATAAGGACAAAGCCAAATTCCTATTAAGATCTTCCTATCTTTATGGTTAGATTCTTGAAGATGTTTAAAGTGCCAAATGAAATCCACGGATTGGATTCCTGGTGTGCTTTAAATACATGTGCACAAATCAGCAACAAATTTAAACAAAATAATAACAAATTGAAAACCAAGATAAATAATTATGTGATTGCGTGATTATGTTTTATGTGTTGTGTTTTTGTGTAATCTGAATATTTGTTATCAAAATCCTCGTAGAATCTTCTATATCTGCATATGAGGGATTCATAGTAGGATATCCAAAGGTACTACCTTAAATCCTTAATACAATGCATACGAACTAGGTCAATAACTTAATACAACATTTACGATAACTCACGAGATCAAAACCCTCACGACGAATGACAAAGTATAGCCCTAATTTTGGCAGCACTTAAACATCCATCAGATTGGTTTCAATCGATCGGACATTGAATTGTAGCAATGATCGAGGTAATACCCTGTATCGTAGCAGCGTCTTGATATCTTAAGACTTTGAATTTAGGCAGTATACTTCGTTTTTTATCAAAACTTTCGAACACATAGCAAGTCCCATGCACAGGCTACTTATAGCCACATTTTTAGTTTTACGCGGCCCGCGTAAACCCTAACATAGGTTTTACGCGACCCGCGAGAACCCCTAGTCTACGTGTAGGGCATATGTGTCACGAGTAGGGTTGCCAGGTGTTCGACACGTGGCTAGAATGCTTACCCGGTCAAATTATAAGTTGACGCGGCCCGCGTAGATGTTCCTTATGGTTTACGCGGCCCGCGTGAAAACCAAAAATCTGATTTTCTTAGTTTTTCATGCACACTAGGGTTTCCGGGGTCCGGGTTTTCACTTACGGTTCTATTTGGGACATTTTTGCAGGTCCTTACATCCTCCCTTCGTTATTTAAAATCTCGTCCTCGAGATTTACTGGAATAAGTGAGGATACTTTCGCTTTATTTCCGATTCCAGCTCCCATGTGTACTCCGGTCCTCTTTTTGAATCACACTTGACCTTGATCGGTACTAGTCTTTTGTGTTTGAGAAACTTGATCTTCCTGTCCTCTATTTGAAGTGGTTTCTCAACAAATTTTAGCTTTTCATTTACCTCTATGTCCGTAAGAGGTACTACCAGTGATTCGTCGGATAAACATTTCTTGAGGTTGGACACATGAAACACGTCATGTACTCCAGCTAGCTCTTCTGGTAGTTGTAGGCGATAGGCAACTGGTCCTGTGCGCTGAATTACTGGGAATGGTCCTACGTACCTTGGACTTAGCTTTCCTTTCTTACCGAAGCGAACTACCCCTTTCCAAGGAGAAACTTTTAAGAGTACCTTATCTCCAACTTGAAACTCTAGCGGCTTACGTCGGTTGTCTGCATAACTTTTCTGGCGATCTCGAGCCGTCTTTAGTCTTTCCTTGCTTTGAGTTATCTTGTCAGTGGTTTCTTGTACGATTTCAGGACCTGATAACTGGCTTTCTCCCATTTCTGCCCAGCAAACTAGAGTTCTACATTTTCGTCCATACAGTGCTTCGAACAGGGCAGCTTCAATGCTTGCATGATAACTATTGTTATAGGAGAATTCAATAAAGGGTAGGTGATCATCCCAGTTTCCACCAAAATCTATCACACATGCCCTGAGCATGTCTTCTAAGGTTTGGATCATCCTTTCACTCTGTCCGTCCGTTTGGGGATGGTATGTAGTACTTAAGTTCAGTCGGGTCCCCATTGCCTCTTGAAAACTTGTCCAGAAATGTGAAGTGAAACGACTATCCCTATCTGATACAATGGAGAGTGGGACTCCATGTAAGGATACTACCTCGTCTACGTATAACTTGGTTAATCTTTCCATGCTAAAGGTTTCTTTCATTGGCAGAAAGTGAGCAGATTTGGTTAATCGATCCACAATCACCCAAATCGCGTCGTTACCTTTTCTGGTTTTGGGTAACTTAGTAACGAAATCCATGGTTATTAGTTCCCATTTCCAAACTGTGACAACTCGAGTTTCCAAGGTTTCTCCTCTATACGTTACTTGTTTCATACTGAGTTTTGTGGTTCGTTGCATTGAAACTGGGAATATGATTAGTTTATAAGATGTTTATGTTAACTTATGTTTTGTGTTAATTAAAAAGTTGTGAATCATTTATTTTAGATAGACTTATCACTCACACTCCCTTGTGACGAAAGCTAGAACCTTTTCCAAAATACCCACCCGACGAACTTAGGGTGTTCGTCACACCCACTCGACGAAAACAGGCATTTTCGCCGTAATGGGCTTTTGGCCCGTGAGGAGCCCAAAAGTGTTTAAGCTAAAAACCCTGTGCACGCATAGATTTCGTAAAACTGTTATTAGTGAAACCCTAGAGTATTCCCTTCCTTCTGTGCGATGGCATCATTGAGTTCTCCAAACTCTCTCTAGCGATCAATCCATCATTCTTTCTATCTCGGTTAGTTCACACTGTTGTTTATTTGTGCATGACTTTTTGGTAGATCATTACATGTTTGCATATATGTTTAAATCTGATTGATAAAGTTCTGTGAATTGAGAATATATGTACATGGATAGGGAAGGGGATCTTGTAGACTATATGAATGGCCTCGTAAACTGACTTGGATGGGTGGTCGTTTTCAATGTGTTACCAATGCATGTTAGCATGATATTGATGATCTGATAATCTATTATGGGATGATGATGAATTGGTTAAAGGTTAGAGTAGCGTTTCAGTTGTTAACCTGTTAGACTAGATAGGATTGTTGTGATTGAATTCGTTGATGACCATTACTCATATTCTGTTTGATGATTGATGCTTGACTGCTAGAAACACGATTAGGGTTTTCAGTATGTGATTATGTAACTGTTAGTGATGATTAGGAGCTGTAGGCCTCCTCTACTGGTTCGAGAAGCTCGAATCTGTCTTCAAGATGTGTGAATGCCCTGAGGCTTGTAGGGTGAAGTATGCCACTGGTACTCTTAAAGGTGTAGCACTCACGTGGTGGAACGCTCAGGTCCAAATGCTAGGGTTGGTTACTGCTAATGCCACCCCATGGAATGATTTCAAAGATTTGATCAAAGAGGAGTACTGCAATCGTGATGACATCCACAAGCTAGAAGTGGAGTTCTATAACTTAAAGATGACGGGGTCTTAAATAGAGGCATATACGAAGAGATCAAATGAGTTGGCTATCTTGTGTACTACTATGGTAGATCCTCCTATCAAGCACATCGAGCTGTACCTCAAGGGTTTAGTGCCAGAGATCTAGAGTCATGTGACTGCAGCGAACCTAGCCACTATCCAGCAAGTTATTCGTTTGGCTCATCGTCTCACTGATCAGGCAGTCGAGCAGAACAGGCTGCCCAAGCGTATTGATACTACTACTACTACATCTGATGCCCCCAGCAACAACAAGCGCAAATGGGATGGAATCTCAAGCAAGGGTTCAACATCAGCTCAGTCTCATTCTCAGCAGCGAAAGACTGATGACTACAAGAGCCCTGGTCAACAATCTTCTGGTAGTCAAGGGCAGAGTGGGTACAAGGGGAACCACCCCAAATGCAATCAATGTGGTTTCCATCAAAGCGGACCGTGTACTAAGGGCACTTGTCAGAGGTGTAACAAACCTGGCCATGCGGCCAAGGATTGCAGGAGCCTCTACCCTGCAAATCAGCGGCGACAGAATCAGCAACAAACTCCATAGAATCAGCGTGATTAAGTAACTGTTAGTGATGACTGCGTGTACTTTCAAAACTTTTATGGGCTGCCGACCTACTACTTTCAGTGGCACTGAAGGAGCTGTAGGCCTCCTCCACTGGTTCGAGAAGCTCGAATCTGTCTTCAAGATGTGTGAATGCCCTGAGGCTCGTAGGGTGAAGTATGCCACTGGTACTCTTAAAGGTGTAGCACTCACGTGGTGGAACGCTCAGGTCCAAATGCTGGGGTTGGTTGCTGCTAATGCCACCCCATGGAATGATTTCAAAGATTTGATCAAAGAGGAGTACTGCAATCGTGATGACATCCACAAGCTGGAAGTGGAGTTCTACAACTTAAAGATGACGGGGTCTGAAATAGAGGCATATACGAAGAGATCAAATGAGCTGGCTATCTTGTGTCCTACTATGGTAGATCCTCCTATCAAGCGCATCGAGCTGTACCTCAAGGGTTTAGTGCCAGAGATCCAGAGTCATGTGACTGCAGCGAACCTAGCCACTATCCAGTAAGTTATTCGTTTGGCTCATCATCTCACTGATCAGGCAGTCGAGCAGAACAGGCCGCCCAAGCGTATTGGTACTACTACTAATACATCTGATGCCCCCAGCGACAACAAGCGCAAATGGGATGGAGTCTCAAGCAAGGGTTCAATATCAGCCCAGTCTCATTCTCAGCAGCGAAAGACAGATGACTACGAGAGCCCTGGTCAACAATCTTTTGGTAGTCAAGGGCAGAGTGGGTACAAGGGGAACCACCCCAAATGCAATCAATGTGGTTTCCATCATAGCGGACCGTGTACTAAGGGCACTTGTCAGAGGTGTAACAAACCTGGCCATGTGGCCAAGGATTGCAGGAGCCTCTACCCTGCAAATAAGCGGCGACAGAATCAACAATAAACTCCACAGAATCAGCGTCAACAGCAAAAACATCAGCAGGGTAACAACAAAGGATGCTTTCAGTGTGGTGCAGAAAGCCACTTCAAAAGACTACCCCCAGCTGAATCAGAAACAGAACAACAACAATTAGGGGAACGGAAACAATAATGGGGGAAACAACAGTGGCAATGGTGCCAGGGGTCGAGCTTTTGTGATTGGTCAGGGTGACGCGAGGAACGACCCCAACGTGGTGATGGGTAAGTTTCTTCTGGATGACTTCTTTGTTACTGTTTTATTTGATTCGGGTGCCGATACCAGTTATGTGTCCTTAAAAGTTACTCAAATGCTTAAGCGCGTCCCAACACTTTTGAGCACCAAGTACATGGTAGAACTAGCAAACGGTAAAAGTCTTGAAGCCACACACATAGTTAAGGGTTGTAATCTCATCTTAGCTGTTCAGACCTTCTCTATCGATCTTATCCCCATCGTTCTTGCTAGTTTTGACATCGTTATCGGTATGGATTGGTTATCTCAACATCGAGCAGAGATTCTTTGCAAGGAGAAGATTGTCCGCATTCCTCGTTCTGGTGAAGAACCTTTAGTGATTCATGGCGACAAGAGTAGTGCTGTGGTGGGCATCATTTCTTTCCTTAAGGCCCATAAGTGTTTGTGAAAGGGCCACACTGCTATTTTAGCCCTCGTTACTGACACCTCAAAGAAAGAGAAGAAGATAGAAGATATTCCGATTGTGCGTGACTTTCCTGAGGTGTTTCCTGAGGAATTACCAGGTCTACCGCCCCACCGTCAGGTTGAATTTCAAATCGAGCTAGCTCCTGGAGCAGCGCCCATAGCTCGAGCACCTTATCGTTTAGCTCCATCAGAACTAGAAGATCTTTCCGCACAACTACAAGAGCTCTTGGACAAGGGTTTTATTCGTCCTAGCTCTTCACCTTGGGGAGCTCCAGTGTTATTTGTGAAGAAGAAAGACGGTACCTTCAGAATGTGTATTGACTACCGTGAACTCAACAAGGTGACCGTGAAGAATCGTTATCCTCTCCCACGCATTGATGACTAATTCGACCAGTTGCAAGGGTTGAGTTTCTACTCAAAGATTGACCTGAGGTCAGGCTACCATCAACTGAGAGTCCGAGACGAGGATATCTCTAAGACAGCATTCAGGACTCGGTATGGGCATTACGAGTTTCTGGTTATGCCTTTTGGATTGATGAATGCACCTGCGGTCTTCATGGATCTTATGAATAGAGTGTGTAAGCCTTACCTGGATAAGTTCGTTATTGTATTTATCGATGACATCCTGATCTATTCTAAGAGTCAGGAGGAACACGAGCATCACCTGAGACTTATTTTGGAACTCCTTCGAACAGAGCAGTTATATGCCAAATTTTTGAAATGTGATTTCTGGCTTCGCGAAGTCCACTTTCTAGGCCACGTGGTAAACAGGGATGGGATCCATGTTGATCCATCCAAGGTTGATTCGATCAAAGACTGGCCTGCACCCCATACACCAACAGAAATCCGCCAATTCTTGGGTTTGGCGGGCTACTACAGAAGGTTCATCAAGGATTTCTCCAAGATTGCGCAACCTCTCACCTCGCTAACTCAGAAGGGTGTCATCTATCGTTGGGGTGATGCACAGGAAACTGTGTTTCAGCACTTAAAGGATAGACTTTGTAGCGCACGATTTCTGGCTTCGCGAAGTCCACTTTCTAGGCCACGTGGTAAACAGGGATGGGATCCATGTTGATCCATCCAAGGTTGATTCGATCAAAGACTGGCCTGCACCCCATACACCAACAGAAATCCGCCAATTCTTGGGTTTGGCGGGCTACTACAGAAGGTTCATCAAGGATTTCTCCAAGATTGCGCAACCTCTCACCTCGCTAACTCAGAAGGGTGTCATCTATCGTTGGGGTGATGCACAGGAAACTGTGTTTCAGCACTTAAAGGATAGACTTTGTAGCGCACCTATCCTCTCATTGCCTGAAGGCACAGACGATTTTGTGGTTTATTGCGACGCGTCCATCCAAGGACTGGGTTGCGTGTTGATGCAACGTGATAAGGTCATTTCTTATGCATCGCGGCAACTTAAGGTTCATGAAAAGAACTACACTACGCACGATCTGGAGCTGGGAGCAGTTGTTTTTGCTCTTCAGATATGGAGACACTGCCTGTACGGTACCAAGTGCATCATTTACACCGATCACAGGAGTCTCGAGCATATCTTCAAGAAAAAGGAGTTAAACATGCGAAAACGCCGATGGGTCGAGCTCTTGAATGACTACGAATGCGGGATCAAGTACCATCCGGGCAAGGCCAATGTTGTGGCTGATGCCCTCAGCCGAAAGGAGTCAAACCCTAAGCATGTGCGAGCATTACAACTTACCATTCAATCTAGTCTTCCTACTCAGATACGAGATGCTTAGGTTGAAGCATTGAAAGCAGAGAATATCAGGGCCGAGTCTCTACGAGGATCGAGGAAATGATTAGAACAAAAAGAAGACGGCACTTACTACGTGACAGGGCGCATCTGGGTCCCACTTTACGGAAACTTACGCGAGCTTGTGATGGATGAAGCACATAAGTCTCGTTACTCAGTACATCCTGGTTCGGATAAGATGTACCACGACCTAAAGACTACATACTGGTGGCCTAGCATGAAAGCCCACATAGCAACTTACGTTAGCAAATGTTTGACTTGTGCGAGAGTCAAGACTGAATATCAGAAACCATCAGGCCTACTCCAACAACCAGAGATCCTGACATGGAAGTGGGAGCAAATTTCCATGGATTTCGTTACTGACCTGCCTAGATCTCAACACGAAAATGACACTATTTGGGTGATAGTGGATCGATTGACTAAGTCTGCACACTTTCTGGCCATCAAAGAAACAGACAAGTTTTCTACTTCAGCAGATGTTTACTTAAAGGAAGTGGTTTCGAGGCACGGGGTGCCAACCTCAATTATTTCCGATCATGATGCACGCTTTACTTCTGAGTTCTGGCAAGCTATGCACAAGTCTTTTGGCTCTCGATTAGACATGAGTACAGCATATCACCCGCAAACGGATGGGCAGTCTGAATGCACCATCCAAACCCTTGAAGACATGCTTAGAGCATGTGTGATTGATTTTGGTAACGGCTGGGAACGACCTCTACCTTTAGTGGAATTTTCGTATAATAACAGCTACCACACCAGCATCCAGGCCGCTCCGTTTGAGGCATTGTACGGACGTAAATGCCGATCACCTCTTTACTAGGCAGAAGTTGGTGACAGCCAAATCACTGGCCCAGAACTTGTGGTAGACACAACTGAGAAGATTGCTCAGATACGACAACGAATGGCGGCAGCTCGTGACCGTCAGAAAAGCTACGCTGATAAGCGCAGGAAACCACTCGAGTTCCAGGTTGGGGATCGAGTGCTACTCAAAGTCTCACCTTGGAAAGGTGTAGTTCGTTTTGGCAAACGAGGCAAACTCAATCCGCGTTATGTCAGACCATTCGAAATCATTGAGAAAATTGGCAAAGTCGCTTACAAGTTAAAGTTACCTGAAGAACTCAGTGGAGTTCACAACGTATTCCACGTCTCAAATATGAAGAAGTGTCTGTCATATGAGACCCTCATAGTTCCTTTGAAGGAGCTCACAATCGACGATCAGTTGCGATTCGTCGAGGAACCAGTTGAAATAACAGACCGAGATGTTAAGGTTCTCAAACACACCAGAATACCTCTTGTTCGAGTTCACCTGGGAAGGAGAAGACCAAATGAAACTCAAGTATCCCCAGTTGTTCGAGAACAGTGCAACCATTGCTGAGGCTGAAGCTACTGCGGAATTTCGGGACGAAATTCCAAACCAACGGGGGGATGATGTGACACCCAAGGAAAACCAGGAAACAACGTAACATAACTAGCTTCCTCAGTAACCACGTGCTAAATTTCGGGACGAAATTTCTTTCAAGTTGGGGATAATGTGACAACTTGAGTTTCCAAGGTTTCTCCTCTATACGTTACTTGTTTCATACTGAGTTTTGTGGTTCGTTGCATTGAAACTGGGCACTATAATTAGTTTATAAGATGTTTATTTTGACTTATGTTTTGTGTTAATTAAAAAGTTGTGAATCATTTACTTTAGATAGACTTATCACTCATACTCCATTGTGACGAAAACTGGAACCTTTGCCAAAATACCCACCCGACGAACTTAGGATGTTCGTCACACCCACTCGACGAAAACATGCATTTTCGCCGTAATGGGCTTTTGGCCCATGAGGAGCCCAAAAGTGTTTAAGCTAAAAACCCTGTGCACGCATAGATTTCGTAAAACTGTTATTAGTGAAACCCTAGAGTCTTCCCTTCCTTCTGTGCGATGGCATCATTGAGTTCTCCAAGCTCTCTCTAGCGATCAATCCATCATTCTTTCTATCTCGGTTAGTTCACACTATTGTTTATTTGTGCATGACTTTTTGGTAGATCATTACATGTTTGCATATATGTTTAAATCTGATTGATAAAGTTCTGTGAATTGAGAATATATGTACATGGATAGGGAAGGGGATCTTGTAATGTTGATTAGACTATATGAATGGCCTCGTAAACTGATTTGGATAGGTGGTCGTTTTCAATGTGTTACCAATGCATGTTAGCATGATATTGATGATCTGATAATCTATTATGGGATGATGATGAATTGGTTAAAGGTTAGAGTTGCTTTTCAGTTGTTAACCTGTTAGACTAGATCGGATTGTTGTGATTGAATTCGTTGATGACCATTACTCATATTCTGTTTGATGATTGATGCTTCACTGCTAGAAACGTGATTAGGGTTTTCAGTATGTGATTATGTAACTGTTAGTGATGATTAGGGTTGCCGTAACACGTAACTGATGTGATGATCATGTTTTACCCCCGAAGAAAACCCAGGGCCGACGAAGATACACTCTTGACGAAAACCCTTTGGGATTTCGTCGCCCAGGGGATTTCGTCGCCTGGGGTTTTCGACAAAAGGGATTTCGTCGAATGGGATTTCGCTGAATGTTCTGTCAAGTTGGGTAACGGACACAGTAACTCAGTTAAGTCTGTTAGGTCTGTTAATGGATAGCTATGTTGGAATAAACTAAGAAATCAATTATGTGAAGCATGACTTGTATGAACTTGATTAACTGTTTATATGTACATGATAATAATTGCCTAAGCACACTCTGTGATGTTAGTTTGCATGTGAATCATTACAAACATAAACTGATTCTGTATACGTGCATACTATAGGCTTTGATTGAATTGTTTGTGCACAAGTAATTAAGCATACCGAGCAAACCAAGGTGAGTTCACACTTTTCACAAGGCATGGGATTCCCAAGGGTTGGGAATGGGTAAAGCATTTAAACTGAAACTGCGTGATCTCCTAGTTTGGAACACGTACACACCCTCTTTATTGAAGGGTGACAACATGTGATAAGGAAATGATTGGAACCTACGTAATCTCCTAGTTTGGAGATTTCGTACACACCCTCTTTATTGAAGGGTGACAACACGGATACTAGACCAAAATCTCTATCATGAAGTCCCTCCTTTTATATCGACTTAATCGTCGGGCCAATGGCGAGCGGGTCATTAGTTAGATAGCGCTATTTAGGTTTGACAAGCCTCACACCGTGCCGCAGAGGACGGGTGTGAACTAATGGATCTGGGCACTAGTCAATGATGATAGACATTAACTTCAGGGCACCAACTTACTTTAGTCAGTGGTCGATATGGTAAACGGGTCTAGTGGTTCACATGGGGAAGCCCCCACTGGTTATGGATATGTTTGGGAAACAGGGAAAAACTGGTTAACTTATGGCCTACAAATGAACTCATGGTTTTTGAAACAACTTAACAATGAACACCAACTGTGAACTCGTTGAACTTTGTTGTTGACTGGTTATTACATGCCTTGCAGGTCGTTAGGTGCTTATGGAGCTTGCACGAGGAGGAAAGGTCATTGTGGGATATGGATTGTTATGTCCTGTGCTTAACATTTGAACTTTAAACTATGTTTTGGTTATTTAAACATTACTATGCTTCCGCTGATTTCTTAAACATGTTTGGTTTCTTTTGAACGCCAATTATATTGGGTTTGGTTTTATTTACTTAATTGCATTGTTCAATATGATTGGTGGCTGGATCCTGGTCAGTCACGCCTCCATGCGGTGATACTCCGCTTGTGGATTTTGGGGGTGTGACAGATTGGTATCAGAGCCATTGGTTATAGTGAACTTGGTTTTAAAAATGGAAAAGCTTTTTGACAAAACCATACTATAACCTGTACAGTGCTCAACGATCCACAACGCCGCTTCGCTCCATGTGCAAGGCTCAACACTATAGGTGATATGATTTATGTTTATATTGCCTACTTGTTAGTTACATAGTACATTGTGCATGGTATGCTCTGGTTAACGTAGCAACTATTGTTAGAAACCCGTTGTGTGCTTACTCTCTTCTGTCACTCCACACATATGCATTATCACGACACTTATCTCACTCATGCTTTCTTGTGAAGATCATGAGTGGACGTATCATCCTAATTCAAGCCCAGCTGACGGCTTGAATCAATGAACAAGTTGCGACAGCACTCGCAGCCGCTCAGGCAGGAGGTATAACCTGCCATTGCAACTTACTCTGGGATCTTTAGATCCTACTCTCAAGAACCAACACTTGTGCTTAACTTTGTCTCTTCTTACTCGCACGACAGGTCAACATGCTCAGCCTCCTGCTACTTTCAAAACTTTTATGGACTGCCGACCTACTACTTTCAGTGGCACTGAAGGAGCTGTAGGCCTCCTCCACTGGTTCGAGAAGCTCGAATCTGTCTTCAAGATGTGTGAATGCCCTGAGGCTCGTAGGGTGAAGTATGCCACTGGTACTCTTAAAGGTGTAGCACTCACGTGGTGGAACGCTCAGGTCCAAATGCTGGGGTTGGTTGCTGCTAATGCCACCCCATGGAATGATTTCCAATATTTGATCAAAGAGGAGTATTGCAATCGTGATGACATCCACAAGCTGGAAGTGGAGTTCTACAACTTAAAGATGACAGGGTCTGAAATAGAGGCATATACGAAGAGATCAAATGAGCTGGGTATCTTGTGTCCTACTATGGTAGATCCTCCTATCAAGCGCATCGAGCTGTACCTCAAGGGTTTAGTGCCAGAGATCCAGAGTCATGTGACAGCAGCGAACCTAGCCACTATCCAGCAAGTTATTCGTTTGGCTCATCGTCTCACTGATATGGCAGTCGAGCAGAACAGGCTGCCCAAGCGTATTGGTACTACTACTACTACATCTGATGCCCTCAGTGACAACAAACGCAAATGGGATGGAGTCTCAAGCAAGGGTTCAACATCAGCTCAGTCTCATTCTCAGCGGTGAAAGACTGATGACTACAAGAGCCCTGGTCAACAATCTTCTGGTAGTCAAGGGCAGAGTGGGTACAAGGGGAACCACCCCAAATGCAATCAATGTGGTTTCCATCATAGCAGACCGTGTACTAAGGTCACTTGTCAGAGGTGTAACAAACCTGGCCATGCGGCCAAGGATTGCAGGAGCCTCTACCCTGCAAATCAGCAGCGACAGAATCAGCAACAAACTCCACAGAATCAACGTCAACAGCAACAAGGTTGACTCGATCAAAGACTGGCCTGCACCCCGTACACCAACTGAAATCCGCCAATTCTTGGGTTTGGCGAGCTACTACAGAAGGTTCATCAAGAATTTCTCCAAGATTGCGCAACCTCTCACCTCGCTAACTCAGAAGGGTGTCATCTATCGTTGGGGTGATGCACAGGAAACTGCGTTTCAGCACTTAAAGGATAGGCTTTGTAGCACACCTATCCTCTCATTGCCTGAAGGCACAGATGATTTTGTGGTTTATTGCCACGCGTCCATCCAAGGACTGGGTTGCGTGTTGATGCAACATGATAAGGTCATTTCTTATGCATCGCGGCAACTTAAGGTTCACGAAAAGAACTACACTATGCACGATCTGGAGCTGGGAGCAGTTGTTTTTGCTCTTAAGATATGGAGACACTACCTGTACGGTACCAAGTGCACCATTTACACCGATCACAGGAGTCTCGAGCATATCTTCAAGCAAAAGGAGTTAAACATGCGACAACGCCGATGGGTCGAGCTCTTGAATGACTACGAATGCGCGATCAAGTACCATCCGGGCAAGGCCAATGTTGTGGCTGATGCCCTCAGCCGAAAGGAGTCAAACCCTAAGCGCGTGCGAGCGTTACAACTTACCATTCAATCTAGTCTTCCTACTCAGATACGAGATGCTCAGGTTGAAGCATTGAAAGCAGAGAATATCATGGCCGAGTCTCTACGAGGATCGAGGAAATGATTAGAACAAAAAGAAGACGGCGCTTACTACGTGACAGGGCGTATCTGGGTCCCACTTTACGGAAACTTACGCGAGCTTGTGATGGATGAAGCACATAAGTCTCGTTACTCAGTACATCCTGGTTCGGATAAGATGTACCACGACCTAAAGACTACATACTGGTGGCCTAGCATGAAAGCCCACATAGCAACTTACGTTAGCAAATGTTTGACTTGTGCGAGTGTCAAGACTGAATATCAGAAACCATCAGGCCTACTCCAACAACCAGAGATCCCGACATGGAAGTAGGAGCAAATTTCCATGGATTTCGTTACTGGCCTGCCTAGATCTCAACGCGGAAATCACACTATTTGGGTGATAGTGGATCGATTGACTAAGTCTGCACACTTTTTGGCCATCAAAGAAACAGACAAGTTTTCTACTTTAGCAGACGTTTACTTAAAGGAAGTGGTTTCGAGGCACGGGGTGCAAACCTCCATTATTTCCGATCGTGATGCACGTTTTACTTCTGAGTTGTGGCAAGCTATGCACAAGTCTTTTGGCTCTCGATTAGACATGAGTACAGCATATCACCCGCAAACGGATGGGCAGTCTGAACGCACCATCCAAACCCTTGAAGACATGCTTAGAGCAAGTGTGATTGATTTTGGTAACGGCTGGGAACGACATCTACCTTTAGTGGAATTTTCGTATAATAACAGCTACCACACCAGCATCCAGGCCGCTCCGTTTGAGGCATTGTACGGACATAAATGCCAATCACCTCTTTGCTGGGAAGAAGTTGGTGACAGCCAAATCACTGGCCCAGAACTTGTGGTAGACACAACTGAGAAGATTGCTCAGATACGACAACGAATGGCGGAAGCTCGTGACCGTCAGAAAAGCTACGCTGATAAGCGCAGGAAACCACTCGAGTTCCAGCTTAGGGATCGAGTGCTACTCAAAGTCTCACCTTGGAAAGGTGTAGTTCGTTTTGGCAAACGAGGCAAACTCAATCCGCGTTATGTCGGACCATTCGAAATCATTGAGAAAATTGGCAAAGTCGCTTACAAGTTGAAGTTACCTGAAGAACTTAGTGGAGTTCACAACGTATTCCACGTGTCAAATCTGAAGAAGTGTCTTTCAGATGAGACCCTCATAGTTCCTTTGAAGGAGCTCACAATCGACGATCAGTTGCGATTCATCGAGGAACCAGTTGAAATCATAGACCGAGACGTTAAGGTTCTCAAACACACCAGAATACCTCTTGTTTGAGTTCGTTGGAACTCCCGTCGTGGCCCAGAGTTCACCTGGGAACGAGAAGACCAAATGAAACTCAAGTATCCCCAGTTGTTCGAGAACAGTGCAACCACTGCTGAGGCTGAAGTTACTGCGGAATTTCGGGACGAAATTCCAAACCAACGGGGGGATGATGTGGCACCCCAGGAAAACCAGGAAACAACGCAACACAACTAGCTTCCTCAGTAACCACGTGCTAAATTTCGGGACCAAATTTCTTTCAAGTTGGGGATAATTTGACAACCCTATTATTAGTTTATAAGATGTTTATGTTGACTTATGTTTTGTGTTAATTAAAAAGTTGTGAATCAATTATTTTAGATAGACTTATCACTCACACTCCCTTGTGACGAAAACTGGAACCTTTGCCAAAATACCCACCCGACGAACTTAGGGTGTTCGTCACACCCACCCGAAAGTACTAAAGTGGATGTCTGATCAAAAGACCCATGTATTGACCCTGGTCAGATCCAATGGCGAAGTGAAGTATATATCAAGGAAAGAAGCACTAGGCCTTAGTGTTGAAGACTTGCAGGATCTCCTTGAACTTTCACTGTGCAGGGATGAGGATGACATCAGTTCCAAAGAATTTGAAGAAGAATTTAAAAGACTTGCAAAGGAACTACTGATGAGGAATAAAGATCCAGAATAATGACAGGTTTTGGCATTATCTGTTACAGGGGGAGATTGTTGGGATTGAACCCTACCAGAGGAACAGATAATGAAAGCCAAAACCAGGTCACAATAGTGGATTCACAATAAGTAGCAGTTTACATTAAGTTTTCCCCTTGAAAGTGATTTATAACAACTGATGATCTCTATCCACTGTTCATATACAACTGCTGCTGCCCTTCAACTGCTGATCAAGCCCTAAAGTAGTCAATACTGCTGGTCCTATCTACTGATGATAAAGCACTGCCCAATCAAGGACTGATCAACCTTGAGGAAAGCACTGAAGATTAGAAAGAGCAGTAGTTTAGTATATCATCTGTTTATGTATAATCAGTGGTTAGGTTTAGCAGTGTTTGTATAGGATCAGTTGTTAAAGGTTGTTAGACGTCGCTTTCATGGTGACGTCAGCTAAGATGCATCAGTGGTTTGCTTTGTCTATAAATGGAGCAGTAATCTGTACTGTTACATTTGATTCGTTTTGAGAGAGTTCTTCTCCTCAATTCAATCCTTTCATCTTGGGCAATTCAACCTTGGGGCATTTGGCTGAGGGGGAGCTTAGTATGTAAGCATATCTGTAATCATTTGATTCTTATTGTAAATCTTTTGACTGAATGAATTACATATGCTTTCTCAAACTATTTTCTCCTTAGATTGTGTTTACAAAGCTTGTTATTCATTTCCGCTGCACTTTACATTGTTTCATATTCATTTAATGTTCAAATCATACAAACAAACACAGTCATGAGAGCCTCCGATCCTAACATTGCATATGCAAATATTGTAATTAATTAATTATTAAGTCAGGTTATAAAGATTGACTTAAATCCTCTTAGTTTCTTTACAACTTTTTTTTACTGATATGTGCTAGGTTTGTTATATGTTATAAAGTTTGCTATGTGTTTATTTCAGTGTACGTTTTTTATTTAAATTTTGTTGTGATCGGTCGTCCCCACCACAGAGCGGATGTACACCTAAGACCGTGGGGTATGGTTGGGCTTGGGTTGGGGTATTTGTTGACACGTGGCTTGGGGGGCAAACATGGGGCGACCCACATTTAAACAACGTATGGTGGGGCGGGAGTTTGAGGGCGTGGGTTTGGTGGGCTTCGCTGGGCTGACCCGCTGGGCTGTTTGTTTTAAAACAACAAATTTAATTTTTTTTATCTCTTCTCCAGTGAGAGCCCGCCATGTTAGCTTGGCCAGACCGCCCCACGCCCGGCTTGAAACCCAAGCCCCAAGGGCCACGCCCCAACCCAAGCCCACCCGTGGTGTTGGCTTGGGCGTTTTCCCCCAACCCACGCCCAAACCCCCGCCCATACCCCATGGTCTAAGTTATTCTTTTTCACGATAATGTTTTATGTTTCGTTATGAATCTGGCGACTTCACGTTCCGAACGCGTGTGCATAATTAAACGTTTTAAGATGTCTGTTATTTTTGCTTTGAAACCTATTTTTTTTATACAATTTAACATTATTTTTAAATTATCTGCAGAATTTATGATATATAGTATAGATACGAAGGTGTGAGTAATATGTTGATGACAGTTTAATTTTTCTAATTTATTGCTGTGTAGCACTACTATAAATATATATTATTTGTATGATGATTAATAAGATAATTGTAGCGAATGAAAAGCTTTTTTTTAATAGATAATACATTGTATACATAATTATACACACTAGAAAACTTAAAAGAATTAGCAATTCGTATTTGTAATTATAAATGGGAAGAAAAATATGATAGCGGTAATAACTTCTACACTTAGTTGTCAAATCTTAAAAAAAATATATTATTTTTAACAAATAGTGACTTCTTTAACAGCTTATTAATTGAACCTTTAAAAAACACAACTATATGTAAACTAAAGAATTTTCGCTAAGATCTCATGTACTGATATTAAAAAGGTGTACCTGTTGGCACACCCATTTGCATATCTACACACCTTAAAAATGTTTTTTTGTCCTTATATGCACACCTTGCAGTGTCGAACTAACGAATTTCTGACGGGTCTGTTGACCGGACCAAAACGCCGAGCTTTGGCCGCGTTTTGGTCCTGTCAACCAGACAAAAGACTGACACCCGGTCTGGTTGACAGGACCAAAACGCGGCCAAAGCTCGGCGTTTTGGTCCGGTCAACAGACCCGTCAGACATCCGTCAGTCTTTGTCTGGTTAACCGGACCAAAACGCCGCGTTTTGACCACAGTTCGACACTGCAGGGTGTGCACATAAGGACAAAAAACACCTTTTTGAGGTGACTATCTACACACAAAGTGTGTAAATAGTTTGGGTCTTTTAAAAGCTTTCATAATTAGCCTCCCGCCACAACGCGCGGGTAACGTTAAGTCGTTATATAAATATATTAGTTCTAGTGAACGAAAAGTAGTGTACTAAAATTTTCAATTCCCGCCCATCTAGTTTTCACTCTCCCGCTCATCCTTTTCACCAACAAAATCAAACCCTTCCCTGTACAGCTGTACTCATCCCTCCATCGCCTACTCTCTCACACACGTATGCGTTGTGTGTATTCAAACCCTAATCCTGTGAACCAGACTCATCTGCACAATCATGGGGAAGAAGAACCGAGTCCTGGTTGGCTCTACAATGGTCTTCTCCCACATTCACCACATCTCCGAATCACATCCGTCACATCTTCGAGTTCCTGGTTACTCAGTCTACTTCCATTCTTTTGATATTATCTGTGAGTTCATGCTCCCATTTCTATGTGGTTTCATTTAGTCGTGTTTATACCCAAATCTGCATCAATTTTGTTCGATTAGGGTTTCATTAGTTGGCGATTTGCTTCCGAATTGGTCGTATTGTTGCTGTGTTCATGCTGGTGACGATGTCATTGGTAATTTCGATTTGATTATTCTGAGGTTTTGTTGTGGATTGAGGAATCTAGGGTTTTGATTTGGTTGATTGTAAAGTGTAAACTGAACAATCTGGATTCACACAATCTGGGGGGTTTTTATGGTTCGGCTATTAGTGATTCTGCTTTGGGGTTGAAGCATGATATGGGTTTAGATGTTGAGTGGTCTGTTGAAGAACAACATAAGTTGGATGAAGGTCTTTCCATGTATGGATTTTGTTTTATAGGTATAGTTAATGTTAATATATACCAATACTATCATCGAAAACATGATGTGATTCCAGATGTTTTTATTTTTTTATTTTTTTTGGGGTTAAATCTGTATGAAATTAGGCAAAAATAATTAGATATCTCTAATTGTCTATGTAGGAATGTGATCGTTAAGCTGAGCTAACTTTTAAGCATTCGTTGTAGTTGTATAGGTAGCATTGGTACAGGTCAAATTGACTCAATATGGAATTCCAATTAATTATTTGGTTGCCTGCAGTTGCAACATATCTGGATCCTGAAGGTTTAATCAGAGCCGATACTGTTCTTGTAGAAGAAGTTGATCTGATTCAGAGTAAGTTAATGTATCATGTTACAACAATGTGAATATCAAACCATGGTTAATATGATTTTGTTTTTTATTTTATTACTAGGTATGGGTTTGTGCTCTGTATTGTGTTGCTTTCGATGCAACACGGATGACACTACTAATCTTCAATTCTGCGGTTATTTGTGGTGCTAGTGTTCCTGGACGAGTGCTTTTTAACTCAGTTTCTTCTCTTCTAATAACACATGGCATAAAATGCAATGGTAAGAAGTTTAAATGGAAGACCTGTTTGTCAATCTTGTGCAATGCTCTAACTGCAATTACCATTTTTTGTAGGCATGTATGCACTCATTATCGGAAGTTATTTCATCTTTACTATACTTGCTGGTGTAAGATACCCCAGTTGGTCAAATTTAAACAAGGAGAGCTACAGTCTTATTAGGTCAAATATTGAAATGGTGTTCTGTTGTTGTGAAAAGTTTTGTATTGTTCTCTATTTGGGTGAGGCCACATTCCCAGTTAGAGATGGTTCAGGAGTTCCGTATGCAATTTATTCTATATGTCGCGTTTCTGTAGCCTTTCATCATCCTGCAGGTATGCTCCACATGTCTTTTTTTATGTTAAAAATAAGGGGTGCAAACGAGCCGAGCTTACTGAGCCCAAGCCCGAGCTTCATTTATCGAGCTTGATCCGGCTCACGAGCCTATACAAGCCCACTGTCTATTTAACTTTTCTTTTATATATTACATATATATTCAAATAATAATAATAATAATAATAATAATAATTATTATTATTATTATTATTATTATTACCATATTATATAAAATAACTAAATTTTGTATAAACCAATGATTCCAACTAATATAAATTAATTAATACATAA
Source organism: Helianthus tuberosus (assembly GCA_030545235.1). Classification (NCBI taxonomy): domain Eukaryota; kingdom Viridiplantae; phylum Streptophyta; class Magnoliopsida; order Asterales; family Asteraceae; genus Helianthus; species Helianthus tuberosus. The sequence continues at coordinate 3,444,322 of CM060360.1, read as the reverse complement.
AAAACGAGTTGAACCCGAGCCAAGCTCAAGCTTCAAAAACTACCTACAAGCCCAAGCTCGTGCTATAGATAAAAAGCTCGAATCGAGCTCGGGCTCAGGCTCGGCTCGTTTGCACCCCTAGTAAAAATGTTATTAGATTCTGCTTGAAAATAACAATCAGTCTTGTTATCACTTGGAAGGTTCAGAAGCTAGCTTAGCATCAGTTTTGGAGTTAATGGAGTTTTGGCAAGGCACATGGCTCTAAAGCTACTATTATGGAGGAGTTTTTTTTTTGGTATGTTAGTGATTGGTATTGCACTATGGCTTTAAATCGATTGTCTGCTAGCTTAAACTTTTTAGTCCATAAGCTTTTTATAACATGATGCATAACATCGATTTATTTTAACACAGGAATGGTTTGAATGTTTGATCTCACACTCCCTTACAAAAATTTCAAACTAGCTACAGCTGTTTAGACAAAACTAAAGTTATCATTACCAACTTTGTCTATGAGTATCTAAGTATTCATTGAAATGACTATTAGGGAAATACATCTCATAACTACATTTATAGTAGCCCGCTCAATTTAGTGTTGTGATCGAGCAGAGTCAAGCCAATCCAGGCTAGGCTCAAGCTCAAACTTAAACGAGCCAGCTCGTTTCGGCTCGATAATTTTTTCGAGCTGAAAAGTCGAACTCGAGCTCGGCTCGTAAAAACTTTGAGCCCGCTTGAGCCCAATCGAGCCAACTCGTTTATTTTTTTTAATTTTTAAATATTATTTTTACAAATTTCGGTATCATAGAAAACAAAAAAAAAAAACTAACTCACATTTCTATAAAAAATAAAAACATATTGTATATACACACACATACATACGAGCACGCCCCGCTTGCGGTATGCACATATAATGTATATATGTGTGGGCGCTCGGGGGGCAAAAGCAAAAGTGCACTAATTTTTAACGTTATTTTACTAATTTCGTGAAAATAACGTTAAAAGAGGGGATGGTTAATCATGCATCATGTGGTGGCGTTGATAGCCGAAAGACAAGGGGGTACATGCACCAATTGGCGTTTGTCTCAATTGCTGAGTGTTATGTGCCTTATGTCCAAGGCTTGATGCAAAACCACAATCGAGCCGGGGGTCTCATTGGAAGCAGCCTCTCTATTCCTACGGGGTAGAGGTAAGGCTGTCTACATCCCACCCTCCTCAGACCCTACCTTAGCTTTTGCTATTGGTGGGATATACTGAGTACGATGATGATGATGATGATGACACACATACATACGAGCCAAAGAGTCGAGGCACCGGCCGAGTCATCGAGCCAAGCGACGAGCTGAGCACCTTGGCTCGATTACAAAACAAGCTGGTTAGGCTTGAAAACAAAACGGGTTTTTTTTCGAACGAGCCATTCTCGAGCTTTTTTCGAGCGAGCCTCGAGTCACGAGCTTTTTGAACACCCCTAACTGAATTCCTGGTTCTATTTGGTTAGCATTCAAGCTCTTGGATTTATAGGGGTTCTTTCTTAAACAAGGTATATGGGTTAAATGTTAATGTGATGAAGATAATTGGAGTTTTGAAATCTCAAGGCTTGTTTGATCATATCATTAGAAAGAATGCTTTTAGCATTTATTTATATAATATTATGTTATTATTTTTGAATTGTTATTGTTGATGTTCAGTGATGGTTTTTCCTCGCGTATCTGAAAAACATCCATAATTAATGGCATCTATTCCTAGATGGGCTGTTGCGAATGGCGCTGGTGTTATTTTAAGTGAATGTGATGAAGAAGTTGCTAACGGCGCACCTGGAAAGCATCCACAATTGTAGCAAGTGGGTTTGGTGCTGTTGCAAGTTGCTAGTTGCTAGGAGTAATGAACGTTCTCTTGTAGTTGCTGCTTCATTTGTAGATAATTTTTTTTTTATTAAAAGTTTGTGTCTTTATTATTTACATTGAAAATTATGTATGGATTTATGTTTATTATTGCTAATATTATATGTTTTTAAGTTTTCTCACACATTTTTGTTGTTTTTAATTACTTTACAAAAATAAATATAGATGTGTGACCAAAGGTTGGACAATAGCCACATCTATTGGATGTTTTTAAAACAAAGCTTGTGTTGATTTTCTTTCTACTTTCATGTCCATATGTGTGGAAAATTTGTGTTGATTGTGAGGCATGCAAGACTTTCAAGACCAACGACATATATATGTTATATATTTGTCCCAAATTATACGTTTAAAGACTCAAGTCTTGAAAATTTGTCTCTAGTTAATGATCATAAAAGTGGGTCATGTCAAAGACTCAAAAGTCTTCACACTTTTTTTTTTGTGATCCAATAGATACGTTCCAATCAATTTCTTTCCACTTACAAGTGCAAAAATATGTGTATAAAAAATAACAATTTTCCTCCAAACATAAAAAAACTAATTAAGAATAAAGGAATTGGTCTTAAATTAATCGAGAAATGCTTGTCAGTCTTTACGTATTTAGTTTGGTAAATAACACGAAATGTCATGTTGTCATGTCATGTTATTGTTTTAGTCACTTCTTTTTATAAAAATACATGAAAGTGGCATTGTTTAAATGCTTTGGTCATTCACGAAATGTCATCTATTAATGTACGTGAAAATAAGATGATTAAAATTCTAATGTTTATTGTTTGCTACTACTCATTACATGAGTCAAAATTAATAGTCAAAAATGTTTTGAATATGTAGAAGAAATCAAGTAACTTGATATTGGTTATACAGAATCATCATCATCATCGTACTCAGTATATCCCACCTATAGCAAAGCTAAGGTAGGGTCTGAGGAGGGTGGGATGTAGACAGCCTTACCTCTACCCCGTAGGAATAGAGAGGCTGCTTCCAATGAGACCCCCGGCTCGATTGTGGTTTTGCATCTAGCCTTGGACATAAGGCACATAACACTCAGCAATTGAGACAAACGCCAATTGGTGCATGTACCCCCTTGTCTTTCGGCTATCAACGCCACCACATGATGCCTGATTAACGATCCCCTCTTTTTAACGTTATTTTCACGAAATTAGTAAAATAACGTTAAAAATTAGTGCACTTTTGCTTTTGCCCCCCCCCCCCCCCCCCGAGCGCCCTCTTTTTAACGTTATTTTCACGAAATTGGTTATACAGAATGAGTTTTTCATATCACAATAACTAGGCTTACCACTGCAAACTCTATCTGTAGCCACGATAAGGTTGCTGACCATAACCGCCACCTCTACCCATCATCGGATTATAATTTCCTGGTGGCATAATTAAATCTGGCGGCAGGTGGTGCTTGCATTTGAAACCCTTGGCCATTGTTCATTCCCATACCCATATTTTGAGGCATATTGTTCATTCCCATGGGATGGTTTAGACCTCCATAACCACCTCCAAACCCTGGCCCTGCACCCATTCCCATTGTTGAACCCGCCATGGGTTGGATGCGGGTCTTAGAGCACCTGCACCAGCATGTCTAATTCCAGAACCTGAACCCATGGTTACATTTGAAGTTGCCGGGTTTTGCTTGTTTTTTCCATTTTCTTTTCTTTACGGTTTAGGAAAAAAAAAAGCAAGAAAAAAAAAGCAAGAGTACATATATATATATATTATAACGTAAAGGTTTCATTTGTATAATATACTTGATTTAGTACAAAGAAAGTACCAAAATAAAGCACTGACATTTCATCGAACACTTTGTAAGCATCAATCGAAACACATACAAGATTCAATTGATGAAAGATTACAGAGATACTCAATAGTTGAAGAAAATGCTGATTGGGGTTCGCAAAATCGCTTATACTGTTCTTCTTCCTGCGAAATTAATCACAGTCTTCTTTCAATTCGTTCTTCAAAACAGAGCCTTGCTACCAATAAACTAGCAAAACATAATAATCTTATGAACAACGAATGACTACAATACTTTCACATCTAACCTTCTACTTCTAATAATTACATATTAGGCACTAACAGAACTTTCTAGCTTAACTAACAACATTAACCAACAACGTTGATGTAAACAACAGGGTAGCCCTGTTCACAGCCCTGTTTATCAATAAATCATTAAGGCTCTTCTTGTCTTTGGGCTTGTACTAGTAGTTGCAAGTCGTGTTTATACACAATATAGCATAATGTCCTATTTGACACAACAAAGCGAAATGGCCACCCATGGTGTTGGTGGTAATTTTATTCATAAAAGAGACTTAAAACTTAATAGTGCATTACATTTTACAATACCATACTTGTATCCCTAAATGAGAACAAGAAGAAATAAACACAACACACAAAAAGAAAAATGAAATCCAACATACAACTATGGTCGTGAAACCCTTCGCACTTTTGCAATGAACACCATCACTTTCACATAAACCCAATTTTCAAGGCTATTCATGACGTGAAAAAAAGCATGTCTCCCACGGCGATTAACAATTAAAGCAATACACGCCATCCAAAATCCGGTAACAAAACCAGTGGCCCCTCCAATGTAAAACCATCTTTGAAGATCATCTATGCCTTCCCCAGCATCCATATTTTCACGAGTGACGGGTGGACCTTCTAATTCTTTATCTCCTGGACAATATTTGGACAGGGGAAGTCCGCATAATCCTGCATTTCCGGTGTACCTTGAAGGTTCAAAGGACTGGAGTTGAGTGCTAGATGGAATTCTTCCTGACAAGTTGTTATACGACACATTTAGATAGTTTAGCAAGGTCATTTGAGACATGCTTGATGGTAGTCCTCCTCTTAGATTGTTTCTAGATAGATCCAAAATTTGAAGTTCTTTCATCTGACCAATGTTGGATGGGATTTCTCCAACTAGAGTGTTCATTGACAAGTCGAGTGCAATCAATTTATGAAGATTGGTTAGTTCATCTGGGATTTTTCCTGTTAAATTGTTGCTTGATAAATTGATGATCTTTACCAATCCTAGAGTTCTGCCAAACTCACGCATACTTCCTTGCCACTTGATCATTGAATGGTCAACATACACCCCAAGACCGTAATCAGATTGCAGATTTTGGGATTCTACTAATCCATCTTGAACCATGGAAGTGAGATTACAGAGACATGAGGGGATGACTCCCTGGAGTTTATTAATTGACAAGTCTAGAATATTTAGATATTCTAACTGACATAAATCTGAAGGGATGGTTCCAACGAATTTATTTGATGTTAAGATTAGAGCATGCAAACTCCATAACCTTTCCCCAATCCAACGAGGCACGTGACCAGAAAACTTGTTGGCCCCCAAATTCAAAAAGGTTAACTGGGTTAAATTCTTTAAAGATAAGGGCAACTTTCCTGAGAAGTTGTTATTGTATAAATACAAGACCTCAAGGTTGACCAAAAACTTGATAGAAGTAGGAAGCCTTCCGGATAGATAGTTATATCCCAGACTAAGAACTTTTAGTCCTGTGAAATTCCACAAACAGTCTGGAATTGGTCCAGTGAATGCGTTGTCTGAGATATCAAGAAACGTCAAAGACCAATCAACAATTTGGCACAAAAAGAAGATTTCTCCAGAAAAATTATTTTTGGAGAGGTCTAGCTTTATTAAATTGGAAGGAACACTCTGTATACGACCATAAAAGTTGTTGGAACTCAAATCTATGGTTTGTGACCTAGAGTCAAAATTTGATAACAGATCTGTTACTATCCCAGTAATATTATTGAACGCCATATGCAAATTTGTCAAACGAGAAGGCCACGTATTCCAAAAGTCCTCTGGAATGTTATCTGAAATTTGGGTATTGGAAAGATCAATAACTGAAAGATTTTTCATTGTTTGAATCCATTTGGGGAAACGAGGTCCCAACTTGCAAGAACTCAAGTTAATATATTGTATGCTGGAAATGTTTGACATGTGAGCTTCTAAAGGAACTCCTTCCAATGAGTTGTTTGAAAGATTAACATATGAAATATTTGACTTTTCAATATTTTCGGAGATGGCACCTTTAAGTAAATTGGAAGAAGCGTATAGTGTTTGAAGCTTGGGTAGATGCCACACTTTTTCACTTATAGTTCCATCTAACTGATTATTAGAAAGATCTAGCTCTTGTAGGGATGAAAAATTTTGGATATCATCTGATAACGACCCTATGAATTGGCTAGATGAGGCATCCAAATATTGTAAATTAACTGATGTGCATCCTGATAAGTTACTTAGAAAATCAGGTAACTTAACAGGCATTGTGTTCCTAGAGAAAAACAAAGACGTCAAACCACACAAATTTCCAAGATATTTGGGAATCCCATCAAACATGTTCCCAGAGAGATCAAGATATTTAAGTGCATTGCTAGTTAAAGGGAACAACCAGTGATACATGGAGGAGTTGAGATTGTTTTCTGTGAGAGAAAGGGTAACAATAGATGAAGAAAAAGAAGAGTTGACATATGAATAAGAATACGGGTGCATCACATGGGAGAGGTTACATCCATCTAAATATAAAGTTGATAGCTTTTTAAGACTTAAAATCACATTTACCCAGTTGTCTACTTTGCCCAGATAAATACGTGACATGTCAAGGCTATCCAACTGAGACAGATGAGACAACCAGTCTAGGTTTTCAATTGTGCAATTACTCAGATATTCAAGTGAAAGGTGTTGCAAGTTCGTGAGGTTTCCAAGTTCTGAAGGAATGATTCCGCTAAAATAATTTGAACCAAGGCTAAGATTCCTTAATTGGGTCATGGAACCAATGAACATGGGAATCGTTCCATTAAACATATTGAAAGAAAGATCAAGATAATTCAAGTAGCTTAAGTTAAGCAATGAAGGACTAATCTTGCCTTCAAGAAATCCACCTTGCAAGTCAAGACTTGTGACGCGGGATTGGTTGTTGCACGTGACTCCACTCCAGTAACAACAATCATTGGTTGCTTCTTTTTCTTCTTCTCCAGGTGTCCATGTAGTGAGAGGGCCAAAAGGGCCGTAAAAATTGTTTGATTTGAAATGAAGAAGAGCTTGTCTCTCCTTTTCCGTACACTTACCAGTACGATGGCCAGGGGAAGTGGGAGGTGGTGTTAGAGACCAGTCAAGGGCAATTGTAGTGGTAAATGATTCCAACACAAAGAGTGTAAGAACAAAGAAGAAAATAGGATGGGTAAAATGTTTATGGTAAATCTTATTTGCCATTTTTGTTGTATCAAATCTTAAATGTTTGATATGTCACCAAAGGTGCCCAGCTTTATATACACAAGAAATTTAAAATAACCTAGTAACCTACCTCATATAAAACAGAGTTTGTGTTGATTTTTCAAATAAGGTAATTTTCTTTTTATTTTCATGACCACATATTTGTTTAGAATTCATGTGGAATGTGGAGCGTGCTGGACTTATAAGACAAGTTGATTATCTTTCAATTTTCATGACCACATATATACGTAGCTTAAAATTTATGTGGAATTAGACGTCCAAAGACTCAAGTTTTCAGAATTTGTCTCTGATTAAAGAATACAAAGTTGGTTATGTCAAAGACTCAGAAGTCTTCACGCGTTTTCTTCAAACCCAATTGATACGTTGGAACAGTATCTTTCAACTTTTAAGTGGTGGGTATCCAGATGACTTTCACTAGGAGAGGTCGTCAGTTGAAGTCTCATTCATGACAAAATATGTGTGTGCGAACCATGGGTTTTACCACAGTGGGCCCCTTTACCATAGTGGACCTTCGGGCGGTGGATTTCCTCTAGAATTGGTGACGGGCCAGGTCACTAGCGCAGTCTCCGATCGCGGGTAGCCGGACCTTTTTGGCGTAAATGTGTAGCACATATTGTTTCGGTTAAGTGGTAAGTGTGTGTATAAATAAAAAACTAGTTAACAAATGTAGAAGCTGGTCTCAAGTTCATATGGTCAAGTGGTATATATCATCATCATCATCGTACTCAGTATATCCCACCTATAGCAAAGCTAAGGTAGGGTCTGAGGAGGGTGGGATGTAGACAGCCTTACCTCTACCCCGTAGGAATAGAGAGGCTGCTTCCAATGAGACCCCCGGCTCGATTGTGGTTTTGCATCAAGCCTTGGACATAAGGCACATAACACTCAGCAATTGAGACAAACGCCAATTGGTGCATGTACCCCCTTGTCTTTCGGCTATCAACGCCACCACATGATGCCTGATTAACGATCCCCTCTTTTTAACGTTATTTTCACGAAATTAGTAGAATAACGTTAAAAATTAGTGCACTTTTGCTTTTGCCCCCCCGAGCGCCCACACATATATTACATTATATGAGCAGACCGCAAGCGGGGCTTTCAAGTGGTATATATGTGCATGTAAATAGTACACAACACATAAAAAACTAATGAGTTAACTGCCATTTTCGTCCCTGTGGTTTGGTCACTTTGGCCATTTCAGTCCATTTTTCAAAAATGCGCCATTTTCCTCCCCGACGTTCTGGAAAGGTGCCATTTCAGTCCAAAAATCATAACCCAGTTAAGTCGGTTAGTAAATAAGGACCGATTGTGTAAATTTGTAACATAAAGGACTGATTGTGTAAATTTGTAACACCACCACCACTAGCCCTGCCACCACCACCACTCCGCTGCCACCACCACCACCACCACCACCGCCACCACAGCCACTGCCACCACCACCACCACCGCCACCACAGCCACACTGCCACCACAGCCACTGCCACCACCACTACCACCGCCACCACAGCCACTGCCACCACCGCCACCACCGCGACTACGGGATCTTGTGCGATTATCTTTGGCTTGTGCGATCAAGAGTTCATCATCATCGTCAATCATCACGTTGATCATCATCAACAGTTCTTCGAACCACCATTCCATACATAACCCGACCTGCTACCACGTCTTACCACCGGAGATACACCAATCCATCCATCATTGTTCATCAACAGTCACCGTTCATCATCGTCATCATCTCCGTCAACGATCACCAAGCACATCACCACCGCTGTGTTCGGAGTTAACTGCCATTTTCAGTGATGACGACGATGATGAACAGTGGCGGATGTTGCAGGTTGGTCGGAGATGATGACCGGAGACTTGCAAGTGATAACGATGAAGGTCGCGGGTGTTTATGGAGGTCTGTACGAAGGTGGTGGTGAAGATGTAGTGTGACGGAGAATGATGAAGAAACGAAGTGACGAAGACAGTTCCGACGGCGGCGGTGGTGACCATCGGAGCTCCGGTTCCGGCGGCGGTGGTGACCACCGGAGCTCCGGTTCCGGCGGTGGTGGTGGCAGCGGAGTGGTGGTGGTGGCAGGGCTAGTGGTGGCGGTGTTACAAATTTACACAATCAGTCCTTTATGTTACAAATTTACACAATCAGTCCTTATTTACTAACCGACTTAACTGGGTTATGATTTTTGGACTGAAATGACACCTTTCCAGAACGTCGGGGAGGAAAATGGCGCATTTTTGAAAAATGGGCTGAAATGGCCAAAGTGACCAAACCACAGGGACGAAAATGGCAGTTAACTGAAAACTAATTAACAAATAGTAAGTCTTATATTAATCGTTAAAGTTAAAGACTCGTAAGTCTTTATATATCTATTTTGTATATATTACCGAAACGATCATGTGGTAAGGTCGTATTGTGGTTTTGATCTGTTCTTTTCAAATCTTACATCGAATGTCCCACCTTTACGGGTAGTCATTTTAACTTACCAACATTCATAAATTTAGTAAAAAAGCTTATTAAGACCATGCGTAGTCATTAACCCAATAATGTCCCCATCCTTGGGGGTTTTCTGCCATGTGGCAGTTCAGTCAGCATGGGGGCATTATTGGGCGTTATTGCAAAAGTGTCGTAGTGGGAATAATGCCCAATAACGCCCATCCAATCATTACACAATTATTTATTTTTTTAAATTTAAAACTTAAAATACTTCACTAAATTAAATAAAATTACAATACTAAAAAATTACATTGCAAAATTTTAAGTGGGCGTTAGGTTCGCAGGAATTCAGTGGAATTTAAGGGAATTGGAATTTGAATTCCATCTCTTAAGATGTTTGGTTCACAGAATTTTTGATGGAATTGGAATTAGGCATGAATTCCTTCAAATTCCTTTAACTAAATGAATTCAAAATCCTTCCTATATGTGAAGGAAATTAAAGTAAATTTATTGGAATTTTCGACTGTTTCGACCTGTACCGCTTCGACGTGAACCGTTTCGACCCGAACCGTTTCGGCGCGAACCGTTTCGACATGTACCGTTTCGATGCGAACCGTTTCGACCCGTACCGTTTCGACCAGTACCGTTTCGAACCGTACCGTTTCGACCAGTACCGTTTCGAACCGAATCGTTTCGACGCGTACCGTTTCGACGTGTACCGTTTCAACGCGAACCGTTCAACCCGTACCGTTTCGACTCAAACCCTTTCGACGCGAACCGTTTCGACCCGTATCGTTTCGACCTGTACCGTTTCGACTCGAAACGTTTCAACCAGTACCGTTTCGACCCGTAACGTTTCGACCCGTAACGTTTCGACCCGAACTGGTGGTTGTGGGTGCCGGGGTGATGGATTCCAATTCATTTGACAACCAAACACAACAAAAATGGAATTGAGAATCCAATTCCAACAATTTCCAATTCCAATTGGAATGTTTAAATTCCAAAAACCAATTCCTTCAAATTCTAATTCCTATACAAATTCCAATTCCAATTACAAATCATTCCGCGAACCAAACGCCCCCTAAGTTTTATAAAAGATCCAAATGAGACATTTAATAAACAAAACTTTAGGGACTGTTATAGCATTTTTGAAACTTGAAATATTAAAGATATTGAAGTTTAAAACCACAGGGGCCTAATGTCATCAAAAAATGCCACGTAGACTGCCACATCAGCTGCCACGTCATCAAAAAATGCCACATCAACTGCCACGTCAGCAAAATTGCTGATGTGGCAAGCCACGTCACCTGCCACATCAGTTGCCATGTCATAAAAAATGCCACGTAGACTGCCACATCAGCTGCCACGTCATCAAAAATGCCACATCAACTGCCACGTCAGCAAAATTGCTGATGTGGCATGCCACGTCAGCAATTTTTAAACCTAGTTAGTGTTTTTTTAACTGGGAGTATTTTACAAACAAAAGTGAATAGTTGGGATTATTATTGGTGATTAAATGAGTTGGGATTATTATTGGCCAATAACAGTGAGTTGGGATTATTTAAATCCAATTTGCCTAAGTCTTTACATATTTATTTTAGTAAATTACACGAAATGTCATGTTGTAATGTCATGTTATTGTTTGTCACTTCTTTAAAAAAAAAAAAATATACATGAAAGCCGCATTGTTTAACATGCTTTGGTCATTACATGCTTCAAAATCAAGACACAAAAATGTTTTGAATATATAGAAATTAAGGATCTTGATGTTGGTTATACAGAATGCTATACGGAATCAAAAAGAATTACAAAATTATCAGGAAAAAGAATAGCTTTTTATATCACAATAACTATGCTTACCGCTGCAACTCTATCTGTAGCCACCATAAGGTTGCTGACCATAACCGCCGCCTCTGCCCATCATCGGATTATAATTTCCAGGCGGCATAAATCCGGCGGCAGGTGGCGCTTGCATCTGAAACCCTTGGCCATTGTTCATTCTCATACCCATATTTTGAGGCATATTGTTCATTCCCATACCCATACCCATACCCATACCCATATTCTGAGGCATATTGTTCATTCCCATACCCATATTTTGCGGCATATGGTTCATTCCCATGGGCTGGTTTAGACCTCCGTAACCACCTCCAAACCCTGGCCCTGCACCCATTCCCATTCCTATTCCCATGGGGTTGGATGCGGGTCTTAGAGCACTTGCACCAGCACGTCCAATTCCAGAACCCGAGCCCATGGCTTTACCCATGGTTACATTTGAGGTTGCCGGGGTTTTGCTTGGTTTCTCCATTCTCTTTTCTTTACGGTTTATCGCCTCAAAATCGATTCCAATGTCAGATAGCGGGTTTGTTTTAGCTGCACATCCGAAAATAGTGTCATAACTCAAATATATATATACACACACACACACACACATACTCAGGGTGCGGATCATGAGAGAACTACATAGTTGCTTAGTTGAGAACTTGAGAGAACCACTACCAACCAAGCAAATTTTTTTAATTTTTTTCACTTTTCATATTAAATGTTTATTATTGTAAAAAGTTTAGGAAACAAATATGTGTAGATTCACGAGCTACATATATGTAGCTCGTGAAGGTTATATATAGCTCATACAAGGTATATATGTATGTAGTTCGTCAATCTACATATATTGTTTTTTTACTTTTAAAAATTCCATAAGAACTAGTAGCATATAAAATAATAAAAATTAAAATTAAAATTTCCGCTTGGTTTACTGGCCTTTTTTTGTCATGACAATATACTATAAAAGTCTTCTAGAAATGGAGCCCTTTAAAAAAAAGAGTGTTGTTCAAAAAAGCATTTATCAATAAAGTGTCGTTCAAAAACAATTTACTATAATAGTGTATTTTTTGGTAATAAAGTGGCACTTTTTATCCCTATTATTATAAAAACAAATATAATAATTATAATAAATAATTAAAAAAAACTGTTTTTTCCTTTGCAGGTTATAGCCCTCACATGATCCCTTCCCTGCATGTATATGTATGTGTACGCTATAAAGAAAACCGTATTATCTATATAACAAAATAACTCACATCCATCGATGTTCAAATTAACGAGCCCACGGTTCAACGTATCAGTCCAAACAGTGGATTTGGTCTCGAACTTTTCTTTTGCAGGTTGTTGAGGAACGATAGCAAGTGCACCTGTTGATGGAGTGACAGATGGTGGTTGGGTGGCCTTGGAGGTATTTGACTGTAACTGTGGCTGTTGATAGAAACTTGAAACCAAGGCAGCTGGCGGTGTTGGGGCTGATGTAGGTTGACCCTGAGGCTGGAAACCACCGTAAAGGTTATTATTAGGTTGACTGGATTGACCATTGGAATTGGGAAACCCTAACTGTGAGACGGTACCCGGCTGAGAAGAAATACCACCAAGAGATGCATTTTGAGTAGACGGGAAACCAGACGACACATATTGACCACCCTGAGTCGACGGGAAACCAGACGATAAAACAGATTGACCATTCTGAGCTGCCGGGAAACCAGGTGGTAACACAGATTGACTGCCCTGGGGTGGAAAACTAGACAGCAGCTCAGATTGACTGCCCTGAGCCGCCAGGAGACTAGTCGGCGGCATAGATTGACTGGCGTGAGCCACCGGGAGACTGGGCGGCAACATGGATTGGCTGCCTTGAGTCGCCGGAAGACTGGGCGGCAGCATAGATTGACTGCCCTGAGACGGCGGGAGACTGGGCGAAAAAATGGATTGACTGCCCTGAGCCGCCGGAAGACTGGGCGGCAACATGGAGAGACTACCCTGAGACGCCGAGAGGCTGGGCGGAAACATGGATTGACTTACCTGAGCTGCCGGGAGACTGGGCGGCAACATGGAGAGACTACCCTGAGACGCCGGGGCATCGTTAGGTTGACCGAACGGGGTCTCATTTGGTTGACCAAACGGGGCCTGGTTAGGTTGACCAAACGGGGCCTGGTTTGGTTGATCAAACGGGGTCTGGTTTGGTTGATCAAACGGGGTCTGGTTTGATTGACCAAATGGGGTCTGGGCGGGTTGACCGGTTTGAGAAGGAAAACCATTCTGCACACGTATCAAACCGTGAGTGTGCACACGTGTGTGTGCGTGTGAGTGTGTAGTTAGTTATCAAAGACGCACCTGAGTTGTTGGTGATGCAGCCACAAAAGTCTGACTAGGATTAGAGCTAGTAGGAGCAGGCGGTTCAGATGGCACAAGGGCCAATACATCTGTCTGATAGAGAGCCAAATAAGTCCACCTCAGCATTGCTTGACGCTGACGGGGCAGCTACAGCTATATCCGCAACAAACTTTTATTAAGTATATATTCAGCAAGTATAATAATTAACTAGCAATAAATTGTCAGGTACAATTGTACAGATAAACAAAGAGCGGTTTACCTGGGGGTGGACCACGAGGGTCAAAAAAGTCAAACCCGTCTGGTTCCTTGTCGGAGATCACTGAAGGTGTGGTGGCTGCCGGAGGCGGTGGCGTGGCAGCGACCGGAGGTTCAGAGTTGCTAGCAAGCACAGCGCCTAGAGTATTAGCGGCGGGAGGCGGAGGTGGTGCCTCACCCTCGGTTACAGCATTTTCATAACTAGGGGGTCCCACAAGATTTTGTCCAGATAATTTCGGTTCAAGCAGGCTGCCCCAACACCAAAATATATATTATTATTCCTTTATTATATTTTGTTGATTTTAATATCGTAATAACAAACTGGAAACCATCTCACTACCTTCCATCAGGAGAAGCATCTTCAACTCTAGCATTGCTATCTCTGCAACCAAAAAAATTCATTTTTTTTTATTTAACAAATAAACTAACGTGTAAAATACAATTACAAATACTATATCATTACAATAATAATTTTAAACATTTTCTAACAAAGAGATTTAGAAGGTTCTATGCATTTGAATACATTTCAAATGGATTTACCCGTTTAACCATTTATCTTAACCCATCTGACCCATTAGAGATAAAGCATAAACCAAACTGACATGTATATGTAAAGTGTAAACGGGTCGAAAGTGCCACATATGCTCATTCAAAAACGGACAATTGAGCGAGAACAAACGAGTATTATTAGAGGGTTAAATACCTGGAAGAATGATGACCATCATCTCTATCAGAGCTTTGACTTTTTGTACCATAATCACCATCGATACTTTGACTTTTTCTGCGATATTCATCATCGCCATAACTATAGCAGTCTTCACCATCACGTCCATGTGAATCCCTACCGTAACCGTTACGATCTTCATCTCTACTTCCATATTGCCCGTCATATCGATCATCTCCAGAACCTCCGGATGTCTGGCGGAACCTACTTTGAAATATTGAGCAACTTTCGACCTGTTTCCTATAGAACTACTTTAAAGTTACCTGTGAGAGATAAAAACATAACCCGAATTGACATGCTTAAGAGTAAGAGTAAAATGCCATTTTCGTCCCTGAGGTTTGTTTTTTCGCATTTCGATCCAAAAGGTTTCAAATCTTGCCATTTTCATCCGGCGCGTTAACTTCATCCATTTTTCTCCGTCAAAACAGGGGTATTTTTGTCTTTTTTGTTAACTTAAAGGGCAATTCGGTCTTTTGAATACTTGTACATTATACTAAATGCTTGTACATAAAGTGAAAAAGACAGAAATAACCCTGACTTAACAAACTAAAATGGATGGAGTTAACGAGCTGGATGAAAATGGCAAGATTTTAAACCTTTTTGGATCCGGATGCGAAAAACCAACCTTTAGACGAAAGTCGCAAAAGTGGCCAAAACTCAGGGACGAAAATGACATGTTACTCTTATGTCAAAATTTCCACCTTATGCATCAAAACATTGTTAATAATCTTTAGAAAAACTCACTTGTCCCTGCTGGCAGCAGCTTTCTCTCTTGCTTCCTGTATTTTCTCTTTATCATTGACAAGAGCAACAAGACTTTGCGATTTCTTCCTTACGTTGCTCCCTTGATCCCTCCCAGTAGAATCGATATATTGAAAAGATGCCAAATTCTATTAAAAATAAAGTAAAATAAAATTATAACCTTCAAATATAAAAACTTAGATACTAAAGTTTCAATGAAAAAAAAAACACACCGATATTTGGTATCCATGTTCTCTAATATCTTCGATTACACGTTCTGACCCATTTGCTACCAAATATTCAAGAACAGTCAAAGCCTGGTGCAGAAGTCAAAGTCTGTTGGTTAGAACATTATACTCAACATTGGGTATGAAAAACTACCCAAAAGCATAAATCTTGAGAATATGCAAGTGCGAAACAGTTAATTTGAAAAGAACCAAAATCTTGAAAATATGCATCTCTGAAAGCATTAATTTGGATATAAACCAAAATCTTGGAAATGTTGCGGCTTTCGTTTAAAGGTTTGTTTGTTCCGCATTTGGATTCAAAAAGTTTGAAATCTTGCCACTTTCGTCAGAGGGGTATTACCGTCTTTTTAGACCTTTTTTTTATTAAAGGAAAAACAATATAAGAAATAAAGATCCACCTCTATTGACTTTATTTCTTATAGTGTTTTTAGTTTAACAAAAAAATGTCTAAAAAGACGGTAATACCCTTGACTTTTTAGACCTTTTTTATTAAACTAAAAGAATATAAGAAATAAAGATCCACCTCTATTGACTTTATTTCTTATAGTGTTTTTAGTTTAACAAAAAAAACTGTCTAAAAAGACGGTAATACCCTTGACTTAAACGGTGAAAAACGGATGGAGTTAACCAGTCAAGTGAAAATGGTAAGATTTCAAACCTTTTGGATCCAAATGTGAAGAAAAAAACATTTGGACGATAGTCGCAAAACTAGTTAAACCTAAGGGACGAAATACATTTTACTCTAAAATATTTACCAAACAATGGGTACGATTGTACGAAAACCTACCAAAAAGAATTAATCTTGAAAATATGCTAGAATAAAAGAACGCAAAGACACCAAAAAAATCATTTTCTCGAAGAAAAAATTACTCCAAGGGTAAGTTTTGGCTCACTCTCTTTTCCATGACAAAATTACCCTTGACAAAAAAACCATAAGATATATTCAGTATTTCCAGAAAAGGGTAAAAATGTAAAAACCTTGTACACGTGGCGCCAGTTCTTCCCAGTATCGCTGAGACGCTTCCAAACAACTGACATGATTATTTGGTATTCATGGCTAAACATCAAGACATAAAATTAATATATTTTGGCATTAAAAAAATCATATAGTTATTCATTTTCAACAAAAAATTAACAAGTGTTGCATACTAGTTTCTTGATGCCTGTGCAATATCGGCAAGATGTGTTCCGTGTGGACCCCATGACTCGTTGCTTGTAGCATCTAGAACCTTCTGTTCTATTGAAGGAACTTTAAGAACCTTCTTATTAACTCCTCTTTTACTGCATAAAAAATAAAAACATTAGCAGGAATAACATTTGAGCTACTACCGTAGTAATGGTTTACACAACAACAAAAAAAAAAAAAATTGTTACTTACATGTCCCTGAATGCCTTCTTCATTTTCACTTAGTTCCCACACGCGGAGACACACTGTCGAAGATTATTCAGGTTCAGCTGGAAACAGAATATGAGTAATGATTTAAATAAACACGGTTGTAATATATATACAGTGTATATATAAAGTTTTTATAAATCTATTTAACTATAAATCCTATATTTGCACTAAGCAAGCAGGGGATAGTGTTTGGAAAAATTAAACCAACAGAGTGATGGAAAAAATACAGGTGAAATAATGGCACCGGAAAGAAGGATTGAGAAAAAAATATAGAATCGCCGACGTTTGAGTGGGGATATTATAGTAATTTTGTTTTTTGCTATGCTAATTAATCTAATTGCACTATACATACACTAATTTTATGATCTCAAACACTACAAACTGATTATCTACAACTTGTAAACATAACTATAGAGAATTACTTTCAAAACGCATTGTAATCAGATCACTATAGGTAAAAGTAGAGTATTGTTTAGAATTAATATTAAATCTACTCTGTTTATCAATTTTGAATAAGCCACATCTGCATAAAACATACTAATAGATTAAATTCTGCATCACCAGAAGTCAAATCCGCAAACGGATTCCAAATACTTTATTAGCAGTTTCATAATTTCAATACCAAAACTGAATTGAAATGCAAAAAATAACAACAGCCATTAAATGCAACAATTACATAACTTAAAACATGTAGTAAATCCACAACTCAAGATCAACAAGATTGAATCTTTTAACAAAGGGATCAAAACCCTAATTCATCACATTACCCACTTAGACTCTCAGCTAACAGAACAAATCATAAAAACATGAGTTAATTGCCATTTTTGTCCATGTGGTTTGTCCGATTATTGTTGGTGCAGTTTTTGTGTCCGATTCTTCGCCGGTTACCTTGAATGAAACAACAGGTTCTTCGTCAGCTATCAGTCTTCGTCAAGCTGATTCTTCGTCTCAATGGTGATTATGACAGTGCACGACGAACAACCTACATCTGACGAAGAATATTCTTCGTTGTTGTGATTGTTCGCTGATGATTCCTCACGAAGAACCATTCATTCTTCGTGAACCTTAGTTGTTCGTGAGATGCTGATGGGGACTTAATGATTTTCTTTTTGGCTGCTAAAGGATGATGGTTTGAGATAGTTGTTTCCGGTAACAGAAGACAGCAGCTGGCTGTGATGTTCGTGGCGGCTGATTGTTGAATCCTTAGGGTTTGATGGCTGTTGGTGTTTATCGAAGAGAGAGAATGGAATTAGAAGAAATTAGAAGAGATAAGGTAGCATGTTATTACTGAAGATGATAGCAACTACTGTACAACAAAGTTGTCGGCTGAAGTCATTTGTTTGGCAACTAGGTTTTATTCATTTGGGCCCACCGATATGACCAAACAAAAGGATACTAGAAATGTTGGGCTTCATTGGTATTTGGGCAGAATGTTTGGTATTTGGGCTACAATTAATTGGATTTCCAGTTTTATTATTGGGCATTCACCTGCATTATTTGGAATTTTGATATGGGCATGTGATGGTTGAGTGGCTACACAATGGAGTAATCTGTTGGTAGAATGATTGAATTTTCTTTTTGTCCACCTACTCGCAACAACTTCAATTCTAGCACTTTGGGCATGGTTGGTACATGATGGTCTACAATCACAAATGTCAACCTTAGATTGGAATGTGGTAGCTACTAGTGACTGGGAAACACATGAATTAAAATTACAAGAAGTTTGGATTTTTTTTTAGCCCACATCGATGGATTAATGGAGTAAGGTATGGTTTTATTGGGTTTATTATTTTGGTCGTTTATAGGGGAACGAGCTGATTCTATTAATGAGTATAATATGCTCCCAATTTAAACCGATGTCTATGTTGGATTGGGTTTTATTGGCCAACACATCGATGAATTTTAATAGAATCGGTTTGCAGAATAATTTGACTATAATCTGCATACCGCGTAATCCACTGTTTGCAGAATAATTGAACGCGTTTTTTGTGTTCATTTGTTCACCAACCGGAGTCTGACTGTCAGCTTGTTATTGCTCACTCACACTTTAGATTCCCGAAAGACACCGGAATATTCCCGGAGATTCTGTTGTGTGAAATGTTGAGTGATTGTTTTGAATTTAATGATTGTACAGGGGGGAAAGGAAGTCCAACTGGTTGACTTCTACAAGTCAATGGTATGAACCAAATTGCAAAGATAATGTCCAATTTTAGTTTTTTATTATATTATTATAGGTTAATGTGTTAAGTCAGCAATCCGTTGACTTTTCACATTTGAGGTTGACAAATAGAACCAGCTGGTTTAATTTATATCCCTACATGAAGAAACAAATTGCAAAAAGTAAAATTATTCTGGTAATTAAACAAATTAATTGCATTAAGACAATTTTATTTGATACATCTTTCAGATAGTTAGCTCTTGCGACTAGCTTGGTTGCGACCATTGTTTAACTTACAACGACGGTGTCCAACTTTCAGCTTACAGACTATATATCCAATGAAGGATTTGGACGGCCTTGTGTGAGGTTGTCCGTTCAAACCCGAGCCCAACCGGGTTTTAGTCCCACTGTGTGTTACGCCCGAGAGTTATGCTCTTGTGGTGGCACAACGACGGTCAATTGGCAGCCGGCGGTATGGTTTCCCGGGGTAACGCCCAAAAAAGCCAAACTTTGAAGCCAACATGGGCCCGGTTAAGACATCATAGTCTGGCCAAAATGGGCAATACGGGCTCTCCAATTTGGAGTGTGTGGTAACTTTATACGTGAAGTTCACCGTTAAAAAAAAAAGTCCGGTGAGTAATTACAGATTCCTTTCAGCCTGATCGGAACCCTAGATTCCAAATACTCAGCAAATTTCATCAAATCAGATCTGTTCCATGACTCTCTTGCTTCTGAATCAACCGGTGGTGGTGCGTTGTTCTGATTCAGGTATTGAAATAAATCGAATGTCTTCAAAGTAGGACTGGCAAACGGGTTGGGTCGGGTCGGAACGGGTTAGGGTTAGGGTCGGAATGGGTTAAGGGTCAAAATGGGTCAAAATAAAAAAGGGTTGTTTTGGGTCGGGTCAGAACGGTCCGGGTTGGAATGGATTCGGGTCCAAACGGGTTTGGGTCAGATCTAGTCTAGTTCGAAATGGGTTTCGGGTCAAAACGGGTTGGTTTTTTTTTTGCCATTTCTCAAAACATAACTTTATCATTATTATACCTTCTGTTCGAGTCGGGACGGAGACCGCAAAAACCCGACCAAAACGAAACAAAAAAAAACAAAAATGATACAAAAAAAAACTGAAAAATCCGAAACCGAACCAAAACGAAACCGAAAAAACCCAACCGACCAAACCAAAATATTTTTTCGGTTTTTTTTGTTTCAATTTGGTCGAAACGAAATTGAAAAAATCGAAACAGAAACAAAACAACTCTTTTTTATTTTGACCCATTTTGACCCTAACCCATTCCGACCCTAACCCGTTCTGACCCGACCCAACCCGTTTGCCAGTCCTAATTAACCCCTTGTAAGCATGGAAGAAACACATTCAAGATTCAATTCATGAAAGAGTACATAGATACTCAATAGTTGAAGAATAATGTGCACCTGTTGTTGAAGCAGTGACAGATGGTGGTTGGGTGGCTTTGGAAGTATTTAACTGTAACTGTTGCTGTTGATGAAATATTTGGCCGAAAAAAGTTATCAGAAACTCACCAGAAAACCAATAGAACCAGCAGAGCATGGCTCTGATGCCATGTAGTCGGGTGAAGAATCTCATCTCAATGATCATCTGAATAGAATAGTCATGTAATCAACTAACTCACTAATATAACTATCTCAACTAACTATCAGACACAACAGACTCAATACACACATTTCGTAAAAATCTACATGTTTATAGAATAAGAAAAGATCGGCTGTAAGTTCATCCCTTCATTTCTTCATTAAATTTGATATAAAGATCGAGTGTAATTCCGGCAGATATCCGAGCTACATTTTACATTTTGTTTAGTAATTCCTTCATGTTATTATTATGTACCAATTTATGTTATTAATGAGCTTCCGGAAATCTTGTTCTACTACCACATTCGGTTCTTGGTCCCATTACGATAATTCTGGTAATTTTGTCGCTTTCAGTATTCTAATGTATGGTTTTAACGGTTTCTTGAATATTTAACTACCCTTTTGTGTGAAACGGGGTTTAAGGCAGTAAAGTTTGTTGCTTTCTGTGTTCTGATATGGGATTTTAACCGTTTAGTTGATGTTCTGAATTACCCGTTTGAGCGAAACTGGAATTATGCGAGAAAAGAAACAAAAGCCAATTTCTTGCTAAAAGTAGAAACTGGAAGCACGAGTTCGGTTCTTAGTCTCATTATGAAATGAAAAGAAACAAAAGCCGATTTCTGGCAATGTTTGTTGCTTTTTATACGCGGGTTTTAAAATGGAAATTTATGCAGGACCTACAATGAGTAAATTTTGCGCAGAAACTCTCCAAATTCTGGTAAAGTTTGTTGCTTTTTATATGCGGGTTCATCATTGTTTGCATACTTTACCAAACAAATGCTATGTGAAAAACTAGAGTAAATTGCCATTTTAGTCCCTGAGTTTTTGTCCAAATTGTCATTTTAGTCCAAATAGTTTTTTTTTTCTCCTCTGGCCAGAAAACACAAAGAAATGTCTTATTTCTAAAACGCAATAGCCTAAAAACTCAAAAGAAAATGTACTTTCTAAAACGCAATGGACTAAAAACACATAAAAACGTGTTTTACCTAAAACGCAATGCACCAAAAACACATACAAATGTCTTATTTCTAAAAAGCAATGGCCAGAAAACACTTAAAATGTCTGTTTTGTAAAACGCAATGGACTGAAAACACATAAATAAGTGTTTTACCTAGAACGCAATGCATCAAAAACACAAACAAATGTCTTATTTGTAAAACGCAATGGCCAGAAAACACTTAAAAATGACTCATTCTAAAACCCAATTGCCTAAAAAACAAATGAAAGTGTTCTCTGTAAAACGCAATGGACTGAAAACACCTAAAAAAGTGTTTTACCTAAAACGCAATGCACCAAAAACACTTCAAGAATGTGTTTTTCTAAAACGCAATTGCCAGAAAACACATAAAAATGTTTTACTTCTAAAACGCAATTGCCTAAAAACACCAAAGAAAGTGTTCTCTTTAAAATGCATTGAACCATGACAATAGTTTGTCTGTGCTGTGAATTGTCTGTGCTGTTAACTGTCTGAACCAATGCAGTTTCCAGAGGCAGCTCAACCCCAGCCAGGGGCGCTGCCCCCGGACCCCCGCCAAGATCGTAAAACGCAATGACTAAATCAAAAACCCAGATCATAAAAATGAAATCAAAGAATTTCTTACATGGATCGAAGTGATTTCTTCAACAATTGACGAATTTTGAATGATTGAAACACTTATCAGCGCTCGAATCGAACGGATCGAGTTATTATCTTCAAAATCACCGAAAAATCGCACTATAATGTAGTGATTATTGAGATAGAAATTGAAGAAATGGTTGAAGATGGTGGGTTTTGAAAATGGTGGGTTTTGAAGTTACTGGGTTTTGAAAAGCAAGAAGAAAGGGTTGGATTGACTAAAATACCCTTTTTCTTTATTTTATATGTTGCCACATGTCATAATCCTATTGCTTCCTACACTTCCTAGCCAAAATAAACTTTCTATTTGATCTTTTCCCTGTACCACAAATAAGTTTACACGTATAGGTTTGCATAAAAGATTCTAGCAGGTGACTCATGGTTATAAATTATTGTGCGACCAAAACACTTAAGTGTATGTATATTCAATTAGAGTGTGACCATGACCATGACTTAATACTTAAGTGTACGAATGAAATATAGTCTAAGAGTACAATCCAAACAATGTGCGACCCATCTAGAGATTATGGATGTTCACGGCTCATGTGGCCCAACTGGTCTAGGGAAGCCCAAGCAATTGAAGTCCAACAGTGGACTCACACAACCAACATCCTAATTGAACGGTCTATACACAAAATTACAATTAAGTGGTGGGGGCCAGTTATAGTGTGCCGTCGACCAATTTAACAACATATAACCTTTTTACTCTTTTGAATCAACAGGAAAAGACAAAAAGTATTAAATCACAAAATTTTCAAATCATCGTAGGACACCCATCATTTCTGAAATCAATAATATGCATTTATCAGTTGTACTCTGCGCATGAAGGGTTGTACACTCCATGAAAGCATGGATTCAAGCTTTCAATCAACAGCCAAGAAATTTCAATCACAGATGCATAACTACATTCTCTAAGCACCACCAGAATAATCATCACCATCATCTCGTCACCGCCGACCCGAAATACACGACCACCGCTACGCCGCCTGCTGTTGCTGATGGGGTTCCACCAGTACCACCCAGTCTTCAATCACTACTACCGCCTAAACAGGACCCGAACCAGAAGTATCTGAATAGCTCCTGTACCGAACTCGATTAAACCCGAAACCATGACTCGATTTGTCCGTTCCTCCAACTGAAAACAACCACAACCCAGCCGCCGATTGCGGCTTTTCCGGTCATCGAGAACACGAATCTGTCGTCCGTCCGCCGTGCCTCCTTCTGCTTCACTTTCTCTCCAGCTTCTCTGCCTATCGATGTCGTGCGCCGCCACCCTAGGGAGGTGCCCGGTCGTTCCTGTGATGGCTGAGGAGATGCGATTGAGTGTGTGTGTGGGTAGGAGTTGTGGCTTACCGGTGAAAACGAGCGTCCAGAGGGGCTCGCCGGAGCGCCCTTCCGGCTCCGATCATCTGACCACGAAAATCGGGAGGGAGCGAGGAGAAAACTGTGGTTCGGCTGATGGGTGAGGGGGTAATGGGTGTTATATAATGGGTAGGGTTTAGTGTGTAGGTGAGTTGGGTTGGGCCAAGCCCATGGATGTAATCCCCTAAATTATGGCGTCTTGATGATGAAGAAAAATGGGTTCGATTAATCACATAAACGATACACTGCTCATTACATATATATGGGCTAGCGCTAAATTAAATACGCTTGTTTCTAATAAACAGTCAAACGGTTAGTTTCTCTCGTCGCGTGCTATTATTAGTAATAAATAATAATAATAATAACCAATTTCCGATTGGGATCGAGAGCACGGGTTGTCACAGTTCTGATATGTGATTTTAACCGTTTAGTTGATCTTCTGAATTGCCCGTTTGAGCGAAACTGGAATTTATGCGAGAAAAGAAACAAAAGCCAATTTCTTGCTAAAAGTAGAAATTGGAAGCACGGGTTCGGTTCTTAGTCTCATTATGAAATGAAAAGAAACAAAAGCCGATTTCTGGCAAAGTTTGTTGCTTTTTATACGCGGGTTTTAAAATGGAAATTTATGCAGGACCTAGAATGAGTAAATTTTGTGCAGAAACTCTCCAAATTCTGGTAAAGTTTGTTGCTTTTATATGCGGGTTCATCATTGTTTGCATACTTTACCAAACAAATGCTATGTGAAAAACTAGAGTAAATTGCCATTTTAGTCCAAATAGTTTTTTTTCTCCTCTGGGTCCCTGACCTTTCCTTTTTCTTGTTATTTTGATCACATTGCCTAACTTAGT
Source organism: Helianthus tuberosus (assembly GCA_030545235.1). Lineage (NCBI taxonomy): Eukaryota > Viridiplantae > Streptophyta > Magnoliopsida > Asterales > Asteraceae > Helianthus > Helianthus tuberosus. Next base: position 3,419,635 of record CM060360.1, on the reverse strand, counting down.
CTAAAAACCAGGTTATAATCAGGGGTATTTTTGGCATTAAATTATTATGAGGTTTATAAATTATGTTGTAAACTACCCCTGGTTATCACTACACAACAGTTATGCCAAAAATACCCCTGGTTATAACCAGATTTTTATACTAAGTTAGGCAATGTGATCAAAATGACAAGAAAATGGAAAAGTCAGGGACCCAGAGGAGAAAAAAACTATTTGGACCAAACCTCTGGGACTAAGTTCGCGTCGAAACGGTTCAGCTCGAAACGGTACGGGTCGAAACGGTTCGCGTCGAAACGGTACGGGTCGAAACGGTTCGCGTCGAAACGGTTCGGCTCGAAACGGTACGGGTCGAAACGGTTCGCGTCGAAACGGTTCGGGTTCGAAACATTTAATGAAACATTTTGGATTTTTTAGAATTTTTTTGGATTTTTTAGAATATTTATGATTTTTTAAAATTTTTTTGATTTTTAGATTTTTTTGAATTTTTTTGATTTTTTTGAATTTTTTGGAATTTTTTTGATTTTTAGATTTTTTAGAATTTTTTTATTACAATTTGTTAAGTTAGCAGGGGTAATTTGGTAATTTCACCCAAAGTTAACAAAATAAATGGATGGAGTTAAGTTAGTGTACCGAAATGGTTACGAAAATGAAACTAATGGACTGAAATCGCAATTTTTAAACTAATGGACTGAAACCGTTATTTTTGACAAACCTAAGGGACGAAAACAGTAATTAACTCAAATTACAATTAAGTGGTGGGGGCCAGTTATAGTGTGCCGTCGACCAATTTGACAACATATAACCTTTTTACTCTTTTGAATCAACAGGAAAAGACAAAAAGTATTAAATCACAAAATTTTCAAATCATCGTAGGACACCCGTCATTTCTGAAATCAATAATATGCACCTATCAGTTGTACTCTGCGCATGAAGGGTTGTACACTCCATGAAAGCATGGATTCAAGCTTTCAATCAACAGCCAAGAAATTTCAATCACATATGCATAACTACATTCTCTAAGCACCACCAGAATAATCATCACCATCATCTCGTCACCGCCGACCCGAAATACACGACCACCGCTACGCCGCCTGCTGTTGCTGATGGGGTTCCACCAGTACCACCCAATCTTCAATCACTACTACCGCCTAAACAGGACCCGAACCAGAAGTATCTGAATATCTCCGGTACCGAACTCGATTAAACCCGAAACCATGACTCGATTTGTCCGTTCTGATGGTTCAGGTCCCTCACTCAAATACACACTACACAACTCTCACACAATGTATGTATGAACAATGCAATATAAGAAACTTTAAGGCAGTTTGTATTTTACGAATGAAGAAAAGCTGCACATTATTCATTAAACAAATCAGCTATTAATAGCTTACAAATCACAACGTGGGGAAATAATAAAATACTAATATTTACTAAAAAACCGGTAACAACTAAGGACCCTATCTTCCAACGTGCACCACCACAAGAATTGGTCAAATCTTTCTACCCACTCTTCTAAATCAAACGTGCAGAATCTAATTAACTAAACCCATGGATTTTACTTGACCCATTTACTACTACTAAAGAATTTTTTTTAGAAATGGTGTATTTTGGATATATTTTTAGGATAACGGGGAAGTCAAAAAAAAAAAAAAAGGTTTTTGGTGTATCCTCTATTAGGAATAGCGAATTAGGAAGGAAATTAAATTGTGTTGCAGTAATGCTCAGGTAGGTGCCAGGTGGGTGTCAGATTTTTTCTAATCCTCTATTCTCAATAGAGGATTAGGAGGAAACACTTAACCATGGTTCAAGCCTCACCCGAGACCAAACATAAGCCAGTTAAAAACCTAAACCCAGTTACAAAACTTAACCTAGTTAACTTTTTAAGTTATACTTCCAGCTATACCTTGGATTCCTCCTCTATTATTAAAGAGATTCTGGCACATCACATGCAACCTGAGAAGTCTGTCTTCTTTTGACCATGACCATGAACATGCACCATTCTATTATTAAAGAGATTCTGGCACATCACATGCAACCTGAGAAGTCTGTCTTCTTCTGACCATGAACATGCACCATTCTATTATTAAAGAGATTCTGGCACATCACATGCAACCTGAGAAGTCTGTCTTCTTCTGACCATGAACATGCTTTAAATTTACAGCTTTTGCAGGTTGTTTGATGGGTGCTAGATGATGTTGGTGGGTTTGATGTTGAACATGGTTATGGAGGGTTGAATATGATACAGGGGTTCTCATGTTGAACATGGTTATGGAGGGTTTAAGTGGAGGAGGGGGTTCTGATCTTGAACATGGTAATGGTAATGGAGGGTGGAGGATGAAGATGACGATGTTTTAATTTATAAAAAATATATATATGGCCTAAGCCGTTATTCAGAATAGCGGATTAGGAAGTAACACAATATCTCCTAATCCTCTATTACAAATAGCGGATCACCTTATACCCAATTAAAAACCCAATTTAATAATATTGTTAAAAATATATATGGACTAAGCCGTTAATCAAAATAGCGGATTAGGTAAAAACACAATATCTCCTAATCCTCTATTACAAATAGCGGATCACCTAAAATTAAATCACATTTAATAATATTTTGTTAAATAATATTGTTCGAAACCTAACTCTAATTAATTTATTTTAATGTGGCAAACCCTAACTAAATATTATAATTAACAATAATAAAGTAAAATGATAAACTATAAGATGAAAAACGTGAAACATGGAACAAGATACAACGAAAATCACTACTAATATTAAAAACATGAAATGAAACAAACAGAAACTCAAATACATAATAAAAAACCCACAACAATTAATGTTGTCGGTTTGGACAAGCGTTGATCCTGTGACCCGTTCTTTTACAACCAGAACACCTACGACCCGTCCCTTCCTCGGCATAGTTGGCGTCCATCTCGTTATGCATCCTCCTCGCACGCCGTCTTCCCCTTACAATACTTATCTTTGATGGGTCCCCATGAATTTGCCAACCGGCGTATATCCAATCTTCCATATGGGGCACTGGAAAATACTGGTTGCTGTATTGTGCACGGTATGTTTCTGTATAAAACCTTGCATCTGCAGTTTTTCTTGGACTTTCACGTAAGTGGTGGCAAACTGCAATTGCATGGCTACACGGGAACCGGTAAATTTGCCACTTACCACAGGAGCAGGTTTTTTTCTGGAATTATACCGTATAAGGACTATGGCCAGATTCGTCCGATGTTTGTAGGCGTGTCTCCACCATGAACCTTTGATGGTGTGCTGAATATGGGTATACCCTGTGTTGTCGAGCCCTAATTTCACGATCATGGAAGATCTCCCACATGCGGTGAGGAAAGTCCGTTGAGCAATCATAGGCGGTTCTGTAGTGTATGGCGTATTGGTCAACTTCTCTCTTAAAGGTATATTCAATTAATGCCTTTATTGGGAGCATCCTGGCACCACGTAACACATTGTTCATGCTTTCCGATATGTTCGTGGTGAGGTTACCCCATCGCCGATTGCCATGGTCATACAAGAGTGTCCATTTTGTTTTATCAATTCCTCGCAGGTACTGCCACGCTTGTTTATTTGTTGCCTTAAGCTCAGCCATCAAGCGTTCATACTTTCTTTCTTGTGTTGTGTTTCCGATATCCCGACACATTTTTTTCAAGCTCACACTCTTGCACTTCGCCATGAAGTTGCTTGTTACATGCCTTAGACAAAAGCGATGATAAGCGTGGGGTTCTTTCCAGGATTCTAAATTATCCATCGCGTTTTTTATACCTGCATGCCTGTCAGAAATAACACACAACGTTCGCCTTGTGGGGTCTACAACGTTCTCAGCAAATTTTTGAAGAAACCATCCCCAGCTGGCGTTTGTTTCTTCATCCACCAATGCGTACGCAATCGGCAAGATCATGTTGTTTGCGTTTTTCGAAACCGCAATCAATAGTTTTCCCTTGTAAGTTCCCCTTAGATGGGTGGCATCTATAGAGACTACAGGAATGCAAAAATTAAACGCTTCAATACTTGGGCGGAATGCCCAAAACACATACTTGAATACTGAGCAGTGACTTGGACTATTGGGATGATGTAACCATTGGACAACGGTACCGGGGTTTGCTTGTTGTAGTGCCATTATGTAGCTAGGTAATTCGTGAAAGTTTTGATCCCAGGTACCGTATATGTTTTCGAAGGCTTTTTTCCTGGCAGCCCAAGCCTTGCCATAAGTGATATCAACATTCAGTTTCTCTTTGATAAGAGACCGAATTTGTTTCACAGGTAAGGATAAATCTTCATGAACATGTTCTTGGATGTGGGCTGCTACAGCTTTTGATCTTAGGGCGCGGTTGTTGTTGCGAGGAACGGTGGTGAAACATGAGTGAGCTGGTGTCCATGTTGTCATTTTGAAACAATTGGAATCTTTTAATTTTCTTGCCGTGCATGTCCAAAGACATGGTTGAGAGGTTTCGTCCTGGTCGTAGTTCGTTTCCTTGATACTTTTACACTTCGCTGTCAAGACTTTTGGTCGGGTTTCTGCCATAAATATCTCTCTGTTTTGGTTGACATTCCACATTCTAACAGCGTAATCAACTTGTTTTTTTGAGGTGAAAAACATATTTAAACGTATTTCGGGATCTTTTTCGTCCCAAAACTCCATTTCACGATCCCCAAAATTATCCAGCGGAATATAGTCTTCATCCATTCCTCTACCAACAACATTAACTTCAGGGAAATGGGTAAGTCCCTGACTTTGTTGATGAGGTAAAGGAGGAATTACTTCGTCGTCCTCTGATTCATATTCAGAAAGAGAAGGTTCACTCTCTGTTGTCTCTTGAATTTCTTCATCGGTATAGTCTTACAAAATAAAAAAGTGTAAGCATTTACAACAAAGTGCTTCACAAACTCCGTAAAACAATCCGGTGGAAAGGGTTATGAGGCAGTTTGGATTTCTTCAGGAGGTCCCCGCCCCATTCCCCTTTTCACGTAAAGTGCTTCACAAACTCCGTAAAACAATACGGAAAGGGAGGTTGGAAACAGACTGGTCTGTTCATCATGCAGCATATGTGGAAAACTGGAACAATAGAAACGAAAATGTGGTGGAAGGTGTGCCGACCAACAAGCCTACGGCACACCCTACTTACAATGATTGGTTCCATGAACATACTGTATTATATATAAAAGACCCGAGGCACGTCCCAGGTGTTGTCCATACTGGTTTCGATGATCACGGTGGAACTGCAAGATACTTGGTAAGTTTAATTAAAAATGTAGAATTAAAAATAATAAATTAGTAATGCGTATAGCTTTTAATTATTTTGGTTTTGCAGGTGGATGGATTAGGCTTCATTGGTCAGGAAGCAATCAGAATGCGAAACATGGGCCCTGATCATTACTACGAAAATTTTGGAGGGGTCCAAGGCATGGCTTCTCAACTAATTGGATCACTTAATCATATGGGTCAGCCTTCGTACATACAGACTAATGAACCAGATCTGGAACCGGGTAACACTATCCCCCAGCGAGCAAGGCGTGGTGGTCGGGGGCGTCTTGGCCGACAAAGAACTCGGGTAAACCTCGTACATGATGATCAGGAGGGAGAGGGTACAACCAACTATGGGGAGGGTACCTCGAATTTTGGAGGGGCAACACCCAACTATGGGGAGGGTACCTCAAATGTTGGAGGGGCAACACTGGATTTGGAAGCCGGTTATAGACCTTCATTTGAAAATGTTGGACATGGATCATCAAGCATTCAATTAGGTACCCAGTCGAATGTTAACAACAACCAACAAAACAATTGGGTATCCTCATTGTTTGACAACACTCCTGATAGTAATATGATTCCTGTGATGTACTCAGACCAGCCGGGACCCTTCCAGAATTACGAATATACCGGTCTTAGTGTACAACATCCGCGTTACCAGCATATAAGTCCGGTTCCAATAAGCTTGGACCTACATCTGAGTCAACCCGAAGGCTCCAGTCCACCAAATGATAATGAACTGGAAGAACCAGAACCAAGACGTGTACAACCACAAAGACATCCAAAACCAGTTGGTTGTGGCACCGGTGGCTGTCTCATTCGCTTTCCACATAGGCATTAAATAATTAGTTAGATTGTACTGCTTTTAATTCAGTTTATGTAATCGATTAGTCCATGTTTCACGTTTTTCATCTTATAATTTATCATTTTATTTTATTATTGTTAATTATAATATTTAGTTAGGGTTTGAAACATTAAAATAAATTAATTAGAGTTAGGTTTCGAACAATATTATTTAACAAAATATTATTAAATGGGTTTCAAACAATAAAATAAATTAATTAGAGTTAAGTTTTGTAACTGGGTTTAGGGTTTTAACTGGCTTATGTTTGGTCTCGGGTGAGGCTTGAACCATGGTTAAGTGTTTCCTCCTAATCCTCTATTGAGAATAGAGGATTAGAAAAACATCTGACACCCACCTGACACCTCCCTGAGCATTGCTGCAACACAATTTAATTTCCTCCTAATCCGCTATTCCTAATAGAGGATACACCAAAAACCTTTTTTTTTTTGACTTCCCCGTTATCCTAAAAATATATCCAAAATACACCATTTCTAAAAAAAATTCACTACTAAACCACTTGCACGTTTGACCCGTAACCATCTTACCCGAATTGAACCCGCAACCTACGACTCGCGTTACCCGTAAACAAACCCGCAACATCAAGATTACCCAACACGTTCCTCCAACTGAAAACAACCACAACCCAGCCGCTGATTGCGGCTTTTCCGGTCATCGAGAAGACGAATCTGTCGTCCGTCCGCCGTGCCTCCTTCTGCTTCACTTTCTCTCCAGCTTCTCTGCCTATCGATGTCGTGCGCCGCCACCCTAGGGAGGTGCCCGGTCGTTCCTGTGATGGCTGAGGAGATGCGATTGAGTGTGTGTGTGTGTGGGTAGGAGTTGTGGCTTACCGGTGAAAACGAGCGTCTAGAGGGGCTCGCCGGAGCGCCCGTCCGGCTCCGATCATCTGACCACGAAAATCGGGAGGGAGAGAGGAGAAAACTGTGGTTCGGCTGATGGGTGAGGGGTAATGGGTGTTATACAATGGGTAGGGTTTAGTGTGTAGGTGAGTTGGGTTGGGCCAAGCCCATGGATGTAATCCCCTAAATTATGGCGCCTTGTTGATGAAGAAAAATGGGTTCGATTAATCACATAAACAATACACTGCTCATTACATATATATGGGCTCGCGCTAAATTAAATACGCTTGTTTCTAATAAACAGTCAAACGGTTAGTTTCTCTCGTCGCGTGCTATTATTAGTAATAAATAATAATAATAATAATAATAATAAGAGTAAATTACAAGTTTTGTCCTTTATGTATGTCCCAAATTGCAGGCGCTGTCCTTTGTCTTTAAAATTGATGAGTTTTGTCCTTAATGTTTGCAAATCTTGCACGTTATGTCCTTTAGGCCAAACCCAGTTAATTTTTTTGGTTAAATCTGATAATGTGCAAGGCACATGAGGGCATTTTTGTAATTTCATTTTTTATAGAAATTTATGTAATTAACTTAAAATAAATACCCCACCATCTTCAAAGTTGCAGACCCAGCACCTGCTGCTGCCACCACCTCCCACCCTCATCTGCCGTTGACCACCACCACCTCCCACCCTCATCTGCTGCCGACCACCCACTATCTCCACCAACGCCTGACCCACCATCACCACTCCACCGTCTCCAACATCACCATCAGTTACATCGCCTAAACCAGATTCAACAAAAAATCCCCAAATCCCTGAATAAACAAAAAATCCCCATATCATCTGAACAAACAAAAAATCCCCAAATTCAGGGTTAGAACACTTACTGTATGCACAACCCTAAATCGAACCCCATTCTGGCCAATCAATTTGGCCAGTCGAATCACAAACTTCAGCAACAATTAATCCTCAAAATCAACCTTCAAACAACAACATCAAAACACCCTCAGATCACCTTCAAATCTTCAACCTAATTTCACCCCCCCCCCTTTTTATAACCTACAACAAACAACTTCAATACCTGTAATAATCTGTTGCAAATCGAAAATCAACAAGCATGGGCTGGTAAATCATCGCTGTAGCTACCCCGGCACCGCCGCAGCGCCACCACCGTCGCCGGCAACATCACTAGCACCTGGTCAAATTGTTGTCACCACAAATAACACCCTCCAACCATCGTTGTTACCACAAATCTCAAATCTTTCGTCGCCGGAGATATCAGAACGACCGGAAAAGAGGTTAGATATCTCATCCGATCCCATCTTTCTCTCTCAGAATTCTTTCTCTCACCTTCTTTCTCGAGTTTGAATGGCGACGGTGGCACTAGGATATATGGTGGTGGAAGGCGATGGAGGGTGGTGGCAAGAGGTGGGATGGCTGGTGGTGGCAGGAGGTTGAGGGGGTGGTGGCGGCGGCATAGAGAGAGAGGGAGGAAGAGAGAGAGTTAATCTTGGTTCTGGTGATTATTATGAAGAGTTATATGTGTTATATATATTTTTTGTTTTATTTGTTTAACTATTTTTAATAAATGGACCAAATTACCCTTGTGACATGGCACTAGGTTATATGGTGGTGGAAGGCGATGGAGGGTGGTGGCAAGAGGTGGGATGGCTGGTGGTGGCAGGAGGTTGAGGGGGTGGTGGCGGCGGCATAGAGAGAGAGGGAGGAAGAGAGAGAGTTAATCTTGGTTCTGGTGATTATTATGAAGAGTTATATGTGTTATATATATTTTTTGTTTTATTTGTTTAACTATTTTTAATAAATGGACCAAATTACCCTTGTGACATGCAGATTTAACTAAAAAAATTAACTAGGTTTGGCCTAAAGGACATAACGTGCAAGATTTGCAAACATTAAGGACAAAACTCATAAATTTTAAAGACAAAGGACAGCGCCTGCAATTTGGGACATACATAAAGGACAAAACTTGTAATTTACTCTAATAATAATAACCAATTTCCGATTGGGATCGAGAGCACGGGTTGTCACAGTTCTGATATGGGATTTTAACCGTTTAGTTGATCTTTTGAATTACCTGTTTGAACGAAACTGGAATTTATGCGAGAAAAGAAACAAAAGCCAATTTCTTGCTAAAAGTAGAAACTGGAAGCACGAGTTCGGTTCTTAGTCTCATTATGAAATGAAAAGAAACAAAAGCCGATTTCTGGAAAAGTTTGTTGCTTTTTATACGCGGGTTTTAAAATGGAAATTTATGCAGGACCTACAATGAGTAAATTTTATGCAGAAACTCTCCAAATTCTGGTAAAGTTTGTTGCTTTTTATATTCGTGTTCATCATTGTTTGCATACTTTACCAAACAAATGCTATGTGAAAAACTAAAATAAATACAGGTTTGATTGACGAGTTAAATAAAGTAAAAGAACGATAAAACCTAGGTTTTACTGTTTTAGTATACTTTTTTATCTTCTATATAAATGTATCGTTCGTCAAGTATCTTTCTGTGATTTGTTTGGTTTAGACATGTATGTCTTAAAGAGGCACAATGAATGAATGGGTCAGGTGGGTTAGGGTGTCTGGAAACACTTTTTCTTCTTTACCAAAATTTTACTTTTTATTTTTTACAAATAATGTCAACAATAAATTTATATTATTTGATTTAGACATGTATGTCGAAAAGAGGCAAAATAAACGGGTCAGGTGGGTTGGGTTGGGTTGGGTTGTCGAAACACTTTTTTTCCATAATTCTTGTTTTTAGAAAATTATTAACCGGCGCCAAAAATATATATTATTTCAAAGCAGTCGGGTTCAGGTCAGTTAACGGGTCCACAGGCCAAACCGGGTCATTTTAAAGAGTATCAACTGGACCCGTTCTAAGTTAGCTAGTTTAATAAGGAGCGACCCGCTGCATAACTGAGTGACCCATGTCAACCTATATATTTAATTATGGGTCATGATTGACGGGTGTATGAGAGAGACAACAGCAGATGATGGCATTGCATACTCTGTGCAGCTAAAGGTAAGAAACACTAAAATTTAACCGTTAACCGTTAAGATAATAGAATTTATAATCTTGTAAAGTTTCTGAATTACCCGTTTGAGCGACATAGAAATTTATGCAGGAACAGAAACAAAAGCTGGTGTCTTGCTAAAAAAAAACATGTCAGTTCCGTCCAAAAAAAAACATGATTTAATTGCCATTTTCGTCCCTGTGGTTTGTCCAATTATTCTGTTCAACCTTAGCATTATGGATGGAACTGGCATGTTTTAGGAATGTCAGGACGAAAATGGTACAAATTTGAAATTTTGGTCTGAACCGGCATAATTAGACAAACCACAAGAACGAAAATGACAGTTAACTCAATGTAGAAAGTTCAGTGAGCAGATCATGATCAAGATTCATGAAAATAGCCCAACACGTAAACCGAACTTAATTTGACTATAATCTGCATACCGCGTAATCCACTGTTTGCAGAATAGTTGAACGCGTTCTTCGTGTTCATTTGTTCCCAACACGCAAACCGAACTTGATTTGACTATAATCTGCATACCGCGTAATCCAGTGTTTGCAGAATAAATGAACGCGTTTTTTGTGTTCATTTGTTCACCAACCGGAGTCTTACGTGTCACTGTGTCAGCTTGTTATTGCTCACACACCCTTCAGATTCCCGGAATATTCCCGGAGATTCTGTTGTGTGAAATGTTGAGTGATTGGTTTGAATTTAATGATTGTAGCAGGGGGGGAAAGGAAGTCCAAGTGGTTGACTTCTACAAGTCAATGGTATGAACCAAATTGCACAGATAATGCCCAATTTTAGTTTTTTATTATATTATTATACGTTAATGTGTTAAGTCAGCAATCCGTTGACTTTTCACATTTGAGGTTGACAAATAGAACCAGCTGGTTTAATTTATATCCCTACATGAAGAAACAAAATGCAAAATTATTCTGGTAATTAAACAAATTAATTGCATTAAGACAATTTTATTTGATATATCTTTCAAATAGTTAGCTCTTGCGACTAGCTTGGTTGCGACCATTGTTTAACTTACAATGACAGTGTCCAGCTTTTAGCTTACAGACTAGCGTGCACACGTGTTGAATGTGTAGCCCGTGGCCAATGTGTTTTTTGTCATGTATTCGTTGAAATGCGTGCATCAACACCATTGCAATAGTCTCCCATTTCATGAAGAGCAGGGAAGTCTTGTTTGTGCATTCAAGAATTTCATTTAGCGTTATAACAAATAGTCTCCCATTTCATGAAGAGCAGGGGATTCTTTAGTTATAACAAAGTGGATCTAGGACCCGCACGTTATGTTAAACCTGTCAAACGGGGAAAAAATAGACGATGTAAAAACGTTCACCCACACACGCACGTTGCGTCGTGTTAACTCGCAAAATTTAGAACAAAACGTAAAGACGTTAAAGCAAAGACGCACGTTACAATGTGTTAAGTCACAAAATTTAGAACCAAGCATAAAGCGAAAAATTTGCGGAAAATGAAAACTATAAAAGGCCAAAGTTGAAAGTAAAAAAAGTTTTGAGGATAGATTGCAAAACATAAAATTTTTTTGGGTTAAAAGTAATTTATGACATGCTTTTTGGTGAAAAGTAAAAAAATCAGTTTTTTTGGAAAACCCCCAAAGCCAACGTTACGACAACCATATGCATAACCATTTTTTCTTTAGAAAACCCTCAAAGCACACCCCGTGTTGCGGCGGGGCGTAAAACGGTGTCAAATAGTACTAATGTCACACAACCGTCATCGATCACCAACACTGACTCGACCTAGGATATGCATGTTGCGACGAACCTTTCAAACGTGGAAAAATAGAGGTAAAAACGTTGAACCACACATGCACGTTGCGTCGTATTAACTCGAAAAATTTAGAACTATACGTAAAACGAAAATTTGCAAAAAATGAAAACTATAAGTGAAAAAAGTTGTGAAGTTAAATTACAAATAATGAAAAGTTTTGGGTTAAAGTTATAAAACCAAACTATGTAGGGTTAAAATTGTAAAAGATATAAACCTTTGGGTGAAAAGTAGAAAATCAACTTTTTTTTTTGAAAAACTTGCTAAGCTCATGTTACAACCTATAAAAGCATAAAGTAGTTGCTTCATTATATAGGTTTTAATAAGTGTTACAATACAAGAGTTATTATCCAACGGAAGCATTTTACAATTTGTTATGAATTCCATAAAACAGGTGTATAAAAAAAACCATCAGACTTGTCTTGTGATTCCTTGTAACTTGACCCATGACCACTCCAGCATCCCAGACAGCAAGTTCCAACAATATGTACCTAAAAGCCTGCAAGGCATGTAACAACGAGTCAACAACAAAGTTGAGCGAGTTCACAGTTGGTGTTTAGAGTTGTTCCAAAAAAAAAAAAACATAAGTTCATTCGTAAACCATGAGTTAACCAATTCCTTGTTTCCCAAACCATAACCAGTGGGGGCTACCCCATGTTGTAAACCACTAGACCGTTACCATATCGACAACTGAATGAGAAAGTTGTGCCCTACGTCAATGTCTATCATCATTGACTAAGTGCCCAGATCCATTAGTACACGCTTGTCCTCCCGGCACGGTGTGAGGCTTGTCAACCCTAATAGCGCTATTAACTAATGACCCGCTCGCCATTGGCCCGACGATTAAGTCGATATAAAAATGAGGGACTTCATGATAGAGTTTTGTCTAGTAAGTTATAGGTTGTCGTCCTTCCCAACCGAGGACGGATGTACGTACTCTGCCCAACCGAGAATACGCAGATTAAATGTAGTCTTCCTTCCCAACCGAGGACGGAGGTACATATTCTGTTAGAGGTGAATATGTAGGTTTCGTTTTAGCTTCTTAACCCATTCCCAACCCACCGGGAATCCCATGCCTTGTAGAAAGTGTTAACTCACCTTTGGTTTGCTCGGTAGATAAAGCACTTGTCCTAAGTCAGTCAACCACACCCTATTATGGTCACCACTTGTTAGGACCGTTTGTAAACGAATCACCTATTTCATACATGTATCAAGTAATCACGTATTTCACATTTGTCACGTAGTCCAAAAACAGTGTACAAAGAATACTCATCATGTATTTTGTACCACAAGGGTGGAGATACAATAGGAAGTTTATTTGGCTAAGAAGGCTAGGAAGTGATCTAGACCATCCATTTAGTTAATCAAGGGCTAAGATTAAATGATGGAAATTGAAGGGAAGAAAAGAGGCGCGTGAGTTTGTTTAGGGGTATTCTAGTCAATGCAAGGCAATAGTTTCTCTCTCATCTAATTCCCCCCATTTTTTAAACGTTAATAACTCTTTCATATGACATTATTTTTTTTATAAAAATTGCACCAAAAAAACGAGCGTTTTTTTTATCTTTTAAACGAGTATACTATTGCTATATTTAAAAAAAAAAATTGAAAACCCAGTTGCGTAAAACGCAATAGAAAAACCTCCAGTTACGTAAAACGCAATGAAAAAAAAACCTAAAAAATGACATTTTTCTAAAACGCAATACACCAAAAACACAAAAAAATGTCTTATTTGTAAAACGCAATGGCGAGAAAACACTTAAAATGTCTGTTTTGTAAAACGCAATGGACTGAAAACACATAAATAAGTGTTTTACCTAAAACGCAATGCACCAAAAACACAAACAAATGTCTTATTTGTAAAACGCAATGGGCAGAAAACACTTAAAAATGACCCATTCTAAAACGCAATTGCCTAAAAAACAAATGAAAGTGTTCTCTGTAAAACGCAATGGACTGAAAACACCTAAAAAAGTGTTTTACCTAAAACGCAATGCACCAAAAACACTTCAAGAATGTGTTTTTCTAAAACGCAATTGCCAGAAAACACATAAAAATGTTTTAGTTCTAAAACGCAATTGCCTAAAAACACCAAAGAAAGTGTTCTCTTTAAAACGCATTGATCCATGACAATAGTTTTGTCTGTGTTGTGAATTGTCTGTGCTGTTAACTGTCTGAACCAATGCAGTTTCCAGAGGCAGCTCAACCCCAGCCAGGGGCTCTGCCCCTTGGACCCCGCCAGGGGCTGCCGCCCCTGGGACCCCGCTACCAGGGGCGCTGCCCCCGGACCTCCGCCAAGATCGTAAAACGCAATGACTAAATCAAAAACCCAGATCGTAAAAATGAAATTAAAGAATTTCTTACATGGATCGAAGTGATTTCTTTAACAATTGACGAATTTTGAATGATTGAAACACTTATCAGCGCTCGAATCGAACGGATCGAGTTATTATCTTCAAAATCACCGAAAAAAACGAGATTTTGTATGAAATTAAACTTTCAAAAAAGCTGAAGAACACGTTGATCGGGTGTTTGAATCATTTATTGGTGATGAAAATCGCACTATAATGTAGTGATTAGTGAGATAGAAATTGAAGAAATGGTTGAAGATGGTGGGTTTTGAAAATGGTGGGTTTTGAAGTTACAAGGTTTTAAAAAGGAAGAAGAAAGGGTTGGATTGACTAAAATACCCTTTTTCTTTATTTTAAATGTTGCCACATGTCATAATCCTATTGCTTCCTACACTTTCTAGCCAAAATAAACTTCCTATTTGATATTTTCCCTGTACCACAAATAAGTTTACACGTATAGGTTTGCACAAAAGATTCTAGCAGGTGACTCATGGTTATAAATTATTGTGCGACCAAAACACTTAAGTGTATGTATATTCAATTAGTGTGTGATCATGACTTAATACTTAAGTGTACGAATGAAATATAGTCTAAGAGTACAATCCAAACAATGTGCGACCCATCTAGAGATTATGGATGTTCACGGCTCATGTGGCCCAACTGGTCTAGGGAAGCCCAAGCAATTGAAGTCCAACAGCGGACTCACACAACCAACATCCTAATTGAACGGTCTATACACAAAATTACAATTAAGTGGTGGGGGCCATTTATAGTGTGCCGTCGACCAATTTAACAACATATAACCTTTTTACTCTTTTGAATCAACAGGAAAAGACAAAAAGTATTAAATCACAAAATTTTCAAATCATCGTAGGACACCCGTCATTTCTGAAATCAATAATATGCACCTATCAGTTGTACTCTGCGCATGAAGGGTTGTACACTCCATGAAAGCATGGATTCAAGCTTTCAATCAACAGCCAAGAAATTTCAATCACAGATGCATAACTACATTCTCTAAGCACCACCAGAATAATCATCACCATCATCTCGTCACCGCCGACCCGAAATACACGACCACCGCTACGCCGCCTGCTGTTGCTGATGGGGTTCCACCAGTACCACCCAATCTTCAATCACTACTACCGCCTAAACAGGACCCGAACCAGAAGTATCTGAATAGCTCCTGTACCGAACTCGATTAAACCCGAAACCATGACTCGATTTGTCCGTTCCTCCAACTGAAAACAACCACAACCCAGCCGCCGATTGCGGATTTTCCGGTCATCCAGAAGACGAATCTGTCGTCCATCCGCCGTGCCTCCTTCTGCTTCACTTTCTCTCCAGCTTCTCTGCCTATCGATGTCGTGCGCCGCCACCCTAGGGAGGTGCCCGGTCGTTCCTGTGATGGCTGAGGAGATGCGATTGAGTGTGTGTGTGTGTGGGTAGGAGTTGTGGCTTACCGGTGAAAACGAGCGTCTAGAGGGGCTCGCCGGAGCGCCCGCCCGGCTCCGATCATCTGACCACGAAAATCGGGAGGGAGAGAGGAGAAAACTGTGGTTCGGCTGATGGGTGAGGGGGTAATGGGTGTTATATAAGGGGAGGGGTGGTTCACTAGTGGTAGAATCTATCACTCACAAGCACCAATCAAGTTTCGCCATGTCATCAACCATTTTTCCATCACTCACAACCTTTTTTTAGGCGGGGTGGTCATCACTCACCACCACAGCCAACAATTTCCCCCCAACCAACAAATACCCTCACAAAATAAATTTTCACGCGTTGAAAAAATAACGAAAATCGGATTTCGTGGAAGATTAACGCGTTGAACAAGATCCCGGCGGTGGAGGATAACGCGTGATGGTTGTGGCCGTGATAGTTTAACGCACGAGCCCGCCTCCCCTAATGGGTAGGGTTTAGTGTGTAGGTGAGTTGGGTTGGGCTAAGCCCATGGTTGTAATCCCTTAAATTATGACGTCTTGATGATGAAGAAAAATGGGTTCGATTAATCACATAAACAATACACTGCTCATTACATATATATGGGCGAGCGCTAAATTAAATATGCTTGTTTCTAATAAACAGTCAAACGGTTAGTTTCTCTTGTCGCGTGCTATTATTAGTAATAAATAATAATAATAATAATAATAACAACCAATTTCCGATTGGGATCGAGAGCACGGGTTGTCACAGTTCTGATATGGGATTTAACCGTTTAGTTGATCTTCTGAATTACCCGTTTGAGCGCCACGCGAGAGGCTTCTTCTCATCTTTCGCGTGCCGCGACATCCGTTGCGTGGCGCGCCGAATTTACCACACTCCCTCGCGTGGCGCGAGGGAGACCATTTTCCAGCAAGTCCATTCCTGGAACCTGCATATCTGCGAGCTATGGTTATTAATCGAAAATCAAACTTTAAAGTGCCATAACTTTCGTTCTAGTTATCCATTTTACACTATTATTTTTCCTACGCGTCCGTAATTAAATTACGGACCCGTTTATCACCTTGGTTTGCATAAAAATCTGATTTATCCAATGTTGGCTCATAAATCCTTTAGGTGATTATTCGACCCGTTTGGCATTATTATTTCACTACATGCTCTAAAAAGAAAATAGTTAATTCCGATCATTTTACCCATCTCGGGCTTGTCAAACCTTAACGTTTTCGCTCCCATCCTAGAGTTTACGTAGGCGTTTACATTCACCGATTCATTTGTATCTATCTAAGCATCTAACCACAATTTACTTCTTAGTCTATTTTGACCCGCAAACGTTTTTGCCTATACTTTTTATATGTATCTAAGGGTTTCAAAATCAATAAACAAGTTTCTAAACAAACTCTAACGGTCGTTTACCCGGTTCGCCCGTTAAGGGCTTTTTGGTCAATTCTAGTCTCTTATTTTATTACGAAAGACTCTCACCAATTTTTGACCAAATTAGCACTTTTAACTACAACATAATTATACGTACCTGGCTCGGATCAATACATTGACCCGTTTTAATACCTTGTCTCGAAAATTTGCTAATTCATAACAACGCTAATTCATAAGCCGCTTTATCCTGTAAGCATAAAACTCGACAAGTGCTTATTAGTCGATATTTGTCAAATGGTTTCCACATTACCATTTGTCCCGTTTTACTCTTTTTATTCATTAGGCTTACTTATAGTAACCGTTCAAAAACCCATTTTTATAATTAGCTTTTCATGGCTAATTTATCGTTCTATCTCTTTTACCATTAAACATGGTTTTTATCATTTATATTAGTTCCGACCCGTATTCTTTCGCGTCGGGAACCATATCTTGAATATTATCCTTATTGTCTTTGAAACTTATAGGGTGAACATTTATTTTACTAAAATGTGTAAGTTTCACTTACCTTGCATCCGGTTATGCCATTTTTCCGCGTACTCGATCCGTTTGACTAGCTTCTTTCCCAAGTCTTCATCTAGCTTGTCTAGAGTCAAACTACCATCATCACAATTCGTAAGACGGTTAGATTAGTCATAATTGTTTACGACTATTCCATCCTACGGGTTTTATGTCGAATTTATCATTCGACCATATCAAAATTATCATTCGATCTAATCATTGGTCGGTTTGACTTTTTGAAAGTCAATTAACTTATCAACATATTCAAATGCACATTTGGTTCAATGAACTCATTTAGGCATATTTCATCCGAACTCTTAACGAAATCAAATTTTACATACTAACTAGTAGGCCGCGATTTCATTTAGGCATTTCATATCACTGAAAATGAGCTGTTTTTGGTGACTTGTTTAACCTGTTTACAAGTCTTCGAAAATTGTGATTTT
Source organism: Helianthus tuberosus (assembly GCA_030545235.1). Lineage (NCBI taxonomy): Eukaryota > Viridiplantae > Streptophyta > Magnoliopsida > Asterales > Asteraceae > Helianthus > Helianthus tuberosus. The sequence goes on along the minus strand of CM060360.1, from coordinate 3,401,672 downwards.
TTTTATGTGGCGTACCTCTCGGAGGGTTAGGCCATGTGTTAAAATTTCAAGATCTAACTCTTTACAAAAAATTCGTAAAAATTCATTTACTAAGCTGCAATCAGATTCGTCACTTCTGACTGCAGCTTACGGAAAAATTCATTAAAAATTACTCGTTTATCCGATTGACGAAATTCCAATTGGCGATTCTTTTAATCGCTTAAAACTATCTACAGTAAAAAATTTGAGATCATAATTAAATTCCTAAATTGAGTTATGACATTCGTAATGGGCTGCAAATTCTGCCAGAAAACGCAGCTTGAACCTTTGATACGGAAAAATTCATAAAACGCTCAATTTTCGTCGAAAAAATGCGATTCCAGTGAGGTTTTAAAGATATTTCCTGGAATTACATTTTAGACTCAAGAAAATCACGTTTTTGTCACGTTTTGTTCAGGTTACATCCAATACAAGTTGGCTGTAAATTCTGATCAGGAGCTGTTTGCATTCAGCTTTCAATTTAAGCATGTTCTTGACATCATAACACTAATTTTTAGCAATCAAAATCCTAAAAACATCTCATATATGAATTTAGCATCAACAAAATCTGAATTTACTTGAGCTAGGCATGATTTCAATATATTCTTGTCTAGCGTTTACTCCCAAACACTATTTCACTTCAATATCATCCATACCACAATCATGCAACATCAATTTCGAATTTCTTATGCACATCAAGAATTCTCAACTTCATAAATATCAAAAATTCGACATACCTTACGATCCCCTTAGCTTGGTGATCACGATTTTAGTTAAAGCCCTAATTTCTTTGCTCGATTTCTCCTTGATTTTGCTGGATTTCATGAGCTTTAGGGTTTTAAAAGAACCCCCTGTTGCTCTGATCGTTCCTGCGCGCACACACACACCAAGTGTGTGTTGTGTTTTATTTTTATTTTTAATAAATAAGTTTCCTCCATTTGGCACTATTAGCCCCTCATGTTTTGTTTTTATAAAAGGTTTAACTATTTCTAGTTTCCTTTATTGTTCTAACAACACACAACTAACTAGGTTAATATTCCTAGTCACTTAGTGGGTTCGGGAAGTCATAACCCGTTTTATTTTAAGTTCCGTTAACTCGAGCCTTCTATATACTTTGTTTTCTCAAAGTATTTATCCTCCTTTTTAATTGACATCAAGTTTATTTATTTAAATCCTAATATTTACCTGGTTAATTTTTACCACTAACGGTATATTACCCGTCTTTACTATTAACGTGGTTTGATTACCAAACCCGTTTTTAGGGTGTTACAAGTCTACCCCCCTTAAAGAGGTTTCGTCCCCGAAACCTTATTTACGTAGTTCTTTTAATTTTTGACTAAACGAACTTAGTTTCGTTTTTATGATATTCATTCCTTCAGTGTCTTTTATGTGTAAGTCCTCACTGACCGAGGCTTTCACCTCTTATTCTTTATCCTTTGCACCTTTTTAACCGAGTCGTCACTCGATCACTTAGTCTCATCAGTTTATTAACATGTTTATCCCGCGCTTGTCTTATATTAACAAGCGCTTTGTATTTGTCAGGACATTTTCTTAACTTTGATTAGTTTTACCGGCTAAACTAATTAGTCGCCGTCACTTCATACCCCCTCATCCGGGTATACTATTTTGCCATCACCGGCCTTATGTGTGTTTAAGATTTTCTAAATCCCCTCATATTACTTATGTTTGTTAGAACGCTGCTTTTGACTAAAAACTAAATTTTTAGTTTACGTTTTCTCTGTCTTACTTTTTTTTTTCTCAAGTCTAGGAATTTCCGTCTAAGTTTTGTTCCTGGCCGTTATTATTTTACATGGAGAACTGTGACCAATTTTCCACGCTTTACCCAAGCAACCCGTAGGTTCCTTTACTTAGCCTCGTAGGCTTTTTTTTCTTTAGATTTTCACCTTTTTTAAGGTAAAACCCCCTCAGTTCATTTCTTTCTATTCATGACCTAAGGGTCTTTTGGTCCCGTAGATTTAACATTAATTATAATCCCCTAGGTCATGATGATCCCGTAAATCATCTTTTATTCAGGTCTTTATTCAACTGTATGTATACATATAGCATCAAGGCACCTCTTTTTATGTTTGGAATTATTTACTTTTAATTTTTTTTTGGATTTCATTTAACCTTGACCGTAGTCTAAGGCTACATTTGTTTTCTTTCGAATTATCTTTCCGACCTTATGACTTTCATCGTCATTTACACGTCGGTTTGTCATACGCTTACCGTTACCCGGTTCTTACCTATACTTCTTTACGACCCGTTACCCGGTTTCTTTATCTTAGTGTTTTTAACTTTCTTGTTTCGCTAGTTAGCGTTTAATTTTTCCTATCTACATTCCTTTAAAAACCCGTCACATAGGTTCATTAATATTTCACGCTTCCATTATTAGGTTTGCGCTTACTTGCACTACCAAGCTTTTACACTTTATTTATCTCGTTTGACTTATTCGTGTGAGATTTCATTACTCATGAACGTCAAACTTCATCCTTCATTCGACCCGTTCAACTTTAAAATAGTTGAACGTAGTTATAAAAAATTTATGTTTGCAATTTCTCATCGTCTTTTAGTCATGACTCTTAATCCGAGTCCTTTGACTTTCTATTTCGCGTTCCCGTCTCTTGGTTTACGCATACTTTCAAAATCTTACCCATCTATCGGGTATCTTTACCGAAGTTATCATCAAGTAACCATTCTTATATGGTTTTAGACGTCACTTTAATTTATTTGGTCATCTTAGCGAAATTCATCGTTTTTATTCAGTCGAGTCCTTTAGTCTTTAGTCTACCCCCTTTGACTTGTCTGTGTGAATTTCATCACTTATGACAGTCAAACTTTATCCCCTATGTCTTAGCATTCACATTAGTTGGTTCGTATTTTCATTTACTTTAATCTTTGTCCCTTCTCTCGGGCTCGTTATTCTAACGTAATACGCTTCCGTCGTCCGACTTGCGTTTACGTTTACTATCAACATTTTACTTATTTGACTCATTTGGGTACCTTTTTAATTTGTCACTTTAACCCCGTCCTAACCACATCGGATGTAAATGTGTCCGCTATAAGAAGTTCATGGTATCATATGCCACTACTTACTTGGCCAGAGTAAGCGATTAACACATGACACGCATGACCTTTTTATAGTTTTCACATCACGCCCTATGTAAGTAACGCCTCTATTTAGTTTTCTTGGAAATAATATCCTGGGTAGGTATTCTATTCAGGTTTTCCAAGTTTCTAATTTACATATGCAACAATCATTCTCTACATGTTTGCTGCATATTGCTATTTGTGCGATTAAATTTAAAACATGCACCTGATAACGCTTGCCCCGAAGGGCTTTCCTTGCCATTCACCTTGTTCGCGATCGTTACGCGATTTAGGTCCTTGGTGAGTATACTCAGCTTGTCATACCTCGGACCGTTCCACCGTCATATCCACAATTCGTTCAACTCTCGTCATCTTCAGATGCGAGCGTCCTTCAACTAAACATTTACAAAAGTTAGTAATTTCTACTTTAATAAACGCCCGTATTGTAATACAAGGCTTTTTACTCTACATGTCAATGCACGTAATATCGTTAACTGTATCAATCATTTTAATTGGGGTAGCGTGTATTACGCGATAACCCTATGTGTTGTTTACAACACTTTAACATGCTAAACCATTAATATACATGTACTTACCGGATTTGCGATCAAGCCTCGAACCGAACACACTTTATTCTTTAACCATGAGCTCTGATTACCAACTTGTAACACTCATCTAGTAATTTCAATATTTTAAAGGTTTTCGTATATATATAACGAAAATAAACATGTAATTACGGTTAAGAATCCTTAGAAAATACGAGTAATTTAAAACTTTTACAACTTAAAGGTTTACAACATAAAATATATAAGCTCGTCGTTTAAAAATGACAACGAAACGCCGTGCGGAAGCTTTAATCTCGAGTGTTCGGTTCTCCGATTAGCTTGATCATCATCCGACATCCCGTAATATACCTATGATCAAAACCAACATGAAAGTTAGTTTTGATAGCGTAAAATGAGTTTAACCAAGTTCATAGCATCAACCAACTAAAACAAAAAAAAATATATTTTTCTTTTCGGATTCATGCCTCTCGCGCCACGCGAGAGGCTTCTTCTCATCTTTCGCGTGCCGCGACATTCGTTGCGTGGCGCGCCGGATTTACCACACTCCCTCGCGTGGCGCGAGGGAGACCATTTTCCAGCAAGTCCATTCCTGGAACCTGCATATCTGCGAGCTATGGTTATTAATCAAAAATCAAACTTTAAAGTGCCATAACTTTCGTTCTAGTTATCCATTTTACACTATTCTTTTTCCTACGCGTCCGTAATTAAATTACGGACCCGTTTATCACCTTGGTTTGCATAAAAATCTGATTTATCCAATGTTGGCTCATAAATCCTTTAGGTGATTATTCGACCCGTTTGGCATTATTATTTCACTACATGCTCTAAAAAGAAAATAGTTAATTCCTATCATTTTACCCATCTCGGGCTTGTCAAACCTTAACGTTTTCGCTCCCATCCTAGAGTTTACGTAGGCGTTTACATTCACCGATTCATTTGTATCTATCTAAGCATTTAACCACAATTTACTTCTTAGTCTATTTTGACCCGCAAACGTTTTTGCCTATACTTTTTATATGTATATAAGGGTTTCAAAATCAATAAACAAGTATCTAAACAAACTCTAACGGTCGTTTACCCGGTTCGCCCGTTAAGGGCTTTTTGGTCAATTCTCGTCTCTTATTTTATGACGAAAGACTCTCACCAATTATTGACCAAATTAGCACTTTTAACTACAACATAATTATACGTACCTGGCTCGGATCAATACATTGACCCGTTTTAATACCTTGTCTCGAAAATTTGCTAATTCATAACAACGCTAATTCATAAGCCACTTTATCCTGTAAGCATAAAACTCGACAAGTGCTTATTAGTCGATATTTGTCAAATGGTATCCACATTACCATTTGACCCGTTTTACTCTTTTTATTCATTAGGCTTACTTATAGTAACCGTTCAAAAACCCATTTTTATAATTAGCTTTTCATGGCTAATTTATCGTTCTATCTCTTTTACCATTAAACATGGTTTTTTTTTATTTATATTAGTTCCGACCCGTATTCTTTCGCGTCGTGAACCATATCTTGAATATTATCCTTATTGTATTTGAAACTTATAGGATGAAAATTTATTTTACTAAATGGTGTAAGTTTCACTTACCTTGCATCCGGTTATGCCATTTTTCCGCGTACTCGATCCGTTTGACTAGCTTCTTTCCCAAGTCTTCATCTAGCTTGTCTAGAGTCAAACTATCATCATCACAATTCGTAAGACGGTTAGATTAGTCATAATTGTTTACGACTATTCCATCTTACGGGTTTTATGTCGAATTTATCATTCGACCATATCAAAATTATCATTCGATCTAATCATTGGTCGGTTTGACTTTTTGAAAGTCAATTGACTTATCAACATATTCAAATGCACATTTGGTTCAATGAACTCACTTAGGCATATTTCATCCGAACTCTTAACGAAATCAAATTTTACATACTAACTAGTAGGCCGCAATTTCATTTAGGCATTTCATATCACTGAAAATGAGCTGTTTTTGGTGACTTGTTTAACCTGTTTACAAGTCTTCAAAAATTATGATTTTTTTATGTGGCGTACCTCTCGGAGGGTTAGGCCATGTGTTAAAATTTCAAGATCTAACTCTTTACAAAAAATTCGTAAAAATTCATTTACTAAGCTGCAATCAGATTCGTCACTTCTAACTGCAGCTTACGGAAAAATTCATTAAAAATTCCTCGTTTATCCGATTGACGAAATTCCAATTGGAGATTCTTTTAATCGCTTAAAACTATCTACAGTAAAAATTTGAGATCATAAATAAATTCCTAAATTGAGTTATGACATTCGTAATGGGCTGAAAATTCTGCCAGAAAACGCAGCTTGAACCTTTGATACGGAAAATTCATAAAACGCTCAATTTTCGTCGAAAAAATGCGATTCCAGTGGGGTTTTAAAGATATTTCCTGGAATTACATTTTAGACTCAAGAAACACACGTTTTTGTCACGTTTTGTTCAGGTTACAGCCAATACAAGTTGGCTGTAAATTCTGACCAGGAGCTGTTTGCATTCAGCTTTCAATTTAAGCATGTTCTTGACATCATAACACTAATTTTTAGCAATCAAAATCCTAAAAACATCTCATACATGAATTTAGCATCAACAAAATCTGAATTTACTTGAGCTAGGCATGATTTCAATATATTCTTGTCTAGGGTTTACTCCTAAACACTATTTCACTTCAATATCATCCATACCACAATCATGCAACATCAATTTCGAATTTCTTATGCACATCAAGAATTCTCAACTTCATAAATATCAAAAATTCGACATACCTTACGATCCCCTTAGCTTGGTGATCACGATTTTAGTTAAAGCCCTAATTTCTTTGCTCGATTTCTCCTTGATTTTGCTGGATTTCATGAGCTTTAGGGTTTTGAAAGAACCCCTGTAACATCCCGAAAATATAAAATATTATATCAGAATTATAAAGCCTAAATAAATGAGAGTTTACTAACTAGGAATTTTAACCTAGTTAGTTAACTAGTCTAGAGATAGCTTCTAGAGTGATTAAAAGCTATCAAACTATATGTGGAACAAAATAGAGGGACCATAGTTGTTAACTCTAAAACTTAATTAAAATTTAAGAAATAAAAATAAACCAAACACCCAAACCAGGGTTGTTGGTCGATCAAAAGAGACAGGGGGCGACACCCCCATTCCAAAAACCTCAATCTCACAAAAACTCTCAAATTGAAGATGCAATTCTAATCCAAAACGAAATCCGAGTTTAGATTATCGATCCTCATCACAAGAGGATCATAAGGTATGTAAAAATTCGTGTTAATCCTTTGTTTGAAATTCTCATGATTTTGGAAATCTAAGATTAGATAATTGCATGTGTGTTGTTTGATATGATTAGAGATGATGTAGTGTCTAGAAGTGAAACCTAGACAACTACATATGAAATCATGCCCAAATTCTGGAAATTTTAAGAATCCATGGAAGCTAGGTTATGGGTTTTGTAAGATGAAGATGAACAATAGGGTTTAGGATGATTATTCTAGTGTATTTTGATTGTTGAAAGTGATTTCCAGAAAATATGATGCTTAAAACACTATAGGATGGCTCTATTGTTGTCAAGTTAGCTAATTAATAAGCTAAGAAGTTGATTTCTAAAGATATAAAAATTCTGCACATGAAGTGTTTGTTGAAATGCCTCTATGAAGGTTTTAAAACTGAAATTTGGAGCTTAAACGCATAATCATAAGGTTTTGGTGTGTTATGCGAATTATGATTTAAAGAGAGTTCTAAAACGCATCATAAATGGACTCTATAGGAACGGACGCAGGAACGTCAAGCGGACACACGGGTGGCGAACCACGTTTAAAGGGCAAACTTTGAAGGTATGTAACTTGTTCCGTTACATTTAGTAGATTGGATAATTTTGTAATGAGTACTCGAGTTTAGAATAAAGAATGCTATGAAATTAAATATTTGTGTCGCTATATAGAGAATAATTGGTTAAAAGTTGGATATAATCCGTTGGTAGTTGTCATAAGGAAGGAATTTCCGTAGACAAGCTAAACGGGTCAAATAACCAAATTAAAGCATGATTAATACTACGGAATATGATGGATTGTCTTAGATATTGCTTGATATATTTATAACATGTTAGAATTGCTAGAATCTGATGTTGTAGTTGTTAGAAAAGTACGTTCCAATAGTTTGGTTCGAGGGACATGAACAAAACAAACAAGACCTGAAATTTCCAGGTACCACCGTAAATTACGGTATTACCGTAATTTACGGTGAAGGTTATATTTGTTACGGTATGGACCTACTGATTTACGGTGATTATACAAATCCAAGACTCACCGTAAATTACGGTGATACCGTAATTTACGGTGGACCCAGATTTAATTTTTTTTTATATTTTGTTATGTCAACTTTGATGTTAAATTCTTGGAACTATATCACATACTAACATCAAAACTAACGTCTTAGACGGTTTGATCATAGGTAATTAATGAAGCTTACGGATGGCGATCAAGTGATTAATGAAGAACCGAACACTCTATTTTGAAGCTTCCGCAATGTCTTAGATCTTTTGTAGTCTTTAAATATGGGTTGTAAACAAAAATTTGAAATGATGTAACTTACTCACTTTTTGATTAGGATCTTGAATACTTATTAATTTTGCTAATGTTAAGTCATGTGCTTTAACTATATAAATTATCAAAGGTATAAATCTAGGGTGTTACAAGTTGGTAATCAGAGCTCATGGTTGTCAATAAGTGTTCGGTTCAAGCTTGATCGATCGTCCGGTAAGAATTAACTTGTTTTGTTAATAAATTATGTACTACGTATAAAATGTGAAATGGACAATATGCATGAAAAGAGTGTGTAAGCTCACTCAAAAAGCAAGAAATGCATGAAACATGAATTATCAAATCAAGTTACGGACTTGATTAAATAGAAACATGAATTATCAAATCAAGTTACGGACTTGATTAAATAGAAACATGAATTATCAAATCAAGTTACGGACTTGATTAAATAGAAACATGAATTATCAAATCAAGTTACGGACTTGATTAAATAGAAACATGAATGAATCAAATCAAGCTATGGACTTGATTGGATAGAAACAAGAATTATCAAATCAAGTTACGAACTTGATTAAATCAAAACAAGTAAAGCATGCGTTATAAATAGAATGTTTAACAATCTGTGTAAACATTTCAGAAATCGAGATGGCTGATGGAGGCAATGATAATGCGGTGCCAAGAGTCACCGAACAAGTGAGGGAAGTGATTGCCGAAGAGGTTGGAAAGGCGATCGAAAACAGTTTGTCGGACTTTATTGATAAAATCCAAGACACGGTTTTATCAATAGTAGAAGATAGAATCAAGAAACTGGAAGACGATTCAAATATAGTAAAGGAAAAGCGTGGAGGACGAAAGCCTTGTTCATACAAGGAATTCATGGCTTGTAAACCACCAGTATACAATGGGGAGGTTGACCCGATAGTGTGCCAACGATGGCTAAGTGACATCGAAGGGGTATTCGAGAGAACCCATTGTGACGAAGAAGACTACGTAGCTTTTGGTACGGGTCAACTAAGGAATCAAGCGAAGGATTGGTGGGACAACAAAAAGAAGGAGATTGGAAGTGAAGCGGCTAAGGCCATGTCTTGGGAGGAGTTTAAGACACCGTTTCTTAAACACCATAGCCCCAAAGCGGTCATAAACAAGATTAAGGAAGAGTTCATGCAACTCAGACACAAAGGTGAATCCATAGACAAGATCACGGGAATGTTTATGGACAAGATGAAGTTCTGTGATGATTTGATAACGAACGAGGAGCAAAAGGTCTATTATTATCATAATATGCTAAGTGCGGAATATAGAGAGTTCATAACCCCTTCAAAGTACGAGACCCTTACCGAGATTGTTAACGCTGCTCGGGAAAGGGAGATTGAATTGAAGAAGAGTATAGAACGGGGTGAACGAAGGGCACTAGATGTGAATCCAAGCCCTACCAAGAAAGCAAGAACGAATGAATCCGCAAAGAGATCAGATGCTAAAGGTAGCACATCAGGTTGCAAAATTTGTGGGAAGAATCATAAGGGCGAATGTCGTTACAAGGATAAGCCTTGTCCCATATGCAAGAAAAAGGGACATATGGCTATGTCATGCCCGGAGAAGGTGACGGTTTGTTACAATTGTTATCGAACGGGTCACAAAAAGTCGGAATGCCCGAAACTGGTTGGAAAGAAAGATGGGCAAGAAGCGAAAGATGAAGCCCCGAAAGCAAAGGCAAGATCTTTCCAACTAACTGCCGCAGAAGCGAAGATTGAACCTGACGTGGTCTCAGGTATATTTGCTGTAAATTCAATTCCCGCACACGTGTTATTTGATACGGGTGCGAATAAATCCTTTGTTTCATATGGGTTTATTCGACATCCTTCATTTATTCTAACAAAATTACCTGTGCCTTTAGAAGTAGAGATAGGTAATAACAAAAGCTTTATTGTTTGTGATGTATGTGAAAATTGTAAACTGAGCATCGATGATGAAGAATACTTAATAAATCTAATCCCGATGTCGATGGGAGAATTTCAAGTAGTCGTGGGAATGGATTGGCTATCTCAATACCATGCAAAGGTCGTGTGTTTTCGCAAAGAGATAAAACTAACATCTCCGAGCGGAAAACACGTCACCATTTATGGCGAAAAACGAGGCAACCCCATAGTATGTTCGATGTTGAAAGCTCACAAGCTCATAAAGAGAGGATGCAAGGCATTCTTAATTTATGCAAATGAGACCGAGAAAGAATCACGGAAGATTGGTGATGTACCGATAGTACGGGATTATGAAGATGTTTTTCCGGAAGATCTACCGGGGATACCGCCTGAACGGGAAGTAGAGTTCGGGATCGAATTGATTCCGGGCGCGAAACCTGTAGCAAAAGCCCCGTACCGACTTGCACCGTCGGAACTACAAGAGTTGATGTCCCAAATTCAAGATTTGCTTGATAAAGGATTCATAAGGCCGAGTGTGTCTCCTTGGGGCGCACCGGTGTTGTTTGTGAGAAAGAAGGACGGGAGTATGCGCATGTGTATCGATTATCGGGAGTTAAACAAACTAACGATAAAGAACCGATACCCGCTCCCGAGGATAGACGACTTATTCGACCAACTACAAGGCGCAAGTTGGTTCTCAAAAATTGACCTTAGGTCGGGGTATCACCAACTAAAGGTCAAAGAAGAAGATGTGCCGAAGACGGCTTTTCGCACAAGATACGGACATTACGAATTTCTCGTGATGTCATTTGGGCTGACAAATGCGCCCGCGGCATTCATGGACCTCATGAACCGGGTTTGCAAGCCAATGTTGGATAAGTTTGTCATCGTGTTTATCGATGATATCTTGGTGTATTCGAAAAGTGAAGCTGAACACGCACACCACTTGCAAGAAGTGTTAGAGACACTTAGACGAGAGAAGCTATATGCAAAATTTTCTAAATGTGCCTTTTGGTTACGAGAGGTACAATTTCTCGGTCATGTCATAAGTGCCGATGGAGTTTTGGTGGATCCGTCAAAGATAGAGGCGGTGTCAAAATGGAACCCTCCGAAGAACCCTTCGGAAATTAGAAGCTTTTTGGGGCTTGCTGGATATTATAGGAGATTCATTCAAGATTTCTCCAAGATTGCATCGCCGCTAACAAAGCTAACCCAAAAGAAAGCAAAGTTTGTTTGGGGAGTCGATCAAGAAAAAGCGTTTCGGACGCTAAAAGAAAGGCTAACTCAAGCTCCGGTACTGACATTGCCGGACGGAGTCGAAGACATGGTGGTTTATTCGGATGCTTCATTATCGGGGCTCGGTTGCGTGTTGATGCAACGGGGCAAGGTAATAGCCTATGCCTCGAGACAATTGAAGATGCACGAGAAGAAATACCCAACGCACGATCTCGAATTGGCAGCGGTAGTGTTTGCATTAAAAATATGGAGACATTACTTGTATGGAGTGAAATGCACCATATTCACCGACCACAAGAGCTTGAAATACTTCTTCGATCAGAAGGAGTTAAATATGCGACAAAGACGGTGGTTGGAAACGGTGAAAGACTATGATTGTGAGATACATTATCACCCCGGAAAGGCAAATGTGGTAGCGGACGCTCTGAGCAGAAAAGCGGATTATGTTCCGATACGAGTACGATCGATGCAACTCGTGGTAACCTCGGGTATACTTGAACGTATTCGAGAGGCACAAATAGAAGCAGTAAAAGAAGAGAATTGGAAGAAGGAAAGGATAATTGGTCAGTTGAAAGACTTGTCGGATGGGAATCACGGGTTAAAAACTCGATCCGGAAGGATATGGGTCCCACATACCTGTGGAGTAAAGGCGCTTCTACTTGATGAAGCTCATAAATCCCGTTATTCAATTCATCCGGGTGCGACCAAGATGTACAATGATTTGAAACAAAACTATTGGTGGCCCGGAATGAAGAGGGATGTAGCGAAGTATGTGGAAAAATGCTTGACATGTTTACAAGTCAAGGCGGAGCATCAGAAACCCTATGGCAAACTCCAACCGTTGGAAATTCCGGTTTGGAAATGGGAACATATTACAATGGACCTGTTAACCAAACTGCCTAGGACAAATCGTGGTTATGATGCCATATGGGTGGTGGTGGATAGATTGACGAAAAGTGCTCACTTCATTCCGATTCGTGAGACTTATACGTCAGAAAAGATGTCAGAAGTCTATACCAATGAAATCATAGCACGTCATGGAGTGCCGGTGTCCATCGTGTCCGATAGGGATACCCGGTTTACCTCGAAATTCTGGCGTGAATTTCAAGAACAAATGGGGACCAAGTTGTACATTAGCACTGCGTACCATCCCCAAACGGATGGACAAAGTGAGAGAACGATACAAATATTGGGAGATATGCTACGGGCGTGTATAATCGACTTTGGAGGCAGTTGGGATGTTCACCTACCGTTAGTCGAGTTTTCGTACAACAACAGTTACCAATCTAGTATTAAAATGGCACCATACGAACTGCTTTACGGTAGAAAGTGTTGAACCCCGGTTTGTTGGGGTGAAGTGGGTCCACGCGAACTCGCCCATCAAGACATAGTAAGAGCCACGAACGAAAAGATCGATAAAGTTCGGGCACACTTGAAAGCGGCTCAAGACAGGCAAAAGGCGTATGTAGATAAAAGGAAAAGGCCAATTGAATTTCAAGTGGGTGACATGGTCATGCTAAAAGTGTCCCCATGGAAAGGTGTTATTAGATTTAGAAAGAAGGGGAAGTTAAGCCCAAGGTTTATTGGACCATTTAAGATTATCGGAAGAGCTGGCAAGGTAGCTTATCGTCTTGAACTACCGGAGGAGCTGAGTGGGATCCATAACACGTTTCATGTATCTCAATTAAGAAAGTGTCTAGCTGACGAAACGACCTATATTCATTACGATGATATCGAAGTGGATAATAGTCTAAATTATGCGGTGAGACCGGTTGAAATTTTAGACAGAAAGGTCAAACGTTTACGAAATAAACAAATCGAACAAGTCAAAGTCAAATGGGAGCATAGGAAGGGTTCGGACATTACATGGGAGTCCGAAGAGGAGATGCGACGTCTTCACCCTACGTTATTTGGTACGTACTTTGGTTTCGGGGACGAAACCCTCTTTAAGGGGGATGGACTTGTAACATCCCGAAAATATAAAATATTATATCAGAATTATAAAGCCTAAATAAATGAGAGTTTACTAACTAGGAATTTTAACCTAGTTAGTTAACTAGTCTAGAGATAGCTTCTAGAGTGATTAAAAGCTATCAAACTATATGTGGAACAAAATAGAGGGACCATAGTTGTTAACTCTAAAACTTAATTAAAATTTAAGAAATAAAAATAAACCAAACACCCAAACCAGGGTTGTTGGTCGATCAAAAGAGACAGGGGGCGACACCCCCATTCCAAAAACCTCAATCTCACAAAAACTCTCAAATTGAAGATGCAATTCTAATCCAAAACGAAATCCGAGTTTAGATTATCGATCCTCATCACAAGAGGATCATAAGGTATGTAAAAATTCGTGTTAATCCTTTGTTTGAAATTCTCATGATTTTGGAAATCTAAGATTAGATAATTGCATGTGTGTTGTTTGATATGATTAGAGATGATGTAGTGTCTAGAAGTGAAACCTAGACAACTACATATGAAATCATGCCCAAATTCTGGAAATTTTAAGAATCCATGGAAGCTAGGTTATGGGTTTTGTAAGATGAAGATGAACACTAGGGTTTAGGATGATTATTCTAGTGTATTTTGATTGTTGAAAGTGATTTCCAGAAAATATGATGCTTAAAACACTATAGGATGGCTCTATTGTTGTCAAGTTAGCTAATTAATAAGCTAAGAAGTTGATTTCTAAAGATATAAAAATTCTGCACATGAAGTGTTTGTTGAAATGCCTCTATGAAGGTTTTAAAACTGAAATTTGGAGCTTAAACGCATAATCATAAGGTTTTGGTGTGTTATGCGAATTATGATTTAAAGAGAGTTCTAAAACGCATCATAAATGGACTCTATAGGAACGGACGCAGGAACGTCAAGCGGACACACGGGTGGCGAACCACGTTTAAAGGGCAAACTTTGAAGGTATGTAACTTGTTCCGTTACATTTAGTAGATTGGATAATTTTGTAATGAGTACTCGAGTTTAGAATAAAGAATGCTATGAAATTAAATATTTGTGTCGCTATATAGAGAATAATTGGTTAAAAGTTGGATATAATCCGTTGGTAGTTGTCATAAGGAAGGAATTTCCGTAGACAAGCTAAACGGGTCAAATAACCAAATTAAAGCATGATTAATACTACGGAATATGATGGATTGTCTTAGATATTGCTTGATATATTTATAACATGTTAGAATTGCTAGAATCTGATGTTGTAGTTGTTAGAAAAGTACGTTCCAATAGTTTGGTTCGAGGGACATGAACAAAACAAACAAGACCTGAAATTTCCAGGTACCACCGTAAATTACGGTATTACCGTAATTTACGGTGAAGGTTATATTTGTTACGGTATGGACCTACTGATTTACGGTGATTATACAAATCCAAGACTCACCGTAAATTACGGTGATACCGTAATTTACGGTGGACCCAGATTTAATTTTTTTTTTATATTTTGTTATGTCAACTTTGATGTTAAATTCTTGGAACTATATCACATACTAACATCAAAACTAACGTCTTAGACGGTTTGATCATAGGTAATTAATGAAGCTTACGGATGGCGATCAAGTGATTAATGAAGAACCAAACACTCTATTTTGAAGCTTCCGCAATGTCTTAGATCTTTTGTAGTCTTTAAATATGGGTTGTAAACAAAAATTTGAAATGATGTAACTTACTCACTTTTTGATTAGGATCTTGAATACTTATTAATTTTGCTAATGTTAAGTCATGTGCTTTAACTATATAAATTATCAAAGGTATAAATCTAGGGTGTTACAACCCCCTGGTGCTCTGATTGTTCCTGCGCACACACACACACTTACCAAGTGTGTGTTGTGTTTTATTTTTAGTTTTAATAAATAAGTTTCCTCCATTTGGCACTATTAGCCCCTCATGTTTTGTTTTTATAAAAGGTTTAACTATTTCTAGTTTCCTTTATTGTTCTAACAACACACAACTAACTAGGTTAATATTCCTAGTCACTTAGTGGGTTCGGGAAGTCATAACCCGTTTTATTTTAAGTTCCGTTAACTCGAGCCTTCTATATACTTTGTTTTCTCAAAGTATTTATCCTCCTTTTTAATTGACATCAAGTTTATTTATTTAAATCCTAATATTTACCTGGTTAATTTTTACCATTAATGGTATTTTACCCGTCTTTACTATTAACGTGGTTTGATTACCAAACCCGTTTTTAGGGTGTTACACCTGATCAGGAGTTAACACTCATTTTAGCCTTAAACAAGTACTATAGCAGAGAAATACAGCCGTTGAATCATTATGTGACTCAGGACCCCCATTAATCATACTATAGCCTTAATTTAAAACCTAATCGTCATGATCAAAATACGCATAAGCCCTTTGTTTTATTTGTAACTTTATTTGTCTATATGCCATTATACCGGTTGAACATATTCTAAGAGACATACAAAATCAAACTGAGGAAATTTCATTAATCATAAAACATAAGCTCGTACAATATGCTTAAATAAGGTCTTTACTAAATCCCATATTCCGAACATGTTCTTCGTAAACCTTAGGAGGGAGACCTTTAGTCATCGGATCCGCAAGCATATCTTTAGTACTAATATACTCGATACAAAGATCATTTTCCTCAACTCGTTCACGTACGAACAGATATTTTGTATCGAGATATAAACCAGCTCCAGTCGAACTGTTACTGTTCGAGAAACTAACGGCAGTTGAATTATCACAATAAAGCTTCAATGGTCTAGAAATGGAATTAACGATTTTGAGTCTAGTGATCAGATTTCTAAGCAACATTCCATGACAGGTTGCGTTATAAACAGCAATGTACTCTGCCATCATTGTGGAAGTTGTGGTCAACTGTTGTTTATGACTCTTCCAAAAGATAGGGCCACCTGCTAACATAAAGATATAGCCCGAAGTGGATTTCTTGTCATCTTTGCATTTGGCAAAGTCAGAATCAGAATAGCCCACCACTTCTAAATGATCACTTCTTCTATAAGTCAGTTTATAGTCTTTCGTCCCTTGCAGATATCTAAGAACCTTCGTTGCTGCTTTCCAGTGATCTAAGCCAGGATTAGTCTGATAACGGCCTAGCATTCCAGCAATATAAGCGATATCTGGGCGAGTACAGACTTGAACATACATCAGGCTCCCGACTACTGACGCGTAAGGTATCTGGCTCATTTGCTCCTTCTCAACCTCTGTTGTCGGACACTGGAATGAACCGAAAACATCTCCCTTAACTACTGGAGCGACGGAGGGTTTGCACTGTTGCATGTTATAACGTGTAAGAACACAATCTATGTAAGCCTTTTGGGACAATCCTAAGATCCCTTTGTGTCTATCTCGGTGAATTTCGATGCCAATGACGTAAGAAGCATCTCCGAGATCCTTCATGTCGAAGTTATGCGAGAGTAACCGCTTCGACTCATGCAACATGTCTAAACTATTACTTGCCAATAGAATATCATCTACGTAAAGGACAAGTATAGTAAAGTTGCTCCCACTCATCTTGAGGTAGGTGCATTGATCCACTTGATTCTTCATAAAACCTTGTTTCTTCATGACTTCATCAAACTTGAGGTACCACTGACGTGATGCTTGTTTTAACCCGTAAATGGATTTCTTCAACTTACAGACTAGATGCTCCTGACCTTCAGGTTTAAATCCTTCAGGTTGTTTCATGTAAACATCTTCGTCCAAGTCTCCGTTAAGGAAAGCGGTTTTAACATCCATCTGATGTAACTCCAAATCGAAATGAGCTACTAGGGCCATGACGATCCTTAATGAATCTTTACGAGAGACAGGTGAAAATGTCTCTTGATAATCAATTCCCTCTTTCTGAGTGTAGCCCTTTGCAACCAATCTCGCTTTATAGCGTTCAACGTTCCCATTCGGATCCAGTTTTGTTTTGAACACCCATTTACATCCTACGGGTTTCACACCGTTGGGTAATTCTACCAAATCCCAAACGTCATTTTTCTTCATGGATTCAAGCTCTTCAATCATTGCTTTATTCCATTCAGAAGACTGATCACTGCTAATGGCTTCATTGTAAGAGATAGGATCATTGAGCTTTCTGGGATCCATTTCAGTCAGGTAGGTAACGTAATTATCCCAATTAGTAGGCCTTCTTTGCCTAGATGACCTCCTGAGTGGATTATCGGGTTCAGCGTTGTCTTGGTTATGAGCGTTTGATGTGCCTTCGTCATGAGGTATAATAGGTTCTGATTGTAGAGGTGAATTTGGAGTTGGTGCAGTAGCTTCAGGTGCAGTAGTTGCATTGGGTACAAGAGGAGTAATCGGAGTAATGGTAAGCGACGAGTCTCTCCCCCCCGCGTCTTGTACTTCTTGCAATTCTTCGTAAGGGTTGGTACTGCTCCCACTGACCTTGAAATCCTCCAGGAACGCAGCACGCTTGGTTTCAACAATACGGGTGACATGGGAAGGAGTAAAAAAACGATAACCCTTTGAGTTCTCAGGATACCCGATAAAGAAACAGGTAACTGTTTTAGGGTCAAGTTTCCTTAGGAAAGGATTATAAAGTTTTGCTTCAGCAATGCAGCCCCATACTTTCATATATTTAAGACTCGGTTTCCTTCCTGTCCAAAGTTCATAAGGAGTTTTAGGGACAGACTTAGAAGGAACTCTATTGAGTATATGAACAGCTGCTTTTAACGCTTCAGTCCAGAGAAATAATGGTAAATTAGTGTTGGCTAACATACTGCGCACCATGTTCATAAGGGTACGGTTTCTTCTTTCAGCGACACCATTCTGCTGAGGTGTACCAGGCATGGTGTATTGGTTCACAATCCCCTGGCCCTTACAAAACTCATAAAATGGACCAGGAGCTTGTCCCACATAAGTATGTCTTCCATAATATTCACCGCCTCTATCTGATCTCACAACTTTAATCTGACGATCTAATTGCTTTTCAACTTCAGCCATATAATCTTTAAAAGTTGTAAGAGATTCAGACTTCTCCTTAATAAGATACAAGTACATGTAATGAGAATAATCATCAATAAAAGTGATAAATGAAGTATGTTTCGATATGCCAGCGATTTGGTAGGGACCACTAATGTCAGTGTGAATGAGTTCTAATAAATTAGAGCTCCTAGTGGCACCTTTCTTATTTGCTAATGTAATTTTACTTTTAAGACATTTGACACATGTTCCAAAATCAGAGAAATCGAGAGGAGGTAAAACTTCATCCTTTACGAGACGATTTAATCGTTCGCTTGAGATGTGGCCTAAACGTTGATGCCACAACATGGATGAAGTCTCTAAGTCTCGTTTCTCTTTCATCTTTGTGAGTGATTCATTAATGTTATATAACAACAAAGATTTGGAAAAGTTATCTTCTAGTTCTAATCTATAGAGACCACCATCCAGAATACCAGTACCATAAAGAACAGAATCATAGAGGATAGAGAGTTTGCGATGACCATGGGAAATAATAAAACCGTCTATGTCTAACTTTGGTCCTGATACAAGGTTCCGAGTTACCTCAGGAACATATAAGGTATCATAAAGTTTAATACATAAACCAGTTTTCATAACTAATTGTAATGTTCCAATGGCCTTCACTTCTAATTCTCGATCATCCCCAACCTTAAGCGTTCTTTGGTTTCTTTCCAGCTTCCGGCTTGAAAGGAATCCCTGAGTTGAATTGGTAACATGAACCATAGAACCATAATCAAACCACCAAGAATTAGCAGGAACACTTAAATTATAGGACTCAAGTATCATAAAATAATCGTTACCTTTCTTAGCCAGCCACTCCTTAAAATCAGGGCATTCCTTCTGCATATGTCCTGTCTTTTTACAGAACTTGCAGCGGATACTACCTAAGGAGTTCTTAGAGCTGGAAGGTGCACTTGTATTAGGATTTGGCCTTTGGACTTTAGAAGCATCCTTCCTTTGATGATTGTTCTTCCTTTTCTTAGAGTTGGAGGTAGTGAAATTGGCAACATCAGTAGTGCGATCCATCCTCATACGCTCTTCCTCCTGTACGCACATAGCGACCAGCTCACTCATCGTCCATTTGTCCTTCTGAGTGTTGTAATTGATCTTGAATGCTTCAAAGGACGAAGGAAGCGAAGTAATGATGAAATGAACGAGGAAACCATCACTGATTTCCATTTCCAGCCCCTTCAGCTTATTGGCCATGTCGTTCATCATCATGATGTGCTCGTGAATGCCGCTCCTCCCATCATACTTAGTTGTCACCAGCTTAAGGATAAGGGTACTAGCGTGTGCTTTAAACGTCCCCTTGAACTGCGCCTCCACAGAAGCCAAGTAGGTTTTAGCATCTTCAGAATCAGGAATGGCTCCCCTGATTGCATTGCTTATGGACTACTTCATGAACATGAGAGACATGCGGTTACACCTAGAAGAAATACAATCGTGCACCACCCAGACGGTTATAACCGTCTGGACACATGTCATTACCACAGGCACCCCTGAAATCACAACGAAGGCATGCAATTGGAGAGTAATCTCCACTTGATCACATTACACGTGGCAAATCCCCAGCCTTTGATCTAGACCACGATCCGTGTGCTCTCACGTCGGATCAAAGAACTTAAACGGAAGGAAATGTAACCGCTTACGGGGTTAGCATCTTCCGTTAACTTTTCACTAACGGGTTTTCCCGCCTAAACGACTCCCGGCTATAAATATGAGAAACAACCCAGGTATGAATTCAAGTTACACACACTTCTAAAATACATCTTCTTCTTCATTACCAATACTTATTCTCACACCGGAGTCGGGTCAAGGAGAGAACCCTTTTCTCCCCTTGGCGAGGCTAACGGTGCTCTTTTTTGCAGAGCTTTCAGAGAAGAAGATCAGTTACAACTGAATCAATCGAGAGGGAACTAACCTTTTTATGCGGATTCAAACCCCCTAGATATCTCGGTTCCGACCATTTATCTAGTGTTTCTTCATTGGCGCCCACCGATTCCTCTGTTTTCTAGTTTTTTTTTTCTCGTTTCGATTCAGTTATTTTCATTTTCTGTTTTGCACATGGCAGAAAATTCGTCATCTCACCGGCAACCTTGTCCTCGACCAAACGTCGGAAACAATTTACAAGAAGAAGGATCCCCAGAACATTGGTTTAACAGATGCCAGGCTGCTTTAGACACAATCATCATACAAATCGCCAGATCTGATTTCCCAAACATCAGATCTGGAGAAGAAATCAACACTACAGTATTGGACCCACCAACACCACGTCGGGGGGACATCCAATCCAGTCGTACCATTAAAATTCAATCCAGATATAGCAGTTATCAGAAACCTAAACAAATACACATGGTTCAAGGAGGTCCGTCATGAAGGCCAAATAAACGAAACTATGATCAACATTGGAGAGAACAGCAAGTTGTGTTTCCTGTTGTTCCTGGGGGCCCTCAGGAAGAACGACCAGTGATTATTACTGGTATCTTCGGACATTACCGAACGGACTATATGTTTATAGATCCGGGAAGCTCGATGGACATCATATACGAGCAATGTTTTAAACAACTAGACTAAGAAGACAAAGCACGTCTAGAACCGGTTGATTTTCCCCTCACCGGATTCTGCAATGAAGCTGTATTCCCATTAGGGCAAATAGCTTTTCCTGTGACTCTATCAGATGGCGAGCATTCACGAACAATCACAGTCAATTTCATGGTCATGCCGGCAACATCACGCCATGATGTCTTGCTCGGAAGAAGGTCACAAAGAGAATTTAGCATGATCACTTCTATTCCACATGCTGCATGCGGATTTCCAACGGAAACCGGAGTTGCAATTCTATACTCAAGCAAAGAAGTCATGTACGTAGATGACGAGCCACCGGCAAAGGTAATCAAATCTTCGGCATCAAACGAACCGGAGAAATGGGTCCTGAACAACAAATATCCAGAGCAAACCATCCTACTAGGACATGCCATTTCATCAGCAACACGAATACAACTAAAAGAATTGTTGACCAACAACAAAGATATATTCGCATGGTGCCCAGCAGACATGACTGGGGTTCCACGTGACATAACGCAACATTGCTTGAATATCAAGCCAACAGCAGAACCTGTTGCTCAGGGAAGGCGCAGTTTTAGCGAAGAAAAAGCAAAAACTATGGACGAGCAAGTGACAGAGCTACTCAATGCGGGAATCTTGCGCGAAGTAAAATACCATACATGGGTTGCCAATCCAGTAATGGTACAAAAACATAGTGGCGGATGGAGAATGTGCGTCGACTTCAAAGACCTGAATAAAGCATGCCTAAAAGATTGCTACGCGCTTCCAGAGATAGACAAGAAAGTCGATTCCCTAGCATCATTCAGATGGAAGTGTTTTCTCGACTGTTATAAAGGTTATCATCAGGTCCAGATGAAGCAAGAAGACGAAGACAAAACCGCATTCCGTACAGATAAAGGCATCTTCTGCTACACCAAAATGCCTTTCGGCCTGTGCAATGCAAGCGCAACTTACCAACGATTAATGGACACAGTCTTCAGTGGGGATATTGGCAAGACTGTCGAAGTATATATGGATGACCTCGTCATCATGAGCCATGAGGAAGACACAATGCTCAATAATATTCAGCGCACGTTCGACTCTTTGCGCAACGTGAACTTAAAACTTAACCCGACAAAATGCTCCTTCGGCATGGAAGAAGGGAAATTTTTGGGTTTTATAGTCACAAGAGACGGTTTTAAAGTTAATCTAGAAAAAGTGCAGGCCATCCAGCTAATGCCATCACCCGCAACAGTTAAAGAAATGCAAAGGCTCGCCGGGCGTTTAGCAGCCTTGAACAGATTCTTGGCTAATCACGCAGCAAAGTCTTATCCATTCATCAGCACGCTGCGAAACTGCGCAAAGAAAACCGACTTTCAATGGACATCTGAAGCAGAAGCAGCATTCAAGCAAATGAAAGAATGTTTAATCCAGCTACCAACGCTGACCGCGCCAAAAGAAAAAGAACCACTGATTTTATATCTATCTGCTGCGGAAGTAGCGGTTGGTGCTGTGTTGATGGTAGAACGCAAAAACATTCAGACTCCAATCTACTATATAAGCAAAATGCTCACCGGTCCAGAAACTCTTTACTCGATGATAGAAAAACTAGTCCTTGCACTAGTACACGCATCACGGCGCCTGCGCAGATATTTTTCGGGCCACGTCATCACAGTTCTCACCAATTATCATTTGGGCCAGATCTTATCCAAACCCGACGTAGCAGGAAGGTTGGCTAAATGGGCCATTGAGCTGGGAGGGTACAATATCTTCTATAGGCCAAGACCAGCAATCAAAGGGCAAGTTCTAGCAGATTTTGCCACCGAAGTTCCCATCGACAAAGTTCAAGAGTGCGAAGCAATCCAGAACCCTATACCCGTTTTCGACGATAGAGTCTGGACTTTACACACAGATGGCGCTTCCAATGACGACGGAGCAGGGGCAGGTCTCCGACTAGTCAGCCCAGACAATCACGAACTCACATATGCCATACGCTTAGATTTCCGAAGCACCAACAACGAAGCAGAATACGAAGCGTTTTTAGCAGGCCTTCGTTTAGCGCTAAAAATGGGGGCAAGAAATCTTGAAGCTAACGTCGATTCAAAACTAGTAGCCGAGCAAGTTAATGGCCACTATGATGCAAAAGGAGAAGCTATGGCATTATACCTTGAACAAGCGCGGATACTGATCAGCCAATTCCAAACGTTCAAAGTTAACCACATAAACAGAAGCGAGAACAAGCACGCAGATGCGCTGAGCAAGTTAGCCGCTACCAGCTTCAAGCACCTAGCAAAGGAAGTACGCATAGAGGTACTGTCCAACCCTTCTATTCATCTCAAACAAGTAAACGTCATAGAAATGGGAAATCCATCCTGGATGTCCCCAATTATCTTGTACCTTCAACACGGAAAACTTCCGGAAGGAAAGGCAGAAGCTCGAAAAATACAACATAAAGCGATAAATTATGAAATGGCGGATGGCGTCCTTTACCGAAAGACATTCATGGGACCGTTATTACGCTGTGTCGATAAAACAGATGCCCAATACCTGGTCAGAGAGATCCATGAAGGTTTATGTGGAATACACGCGGGACCGCGCATGGTCGTGGCAAAAATAATGAACGCCGGATATTACTGGCCAGGAATGCATATGGATGCAGTTGATTTATTAAGGAGATGCGCAGCTTGTCAACGCCATGCACCAAAGACGCTCCGACCAAAGAATCCACTAATACCCGTCACGTCTGCTTGGCCATTCCAACAATGGGGCATCGATCTTGTTGGCCCATTTCCTGACGCGCCAGGCGCAGTAAAATTCATCATTGTGGCGGTCGATTACTTCACCAAATGGGTAGAAGCCAAAGCCTTGGCTTCAACCACAGCAATGGTAATCCGCAAATTCATATGGGAACATATCATTTGCAGGTTTGGATTACCATTGCGCATTATTTCTGACAACGGCACAAACTTCGCCTCAGAAGATCTTCAAAAATGGTTCAAAGAAATGAAGATCGAGCATAATTTTGCCTCCGTCGCGCATCCACAAGCGAACGGTCAGGTAGAAAGTATAAACAAACAGATCGTCGACGGCATAAAAGCGCGACTAGGGACAGCACGCAGAGGGTGGGTCGACGAACTCCCCAGCATCCTCTGGGTGCATCGAACAATGCCAAAGACTAGCACAGGCGAAACCCCGTTCAGTCTAGTCTATGGGTCTGAAGCCGTCATCCCAGCAGAGATCGGCCTACCATCACCGCGCATGATAGCCATGGAAAAACAGAACAATGAACAAGAGCGAAGAATGGATTTAGACCTTCTGGAAGAAAGGCGCGAGAATGTCGCCATAACAGAAGCAAGGTACAAATCCAAACTCGAAAAATATTACAACGCGCGCGTCCGCGTATGTACCTTTGTCCCCGGTGATTTCGTCTTGCGTGACAATGAAGCTTCAAATGCTGAAAAACCGGGCAAATTAGCGCCAAAATGGGAAGGGCCATACATCATCAATGAGGTCCAAGGCAAGGGGGCATATACCCTAAAAAGGATCGACGGGACCATAATTCCCCGCACCTGGAACGCACAACAGTTGCGCAGGTGTTACATATAAGCCAGTCTAAAAAAGCGGAAGAACATACAGGCAATGTATTTCTTTATTATCCTTTGTATTACGAGCCTTGCGCTCTTATCAATACAAACATCATCTTTACTTATGTCACTGTTTATTACAAATTGCATGTAATTTCTTTGGTTCGCGCAAAAACAATATGGTCAAACATTGTACACCTCATGAACAGTCTAAATCAGGCAAGCTATTACGCCTTTTGGACAAA
The DNA here is from genome assembly GCA_030545235.1 of Helianthus tuberosus. NCBI lineage: Eukaryota > Viridiplantae > Streptophyta > Magnoliopsida > Asterales > Asteraceae > Helianthus > Helianthus tuberosus. The sequence continues at coordinate 3,376,947 of CM060360.1, read as the reverse complement.
CGTTCACACATGAGCACAATACCATCTCTCATTCGCCCTACCTATCCAAAAGCAATTAAACACATGTAACATATTGTAATCCAAACATGCAAGAACCAAACGGAAGTAGTAGTATACCACAATATACATATCATCAAAAAAGTGTAACATAAACACTTAACACGATTATAGCAATGATCTTCAAAAATTGTTCAGTACCAAATTTACAAAAAACATCAACAAAGGACGAAGAACTAGTCCTAGGGTTAAAAACCTAACCAGCATCAGAATCATCATCAACAACAGACACCTGCTCACACCGACGAGTTTTCCGGCGTTGATATACCAGCCGGCATCCTCCTCTCTGAAACATCGGAAACCGAGCTGTCAAGCCATCAGCATCCAGCACAACGCCGGCATCATCAGTGACATCCGTGTGCTGAAGAACTTTACAGTCAGAATCAACAGCTGCCGGAATAACAGTTTCGAACGGACTCTTTGCTGTAACAGCAGCTAAAGGTGGAGAACGAGAAAGAAGCATGAGGCCTTCAGCAGCCTCGTAAACCCTAAAAACATCCAACAAAAGACGAGTTTGGTAAGAACGCTTCATCTTCTTTGTTAAAAATCAACCAGAAGACAAGGTATCTTGAATATGCATATATATAAAAGAACTCAACCTCGGGAAAGGGGAAACCTACTCATCATTAACTGTCAGAACCACATCACATCAAAATGGCGCTACAGAAAATCGGATCATATCCTCATTAATGAAGTCTGATAAAGCGCCATCACCCATCCCAATATAAGAGGACAAACTCTAGGAAGATACTAACTTTTACTGCTAACAGACGTCATCACACGTCAAGGTATGATTGCAAAATTCACATTTTCCGCCCTCTTTAGAAAAATTAAATCTTCTCATAGAAGACTCCTTATTTTTCGCGCCCAAAAGCATTTCCCTCTTATAAGTCCAGTGCTCCACTTACTTGCATAAGTACAACACTAGACTGGGGGGACTTGAAGGGGTAAGGTCCCAAAAACTTCATAATAAGTATTTAGGACCATACCACAACCTTGCCTTTTAACCTTTTAACCTTGCGCGGCCATGCACTAGTCTTATAAAAGGAAGAAACAGTCAGCAGTCTATAGTCACGCGTCCAAAGGAAAACATAAATCCTTGCGCCTTCTCCCATTAGCAAAGGATGAAAATCCTGAGGTAAACATTTCCGCTTAAATATCCAGACCTGGATAATTACCAAGACTTAGGATTTATTTATTCAGTGGTCTCCACACAATAAGGTGCCACACCAGATTACAACAGTAATCTTCTAGAAGAAATACAATCGTGCACCACCCAGACGGTTATAACCGTCTGGACACATGTCATTACCACAGGCACCCCTGAAATCACAACGAAGGCATGCAATTGGAGAGTAATCTCCACTTGATCACATTACACGTGGCAAATCCCCAGCCTTTGATCTAGACCACGATCCGTGTGCTCTCACGTCGGATCAAAGAACTTAAACGGAAGGAAATGTAACCGCTTACGGGGTTAGCATCTTCTGTTAACTTTTCACTAACGGGTTTTCCCGCCTAAACGACTCCCGTCTATAAATATGAGAAACAACCCAGGTATGAATTCAAGTTACACACACTTCTAAAATACATCTTCTTCTTCATTACCAATACTTATTCTCACACCGGAGTCGGGTCAAGGAGATAACCCTTTTCTCCCCTTGGCGAGGCTAACGGTGCTCTTTTTTGCAGAGCTTTCAGAGAAGAAGATCAGTTACAACTGAATCAATCGAGAGGGAACTAACCTTTTTATGCGGATTCAAACCCCCTAGATATCTCGGTTCCGACCATTTATCTAGTGTTTCTTCAACTTTCTAAAACGCAATGGACTAAAAACACATAAAAATGTGTTTTACCTAAAACGCAATGCACCAAAAACACATACAAATGTCTTATTTCTAAAACGCAATTGCCAGAAAACACTTAAAATGTCTGTTTTGTAAAACGCAATGGACTGAAAACACATAAATAAGTGTTTTACCTAAAACGCAATGCACCAAAAACACAAACAAATGTCTTATTTGTAAAACGCAATGGCCAGAAAACGCTTACAAATGACTCATTCTAAAACGCAATTGCCTAAAAAACAAATGAAAGTGTTCTCTGTAAAACGCAATGGACTGAAAACACCTAAAAAAGTGTTTTACCTAAAACGCAATGCACCAAAAACACTTCAAGAATGTGTTTTTCTAAAACGCAATTGCCAGAAAACACATAAAAATGTTTTAGTTCTAAAACGCAATTGCCTAAAAACACCAAAGAAAGTGTTCTCTTTAAAACGCATTGAACCATGACAATAGTTTTGTCTGTGCTGTTAACTGTCTGAACCAATGCAGTTTCCAGAGGCAGCTCAACCCCAGCCAGGGGCTCTGCCCCTTGGACCCCGCCAGGGGCTGCCGCCCCTGGGACCCCGCTACCAGGGGAGCTGCCCCTGGACCCCCGCCAAGATCGTAAAACACAATGACTAAATAAAAAACCCAGATCGTAAAAATGAAATTAAAGAATTTCTTACATGGATCGAAGTGATTTCTTCAACAATTGACGAATTTTTGTAAGTGCAGTATCCGGTGATTGAAGATTATCGATGCCACACAGAACTGATGCAACAGTTAAGGGGGAGACTGTAAGTGCAGTTCCTGCCGGGTAACTGTCGCTTATCAGTTCTGTGTCAAACAAAGCAGAAGTCCAAGTTAAAGTCAATGATAATGAAGAATTCAAGACCACATGAAGACCATGCATTGATCAAGGGGGAGTTGTTAATGCACTTTGGGTGAAAAGTGCATGCCTTCATTTTGTAGGGTCTTTATTGTACATTTGTTGAAAGATAGTCCCAACTTTATCCTTGGACATTTTGTCCAAGTTTTAGATTAGTCCTAGTTTTATCCTTGGACAATTTGTCCAAGTTTTGGACTAGCCTTTTGTCTGAGTTTTGTTTAGGACAAAAGGTCCAAGTTTTGGACTAGCCTTTTGTCTGAGTTTTGTTTAGGACAAAAGGTCCAAGTTTTAGAATAGGCTTTTGTCTGAGTTTTGTTATAGGACACAAAAGTCAGAGCTTTGTGTAGATTGTGTTGTCGGAACTTTAGTCCCTAGTCTATATATATGTGTTGTATAGGATTAGGGCAAAAGAGGATAGATAAAACGGAGGCAAATCGATCAAGAAGCTTTGTGCACCTCTCCTAACAACTTGTTCCTCCTGGTGTGCACATCTAGAGAGAGAGAGAGAGAGAGTATGTGTTAGTGAGAGAAAGCTAGGGTTTAGATCTTTGTGATCTAAACCAGCTTGTAGATGATGTATACTCTTTTGGTATGTAATCTGTGATGACTGATTCGTTAATAAAGAGATTCATCTTCTACATATTTCTATCTTGTTCATATTTTGTTCTTCATGTCTTGAAATCAAGTGCAATGTTTGATGTTCGTCATCGATCCGGTGCTTTAACAGTGGTATCAGAGCAGTGTGCTCATACTACTATAGGTGTTTCTTAGTTTGAAGGTTTTTGTGAGAAAAGTTCAAACTTTGATAGGGTTTAGTGAGTGTTTAGTGAGTTTTGGTGTTTTATTCATGATTCTTCATTCATCTCTAGTGATTTGATGATGGATTTTGAGTAGTTTGGTGATTTTTATTGTTGTTCTTCATCTGGGTTTTACAGGGGTTTTGGTTCTTGTTCATACAGAGTTTGAAGGTTGAAAAAGATTCCTGAGTTTGATCTTTGGAAGATTTGTCCGTAGTTTAAATTCTGTGTTTGTGTCTCCGGGGTATTGTTGAACCAGTGTGAAGTCACATTGGGGAGATAGTCCGGAGATTGGTTCTTCTGAGTTTTGAGAAACTCTTGTCCGAATTTTTATTTGCTTTATAGGTCCGAATTTCAGTACTAGTCCGAGTTTCTTTAAAGTTTTATAGGTCCGAATTTTCAGGTTGTTTGTTTATTTAGTAGGAGTCCGACTTTTAACTGATCTTATTTTATTATTGTTAGCAGTCCGATCTTTTTTATTAAAGTTTTTTTTAGAGTCTGAGTTTTTTTTTAGAGTCTGAGTTTCTTATCCAAACTAGGAGTCCAACCTTTTATTTTATTATTGTTAGCAGTCCGAGCTTTTTTGTTTATTATTATTAGTAGTCCGATTTTTAATTGTTATCTATTATTAGAGTCCGATTTTTAAACTTTCTTTGAATTAGGTCCGAGTTTTATAACTCTTGGTGAGTCCGAATTTTGTAACTCTTTAGAGTCCGATTGTATAACTCTTGGTGAGTCCGAATTTTATAACTCCTTTAGAGCTCTTGAGTCCGAATTTTATGCCCTAGCTAGTAGTCCGAATTTTACTTGATCTTGACCTAGTCCGAGTTTTGTCTACTTTGAATTAGGTCCGAGTTTTGTCTTTAGAGTCTGATCTGGGTCCGAATTTTATAGATTTTTTTAGTTAGTCCGAATTTTAATAGTCTGAGGTTTATATTCTTAGTGAGTCTGATCTTTTATTAGGTGGTCTGAGTTTAAATTCCTAACAGTGTAGTGTCCGAGTTTTCTGTTTGTGTTTTATTTCAGGTTTTGTGATCCGGGTTTCACACTCTGATTAAAGCTCAGACACTTCACTCCGTGTTTTCTCTCCGAGTTTGGACTTAGAAAATCTTTTCAGTAACACAGTTCTTGCTTGGTAACCTAGTGTTGTTTTCTGAAATGGCAAACAGCAATCTGACTGCAATGGTGCAAAACCTCAAGCACAATGCTGAGGTAAGGAGTAACGACAAGCCTCCTTTGTTGATAAACGAGCTTGACTTTCCTGAGTGGAAGGAGCGTTTCGAAAGATATGTATGAGCAAAAGACATCAAAATCTGGTTGTGTATTGTTAAAGGATGTGGCGCTACTCCAGTACGTACTTTGACGATTGATACGTACTTGGCACTCACTGACGACCAGAAGATATTTTTTGACTGTGAAGAGAAAGCTATGTCAATGATAACGATGGCAATGTCACAATCTATACTTCATACGTTCCGTAAAAGAAATAGCTCGAAGGAGTTGTGGGATAGCATGATTGAGAGATATGAAGGAAATGCAATTTACAAGAAACGACGACTCGAACGTTTGAAGACTCAATTCGTTGTGTTTAAAGCGTTAAAGAATGAATCATTTGATGACACAGTGAACCGTTTTTATCATCTGTTGAGCGAACTTGATAGAAGTCAAGAAGGTATCTACACTGAATTTGAGAAGGTTGAGAAGTTTCTGAATTGCCTTTCCAAAGAATGGAATATGTACACCGCTTTGATTAGAGAAGGTGTTCTCTACGAGGAGCTCTCATTGGAAGAAGTTATACAAAAACTGAAGGGTTATGCTTGGAATATGGAAGATCAAGCATCTGATTTCGAGAAGATCCAAGATCCTCAGTTATATAAAGCTTCAAAACCGACGGATAAGGGTAGTAATGGAGTAAACGGTGTTGCCCTATATTCAGAGAATGAAGTTCCTACAAGTGAACACGCCTTTATGAGCAACAATGTCAGTTCAAGTGGACCAACAAATTCCAATCAAGGAATGTACTCTTCTAGTGGAGCTCAGAAATCTCAAGCGACAAGCTTGAACATTCCAAAGGTAGATGCAAACTGTTTAAAGTTGATTGAAGAAAACATGAGCCTTTTGGCGATTCTGTGTGAAATTCTGTGCACCTAACCCTAATCATTGTGTGTTTTTGTCTGGCGGCTGCTTTGTGTGAGTGACGTCATTCATCTTCCTCATCAAGAATACTCAGTGTATTCTTGATTTCTCTCACAAATCTTTGCATACTAGTGTTTCATCTGCAGTGGTTAATCATCAGGTGGATTCCGCACACCTGTTGGTGGCTTTAGCTGAGTGAGATCTTGGATTAGGAGGCCTTACAATTTTGAATGATTGAAACACTTATCAGCGCTCGAATCGAACGGATCGAGTTATTATCTTCAAAATCACCGAAAAAAACGAGATTTTGTATGAAATTAAACTGGGTTTTCTTCAAAAAAAAAAAAAAGCTGAAGAACACGTTGATCGGGTGTTTGAATCATTGATTGGTGATGAAAATCGCACTATAATGTAGTGATTATTGAGATAGAAATTGAAGAAATGGTTGAAGATGGTGGGTTTTGAAAATGGTGGGTTTTGAAGTTATTGGGTTTTGAAAAGCAAGAAGAAAGGGTTGGATTGACTAAAATACCCTTTTTCTTTATTTTATATGTTGCCACATGTCATAATCATATTGCTTCCTACACTTCCTAGCCAAAATAAACTTCATATTTGATCTTTTCCCTGTACCACAAATAAGTTTACACGTATAGGTTTGCACAAAAGATTCTAGCAGGTGACTCATGGTTATAAATTATTCTACGACCAAAACACTTAAGTGTATGTATATTCAATTAGTGTGTGACCATGACTTAATACTTAAGTGTACGAATGAAATATAGTCTAAAAAAAAAATGTTTTGATTGGTTGAAAAAAGGTTGATTGGTTGAAAAAAGGCTGGCCCACCATCTCTTTCCCATATTCAATCGGTAACCTCTCACCGATTCCCCCCTAAGAGGTGACTCCCCTCGTTGATTGCGGCGGTGTTCCCGCTAGGTGACTTGGGTCACCGAATGGGGTTACCGAGAGTGCCCCGTTCACCCTTATATGTATTAAATCACATAAGGGTCACCTTTTTACTCTTTGAATCAACAGGAAAAGACAAAAAGTATTAAATCACAAAATTTTCAAATCATCGTAGGACACCCATCATTTCTGAAATCAATAATATGCACCTATCAGTTGTACTCTGCGCATGAAGGGTTGTACACTCCATGAATGCATGGATTCAAGCTTTCAATCAACAGCCAAGAAATTTCAATCACAGATGCATAACTACAAAAATAAAAAATGTAATTTGCTTCATACCTGGATTCAGCAAAATCACACGTGTACAAATCAAGAATCATAATACTAGGCAGGAGCTATAAACGACAATCATCAGAAGAGTTTATCAATTATTAGAAAACACATGAATATTCATCTTAATTGAATCAACAAGTCATACACTTATCCTATTAAAACAGAGTAACATCCAGGTCTTTGCTACAAACAACACTTGACCAAAGAAGCATAATAAAATCTGATGACGGACCGATAGAAACGTGACATACCATGTAATCGGTGATCCTTGTGGGTTCCACTGCCGAGCTCCACCAGAATAATCATCACCATCATCTCGTCACCGCCGACCCGAAATACACGACCACCGCTACGCCGCCTGCTGTTGCTGATGGGGTTCCACCACCAGTCTTCAATCACTACTACCGCCTAAACAGGACCCGAACCAGAAGTATCTGAATAGCTCCTGTACAGAGGGGCTCGCCGGAGCGCCCGCCCGGCTCCGATCATCTGACCACGAAAATCGGGAGGGAGAGAGGAGAAAACTGTGGTTCGGCTGATGGGTGAGGGGGTAATGGGTGTTATATAAGGGGAGGGGGGTGGTTCACTAGTGGTAGAATCTATCACTCACAAGCACCAATCAAGTTTCGCCATGTCATCAACCATTTTTCCATCACTCACAACCTTTTTTAGGCGGGGTGGTCATCACTCACCACCACAGCCAACAATTTCCCCCCAACCAACAAATACCCTCACAAAATAAATTTTCACGCGTTGAAAAAATAACGAAAATCGGATTTCGTGGAAGATTAACGCGTTGAACAAGATCCCGGCGGTGGAGGATAACGCGTGATGGTTGTGGCCGTGATAGTTTAACGCACGAGCCCGCCTCCCCTAATGGGTAGGGTTTAGTGTGTAGGTGAGTTGGGTTGGGCTAAGCCCATGGTTGTAATCCCCTAAATTATGGCGTCTTGATGATGAAGAAAAATGGGTTCGATTAATCACATAAACAATACACTGCTCATTACATATATATGGGCGTGCGCTAAATTAAATACGCTTGTTTCTAATAAACAGTCAAACGGTTAGTTTCTCTTGTCGCGTGCTATTATTAGTAATAAATAATAATAATAATAATAATAATAATAACAACCAATTTCCGATTGGGATCGAGAGCACGGGTTGTCACAGTTCTGATATGGGATTTAACCGTTTAGTTGATCTTCTGAATTACCCGTTTGAGCGCCACGCGAGAGGCTTCTTCTCATCTTTCGCGTGCCGCGACATCCGTTGCGTGGCGCGCCGGATTTACCACACTCCCTCGCGTGGCGCGAGGGAGACCATTTTCCAGCAAGTCCATTCCTGGAACCTGCATATCTGCGAGCTATGGTTATTAATCGAAAATCAAACTTTAAAGTGCCATAACTTTCGTTCTAGTTATCCATTTTACACTATTATTTTTCCTACGCGTCCGTAATTAAATTACGGACCCGTTTATCACCTTGGTTTGCATAAAAATCTGATTTATCCAATGTTGGCTCATAAATCCTTTAGGTGATTATTCGACCCGTTTGGCATTATTATTTCACTACATGCTCTAAAAAGAAAATAGTTAATTCCGATCATTTTACCCATCTCGGGCTTGTCAAACCTTAACGTTTTCGCTCCCATCCTAGAGTTTACGTAGGCGTTTACATTCACCGATTCATTTGTATCTATCTAAGCATCTAACCACAATTTACTTCTTAGTCTATTTTGACCCGCAAACGTTTTTGCCTATACTTTTTATATGTATCTAAGGGTTTCAAAATCAATAAACAAGTTTCTAAACAAACTCTAACGGTCGTTTACCCGGTTCGCCCGTTAAGGGCTTTTTGGTCAATTCTAGTCTCTTATTTTATTACGAAAGACTCTCACCAATTTTTGACCAAATTAGCACTTTTAACTACAACATAATTATACGTACCTGGCTCGGATCAATACATTGACCCGTTTTAATACCTTGTCTCGAAAATTTGCTAATTCATAACAACGCTAATTCATAAGCCGCTTTATCCTGTAAGCATAAAACTCGACAAGTGCTTATTAGTCGATATTTGTCAAATGGTTTCCACATTACCATTTGTCCCGTTTTACTCTTTTTATTCATTAGGCTTACTTATAGTAACCGTTCAAAAACCCATTTTTATAATTAGCTTTTCATGGCTAATTTATCGTTCTATCTCTTTTACCATTAAACATGGTTTTTATCATTTATATTAGTTCCGACCCGTATTCTTTCGCGTCGGGAACCATATCTTGAATATTATCCTTATTGTCTTTGAAACTTATAGGGTGAACATTTATTTTACTAAAATGTGTAAGTTTCACTTACCTTGCATCCGGTTATGCCATTTTTCCGCGTACTCGATCCGTTTGACTAGCTTCTTTCCCAAGTCTTCATCTAGCTTGTCTAGAGTCAAACTACCATCATCACAATTCGTAAGACGGTTAGATTAGTCATAATTGTTTACGACTATTCCATCCTACGGGTTTTATGTCGAATTTATCATTCGACCATATCAAAATTATCATTCGATCTAATCATTGGTCGGTTTGACTTTTTGAAAGTCAATTAACTTATCAACATATTCAAATGCACATTTGGTTCAATGAACTCATTTAGGCATATTTCATCCGAACTCTTAACGAAATCAAATTTTACATACTAACTAGTAGGCCGCGATTTCATTTAGGCATTTCATATCACTGAAAATGAGCTGTTTTTGGTGACTTGTTTAACCTGTTTACAAGTCTTCAAAAATTGTGATTTTTTTTATGCGGCGTACCTCTCGGAGGGTTAGGCCATGTGTTAAAATTTCAAGATCTAACTCTTTACAAAAAATTCGTAAAAATTCATTTACTAAGCTGCAATCAGATTCGTCACTTCTGACTGCAGCTTACGGAAAATTCATTAAAAATTACTCGTTTATCCGATTGACGAAATTCCAATTGGCGATTCTTTTAACCGCTTAAAACTATCTACAGTAAAAAATTGAGATCATAATTAAATTCCTAAATTGAGTTATGACATTCGTAATGGGCTGCAAATTCTGCCAGAAAACGCAGCTTGAACCTTTGATACGGAAAAATTCATAAAACGCTCAATTTTCGTCGAAAAAATGCGATTCCAGTGGGGTTTTAAAGATATTTCCTGGAATTACATTTTAGACTCAAGAAAATCACGTTTTTGTCACGTTTTGTTCAGGTTACATCCAATACAAGTTGGCTGTAAATTCTGATCAGGAGCTGTTTGCATTCAGCTTTCAATTTAAGCATGTTCTTGACATCATAACACTAATTTTTAGCAATCAAAATCCTAAAAACATCTCATATATGAATTTAGCATCAACAAAATCTAAATTTACTTGAGCTAGGCATGATTTCAATATATTCTTGTCTAGCGTTTACTCCCAAACACTATTTCACTTCAATATCATCCATACCACAATCATGCAACATCAATTTTGAATTTCTTATGCACATCAAGAATTCTCAACTTCATAAATATCAAAAATTCGACATACCTTACGATCCCCTTAGCTTGGTGATCACGATTTTAGTTAAAGCCCTAATTTCTTTGCTCGATTTCTCCTTGATTTTGCTGGATTTCATGAGCTTTAGGGTTTTAAAAGAACCCCCTGGTGCTCTGATCGTTCCTGCGCGCACACACACACCAAGTGTGTGTTGTGTTTTATTTTTAATAAATAAGTTTCCTCCATTTGGCACTATTAGCCCTCATGTTTTGTTTTTATAAAAGGTTTAACTATTTCTAGTTTCCTTTATTGTTCTAACAACACACAACTAACTAGGTTAATATTCCTAGTCACTTAGTGGGTTCGGGAAGTCATAACCCGTTTTATTTTAAGTTCCGTTAACTCGAGCCTTCTATATACTTTGTTTTCTCAAAGTATTTATCCTCCTTTTTAATTGACATCAAGTTTATTTATTTAAATCCTAATATTTACCTGGTTAATTTTTACCACTAACGGTATATTACCCGTCTTTACTATTAACGTGGTTTGATTACCAAACCCGTTTTTAGGGTGTTACAAGTCTACCCCCCTTAAAGAGGTTTCGTCCCCGAAACCTTATTTATGTAGTTCTTTTAATTTTTGACTAAACGAACTTAGTTTCGTTTTTATGATATTCATTCCTTCGGTGTCTTTTATGTGTAAGTCCTCACTGACCGAGGCTTTCACCTCTTATTCTTTATCCTTTGCACCTTTTTAACCGAGTCGTCACTCGATCACTTAGTCTCATCAGTTTATTAACATGTTTATCCCGCGCTTGTCTTATATTAACAAGCGCTTTGTATTTGTCAGGACATTTTCTTAACTTTGATTAGTTTTACCGGCTAAACTAATTAGTCGCCGTCACTTCATACCCCCTCATCCGGGTATACTATTTTGCCATCACCGGCCTTATGTGTGTTTAAGATTTTCTAAATCCCCTCATATTACTTATGTTTGTTAGAACGCTGCTTTTGACTAAAAACTAAATTTTTAGTTTACGTTTTCTCTGTCTTACTTTTTTTTTTCTCAAGTCTAGGAATTTCCGTCTAAGTTTTGTTCCTGGCCGTTATTATTTTACATGGAGAACTGTGACCAGTTTTCCACGCTTTACCCAAGCAACCCGTAGGTTCCTTTACTTAGCCTCGTAGGCTTTTTTTTCTTTAGATTTTCACCTTTTTTAAGGTAAAACCCCCTCAGTTCATTTCTTTCTATTCATGTCCCAAGGGTCTTTTGGTCCCGTAGATTTAACATTAATTATAATCCCCTAGGTCATGATGATCCCGTAAATCATCTTTTATTCGGGTCTTTATTCAACTGTATGTATACATATAGCATCAAGGCACCTCTTTTTATGTTTGGAATTATTTACTTTTAATTTTTTTTTGGATTTCATTTAACCTTGACCGTAGTCTAAGGCTACATTTGTTTTCTTTCGAATTATCTTTCCGACCTTATGACTTTCATCGTCATTTACACGTCGGTTTGTCATACGCTTACCGTTACCCGGTTCTTACCTATACTTCTTTACGACCCGTTACCCGGTTTCTTTATCTTAGAGAGGAGAAAACTGTGGTTCGGCTGATGGGTGAGGGGGTAATGGGTGTTATATAATGGGTAGGGTTTAGTGTGTAGGTGAGTTGGGTTGGGTTGGGCCAAGCCCATGGATGTAATCCCCTAAATTATGGCGTCTTGATGATGAAGAAAAATGGGTTCGATTAATCACATAAACAATACACTGCTCATTACATATATATGGGCGAGCGCTAAATTAAATACGCTTGTTTCTAATAAACAGTCAAACGGTTAGTTTCTCTCGTCGCGTGCTATTATTAGTAATAAATAATAATAATAATAATAATAACCAATTTCCGATTGGGATCGAGAGCACGGGTTGTCACAGTTCTGATATGGGATTTTAACCGTTTAGTTGATCTTCTGAATTGCCCGTTTGAGCGAAATAGGAATTTATGCGAGAAAAGAAACAAAAGCCGATTTCTTGCTAAAAGTAGAAACTGGAAGCACGAGTTCGGTTCTTAGGGTGAGAGGGGCACTCCTCTAAGAGGGGAGTGACCTCTCTTATACACACCCAATCAGCACGCGCCACGTCAACTCCCCTCTTAAGTCCCCATTTTGCACTCAAACTTTGGCATCACTCCACTCACACAATTATTTTTTTATAAAAAAAGAAGAAAAAAATATAATTTGTGGAAAAAGGGTGGATCCACATTGACAACCAATCACCCATTCTCTCTCTCCTCTCTCTCAATCGGTGACAACTCACCGAGCCAAGCCATCCCCGCGCGGTAAAGTTTGGATGGTGGCGGTGTACCCGCATGGCAACTGAAGTCACCGCATGGGGTCACCGCATGTGCCCCGTGCACCCTTAGTCACCGCATGAAATGAAAAGAAACAAAAGCCGATTTCTGGCAAAGTTTGTTGCTTTTTATACGCGGGTTTTAAAATGGAAATTTATGCAGGACCTACAATGAGTAAATTTTGTGCAGAAACTCTCCAAATTCTGGTAAAGTTTGTTGCTTTTTATATGCGGGTTCATCAGTGTTTGCATACTTTACCAAACAAATGCTATGTGAAAAACTAAAATAAATACAGGTTTCATTGACGAGTTAAATAAAGTAAAAGAACCATAAAACTTAGGTTTTACTGTTTTAGTATACTTTTTTATCTTCTATATAAATGTATCGTTCGTCAAGTATCGTTCTGTGATTTGTTTGGTTTAGACATGTATGTCTTAAAGAGGCCCAATGAATGAATGGGTCAGGTGGGTTAGGGTGTCTGGAAACACTTCTTTTACCAAAATTTTACTTTTTATTTTTACAAATAATGTCAACAATAAATTTATGTTATTTGGTTTAGACATGTATGTCGAAAAGAGGCACAATAAACGGGTCAGGTGGGTTGGGTTGTCGAAACACTTTTTTTCTAAAATTCTTGTTTTTTAGAAAATAATTACCGGCGCCAAAAATAGATATTATTTCAAACCAGTTGGGTTCGGGTCAGTTAACGGGTCCACCGGCCAAACCGGGTCATTTTAAAGAGTATCAACTGGACCCGTTCTAAGTTAGCTAGTTTAATAAGGGGTGACCCGCTGCATAACTGAGTGACCCATATCAACCTATATATTTAATTACGGGTCATGATTGACGCATGTATGAGGGAGACAACAGCAGATGATGGCATTGCATACTCTATGCAGCTAAAGGTAAGAAACACTAAAATTTAACCGTTAACTGTTAAGATAATAGAATTTATAATCTTGTAAAGTTTCTGAATTACCCGTTTGAGCGAAATAGAAATTTATGCAGGAACAGAATTACAGAAACAAAAGCCGATGTCTTGCTAAATATAGAAACTGGGAAACCAACATTTGGTTCATAGTCCAGTTATGACCGTTCCAGAAGTAGTTGCTTTATGAATTCTAGTTGAGATTCTAACTGTTTCTTGACTTTGTGAATTACCCTTTTGAATTAAGTAGACATTTATGCAAGAACAAAAACAAAAGGCGGTTACTTGCTAGAATAGGAAACTGTGTTAACACACATTCTTGAACTATAGTACAATAAAGACTTTTAATTTAAAATATGTTGCTACAAATTTTCATTATAATATAACAAATGTAGAAGAGTTAACTGCCATTTTCGTCTATATGGTTTGTCCAATTATGCTAGTTCAGACCAAATTTTAGATTTGTAACATTTCCGTCCTTGACATTCTTGAAACATGTCAGTTCCGTCCAAAAAAAAAACATGAGTTAATTGCCTTTTTTTGTCCCTGTGGTTTGTTCAATTATTCTGTTCAATCTTAGCTTTTTGGATGGAACTGGCATGTTTTAGGAATGTCAGGGACGGAAATGGTACAAATTTGAAATTTGGCCTGAATTGACATAATTAGACAAACTACAAGGACGAAAATGACAGTTAACTCAATGTAGAAAGTTCAGTGAGCAGATCATGATCAAGATTCATGAAAATAGCTCAACACGCAAACTGAACTTAATTTGACTATAATCGGCATACTGCGTAATCCACTGTTTGCAGAATAATTGAACGCGTTCTTCGTGTTCATTTGTTCCCAACACGCAAACCGAACTTAATTTGACTATAATCTGCATACCGCGTAATCCACTGTTTGCAGAATAATTGAACGCATTTTTTGTGTTCATTTGTTCACCAACCGGAGTCTTACGTGTCACTGTGTCAGCTTGTTATTGCTCACACACCCTTTAGATTCCCGAAAGACACCGGAATATTCCCGTAGATTCTGTTGTGTGAAATGTTGAGTGATTGGTTTGAATTTAATGATTGTAGCAGGGGGGAAAGGAAGTCCAACTGGTTGACTTCTACAAGTCAATGGTATGAACCAAATTGCAAAGATAATGCCCAATTTTAGTTTTTTTATTATAGGTTAATGTGTTAAGTCAGCAATCTGTTGACTTTTCACATTTGAGGTTGACAAATAGAACCACGGGTTGTAAAATGACGTTTACTTTAAAATTTAAATTGGGTCTTAAGAATAGTGGTGAGATGTTGCAAAGACTAGTAGTTGCAAGTCATGTTTATACACAATATAGCATAATGTCCTATTTGACACAACAAAGCGAAATGGCCACCCATGGTGTTAGTGGCAATTTTATTCATCAAAGAGACTTAAAACTTAATAGAGCATTACATTTTACAATACTATACTTGTATCCCTAAATGAGAACAAGAAGAAATAAATACAACACACAAAAAGAAGAATGAAATCCAACTTACAACTATGGTCGTGAAACCCTTCGCACTTTTGCAATGAACACCATCACTTTCACATAAACCCAATTTTCAAGGCTATTCATGACGTGAAAAAAAGCATGTCTCCCACGGCGATTAACAATTAAAGCAATACACACCATCCAAAATCCGCTAGCAAAACCAGTGGCCCCTCCGATATAAAACCATCTTTCTTCCCCGTCATCCATATTTTCACGAGCGACGGGTGGACCTTCTAATTCTTTATCTCCTGGACAATATTTGGACAGGGGAAGTCCGCATAATCCTGCATTTCCGGTGTACCTTGAAGGTTCAAACGACTGGAGTTGAGTGCTAGATGGAATTCTTCCTGACAAGCTGTTATACGACACATCTAGATAGTTTAGCAAGGTCATTTGAGACATGCTTGATGGTAGTCCTCCTCTTAGATTGTTTCTAGATAGATCCAAAATTAGAAGTTCTTTCATCTGACCAATGTTTGATGGGATCTCTCCAACTAGAGCGTTCATTGACAAGTCGAGTGCAATCAAATTATGAAGATCGGTTAGGTTATCCGGGATTTTTCCTGTTAAATTGTTGCTTGATAAATTGATGATCTTTACCAATTCTAGAGTGCTGCCAAACTCACGCATACTTCCTTGCCACTTGATAATTGAATGGTCAACATACGTAACCAGAGTGCCCTCAAAACCGGCTGCAAAATGCTCATTTTGGTTGCCTCGTAATCCATCTTGAACCATGGAAGTGAGATTACCAAGACATGAGGGGATGGCTCCCTGGAGTTTATTCATTGACAAGTCTAGAATTTGTAGATATACTAACTGACATAAATGTGAAGGGATGGTTCCAATGAATTTATTTGATGTTAAGATTAGAGCATACAATCTCGATAACCTTTCCCCAATCCAACTAGGCACGTGACCAGAAAACTTGTTGTCCCCCAAATTCAAAGTGGTTAACCGGGTGAAATACATCAAAGATGAGGGCAATTTTCCTGAGAAGTTGTTATTGTATAAATACAAGACCTCAAGATTTGTTGATGCAGATTTTGTGTCCGATGCTTGTCGAATAGATTAGTTTTATTTTACGCTGAATTTGTAATAGTTAGTGAAACGGTCTATCGAACGTGTATAGACCCGCTCGTTTGAAGTGGTCAAACGAGAGGGTTATTCGGTTGACCGTGTGTGTTTGCAAGACAAGGGGTGTGACTATAAATAGAAAACCCTTGCCATTTGCAACACAAGGAGTGTTTAGGAGGGTTGAGACCTCACCGGGAGAGATCACCACTTGGTCTCTCCCCGGATGTGTACTCCTTTGGTATTAGTTCGGTTATCTTGTAATCGGGCCGATTTGTAATGTTTTACTACCGGATTAATACAAAGAAGTTGTTTGTTTATATCTAATCTCTCCCGTCTTGAACCGATCTCACACGAATCACGGTTTCGGTCACGAAACTCGGTCCTACAATTGGTATCAGAGCCATGGTGCCCGATTTAGTAAATCTAACAGTTTACTAAGTCACATGTGCTCTAGATCTGTGATTTTCGTGAGTTTTGTTCAAGATCTAAAAATGGTGAAATGAAGAAAGACTCAGATTTGGACCCGAATATTCAGATCTGTGCTGAAACGAGTGTTCGGTTTTTATGTTTTTCACCTATATAAACAAGTTATCATCATCAAAAAATCGTATACAAAGTGTTTTCGTCAAATCTGCAAAATTGAACAGTGGCTGTGTTCTTGATGTTCTTGGCGGCTGCTTGAATATTCGAAAGATGATACTCTGGATCGAAAGATACCAGATATTTGTGGGAACCCTCAACAACTTCGAAAGATGATCAGTTCCAAACAACCAGCATATATCAGTTCGAAAGATGATCAGTTCGAAAGATGATCAGTTCCAAACAACTTCGAAAGATGATCAGTTCCAAACAACCAGCATATATCAGTTCGAAAGATGATCAGTTCGAAAGATGATCAGTTCCAAACTACTTCGAAAGATGATCAGTCCCAACAACTTCGAAGGATCCAGTCTGATCAGCTCGAAGGATATCTTTCGACCAATTCATCTTTCGAGCATCAATCGTCCAGCATATATCTTTCGATCTGAAACAGGGGTTCTGGTTCTTCGGGTCATCTTCAGCGGATGATGATGTCCGATTGTTGCTGGGAATCGGAGAGAGAACAGGGGTTAGACATGGATGTCGACTGGTTGCTGTTGGTATCACAGAGAGAGGAAGACAGATCATGATATTTGCGGTTGTTCTATGTGAATCGGAGGTGTGAATCGCAGTAGAGAGAGAAAAAGAGCTGCTGGAGGTGTTTATCGAAGAGTGAAGAGGAAGACAAATGTGTTTAGCGGCTGATAAAGTTCTTAGGTTTGTTGACTATTGGGTCATATTGGAAATGGGCTGTGATCTTGGGCCTCTAATATTGAAAGACATCAAATGATTCAAATTGGATCAGGAGCACATTATGGACTCACGTGGCAAAATTTTGAAGTCACAATTTTTATCTAGTGCCCACATGACTACAACTAAAAGTCAAGTTACTTTTCTAAATTTTGATTGCAGCTAAATGTTAAGGTATGTGGGACTTGAATACATGTTGGCTAAATTAATTTAGTATTATTGGACCGATCAAAAGGCCCAGTAATGTTGGCTAAATTAATTTTGGCGGTTGATTAAAATTGGAATTCATTGGGATAAATGTTTTAGATAAGACGTAGAGTCGTGGACCCGTCTTTATTCGTGAGTTGCAAAGTGGGGTCGGATTTTCGCAAAGGATATTTGAATCGAGCTTCAATGTCAAAATTCGTATGGGTTCGGGAGCGCACGTGATGATGCGGAATGGTGAAAACATTTTGATTTAAAAAAAAAAAAAGAGAGATGATGAAAACTTGATTTTTTTGAAAAATGTGGGGTAGTCACGGTTACCGATGCAAATGTCAAAAATGGTGACGCGACTATTATGGGCCAAAAACCAAAAACAAAACGGTATGTTCACTTCCGCACGTCAATGTTTATGATTGTTATCGGTTATTCGAAAATGTTCGAAAGCATTTTGTTTATTGTCATATTCTCGCATTTGAAGACGAACGTATGAACCTAGAATGTCAATACCGGTCCTAACGAGTTCACAAAGTCTTTGGAGGGATACAAGTCGGATCCTACGGGGTACTAGGCGAAATTTCCTTATCAACTAGAATATGCAACGAAGAAATCTTTTTGTTTATTGTCATATTCTCGCATTTGGTAACGAATGAATGAACCTAGAATGTCAATACCGGTCCTAACGAGTTCACAAAGTCTTTGGAGGGATACAAGTCGGATCCAACGGGGTACTAGGGGACGTTCTTATTCAACTAGCATATGCAAAGAAGAAATTCGTTTTCGTGATTTTTCGAAAAACCAAGAACATTCAACGAAGATTGACGACAGTTCCGCTCAGTGGAGGGAATTGGTGAACATTTGACGACAGTTTCTTTGAAGTGGAGAGAATCTGTTAAGGTTTAGAAATCTTACCAAAGAAATAGGGGGAATAAAACGTATGTTGAATTTCTTCGGTAAATTTCTAAACGCAATCACAGGTGGTAGAGTTTGTGATTTTCTGGTGATACAAACGGTTCGGCGTGGAATGTTTTGCACATACACATATTTGAGGATTTTAATTAATTCTCCAGCCAGCGTGAAGGGTTTTGCACGGAAAAATACAGGTTTCTAAAGTCTACAGTAGTTACAAAAGCGCTGTTCACTGAAGACCTGGGGAATCTTTATGAAAGCTGATAGTTCAAGACTGAAGACCTGCAGGATTCGGTTTTGGGTTTGATGTTTCCTTGGGATTTTACAGGGATCTGGGGGTAACTCAATTCGTTGAGTTTGCAAACGATGTACTTGGTCAAGCTGACTTCCTGAGTACTGATGCTGAAGATCCGTAGTGCATTACGTGGTCAACTTCACAAAGGCGAGACAATGAGATCTGGATGTAGTTCAACTAAGCATGCTGGTTGAGCTTGCAAGGGATACACTTGGTCTAGCTGACTTTCCTGAGTGTTGATGCTGAAGATTAAAGTGCATTACTTGGTCGATTCCACAAAGACGGTTTACAGAAGACAGTTCACCAGAAATCTCTATCAATGTAGTATGCTTGTATGAAATAGAGTTCTTATGACAAGATCAAGACTTGATGCAGTTCTTAAAGATTGGAACCCTTATCAAATGCCGGTTGGAGTATTGGAAGATCAGCGGAAGATCGGTCAATTGAGGAAATTGCACAACACCCAACACGGATACGCGTACTTTAAGGGGGAAATATTATACAAGGAGCATCAAGATACTACTTACCTGGATCATCGGTCAAGGGGGAATTTGTTAACACAGAGAAGATGAATACTTGACTGAAGATCGATTGCAGTTGCATTTTCAGCATTCGACAGCAACGGACAAGGGGGAATTTGTTGATGCAGATTTTGTGTCCGATGCTTGTCGAATAGATTAGTTTTATTTTACGCTGAATTTGTAATAGTTAGTGAAACGGTCTATCGAACGTGTATAGACCCGCTCGTTTGAAGTGGTCAAACGAGAGGGTTATTCGGTTGACCGTGTGTGTTTGCAAGACAAGGGGTGTGACTATAAATAGAAAACCCTTGCCATTTGCAACACAAGGAGAGTTTAGGAGGTTTGAGACCTCACCGGGAGAGATCACCACTTGGTCTCTCCCCGGATGTGTACTCCTTTGGTATTAGTTCGGTTATCTTGTAATCGGGCCGATTTGTAATGTTTTACTACCGGATTAATACAAAGAAGTTGTTTGTTTATATCTAATCTCTCCCGTCTTGAACCGATCTCACACGAATCACGGTTTCGGTCACGAAAGTCGGTCCTACAAGATTGATCAAATACTTAATAGAAGTAGGAAGCCTTCCTGATAGATTGTTATATCCCAGACTAAGAATTTCTAGTTCTGTGAAATTCCACAAACAGTCTGGAATTGGTCCAGTGAATGCGTTGTGTGAGAGATCAAGAAAGGACAAATACCCATCAACAATTTGGCACAAAAAGAAGATTTGTCCAGATAAATTATTTTTGGATAAGTCTAGCCTTGCTAAACTGGAAGGAGCATTCGGTATATGACCATAAAAGTTGTTGGAACTCAAATCTATGGTTGTAGAACTAGCGTCAAAATTTGATAACATATCTGTTACTATCCCGGTAATATTGTTGAAAGAGATATTCAAATGTGCTAAACGAGAAGGCCACGTTTTCCAAAAGTCCTCTGGATTGTTATCTGAAATTTGGGTATTGGAAAGATCAATAGCCCAAAGATTTTTCATTGATTGAATCCATTTGGGGAAACGAGGTCCCAACTTGCTGTTTGAAAGATTAACGTATGAAATATTTGACTTTTTAATATTTTCGGAGATGGCACCTTTAAAAAAATTGGAAGAAATTTCTAGTGTTCGAAGCTTGGGTAGTTGCCACACTTTTTCACTTATAGTTCCATCTAACTGATTTTTAGAAAGATCTAGCTCTTGTAGGGATGAAAAATTTTGGATATCATCTGACAACGACCCTGTGAATTGGCTAGATGCGGCATGCAAATATCCTAAAGTAACTGATGTGCATCCAGACAAGTTACTCAGGAAATCAGGTAACTTGATAGGCATTAAGTTATTAGAGAAACTCAAATATGTCAAACCACACAGATTTCCAAGATATTTGGGAATCCCATCTAACATGTTCCCAGAGAGATCAAGATATTCAAGTGCATTGCTAGTTAAAGGGAACAACCAGTGATACATGGATGAGTTGAGATTGTTTTCTTGGAGAGAAAGGGTAACAATAGATGAAGAAAAAGAAGAGTTGACATATGAATAAGAATACGGGTGCATCACATGGGAGAGGTCACATCCATTTAAAGATAAATCTGATAGTTTTTTAAGACTTGAAATCGCATTTACCCAGTTGTCTACTTTGCCCAGAGATGTACCTGACATGTCAAGTCTATCCAACTGAGAAAGGTGAGACAGCCAGTCTAGCTTTTCAATTGTGCAATTACTTAGATATTCAAGTGAAAGCTCTTGCAAGTTCGTGAGGTTTCCAAGTTCTGAAGGAATGGTTCCACTAAAATAATTCCCACCAAGGTTAAGATACCTTAATTGGGTCATGGAACCAATGAACATGGGAATTGTTCCATTAAAATGATTCAAACCAAGGTTAAGATACCTTAACTGGGTCATGGAACCAATGAACATGGGAATCGTTCCATTAAACCAATTAAAAAAAAGATCAAGATAATTCAAGTAGCTTAAGTTAAGCAATGAAGGACTAATCTTGCCTTCAAGATTTCCATAGCCCAAGTCAAGACTTGTGACACGGGATTGGTTGTTGCACGTGACTCCTCTCCAGTAACAACAATCATCGGTTGCTACTTTTTCTTCTTCTCCAGGTGTCCATGTAGTGAGACGGCCCTCAGGGTCGTAATGAATGTATGATTTGAAATGAAGAAGAGCTTGTCTCTCCTTTTTCGTACACTTACCGGTACGGTGGCAGGGGGAAGTGGGAGGTTGTGTCATAGACCCGAAAAGGGCAGTTGTAGTTGTTAATGATTCCAACACAAAGACTGAAGCAATAAAAAAGAAAATAGGATGGGTAAAATGTTTATGGAAAATCTTATTTGCCATTTTTGTTGTATCAAATCTTAAATGTTTGATATGTCACCAAATGTGCCCAGCTTTATATACACAAGAAATTTAAAATAACCTAGTAACCTACCTCATATAAAACAAAGTTTGTGTTGATTTTTCAAATAAGGTAATTTTCTTTTTATTTTCATGACCACATATTTGTTTAGAATTCATGTGGAATGTGGAGCGTGCAGGACTTATAAGACACGTTGATTATCTTTCAATTTTCATGACCACATATATACGTAGCTTAAAATTTATGTGGAATTAGACGTCCAAAGACTCAAGTTTTCAGAATTTGTCTATGATTAAAGAATACAAAGTTGGTTATGTCAAAGACTCAGAAGTCTTCACACGTTTTCTTCAAACCCAATTGATACGTTGGAACAGTATCTTTGAACTTTTAAGTGGTGGGTATCCAGATGACTTTCACTAGGAGATGTCGTCAGTTGAAGTCTCATTCATGACAAAATGTGTGTGCGAACCATGGGTTTTACCACAGTGGGCCCCTTTACCATAGTGGACTTTCGGGCGGTGGATTTCCTCTAGAATTGGTGACGGGCCAGGTCACTAGCGCAGTCTCCGATCGCGGGTAGCCGGACCTTTTTGGCCTAAATGTGTAGCACATATTGTTTCGGTTAAGTGGTAAGTGTGTGTATAAATAAAAAACTAGTTAACAAATGTAGAAGCTGGTCTCAAGTTCATACGGTCAAGTGGTATATATGTGCATGTAAATAGTACACAACACATAAAAAACTAATTAACAAATAGTAAGTCTTATATTAATCATTAAAGACTCGTAAGTCTTTATATATTTATTTTGTATATACTACCGAAACGATCATGTGGTAAGGTCGTATTGTGGTTTTGATCAGTTCTTTTCAAATCTTACATCGAACGTCCCACCTTTACGGGTAGTCATTTTAACTTACCAACATTCATAAATTTAGTAAAAAAGCTTATTAAGACCATGCGTAGTCGTTAGTCCAGTCAGCATGGGGGGCATTATTGGGCGTTATTGCAAAAGTGCCGTAGTGGGAATATTTTGAGGCATATTGTTCATTCCCGTGGGATGGTTTAGACCTCCACAACAACCACCTCCAAACCCGGGCCTTGCACCCATTCCCATTGTTGAACCCGCCATGGGGTTGGATGCGGGTCTTAGAGCACTTGCACCAGCACGTCTCTAGAACCTGAACCCATGGCCTTACCCATGGTTACATTTGAAGTTACTGGGTTTTGCTTGGTTTTTCCATTCTCCTTTCTTTAGAGTTTATCGGCTCGGCAGTGTCAGATAGCGGGTTTGTTTTAGCTGCACATCCAAACATAGTGTCATATACATATGTAACAAAGTAAAAAAGATAGGCTATAAGAAAACTGTATAACCACTACTAGAAAAAAAGCTGCTTTCAACGCACTTTTCCGTTACAAATTTGTCACAAAGTCAATTTTTCTACGGATTTGCAACAAAACTTTGATGTTGGAAAAAGCCTAGTTGCAAATTATTTACAACACATTTACAACACAATTTTCAACGCATTTCCGACGAAAATATGGTGTTGGAAATTTGTAACACATTTCCTACGCATTTTCTTATTATCATTAGTAGAGTTCTGTAACACAATTGCAACGGAATATCCAAAAAATGCAACTCATTTGTAACGGAATATCTAACATAATATTTAAAAAAAAAAAACTGAAAACTCAGATTTTTTGCTAAAAAAAATTTGCAAGAAAATCAGAAAAAAACCCATAAAAACTGTTTAAAATTCAACTTGCTTCAAACATTCTAACCTAACCCTTTCAGCAATTAATAAATTAAAAGGCTTCAATATAATTTAAACATAACACCTTAAATCTACAAGGTTCCTATTGCAAATAACAAACAATACTTTCGTCGACAAAACTTTGGTTGACGCCAATGTTGCTGCTTTGCTCAGGTTCTTAGGGTTTCAAAAGTTCACCACAACAGCCTTTGGTTGACGTTGACTACAAAAAGATCACAAAAATAAAGATTAGCATAAGAAAAAAACAATTGAATCCACAACGAACACATATTAGGTTAAAAAAATGAAAAGAGCTAAATAATTATAATGATTAAATGTAAATGTGAATATTTGTAGCAAAAGGAAGGATAAATAGACAGTTTTCATTTTACTATATGAAAATCAATAATGCTGGCTGTTGCAACCGGTATGAAAATGATTATTCAACCAATATGGTTCAACCCGAACTCGTTTGACCCGTTATCCAACCCATTCATCTCAATACTTACATGGTCATATTCCCATCTGGCTGTTAGCGGCAAAGAGATAAGAATGCTTTCAATCTAACCTCCAGTTTTAAGACCGAATGTTGTTCCTCGATCATACACTTTTTATTTGTTCAAAAGGTTATAATCACATGATAGTAAAAGATAAATAATAATTAATAATAATAAGTTAATAGCAATAAGTATGTCAAAAGTGTGTACCAAATTGAATTCCACATAACGGCCCCTTCTCAGTTGCTGCCATGCCTTGTGTTTATCAGTGAATGGCATATCTTTTCTCCTTTCTATAATTGGTATATATGAATCAAGCACAGAGTTGGCGCACTCTGCAATTTTCAGTGTGCGAAAATGAGATCATCAAAAAGTAGCTATTGAAATAAATCAATAATGTATCTTTTGTGATTATCTTTGACACACCAACTGTTTAATAAAAATGGACAGAGTGTTTTGGGTCAATTCAAATGACCGGTAGAAAAATATTCATTTTGACACATTGCCCGACCCGCCCATCTAGCCACCTCTAAGATGAACAAGCAAATAACTGAGTGCTGTTTTGAATATACCAGTGGCAAAAGAGAGGAGCATTTCTTGATCATAGTCGTTTAAATCATCGAAAAATATGCCTCCAAGCCCCCGTCTCTCATTTCGCTAATAGCTCGAATAAAGTTGAGCACTTGGTCGCTTCGCTACATAGCGCGCTATAGCCGCTATTGACAACTATATAATGAAAATGGCATTTTACTCTTTCTAAAATAAAACAAAAATGACCATATAATGTTACCATTGGCAAAATATTAGAAGTTTCATGATATTCTAGAAGATGTGTAGTTGGTTGTAATATTTCTTCAAAAATAAAAAGCACTGACTAACCTGTAGAAAACCCTGTGAGTTTGTGACACGCAGTAAACGCTACATCAAAATATGCGACTAAAGCATGAACATAATCGTCACGTTCAGCCACAAGTTTAAAAGGTGCTGTGAAAGAAGCATCCCCTGATGTCATCTTTGAGATGTCCATGGTCTGTAGAAACAGGTTGAAAAATGTCAGTGGCAAAATGGAAAATCTAGGGGGCCGGTAACAGGTCAAACAGGTTGGACCAGCACCAAATTATTTTGTCCATTCTTTTCAGTGGCAAAATGGTAAATCAGAAGGATGTTTGGAACTGCTTATTTAAGAAAAATTGAAAACAGATAACTTCACCTTTTTTTCTCCCAAACACTCAAATGCTTTAAAAAACGTAATAACGAAATGAATCTTTTCAAGTTTTGATGCAATGACCTGCAGCCATAAAAACAAAATTAGTGTTGAGTTTTTAGCTAATAATCTTATTTTGGCAAGTCAAATGAGCATGCTAACATGACAGGAGCATGCCTGTGCATTCACAATTCCAAAATTGCCCTTCTAATTTAATAACATTTCCACTTTAATAACCTTACTATTACTGAACCGTGAAATAATTCCACTTTAAGTTGATCCACAAACATGTCATATTGTCAGCACAGAACTTGCCACCATGTTGAAAAAAGTCAGCACGGTCAAAGTTACTGATATGTTAGATGCTATGTCATCATATTTGAAATACTCACATCATATACCTGCATGGTCTTCCCCAAATGCCACCAGTTATCCAAACTCACACTCTCGTCTTCCCCGAAAGATTAATGACGCCTAAGTCTTTCATCCAATGGGGCAACAATGTCTTGGGAACAACAATTAATACCCTCTTTATCAAGTTTGAGTGAAATAATCCTGCCAAAAAGGCACAAATCTGGAATGACATGAAAGAATGAAGTCATTAGATATACTTTTCGAACGTATAGAAAAGAGGATACAAATGCATATACCTGCATGGTCTTCCCGAGGCCCATATCATCACCCAAAATACCACCCTTGCCTTTACAATGAAGGGACCAAAGCCACTTCACACCTTCAAGTTGATGAGGGTATGGCTTCTTTGCGATCTCACTAGGTAACGAAAACTTTTTGTCATCTGATTTAAATTCAGAAACAGCAGTAGATAAATCTGATTTAACATCAAAGAATTTGTCATCTTCCTCTTCATCATCATTCACCGTGACTTTGCGCAGTCTTCTTCCATGAATTTTCACTGTTTGACGCTTTTCTTCGACTGTAATCATAAAACATATATAAAAAACAGACTACCATGCTTAGAATCAAGCTCAACCACAACAGAGCTAACAAATTCACTAAAAGATGCACTACTTTCACCTTACAGTAGGTTGCTTTTATAAAAGATTCTAACAATATCAAACTAATAACTAAGAAATTTATAAAATAATAATAAGATTAAATGTGACAATTAACAAATAACAAGAATAGGTGACAACTCAATATTGCTACTTCTAAATTTACAATAACACAGAACTTACCCTATGTAGCGCCAACAATGATATTGCTGATCGGAATGTAGACCAGTTTGACAAAGAACTGAACGAATCAAATCGTAGTACGAGTCACAACTTTTGTGAATCGTGCCGAATCGTATGATAACTGGAAGTTAGGTGAAAACCTTGCATTACAATCACACATAAGCGTTCAGAAATGGATCAAATTCCTCAAAACATGCTACAAATCGTAGTACGAGTCACAACTTTTGTGAATCGTTACACTTAAAGTCACCAAGAACTCATCTATCTCATATGAAAGCGAATCAATCAAAGTGTATGATAAGAAGCTCTATTCTATATATAGGAGAACGAACTACAATGGAGCTACCTAACAGACTAACCAAAAGGTAACCGACAATCTCAGGCTATACAACTACTCATATACATAGTAATACACTACCACTGAAATGGCATGTTATGAAACAGTATAGACATACTCAAACGTAAAAATAAAAACATTACTTGTGTCGCACTTGCACACTCACACTAATCATGATCATAGTAAAAAAAAAAAAAACTCTGTGTGTGTATATATATAATAACATGAAGTTATCATGTCACACCTAATATATTGATCTACTTTACGAAACTGAGGCAGATGAAAACTTGTTCGATTTGCAGCAAAGCAAAATGTGAACAGAACAGAACAAATCATTTCATATACAAATTATATGTAAAATCAAGATCCAGTTATCGATCGATAGCTCTCGAAACCGTAGATCACCACATCTTATCCCATTATCATTCCATCTATGTGTAAAAATACGTTATATATCAAAGGATCCGGACATCCTGTGATCTTAATAATCCATTTACTAAACCTAAAATCTCACAAATCTTATAAAACCCTAACTAGAACTACAATGCATAAAACATTCTACACAAATCACTAAATGTGATAGTCTACATGCATATGTGATACCTAATCCACATACACAACGAAACATGGAAGCAGAGATCACGGACGCTTACATTCAGATCTAACTATATTACTTAAAATTTTCAGAATTGAATTTAGATTCACATATAAACCTAAATTGAACTCGTAATCAATTTCATTTAAACTTCTACCAAATCCATAACGAAATCAAGATAGAAAACAGATCTAATAACCTGAAAGCAACTGAAAAGCTATTTGGATTCAATGCCGTAACAATAACCAGCTTATAATTGACACGAATCCGAGAGCCGATAGAAGCAATAGAAGAAGAAGATGCATTTGAATTAGAATAGAGATTGATCATCATACTGGAATCAGGATGAACCCTAGAAATCACGACTGTCGAAAGAGCTTGAGAAACCCTAGAAATTTGTTAAAATGACGCCTTCTGATGGTGATAGTAGATTGGGGAATAAAAGAGGAAAAGCATCTCATGTGCATCGCCGGTGATTCGCGTCGGAGATGAGTGACGATCGACCGGATTGTGTCTTTCCGGCGGCAGGATCCGAATTTTGGTGAACTAGGATTGCGACGCAATGCGTCGGGGATTCTTTAGTTATAACTAAGTCGATCTAGGACCCGCACGTTATGTTAAACCTGTCAAACGGGAAAAAAAATAGACGATGGAAAACGTTCACCCACACACGCACGTTGCATCGTGTTAACTCACAAAATTTAGAACGAAACGTAAAAACGTTAAGCCAAAGACACACGTTGCGATGTGTTAAATCACAAAATTTAGAACCAAGCATAAAGCGAAAAATTTGCGGAAAATGAAAGCTATAAATGACCAAAGTTGAAAGTAAAAAAAGTTATGAGTATAGATTGCAAAAGATAAAAAGTTTTGAGTTAAAAGTAAAAAAAAAACAAATAGTTTTGAGTTAAAAGTAATTTATGAAATACTTTTGGGTGAAAAGTAAAAAAAAAAAAATCTTTTTTTTTGGAAAACCCCCAAAGCCAACGTTACGACAACCATATGCATATCCATTTTTTCTTTGGAAAACCCCCAAAGCACACCTCGCGTTGTAGCGGGGCGTAAAACAGTGTCAAATAGTACTAATGTCACACAACCGTCATCGACCACCAACACTGACTCAACCTAGGATATGTGTGTTGCGACGAACCTGTCAAACATGGAAAAATAGAGGCAAAAGCGTTGAACCACACATGCACGTTGCGTTATATTAAGTCGAAAAATTTAGAAATATACGTAAAACGAAAATTTGCGGAAGATGAAAAGTATAAGTGACAAAAGTTGTGAAGTTAAATTGCAAATAATGAAAAGTTTTGGGTTAAAGTTAAAAAAACAAATTATATAGGGTTAAAATTACAAAAGGTTAAAACATTTGGGTTAAAAGTAAAAAATCAAGTTTTTTTTTTTTTGAAAAATGTGCAAAGCACAATGTACAACTTGTTATGCACAATAACTTTGCTAATTTATAATATATAATTGATGGATGAATTTGGGGAATTTGGTGATTTAGAACCGAAGTGGTGAAAAATAGAAGAATGGTATACGGGCCGTATAACAGTATACGGCCCGTATACACCATGTGTAAATAAGTTTTCCCATGTGTTAATATTAGGACCCTAAATAATTTGTTTTATTTAAAATGTTTTAAATTAACAATTTACAATTTCGAATAATATTTTATTAGAAAAATAGAAGAATGGTATTCGAAATTTAAAGTAGGATAAAATTTAATATTAGCTCATTATTCATTTAATTAATATAAGATAAGTTTGGAAGTAAGGCGAGAAAATCATAAAATAAATTCCTACAATGAACGACATGTGTCATACATTAATGTTTTATTATATAGTATAGTATAGATAAAAATTTAGATTGATATAAATAGATTGTTTTGTTGTAACAAAATTTGTTAACGAAGTCTCAATAAATTTAACATTACTTTTTAAAAGCCCGTCGCCGACGGGCATCTTAGCCGTCGCCGACGGCTTACATAATTTCAGTCTGCTGAAATTTCAAGTTTATAATTTTAACTAACCGTCCATCCCGGAAGCCCGATTCACGGTTCCATTGAGTTCTTATGAGACTAAGTAAGCCGTGTAGGGATAGAACAAATTGATAGTAAATGGTTGTGCGTAATGGTATGAAACAAAAGACGAATGTATGAAGTGAAACTCGAAATGTAAGAATGTGAATAAGTAATATGGACTAATGAACTATGATGTGTTGAAAGCTTATGATCCGTATTAAATGTAAACATGACATTGTGTAGATGGCTGATGCAAGCAACGTTAATGATGATGATGATACTATTCGTCAAGAAGCATTATTCAACAAGGTCACAGAAGTGGCGGAAGGGATGATCCGTGAACGCGGTCTAGGACAGGCATCAAGGCAAGTAATAAGACGAATTGACTCCTGGTACGTAAACTCAACGCGTGGATGTATGAAATGGTATAATTAGGCAAGTGAAAGAAAATTCTAAATGAATATAATAACAACATGGTAAGGAAGTTTTAAAAATGTAACACGTGCCCAAACTTAATTCTTCGGGCATAATGTGGCGATTACGCGAAGACACGAAACTAGTACGTGGATTGTGTACCTGGCCAGTACACAAGAAACGTATGACGTTCGTGAGACCGCGGTAATTGTTACAGGTATGTCCGTTAGAATTGGGTAGCAGGTGAGCGTATGGGTGAAATGAGTAGTAAGACTCTCGGGAGATTGAGAGTACTACGTAAGAGTAAAAAAAATGCAAGTGATAAGAATAAAATGTTGAATCCGTAAGAAAGTACGGATCAACAATGTATGAATGCAATGCTTAAATCCGCGGGACGGATTCAAGGAATGAAAGATAAGAATGCAATGCTTGAATCCGCGGGACGGATTCAAAGAATGAAAGATATGGAATCCGCGAGACGGATTCAAGGAATGAAAGGCATGAATGCAATGTTCAAATCCACGAGACGGATTCAAGGAATGAAAGGCAT
Source organism: Helianthus tuberosus (assembly GCA_030545235.1). Classification (NCBI taxonomy): domain Eukaryota; kingdom Viridiplantae; phylum Streptophyta; class Magnoliopsida; order Asterales; family Asteraceae; genus Helianthus; species Helianthus tuberosus. The sequence continues at coordinate 3,346,434 of CM060360.1, read as the reverse complement.
GAATGCAATGTTCAAATCCGCGAAGCGGACTTAAGGTATAAAGACGAAAACTAGTCTACATAAGAAGAGTCAATAGTTTGACCATGATTGCGTCAAACAAGTCATATAAGTAAATGTAAAGCAAATGAACAAAGGAACGATAAGATTGAAGATATTCGAATGTGAAGTAATTACGTACCAAACAAATAACTGTTCCTTAAGTGATATGATTCAGTTTATGTTTGAACTTCTATATATATATATATATATATATGAATATATTTATGCAAATGCGTTTCGTACAAGAATGGTCGAGAGGACAAATGGGTCATACGGGTCAGATGGCGATCGCCATTTGAACTCGGTAGCTAATGTTTTGATTGTTAAGTTTCATACTCATAGGTAAGCTTGATGAATGGACGCGCAATGTCACTAACCGGAAAGGAATAATTACCGTAAGGTATGGATAACGAATCAATGGAATTTACTTCCGTCAGGTACGTATAAAAAGGGTTGTAACTTTAGTATGAGGTTATGACTCGACTAGAGAGGAATGCGTCAGAGTAGAATATGTATATACAAAATCGTAATGAAAAATGTGAAGTGAACTTCTAAATGTTCGTAATGATCGTCGGGTGGTATTGAACCTAAATGCTCATAACTGTGGAAATTCTGATAGAATATAAGAGACGGCAAGTATCGTTAAGAAATGCTAACTTTGATGCTCGGCTTGTTGGCCATGTTCATTTGAACAAGATATTGTAGAAAAGATACGCATGGCATGAATAACAATAGTAACCATGGAAATAATACTTAGTCTTCGAATTAAGTACGAATAAGTAAGTTTAAGAAGGCTGATTTTGATTGAAATAATAAGTCTTTGAATGATTATAGTATGCATATGATAATGTATTGACCCCCCCCCCCCTAATGAGTTTAAAGGCAATCAAAAGTAATGATAGAAATGGAATGTTTGGGATGGCTCGTGGTGAACAACATGAAAGATAGCATAGGATGTATGAGCAGTATGAAATAAACCAATTTATTTCGATTAGCAAATATATAAATGTAATATGCTTAAATAGGAAGTTAGAAATAAGCTGCAGACTTAGGATTGTACGATTAATAATTGTATACAATTGGAATAAATTCGATGAAGGTAACGCTAGTGATGATATGTGCTAAGAGCTAGTATTATAAAGTAAAAGACACTAATAAGAGCTCTGGAGCAGAATCTAACATAAGTATTGTGGATGAACAAATTGAAAATGGGGTAAGAATAGAATTGGTTTGGTTTGAATGAAAAAGGTTTCGGGGACGAAACCTCATTTAAGGGGGGTAGACTTGTAACACCCCAAAACCGAATTATTAATTTGCTAGTTTGTTATCATGTTTAACAAAAGGAGGTATAATAACTAGGTTAGTAAACCTAGTTAAATGCCTAGCAAATTAAGTAAAGGAATGAAACATGTGGCAACTATGATGGGTGATAAACTTGAGGGACTAGGATTGCCAAATTTGAAACTGAAATTAATTAAAACAAAAATTAAATCACACACACACACAAGGTGTGTGTTGCGATCGTACAGGAGAAGGGAGCAAGGGGTGTGAACCCTAAACCTCAAGAAATCATCAAATTAAAAGGGAAATTGAAGGCTAGTTGACTGCATGAATTAAGAATGGTGATCACCTAAGTATTTCCTACATCAAGTAAGTCGAATTTTGCAATTTGGTGATGTTTGATTTAGTGGGTTTAGTGTAATTTGTGAATGTAATGCTAAATCTAATATGAATGATGGTTGCTATGGCTGTGTAGACATCAAGATATGAATAAATGTAGAAGAGTTAACTGTCATTTTCGTCTCTATGGTTTGTTCAATTATGCTAGTTCAGAAGCGGTGTAAACGAGCTGGGCCGAGCCCGAGCTCGACCAGGCTCGAGCTCGGCTCGTTAGGTTTTTATGGAGCTCGAGCTCGAGCTCGGCTCGGTTCGAGCATACTTCTTTGAGCTCGAGCTCGGCTCGCAAGTAAAACCCAGAGCTCGGCTCGACTCGGCTCGAACTATTTTGAGAACAACCTTAAACGAGCTAAAAGCTCGACTCGAACTCACTTCAACATCGCTTAAACAAGCCAAAGCTCGGCTCGAGCTCGGCTCATCAATGTTATCATCATTATTAATATATTATATATAAAAAAACTAAAATTTTGTTTGGGCTCGTTTAGGCTCGCGAGCCTAAACAAGCTTTGTATTTCAGGCTCGAGCTGGGGCTCGTTAAGGCTCGGCTCGTTCGAGCTTTTAACCGAGCCGATCACGAGTAGCTCTCGAGCCTCTAGGCTTGTTTACACTCACTTTAGACCAAATATTAGATTTGTATCATTTCGGTCCTTGACATTCTTGAAACATGTCAGTTCTGTCCAAAAAAATATGAGTTAATTGTCATTTTCGTCCCTATGGTTTGTCCAATTATTCTGTTCAAACTTAGATTTTTGGATGGAACTGGCATGTTTTAGGAATGTCAGGGCTGAAATGGTACAAATTTGAAATTTGGTCTGAACCGACATAATTAGACAAAACACAAGATTCATGAAAATAGCCCAACACGCAAACCGAACTTAATTTGACTATCATCTGTATACCGCGTAATCCACTGTTTGCAGAATAATTGAACGCGTTCTTCGTGTTCATTTGTTCCCAACACGCAGACCGAACTTAATTTGACATAATCTGCATACAGCGTAATCCACTGTTTGCAGAATAATTGAACGCGTTTTTTGTGTTCATTTGTTCACCAACCGGAGTCTTACGTGTCACTGTGTCAGCTTGTTATTGCTCACACACCCTTTAGATTCCCGAAAGACACCGGAATATTCCCGGAGATTCTGTTGTGTGAAATGTTGAGTGATTGGTTTGAATGTAATGATTGTAGTACAGGGGAGGGGGGGAAGGAAGTCCAACTGGTTGACTTCTACAAGTCAATGGTATGAACCAAATTGCAAAGATAATGCCCAATTTTAGTTTTTTTATTATATTATTATAGGTTAATGTTATAATTTAGAATACACACTTTTAATGAAATCAATGATAAACGTGGGTTACATGTTTCTGCAAGTCATACTTGATGGACTAGTGAGGTCAACGGTTTAAGTCAGCAATCCGTTGACTTTTCACATTTGAGGTTGACAAACTGAACCATCTGGTTTAATTTATATCCCTACATGAAGAAACAAAATGCAAAATTATTCTGGTAATTAAACAAATTAATTACTTTAAGACAATTTTATTTGATACATCTTTCAAATAGTTAGCTCTTGCGACTAGCTTGGTTGCGACCATTGTTTAACTTACAACGACAGTGTCCAGCTTTCAGCTTACAGACTAGCGTGCACACGTGTTGAATGTGTAGCCCGTGGCCAATGTGTTTTTCGTACTGTATTCATTGAAGTGCATGCATCAACACCGTTGCAATAGTCTCCCATTTCATGAAGAGCAGGGAAGTGTTGTTTGTGCATTCAAGAATTTCATTTAGCGTTAAACTCGAGGTTCTGGTATGTGTTTCATGTTACCAGGAGTTTGTTTAGGATGTTTCACGTCTATGCTTTATTAAAAATTTCGAGTAAACGTCAGTTTACAATGTTGTAGTTAGATTCGCCTGACACTTTTGGCCACTTTAAGAAACCTTTAGACATCTACATCCTTTAATAAATATATTTCACACAAATCCACTTTTTCATCAAAATACATGAAAAAAAATATATTATCCACACTTGTTACCTATAAAAAAAAAACTATATTATTAGCAAAACATTAATTAAACTCGTAGACAGAAGCGAAATTAATGTTAATTACCCAAAATACCAACCTGCCCATTGATTAATAACAAAACATCGATTAATAACTTTCATACTATATATACATATAATAATTACATATTCAATAGATAATGAAATACATATATTAATTACATGTCCAAAGGTTTCTAACCATAGGGTTGTAAAATGACTTACTCTAAAAAATAAGTTGGGTCTTAAGAATAGTGGTGAGATCTTGCAAAGACTAGTAGTTGCAAGTCGTGCTTATACACAATATAGCATAATGTCCTATTTGACACAACAAAGCGAAATGGCCACCCATGGTGTTGGTGGCAATTTTATTCATCAAACAGACTTTAAACTTAATAGAGCATTACCTTTTACAATACCATACTTGTATCCCTAAATGAGAACAAGAAGAAATAAATACAACACACAAAAAGAAGAATGAAATCCAACTTACAACTATGGTCCTGAAACCCTTCGCACTTTTGCAATGAACACCATCACTTTCACATAAACCCAATTCTCAAGGCTATTCATGACGTGAAAAAAAGCATGTCTCCCACGGCGATTAACAATTAAAGCAATACACACCATCCAAAATCCTGTAACAAAACCAGTGGCCCCTCCGATATAAAACCATCTTTGAAGATCATCTATGCCTTCCCCGCCTTCCATACTTTCACGACTGACGGGTGGACCTTCTAATACTTTATCTCCTGGACAATATTTGGTCAAGGGAAGTCCGCACAATCCTGCATTTCCGGTGTACCTTGAAGGATCAAAGGACTGGAGTTGAGTGCTAGATGGAATTCTTCCTGACAAGCTATTATACGACACATCTAGATAGTTTAGCAAGGTCATTTGAGACATGCTTGATGGTAGTCCTCCTCTAAGATTGTTTCTAGATAGATCCAAAATTAGAAGTTCTTTCATCTGACCAATGTTTGATGGGATCTCTCCAACTAGAGCATTCATTGACAAATCGAGTGCAATCAATTTATGAAGATCGGTTAGTTTATCTGGGATTTTTCCTGTTAAATTGTTGCTTGATAAATTGATGATCTTTACCAGTTCTAGAGTGCTTCCAAATTCACGCAAACTTCCTTGCCACTTGATCATGGAACGGTCAACGTACATGATCCCACTACGGTAATCAAAATGCATACTTTGGCTGAATAATCCATCTTGAACCATGGAAGTTAGATTACCGAGACATGAGGGGATGGCTCCCTGGAGTTTATTCATTGACAAGTCTAGAATTTGTAGACGTTCTAACTGACATAAATGTGAAGGGATGGTTCCAATGAATTTATTTGATGTTAAGATTAGAGCATACAATCTCGATAACCTTTCCCCAAACCAACTAGGCACGTGACCAGAAAACTTGTTGGCCCCCAAATTCAAAAAGGATAACCGGGTGAAATTCTTTAAAGATAAGGGTAATTTTCCTGAGAAGCTGTTATTGTATAAATACAAGACCTCAAGATTGATCAAAAACTTAATAGAAGTAGGAAGCCTTCCAGATAGATTGTTATATCCCAGACTAAGAATTTGTAGTGTTTTGAAATTCCACAAACAGTCTGGAATTGGTCCAGTGAATGCGTTGTGTGAGAGATCAAGAAAGAACAAATACCCATCAACAATTTGGCACAAAAAGAAGATTTGTCCAGATAAATTATTTTTGGATAAGTCTAGCTTGATTAAATTGGAAGGAACACTCTGTATATGACCATAAAAGTAGTTGGAACTCAAATCTATGGTTGAAGGATATACAGGGTCAAAATTGGAAAACAAATCTGTTACTGTCCCAGTAATATTGTTGAAAGCGATATTTAAATCAATCAAACGAGAAGGCCACGTGTTCCAAAAATCTTCTGGAATTTTATCTGAAATTCCGGTATTGGAAAGATCAATACCTGAAAGATTTTTCATTGTTTGAATCCATTTGGGGAAACGAGGTCCTAGCTTGCAAGAACTCAAGTCAATAACTTTTATGCTGGAAATGCTTGACATTTTAGATTCTAAAGGAACTCCTTCGAGTGAATTGTTTGAAAGATGAACATGTAAAATATTTGACTTTTCAATATTTTCGGAGATAGCACCTTTAAGAAAATTGGAAGAAACGTCTAGTGTTTGAAGTTTGGGTAGTTGCCACACCTTATCACTTATAGTTCCATCTAACTGATTATTAGAAAGATCTAGCTCTTGTAGGGATGAAAAATTTTGAATATCATCTGACACTGACCCTATGAATTGGCTCTTGTAGGCACCCAAAAATTGTAAATTAACTGATGTGCATCCAGACAAGTTACTCAGAAAATCAGGTAATTTGATAGGCATTAAGTTAAAAGAGAAAGTCAAATCTTCCAAACTACAGAGATTTCCAAGATATTTGGGAATCCCATCTAACATGTTCCCAGAGAGATCAAGAAGTACAAGTGCATTGCTGGTTAAAGGGAACAACCAGTGATACATGGATGAGTTGAGATTGTTTTCTCTGAGAGAAAGGGTAACAATAGATGAAGAAAAAGAAGAGTTGACATATGAATAAGAATACGGGTGCATCACATGGGAGAGGTCACATCTATCTAAGTCTAAAGATGATAGTTTTTTAAGACTTGAAATCACATTTACCCAGTTGTCTACTTTGCCCAGAGATGTACCTGACATGTCAAGTCTATCCAACTGAGAAAGATGAGACAGCGAGTCTAGGTTTTCAATTGTGCAATTACTCAGAGATTCAAGTGAAAGCTCTTGCAAGTTTGTGAGGTTTCCAAGTTCTGAAGGAATGGTTCCACTAAAATCATTTGAACCAAGGCTAAGATTCCTTAATTGGGTCATGGAACCAATGAACATGGGAATCGTTCCATTAAACCTATTCCCACCAAGGTCAAGATACCTTAATTGGGTCATGGAACCAATGAACATGGGAATTGTTCCATTAAACGAATTCAAAGAAAGATCAAGATAATTCAAGTAGCTTAAGTTAAGCAATGAAGGACTAATCTTGCCTTCAAGATATCCATTGCACAAGTCAAGACTTGTGACACGGGATTGGTTGTTGCATGTGACTCTGCTCCAGTAACAACAATCATTGGTTGCTACTTTTTCTTCTTCTTCTCCGGGTGCCCATGTATCGAGAAGGCCGTAAGGGTCATGATGAATGGTTGATTTGAAATGAAGAAGAGCTTGTCTCTCCTTTTTCGTACACTTACCGGTACGAGGGGAAGTGGGAGGTGGTGTTAGATACCAGTCAAGGGCAGTTGTAGTGGTAAATGTTTCCAACACAAAGAGTGTAAGAATAAAGAAGAAAATAGGATGGGTAAAATGCTTATGGTAAATCTTATTTGCCATTTTTGTTGTATCAAATCTTAAATGTTGGATATATAAACAAAGATACTCAGCTTTATATACACTCCAAGTTTGAAATACCCTACCTCATATTGGATGTATGTAAAACAAAGTTTGTGTTGATTTTTCAAATAAGTTAATTTTCTTTTTATTTTCCTGACCACATAATGGAATAAGTAATATTTTTTCAGATAAGTTGATTATCTTTCTATTTTCATGACCACATATATACGTGCTTAAAATTTATGTGGAATTAGACGTCCAAAGACTCAAGTCTTCACAATTTGTCTCTGATTAAAGAATACAAAGTTGGTTATGTCAAAGACTCAGAAGTCTTCACGCGTTTTCTTCAAACCCAATTGATACGTTGGAACAGTATCTTTCAACTTTTAAGTGGTGGGTATCCAGATGACTTTCACTAGGGGAGGTCGTCAGTTGGAGTCTCGTTTTTTACAAAATGTGTGTGCGAACCATGGGTTTTACTACAGTGGGCCTCTTTACCATAGTGGACCTTCGGGCGATGGATTTACTCTAGAATTGGTGACGAGCCAGGTCACCAGCGCCGTCTGCGATCGCGGACGTGGATGTACCCGGGTAGCCGGACCTTGTTGGCCTAAATGTGGAGCACATATTGTTTCGGTTAAGTGGTAAGTGTGTGTATAAATAGCGTGGAGCACAAAATGCATAAAAAACTTGTTAACAAATGTAGAAGCTTGTCTCAACTTCATACGGTCAAGTGGTATATATGTGCATGTAAATAGTACACAACACATAAAAAACTAATTGACAAATAGTAAGTCTTATATTAATCGTTAAAGACTCATAAGTCTTTATATATCTGTTTTGTATATGTTACCGGAACGATCATATGGTAAGGTCATATTATGGTTTTGATCAGTTCTTTTCAAATCTTACATCGAACGTCCCACCTTTACGGGTAGTCATTTTAACTTACCAACATTCATAAATTTAGTAAAAAAAGCTTATTAAGTGCATGTAACATCAACTGATTTTTAACTTAATGTTTAGTGTTTGCAACTAGTCATTACATGACTCAAAATCAAGAGACAAAAAGGTTTTGAATATATAGAAATCAAGTAACTTGATATTGGTTATACAGAATAATAATGCTATACGGAATCAAAAAGAATTACAAAATTATCAGGAAAAAGAATAGCTTTTTATATCACAATAACTATGCTTACAGCTGCAACTCTATCTGTAGCCACCATAAGGTTGCTGACCATAACCGCCGCCTCTGCCCATCATCGGATTATAATTTCCAGGTGGCATAAATCTGGCGGCAGGTGGCGCTTGCATCTGAAACCCTTGGCCATTGTTCATTCCCATACCCATATTTTGAGGCATATTGTTCATTCCCATTCCCATACCCATATTCTGAGGCATATTGTTCATTCCCATACCCATATTTTGCGGCATATGGTTCATTCCCATGGGCTGGTTTAGACCTCCGTAACCACCTCCAAACCCTTGCCCTGCACCCATTCCCATTCCCATTGCTGAACCCGCCATGGGGTTGGATGCGGGTCTTAGAGCACTTGCACCAGCACGTCCAATTCCAGAACCCGAACCCATGGCCTTACCCATGGTTACATTTGAAGTCGCTGGGGTTTTGCTTGGTTTTTCCATTCTCTTTTCTTTACGGTTTATCGCCTCAAAATCGATTCCAATGTCAGATAACGGGTTTGTTTTAGCTGCACATCCGAAAATAGTGTCATAACTCAAATATATATACACACACGCACACATATTCAGGGTGCAGATCATGAGAGAACTACATAGCTTCTTACTTGAGAACTTGAGAGAACCACTACCAACCAAGCAAATTTTTTTCTCTTTTCATATTAAAGAGTAAATTACGTTTTTGGCCCCTGTGGTTATATCAGTTTTACTCTTTTGGCCCAAAATAAGAATTTCTAACAGATTTGCCCCCATGGTCCTTATATCTAACTGTTTTGGCCCCTAAATCTAACCAACCCCTAACTCAGGTTACTTTATGGGTCACATGCATTGCACATGATGGGCATATTAGTAATTTCCCCTCCCCCTCTTTAAAATTGATAAAACCACAGGGACCAAAATGTAATTTACTCTAAATAAATAAACTTATTTAACACAAATTCATCCATGTTCTTCACTTTTTACCCAGATCTCATCATCTTCAACCATCATCATCATCCCCTCATCCTCCACTTTTTGCACTGCAAATCCAGATGAAGAACCATCATCATCATCATCATCCCCTCATCCGCAGCAAAATAAAAAAAACCCATAATTAAATCCACAGTTCAGTTCCAAATCTTCATGAACTTGAACAAATAAAAAAAACCCAAATTCAAGAATCATCATCTGCATCTTGAACAAAATAAAAAAAAACCAAAAGTTTCATATCAATTTTAGATCTTCATGAACATCATGAACTTGAACAAATCAAAAAAACAATAATTAAATCAACAGTTCAGTTCCAAATCTTCATCAACTTGAACAAATAAAAAAAAAAAAAAAACCGAAATTCAAGAACAAGAACCCATCATCTGCACATCATCATCTTCAATCTTCATGAACTTGAACAAATAAAAAAAAAAACCCAAATTCAAGAACAAGAACTCATCATCTTCAATCTTCATGAACTTGAACAAATAAAAAAAAAACCCAAATTCAAGAACAAGAACTCATCATCTGCACATCATCATCTTCAACCCCTGATCTTCAAGAACAACCATCATATTCAAGAACACTTCAATTCCAGAATCAAACATTAACAGATCAGTGTTTGTGTTCGAATGAAACCCACCAAATCCGATTCGAATCAAACATAAACAGACCTGGGTGGTTCAGATTCGTTAAACCACCACCATAGACCCCCAAATCCGATTCGAATCATTGCACATTCAGAGCTCCGTTACAAACATATACATATAAACATCGATTTATAGATACAGAGCTCCGTTTCAAACTTCAATGGCGGCATCAAACTACCGTTACCTCTTCAACAACCGACAACAAACTATTACCACAGACTCAATCTTCGAGCTCGAAGAATCCGACATCTGGAACGTGACGTCATCGCCGGAGTTTCATACATGGGTTTTAGTTCAATGAAAGCTGAAGAAGATGAATTAAGGAAGAAGAAGATGAATTAAGGAGAAGATGAAGTGAAAAAAAAATATCTAGGGTTTTATAGTTATACAGACATATTAGGGGTGGTGAAATGACCTTTTTAGACATCATGTGCAATGCATGTGACCCATAAAGTAACCTGAGTTAGGGGTTGGTTAGATTTAGGGGCCAAAACAGTTAGATATAAGGACCATGGGGGCAAATCTGTTAGAAATTCTTATTTTGGGCCAAAAGAGTAAAACTGATATAACCACAGGGGCCAAAAACGTAATTTACTCCATATTAAATGTTTATTATTGTAAAAAGTTTAGGAAACAAATATGTGTAGATTCACGAGCTACATATATGTAGCTCGTGAAGGTATATATATATAGCTCATACAAGGTATATATGTATGCAGTTCGTCAATCTACATATATTGTTTTTTTACTTTTAAAAATTCCATAAGAACTAGTAGCATATAAAATAATAAAAATAAAATTAAAATTTCCACTTGGTTGACTGGCCTTTTTTAGTCATGACAATATACTATAAAAGTCTTCTGGAAATCGAGCCCTTTAAAAAAAAGAGTGTTGTTCAAAAAAGCATTTATCAATAAAGTGTCGTTCAAAAACTATTTACTAAAATAGTGTATTTTTTGGTATAAAGTGGCATTTTTATCCCTATTATTATAAAAACAAATATAATAATAATAATAAATAATTAATTAAAAAAACTGTTTTTTTCCTTTGCAGGTTATAGCCCTCACATGATCCCTTCCCTGCATGTATATGTATGTGTACGCTATAAAAAAACCGTATTATCTATATAACAAAATAACTCACATCCATCGATGTTCAAATTAACGAGCCCACGGTTCAACGTATCAGTCCAAACAGTGGATTTGGTCTCGAACTTTTCTTTTGCAGGCTGTTGAGGAACTATAGCAAGTGCACCTGTTGATGCAGTGACAGATGGTGGTTGGGTGGCCTTGGAGGTATTTGACTGTAACTGTGGCTGTTGATAGAAACTTGAAACCGAGGCAGCTGGCGGTGTTGGAGCTGATGTAGGTTGACCCTGAGGCTGGAAACCGCCGTAAACGTTATTATTAGGTTGACTGGATTGACCATTGGAATTGGGAAACCCTAACTGTGAGACGGTACCCGACTGAGAAGAAATACCACCAAGAGATGCATTTTGAGTAGACGGGAAACCAGACGACACATATTGACCACCCTGAGTCGACGGGAAACCAGATGATAAAACAGATTGACCATTCTGAGCTGCCGGGAAACCAGGTGGTAACACAGATTGACTGCCCTGAGGTGGAAAACTAGACAGCAGCTCAGATTGACTGCCCTGAGCCCCGAGGAGACTAGTCGGCAGCATAGATTGACTGCCGTGAGCCACCGGGAGACTAGGCGGCAACATGGATTGGCTGCCCTGAGTCGCTGGGAGACTGGGCGGCAGCATAGATTGACTGCCCTGAGCCGCTGGGAGGCTGGGCGGTAGCATGGGTTGACTGCCCTGAGCCGCCGGAAGACTGGGCGGCAACATGGAGAGACTACCATGAGACGCTGAGAGGCTGGGAGGAAACATGGATTGACTTACCTGAGCTGCCGGGAGACTGGGCGGCAATAAAGATTGAGTGCCCTGAGCCGCCGGGAGACTGGGCGGCAACATAGACTGACTGCCCTGAGCCGCCGATAGACCGGGCGCCACCATAGATTGACTGCCCGGAGCCGCTGGGAGAGTGGGCGGCATCATAGATTGACTGCCCTGAGTCGGGATACCAGATGGCAACACAGATTGGCCGCTCTGAGCTGGAAAAGCAGACGACAACTCAAATTGGCCACCCTGTGACGACGGGTGACCTGAGGGCAGCATAGATTGAGATTGAATGCCCTGAGCTGGAAAATCATGTGGCAACTCAGATTGGCCACCATGAGCCGCTGGGAAACTGGGTGGCAACACAGACTGACCACCTTGGGCCGAAAACGTCGACGGTGGAATAGACTGGTAGCCACCTTGAACTGGAAAAGCTGGCTGTGGCTTTTGTTGACCAAATTGACCTGGATAACTAGTCTGGGACGTAGGTTGGTCAAATGGGGTCTGGTTAGGTTGACCAAATGGGGTCTGGTTTGGTTGACCAAATGGAGTCTGGTTAGGTTTATCAAAGGGGGTCTGGTTTGGTTGACCAAACGGGGTCTGGTTTGATTGACTGAACGGGGCATCGTTAGGTTGACCAAACGTGGTCTGGTTAGGTTGACCAAACGGGGTCTGGTTAGGTTGACCAAACGGGGTCTGGTTTGGTTGATCAAACGGGGTCTGGTTAGGTTGACCAAACGGGGTCTGGTTTGGTTGATCAAACAGGGTCTGGTTTGATTGACCAAATGGGGTCTGGGAGGGTTGACCGGTTTGAGAAGGAAAACCATTCTGCGTGGGTGGTCCAGTTGGGGGAAGTATACCTGCTAGAATGTCAACGGTTTGGTCAAAACCGTCACCAAATCCCATGTCATTCACCGTCGTTTGAGCAACTGTCTGAGGTGGTTCAGTAAACGGTGATTTCGACTGTGGAGCCGAGAATACATCAGTCGCAGCGACAGTGAATGGCGATGTTGACTGTTGAGCCAAGAATCCATCACTAGAAGGGACCGCTCTAAAAGGACCATCACCAAATGGATCATCAAACTGCTGCATAAAAAGTACAAGTATCAAACCATGAGTGTGTGAGTGTGCACACGTGTGTGCGTGTGAGTGTGTAGTGAGTTATCAAAGACGCACCTGAGTTGTTGGTGATGCAGCCACAAAGGTCTGACTAGGATTAGAGCTAGTAGGAGCAGGCGGTTCAGATGGCACAAGGGCCAATACATCTGAAGAGAAAGAGTCTGATAGAGAACCAAATAAGTCCACCTCAGCATTGCTTGACGCTGACGGGGCAGCTACAGCTATATCCGCAACAAACTTTTATTAAGTATATATTCAACAAGTATAATAAATAAGTAGCAATAAATTGTCCGGTACAATTGTACCAATAAACAAAGAGCAGTTTTACAGCGTTTTCATAACTAGGGGGCGCCCCGAGATTTTGTCCAGATAATTTTGGTTCAAGCCGGCTGCCCCAACACCAAAATATATATATTATTCATTTGTTATATTTTATTGATTTTAATATTGTAATAACAAACTGGAAACCATCTTATTACCTTCCATCGGGAGAAGCATCTTCAACTCTAGCATTGCTATCTCTGCAAACGAACATATTCATTTTTTTTTAATTTAACAAATAAACTAATGTGTAAAATAGTAATTTTAAAAAATTTTTAACAAAGAGATTTAGAAGGTTCTATGCATTTGAATACACTTCAAATGGATTTACCCGTTTAACCATTTATCTTAACCCATCTGACCCATTAGAGATAAAGCATAAACCAAACTGACATGTATATGTAAACGGGTCGAAAGTGCCACATATACTCAATCATTCAAAAACGGACAATTGAGCGAGAACAAACGAGAATTATTAGTCTGCCCGTAGTGGGGCGTTTTTTTTTTAAATTTCAAAAAAAAAAACCGCCGGAAAACGCCTACTCCTCCACTACAGGCGGCGTTACCGGGCGTTTTTTTGAAAAAAAACGGTTCCGGCGTGTTTATTAAAACGCTGAAATGGTGTTGGGGGGCGAGTTTCGACCGTTGACAAACGGTCAAATGTTTATTTATTTTTTTTTAATTCAAAATTTTACCCACTATATATATATCAACCCCTTTTCTCCATTTTTTTATAAAAATCCTCCTACTTTCTCTCCCACTTTCTTCTATTTTTTTTATAAAAAACACCCACTTTCTCCTATTTTTATACAATCATGAATCCATTCCGACACCCTTTTGGTAGCCCCGCAAGACCCACGAACCCGAACACAACCCAACCGCAAAACCCGTATAACCTTCAAGACATGGACCCGAGCTTTTTACCGTACGCGGCTTACTTGACTGGCGCCACTCCGTTTGTACCTCCCACCTACGACTATGGTCAAGCCGGCTGGTCGCAACCGTCACAACAACAACCCGACCTCGGCCACAAACGTTGGGAGATTATGAAAGACCGAGTGGCCGAAACCAAAAAGTTCAACGAGTTGCAAGAGGCGAGGCAAATGGAAAAGGACATTGAGTTTTTGTCCAAACCGATCGACCACCTCCAAGGCGACGCGTTGATCCTGGCGCAAATGCGTCGCCAAAAAATTCGAGAAAAATATGGACTTTAGATCATCTTTTTTTTTTTAACTTTATTTTTTTTCTGTTTTTTTTCTGTTTTTTTTTATTTTCTGTTTTTTTTTGGTATATTTTTTTTTCAAGTATTGTAATTTTTATTTTAAATTAATGAAGATTTTTATGTTTTAAATTAAAAAAAAATAATTGTCAAATGATTGCATGGGCGTTATTGGAATAATGCCCCACTACACCTCTTTTGCTATAATGCCCAAGTGTGACTAGGATGCCACGTGTCGTATAATGCCCCATGGTGGGGGCATTATTTTTGTTTACCACTACGGGTGGTCTTAGAGGGTTAACTACCTAGAAGAATGATGACCATCATCTCTATCAAAGCTTTGACTTTTTGCACCATAATCACCATCAATACTTTGACTTTTTCTGCGATACTCATCATCGCCATATCCATAGCGGTCTTCACCATCACGTCCATATGAATCCCTACCATAACCGTTACGATCTTCATCTCTACTTCCATATTGCCCGTCATATCGATCATCTCCAGAACCTCCGGATGTCTGGCGGAACCTACTTTGAAATATTATAAATGTCAATCCATTACAAATATTGTAAAAACTGCATTATTTCAATAATAATCTGAACATTTTATTAGATTATTTAGAAGGTTTTATACCTTTAGGTAGGTGTGCAGGATTCGGTTCGGTTATTAGCCTTAACCGAAACTGTAACCGAAGTCGCCGTCGTCATCATCATCATCATCATCATACTCAGTAAATCCCACCAATAGCAAAGCTAAGGTAGGGACTGAGGAGGGTAAGATGTAACCGAAGTCATCGGTTAATCTATTTTATTAACCATTCGGTTTTCGGTTAATTGGTTCGGTTTATTCGGTTAATTTGTTGGTTTTCGGTTCCGTTCGGTTAATTTCGGTTAATAACCAAACCAAAATTGGGCTAAAGTTTTTACTTAGAAATACATGGAATGGAAGTATAAATACATTAAATGGTAGTATAAATACATGAACATTGAGGTATATATACATGAATAGGATGTATAAATATATGAAATGGAGGTATAAAATATGAAATACATGAAACGGGGGTATAAAAACTAGATATATAAAAATTCTGAATGATTCGGTTCGGTTAACCGAGGGTACAAAAAAAAAATAACCGATAACCGATCTTTCGTTAATTCGGTTTTCAGTTAATTTCGGTTCGGTTTCGGTTAACGGTTCGGTTTTCGCTCACCCCTACTCTTAAGCATTAAAAAGACATTAAACAACATCCGACCCGTTTCCTTTTGAGCAATCTTTTATTTACCCTTTAGAGATAAAACATAACCCGAATCGACCGGCTTATAAGTGAGTCAAAATCGTTAAAAAAACTCAATTGTCCCTGCTGGCAGCAGCTTTTTCTCTTGCTTCTTGTATTTTCTCTTTATCGTTGACAAGAGCAACAAGACTTTGCGATTTCTTCCTTACGTTGCTCCCTTGATCCCTCCCAGTAGAATCGATATATTGAAAAGATGCCAAATTCTATCAAAATTAAAATATAAATTAATTATAACCTTCAAAGATGAAAACTTGGATACAAAAGTTTCAATGAAAAAAAACACACACCGATATTTGGTATCTGTGTTCTCTAATATCTTCGATTACACGTTCTGACCCATTTGCTACCAAATATTCAAGAACGGTCAAAGCCTGGTGCAGAAGTCAAAGTCTGTTGGTTAGAACATTATACTCAACATTGGGTATGAAAAACTATCCAAAAGCATAAATCTTGAAAATATGCATCTGTGAAATCATTAATTTGGATTTAAACCAAAATCTTTGAAATGTTGCGACTTTCATCCAAAGGTTTGTTTTTTCCGCATTTGAATTCAAAAAGTTTGAAATCTTGTCACTTTCATCAGACGGGTATTACCGTCTTTCTAGACCTTTTCTTATTAAACTAAAAACAATATAAGAAATAAAGATCCACCTCTATTGACTTTATTTCTTATAGTGTTTTTAGTTTAACAAAAAAATGTCTAAAAAGACCGTAATACCCTTAACTTAAACGGTGAAAAACGGACGGAGTTAACCAGTCAAGTGAAAATGGTAAGATTTCAAACCTTTTGGATCCAAATGTGAAAAAAAAAAATCTTTGAACAAAAGAACGCAAAGACACCAAAAAAATCATTTTCTCGAAGAAAAAATTACTCCAAGGGTATGTTTTGGCTCACTCTCTTTTCCATGACAAAACTACCCTTGACAAAAAAACCATGAGATATTTTAAGCATTTCCAGAAAAGGGTATAAATGTAAAAAACCTTGTACACGTGGCGCCAGTTCTTCCCAGTATCGCTGAGACCATGCGTAGTGGTTAGCTCAATAATGCCCCCACCATGGGGCGTTTTCTGCCATGTGGCAGTCAAGTCAGCATGGGGGCATTATTGGGCGTTATTGCAAAAGTGTCGTAGTGGGAATAATGCCCAATAACGCCCCTTCCAATCATTACACAATTATTTTTTTCTAATTAAAAACTTAAAATACTTTATTAAATTAAAAAAAATACAATACTAGAAATATAAAAACCTATTCAAAAGTAAAAAAAAAATTACATTTCCAAAATCTAATTAAAACAAATTAAAACTTTATGGACTGAAATGCAAAATCCTTTTTTAAAGACTTTTGAAGTTTAAATCTTTTTTTAAATATAATCAAAATGCAGGGACTAAAATGAAAAAACTTCTTCTTCTTCCTTTCACCCACAAGAACAACAACCTGCAACTTTTCTTTTTAAATCACCTTCTAATTAAAAATAACTAAAACTAATTTCTTTTCTTTTTTTTTAATTAAAACTAAGTATACACACATGGCAAGCTTCAATTGGGCAAAGAAATAGAGTTCCGGCGTTTTTCAAATCACGCCACATACAATTTTCTCAAAAATCACGCCCGAAAACGCCGGGGTGTAGTGGAGTCGGGGCGTGATTGGGCGTTTTTGTGCAATTTTTTTTATAAAACACGCCCCATTACGGGCGGTCTAAGACGCTTCCAAACAACTGACATGATTATTTGGTATTCATGGCTAAACATCAAGACATAAAATTAATATATTTTGGCATTAAAAAAATCATATAGTTCTTCATTTTCAAAAAAAAAAAACAAATAACAAGTGTGGCATACTAGTTTCTTGAAGCCTGTGCAATATCAACAAGATGTGTTCCGTGTGGGCCCCGTGACTCGTTGCTTGTAGCATTTAGAACCTTCTGTTCTATTGAAGGAACTTTAAGAACCTTCTTATTAACTCCTCTTTTACTACATAAAATAATAAAAACATTAGCATGCATAACATATGAGCTAGTACCGTAGTAATGGTTTACACGAAAAAATAATAATTATGTTACTTACATGTCCCTGAATGCCTTCTTCATTTTCACTTAGTGCCCACACGGGGAGACACATTGTCGACGATTATTCAGGTTCAGCTGGAAGAAAATGAGTAATGATTTTAATAAACACGGTTGTAATATACATACAACGTATATATGAAGTTTTTATAAACCCATCCATCTATAAATTCTATATTTGCACCAAGTAGTGGAAAAAACATATAGGTGAAATAATGGCACCGGAAAGAAGGATTGAAAAAACATATATAGCATTAACGACGTTTGAGTGGGGATATTGTCGTAATTTTGTTTTTCCTAAGCTAATTAATCTAACTGCACCTACACATACACTAATTTTATGATACCAAACACTAGAAAACTGATCATCTACAACTTGTAAACATAGTTATAGGAAATCACTTTCAAAACACATTGCCAAACACCCCTAAAATTAGATCACTATAGGTAAAAGTAGAGTATTGTTTATGTAGTTAATTATATAGAATTAATATTAAATCTACTCTGTTTATCAATTTTGAATAAACTGCAACTGCATAAAACATACTAATAGATTAAATTCTGCATCACCAGAACTCACATCCGCAAACGGATTCCAAATACTTTATTAACAGTTTCATAATTTCAATACCAAAACTGAATTGAAATGCAAAAAATAAAAACAGCCATTAAATGCAACAATTACATAACTTAAAACATGTAGTAAATCCACAACTCAAGATCAACAAGATTGAATCTTTAGTATGTTTTACTGATTGGCCAAGGACCTAGTGGACTTCACTATGCAGTTCATTGGGCCACAACCTAAACCGCACATCCTCTCCAAGTCAGCCATATCATCATCAAGTTCTCATCATCATTAGCAGCCGTTCTACTTTTCCTTCTCTTGAAGATCTCTTCAACTCGAGTCGCACACTCTTCTTCTGCTTTTCTCCTTCTTAATCATTCGTTTCAGGTTAGTACCGATTGTGATTATTCTGTGCTATCACCTACCGATTTCATGCTTGACAGTGTGATAATGTGTTCTTGATGGTGTGATGTTTAAAACCTACTTTCCTTGCTTGAGTGGTTCCTTTGTTTAACATACTTTTTGACAAATCTGTTTATATGTAATAGTAGTGTCTAAAACCCACCTTGAATGTGTAAATGATAAACAACGATTTCATGAAAAGTGTGATACTTGATAGAAATGCATGTGTAGCTGAACTGATAGGATGATGATGACAAACGGTCATGATAACGAGCAGTTGCGGACCTAGGAATTTTTTCAAGGGGGTGCGGAACATTTTTTAAAATTTTAAGGTCTATAAGTAAAAACATCAGTTCGTATCGGGTCGGTTCGAGTCCGGTCGGTTCGTATCGGGTCGGTTCGACGGGTGGGTTCGTATCGGGTCGGTTCGATGGGTCGGTTCGTATCGAGTCGGGTCGGTTCGTATCGGGTCGGTTCGACGGAACTTAGCACTAAATTTTTTTTTCCCGGGGGTGCGCCCGCCCACCTTGGACCACCATTATGTCCGCCCCTGATAACGAGTTAACGACCCATGTAAATGCTTCTGCTTAATGCTTCTGTGTGATGAACTGGGTTTTCCTATGAACGTACAACTGCTCATGCGTAAAGTACAACCTGGTCATGCATGTTAGTAGTAGTGTTAGAATAATTCTTGGTGATAATGATATTGTTAGGATAGTATGTTAGAATGTTACTGTTAGGGTGTTGTGAAATGATGATGATCATGACAGTTGATGCTTGTTAAGAATGGTATGAGTTTAATGACTTGTCTGGTGCAAATGTTTCAACAAAGTATGATTTTAAAACTCCTGGGTTTATGTCGCATATAAGATTTGGAACCTTGACTGCCATATTAAAGTGTAAATGCTATTTTTATGAAGACGGTAGTTACTTGTAACAACAGTAAATCTATTCTTGTATGATATGTGAGAAGAGTGACAATTGTTAAAAAGCTAAATGATAATGTGTCAAAATACGAGTGTAGTATGTATAAAAGAAGAGTTAAATGTCATTTTAGTCCCTGTGGTTTGGGTCATTTTGCCAGTTTAGTCCAAAGGTTTCATTTTTAACATGTGGGTCCAAAAAGGTTTCACAGTTGCCATTTTAATTCACTTGGTTAACTTCATCCATTTTTTCTGTTAACGAGAAGGCCAATTTGGTCATTTTTTATGTAATTCTGTTAACTAAAAGGGCAATTCAGCCATATAAAATGACCGAAATGGCCTTCTGGTTAACAGAAAAAATGGATGAAGTTAACCTAGTGGACTAAAATGGCAACTGTGAAACATTTTTGGACCCACATGTTAAAAATGAAACCTTTGGACTAAACTGACAAAATGACCCAAACCACAGGAACTAAAATGGCATTTAACTCTATAAAAGAATTTGGGGTGTGTTTAGAATCAGCCTAATCAAGCTAAATGTTTTCATGGTGGTACAACTTGATATGCTTAATGTACCATTCAGAAATGCACAGGTGAGAGAAGATAAATGACCATGTGATTGATTGAATAAAAATAGAATTTTGTCTTATCTGTTTTAATGCTAAAATGCATGTTTACCTTTTTGTTTGAGAATGATGCTGGGTGTTAGGGAGGGTACAACCATAATAGCCCAAGGTACAAGATGTGAATGCATGCATGAATGTTTGACTGATGCATGAATATGCTTTTGTCTTATTCGTTTGATTTGGGAAATGAGATTGGATTGTTGTCATTGACTGATCGCACAATTAAGAGGTCGGCCCCACTTGTCTCATTCGCACACTTTTGATCAGTCGCACACATGAATTCAATCGCACAATATTCCTTTTATTAAACTGACCACCTTTGTTTTTCTTATTTGGGCCTCATTGACTTTGGGCTACATAAACCCAGATGGGGCCGCACATGTAGTGGTGCACAAAAAACCCGGACCCGGGAAAAAAACCCGGAACCGGGTATTATAAAAACCGGGTTTTTTATACCCGAACCCAAACCCGACCCTACCCATAGGGTAGGGACCGGGTATTTATATTTGATCTAAAACCCGAACCCGGAACCGGGTTTTTTTATACCTGGTTTATACCCGAAACCCGGTTTTTATAAATACCCGGAACCGGTTTTTATAAATACCCAGAACTGGGTTTTTTTATACCCGGTTATATAGCTACCCTCGAGTTTACGTGCTTATTTTTATGTATGTTTCGGCATAAATTCAAGTTTGTTTACGTTTTGACGCTTTTTTTTAAATGGATCGTGCCAAATATAATACGTTATTGTGCTTATTTTTATTAATGTTTTTAGTGGGTCTACCGTCTACATTTGATCGATAAGCAACAACAAAAAAAATAAGTATCGAATTTAGATTTAGAAATGTCATTAAAATTTCAATAGACACCATCCACTAAAACATATTGTTGGTGCACTTATGTCTGTACTTTGTCTGTATTTCGTCATGATTCAAAACGATGTCTTGTGTTAGTCTGAGTTACGTCTTAGGTTTGTTTTTATGTGCATTCGATGTAAGTTTGACCAAGTCAACCATCCTCCTGGTTTGACTTGACCAAACAGTTAGCACATGATTGAAAGATGTTTGAGTCGAAGGATGGTCATCGAAGGATTACTTATATCCTTCGATGATGATGAGCTCGAAAGATATCCTTCGAAGGATGGACCACGAAAGATCACATCTTTCGTGGTACATGTTGATCCTTCGAGCTGTTTCTGGTCGACAGATGATCTTTCGATCAGTCTGTCTGATCCTTCGACCAGACGATCTGTGTCGGGTATAAATACCGTGTGTTGTGTTCACTTCAGTAAGAGACACAAGAGTAGAGAGAGACAGGAGCACACACACACTTTGAGAGTTTATAGAATACTTCTGTAAACATTGAGCTTGTAACCGGACCCTTCATTCGTATTAATACAAGTGGTGTTAATCGGTGAATCTTGCGTGTTTGTGTTTGTGCTTGTTCTCGTATAAAGTCTCGGTTGCATGCTAGCTTGGATTCCGCACTCGCTAGTGTGTTTGATATAACAAGGATAAGGTTTTATCTCATCCTCGAGAGGGACCTACAAGTGGTATCAGAGTCGTGGCTCTTTTCCTTGTTAAAAACCGAGATTTTGGGGTGTTTTTTGGACAAAAACTCTCTGGTTTAGCACTCGTTTTTACTGTTTTTCTCGCATTTCCAGACGTTAAAACATGTTTTAAACTTACCGGGTGTGTTTTTGGTCGGGTTGGGTAACTTAAAAAAAAAACTTGTTTTTAAGAATTTTGGTGATTTCCGGCCAAAATTCCGGCTTATCCGGTGACCGGTTTCTGGATAAGGTTTTCTCCGGTTTCTGTTTTTGGGCATTATTTTATTGTTTCAAATCTGGTTTTGGCAGAAAGTATGGTCTGAACATACCTTCTGCCGAAAGATTTCACCTACCCATCACCTTTTTCACCAACCCGTCGCTCTTTGTCAACTGTGTCAGACAAGATCGAAAGATATCCTTCGAAGTCGAAAGTTCATCTTTCGATCAAGGGATGTTCGATAGATAATCATCCTTCGAACCAAGGAATCTTTTCGAAACATACATCTTTCGATCTACAGGTCTTATTCGAAAGACAAGGATCCTTCGATTGGAGAGTCTTTCGAAGTCATTGCTCGAAACTCAACAGTGATCTTTCGAACATTGTTGATCCTTCGAACAAGGTTTGATCCTTCGATCCCAGTCTGTTTAAGTTTAACAAGTTTGTGTTTTACAGGTCTTTCGATCAAAGATCCTTCGGCTGTTTGTTATCCTTCGAAATTTTATCATAGTTTGTGAAATTTTTTTTTAAATGGGAACTAACGGTCAGTGGGATCCAACCGCGTGGACTCTAACATCTATGACTCCACAATCATCAGCTACGCAATCATCAGCTACGCAATCGGCGTCAGATTTCAACAAAACTGCCTGGATGCAAGCTATTGCCCCACCTCAAGCTGCAATGATCACTGCAAATCAATGGGCATTGGTCACAAATCAAAACAGCAGCATTCAATCTATGATGCAGAACGACAGTGAAACTGGTACAAGCACAAAACCGCCAAAGCTAAATCACATCAATGATTGGGGATGGTGGAAAGAAAGGCTGAGAACTTATGTTCAGGGGCAAGGTCAAGACCTATGGATGTGCTTCTTCACCGCATTTGAACATGATTTGGAAGTTGCAGGATCTAATCCAGAAACTTACAGCACTTTGTCTGAAGAAGATAAGAAGAAATTTGAGCTAGAAAAGAAAGCATTCATGATTCTCACACAAGCTCTTCACAGAGACATTTATCACCAATTTGTTTACTGCACGACTACTAAAAGCTTGTGGGATATGCTCACGTTACGATGTGAAGGAAATGCTCAATCTAGAAAGATTAAGCAAGAATTACTGAAGAAAGAGTTTGAAGGATTCACGTGTATGGAGAATGAGACTTTGGCAGATTTATCTACAAGGTTCCATCACTTGTTGAGTGAGATGTTTGCTTTTAAAGTCACTGCCACTCCACAAGAAATGGTGAAGAGATTCGCTGACAGCTTACCAGCAAAGTGGAGCAGTTATCTTGAAATTCTCAAAGAAAATGGTGTTCTAGACACAATCACCGTTTATGAGTTGATTCAAAGATTGGAGAACAAGGATGTAGAAGAAAAGCTTAAGGCAAAAAGAACATTGACTCCTCAAAATCCAGAGATGTACTTTGGGATTGCAGGAGGTATCAGTGGAGAAAAACCAGTCTCTCAACATGCAAAGCTTCAAACAGCCTTCATCTCAAACACTGGTCCTTCCACAACAAGTCAGTTTAATCCTTCAGCATACACGATGATGTATTCAAGACCAGATTCCTCTTCTTCTTCAGCTCAGCAGCAACAACCGCAACAGCAAGGGTTTTATGGAAGCTCTTCAAACTTTCAAGCCACTTCCAATCCAAACACAGTCAGATTAGACACTTCCAACTTTTCCAAAGTCAGTGTCGAAATAGCCAAGGAGCATATGGAGATGTTGAATACCTTGGTTAGTGCTTATAGTGGATTGATCGCAGGTCAGATTGGGAATATCAATCTAACCAATGAAGATTATCAGCAAGTGGATAAAGAAGAGTTTGAAATGATGGATATCAAATGGGCTCTTGCTAGTGCAATTCGAAGAGCAAAGGAGTTTATGGAAAGGATGGGGAGAACCAACTTGGAAAACAAGAAAGACACCAAGTATGGGTTCGACAAGCAAGCTGTCAAGTGCTTTAACTGTGGCGAACGGGGTCATTTTAAAAGGGAATGCACAAGACCAGCTCAGCATGGAAATCAAAATCCGTTCAGAAATCAAGGCAACCAGCAGAACCAGAACGGGAACAATGTTCGTACGTTGATACCTGTCAACAACCAAGGCCAAGCAGGGTCATCAAATGCCAACCGGGGGCTGGTGGTTCAAATAGATGAGGGTTGTGATTGGTCGCTTCAGCTTGGAGAAGGAGGAAATGGTGGAACAGCATGTTTTGCTGAAGTCGTAAAGGATTTAAAGCACGCCAGTGGTGGAGAATCTTCCACCAATGGTGTTGCATCTTCTGGAGATGAAGACAGTTCTGGTTATAGTGGAAGCTCAGATGAAGAATCCTCCACTTCAGGAAATGATCATGTGGATGAGACATCAAGTGCGTCAGTCGATGCAGATATTGATGAGCTTTTGGAAGAAGCTGCAGCAGGAACTGAAAGAAGATCTAATTTGATGGATCAAGCTGCTTACTCTTCGTCTTCTCTCCATTCAGCCTTTATGGCTAATGTCGACAGTTCATCAGGTCAGGTATGTGTCGATGAACCCACTGTAGTTAGCTGTGAAAATTGTGATAGTTTAAATGTTAAATATGCTGAACAGGAAAGTCAGTTTGAAATCCTATCCAAACACAATCAAGAATTGATTGTAGATCTTTCTAAAGCAGCTGAAGCTAACGTGTTTTTAACCAGAAATGAAAAGGAATTTAAAACAACAATTGCGTCATTAAGACATGATGTTTCAGAATTACAAAAAGCTGTTTTGCGAAAACAACATGCTAACAATGATCTTATAGACACAATTGAAAAGCAGATGGTAGAATTGGCAACCGCTCGATGTGAATGTGAAACAATCAAGCAGAAATTGGAAAGTTATTCCAATTCCCGCTATGTATTGGATCACATTATTGATGTTCAAAAGAAAAAGGGGGATAAGAAGTGTATGGGATTCAAATCATGTCCTCCCCCAATGAATCACAATTACTCCAAATTGCCTGATGACGAGGATATGCCCCGTTTTGAACCTACTGTGCCACTCGGTCTAGATGACTTTGCAGCAGGCCTCGGGTTCACAACTGGTACATCATCCTCGGGTCAATCAGAATCTGAGAAAAGTGTGACAGATTCATCGTGTGTTAAGGAACAGAGTCCTCCCGTTGTTGAGGATACTGATTCTTCGGATGATGAATCTGATGTAATTGTGAACCAACAGTCTAACTCGGTTACAACAGATATTCCAATCGAGAATCACATCCTGTGTGATCCACCAGTGAAACCGAGTAAGACTGAAATGTCAAAAGAAATGGAGTCGATTGTATCAAGTTTTGAAGGGAGTAACTTGTTGTACATGCTCAAAGGAGATAGCAAAATCTACTCTAACAAAGATTTTCCAATAAAAAATGTAAATCAAGATTTAATTGAGCAAATTTTTGAAGGATGCACTGATAAGTTTTTGGGGAACAAAAGTGGCAAAGTTACTGTCACTCAATGTGATCCAATTCCGTGTGAACAAATTAGAAAACAGTACGGAAACCAAAAACTACAAGTTGAGCAAAAACAACAAGTCAATTCCGGAAAAGGTAAGGTACAGGGAAAGAAGGCTCAGAACAAGAATTTTCAAGCACCTAAGGTTCAACAACAATGGGTGCAAAACAAAAGAGCTCCTGTTAAGAAAAGAGAACCGAAAGTGAACTTTGTTGGATCCGCGGGTTCAGATAAACTTGAAACATTTCAGGATAAATCTAACATTGATTTTGTAAAACAAGTTAGAATTTTAAAACGAAATGATCAGAATAACTACACCCAACACACCAACGGAGGTGATTTAGGTCCAAGCACGTCTAGATCACAAAGTTCATTGTCTGGTTCTCCGTCTGATCATCAACATGTTTCTCCGAGGTTTGTAGAGCGGAGAATGTGTTTTGAGTGTGGCACAATTGGGCATATTGTAAGATACTGCCCATACCTGTAAAAGTTGAAGGCACAAACAAGTGCTCCCCAAGAAACCAATTACCAAAAACGATCACTTTCCCCGAAACAAGACCCACGTGTCTTGAAAGAAAGGGAAAAGAAGTTAAAACAAAAGAATCAAAAGGTAATTGAAAAGGCCTTAAAATCAGAGGTCAAAGAAGAAAAACCTGTTCAAGCAAAACCTAAAACTGTAACACCAGTAAATGCTAAATCAATTAATACAAATACTGGTAAAGGACAAACAGCTTGGAAACAAAAACAGGTAATTCAGTCAGGGGGAGCACCACAGGTTCTTTTTCCTAATCATCAAGTGATTGAAATCACTTTTCTTGATGATCAAGGACGACCCAAGTCCACAAAGGCTTGGGTCCCCCTCTCCGACTAATCTCTGAGTGAGTGTGTAGGATATTCCAGGAGGAACTTTCGATAGTCGTAAGATTGTTGATAGTGGAGCGTCCTTACACAAGATAGGCGACAGAAGAAATTGTTGCCTTTGATGGAGAGGAAGAGAAAAGGGAAAAAGGAATGTCTGATGAAAGAAATTGGAAGCTTCGACAGAATGAAAATCATTTCAAAATGTGAATGTTCAAGGCTTTGATCGGGTCCCCGGGATAGATTCAAATCAAAATGTACGCACCTGCAGCACGTCTGAAGTTCAACAATCTACAAGATGAACGTGCAGTGTACATTTCTTCATGGTGTGTTTGAAGAAAATGTGTTTGTTGAACAAACCATCCAGGTGTGCGGATGCCTTGGCATGGATTGAACAACCGCACACTACTTCTGAAAGAGAAAGACAAAGACCTTCGCTGGTGCAATGTGGAAGACCAGCCGGACCCGGAGGTTTATGATCTTATTGCTGTGAAGGGATTTCAGTAGCTACAAATCGACCTTGAAATCCACACCGGGTGGATATTCAGTTTGGGAGAGCACTCAGATTCCTTGCAATGCACGATGCAGTTGCAGGATACGGTTTTAAATTTCTAATTCTCTCCTATACTTGTCGATATTTAAGCTGCTTTGTGAATTATTATCTCGTTCAGCACTGTTTGGCCAGACAATGCTGTCATGGTCCGCACCGCTTACCGACATGTCAACTGATTTTTCCGAAATTCGTTCAAAATTAATTTTGGTAAACGGCATTGAGGTAAAACATGAGTTAACCAACATCGGAAAATCATTTTTGTAAATACCTTTGTGTTTTAAATTTATTTTAGTTTGTTGATTTTAGGGGGAGTAATCCAAAATCTGAAAATCCAAAAACATCGAAAAATTTCAAAAACACAAAAACAATAGAAAAGCAAAAATGAGTTTCCTGGCGAGCAAAAGAGAATATGATAGTACATCAGTGGTCTGTCTAAACCTCTTTAAACCTTAAATGAAAAACGATAAGCAGCTCTATATAAGATGTATCGGTAGGCTCACAATCATTTTAAAGTGTGCAGGGTGATATAAACTTAAATCGACTGAAGACTGGGTGGGAACCATTCATTGGCATATGGTCTTAGTACCGAAATTTCGTTTGAGAGATTGCCGAGGTTCTGAGATATTCGGTCTTTATGCTGCTTATCATCTGGGTATCATGGTTGTATCTTTTACCGAAAAATAACGGGGACGCAAGTCTAGATCTTCCATGATACCATACATACGTGTACATACTGCATACGACCTCAATAAGTGATCAACAATCACATGTCCCTCAAAATAAGTGATAATATATCACAAATTCTTTCCGGGTGTCAAGTTCGTCTCTCTGCTGTACGAAAGTACTGACCTGTTCACGGACTTGCTCCTGTGCCCTCATGCATTGAAAACCAAGTTCCTCATCAATAAGTGATTATATCACATAGGGCTTGTTTTCAAATCAAAATAAGTGAGAATCTCACATCATATACGGTCAAACAGATGATAATCGGTATACTCACCGGTAAGATGAATCCTCGTGCATACCTTGATACGGGAATGTGTCGTGATGTGGATGAACACCGGTCGGTAAGTATAAATTATACCTTAACGTATCCCCTCGCCATGATTACAAATGATAAGCTGAGCTTAAGTGGACAACAATACCGATAATCGTTATAGGATGCTTATCTTAATGTTAACTAAAAGAACAACAAGAGCGTTTTGGCATGACCGTACACTGATATGATTCTCTTACCCTCGAAACTCGCAAAAAGAATGTCTGTATATATTTATTTAATGTTTCCTGTTTATGCATCTTTGTATATATTTATTTATTGCTTTCCATCTTTACATTTGAAAAGATGAAAATTTCAAAAAGATTTTAGGTGTGTTTTAATATAAACTTTATAAAATCCAAAAAGATTTTGCTTCTAGTTTATTTTTGATTGACTGATGTTGGAACTCGAGTCTATCCTACCCAAGATCCTGATTATAAGCTGGAAACCAATTGCATCTTCATAAACAGTCGAAGTTAACGAGTTTTGAAAGTTAAAGGATTAAAATGAATATTTTTCTAAACTTTCAAACTGCTGTCGGTTGGTGTTTGATTGAGATTTGATCTCATATGTGTCGTTAGTTTAAATGTTAACTATATTCCAAGCGGTTGTTCTCATTATGCGTTTAGCTTTCTTGCATGTGCAGATGCTAAAGGCGAGGAGAACATGTTCGATGAAAAGCTTTGGAATGAAGACACGAAGTGGAGGCACTCAAAGGATAAAATGATCGAGTTGCCGCTGTCCCTTCATCAACACCACAAGGATCTGAAGAATTGACAAGTCAACGATTCACGAGCATGACTCAATGGAGAGTTCAATCTAAGGGGGAGTTTGTCAACACACTTTCTACATGAAAGGGGGAGTTTGTTGATACACTTTCTACTTTCAAGACGTGAAGACTTTGAAGATCATCCGACATTGAAGACGTGAAAAGAAGTCAAAGACTTGAAGACACGAAGACCTACAAGAACGAAATCGAGACAAAGCTACAGCCAAGGGGGAGTTTGTTGGTGCACTTATGTCTGTACTTTGTCTGTATTTCGTCATGATTCAAAACGATGTCTTGTGTTAGTCTGAGTTACGTCTTAGGTTTGTTTTTATGTGCATTCGATGTAAGTTTGACCAAGTCAACCATCCTCCTGGTTTGACTTGACCAAACAGTTAGCACATGATTGAAAGATGTTTGAGTCGAAGGATGGTCATCGAAGGATTACTTATATCCTTCGATGATGATGAGCTCGAAAGATATCCTTCGAAGGATGGACCACGAAAGATCACATCTTTCGTGGTACATGTTGATCCTTCGAGCTGTTTCTGGTCGACAGATGATCTTTCGATCAGTCTGTCTGATCCTTCGACCAGACGATCTGTGTCGGGTATAAATACCGTGTGTTGTGTTCACTTCAGTAAGAGACACAAGAGTAGAGAGAGAGACAGGAGCACACACACACTTTGAGAGTTTATAGAATACTTCTGTAAACATTGAGCTTGTAACCGGACCCTTCATTCGTATTAATACAAGTGGTGTTAATCGGTGAATCTTGCGTGTTTGTGTTTGTGCTTGTTCTCGTATAAAGTCTCGGTTGCATGCTAGCTTGGATTCCGCACTCGCTAGTGTGTTTGATATAACAAGGATAAGGTTTTATCTCATCCTCGAGAGGGACCTACACATATAAAGAAGCATTAATACCCAGTCGGGTTTTTTTAATACCCGGTGTGGGTTTTTTCCCAACCCGATGCATACCCGAACCCTACCCGATGAATACCCGAACCCGGAAATAAGGTATTATAATACCCGGGTTTTATAAAACCCGACCCGAACCCGGGTATATAGGGTATACATTTTTGGTAGAAAACCCGGACCCGGACCCGACCCGGTTTTTAAAAAAAACAGATTTTGTAAAACCCGATCCTACCCGAACCCGGTTCCATACCCGGAACCGGTTTTTAAAAAAAACCCGATTTGTGCACCACTACGCACATGGATGACCATGAGTCTGGGAAACAGTCGCACACTTATTTTGCAACTCTAAATATTAGTCGCACAATCTAACAAGGACCGCACACTATAACTGCTCCCACTTAATTGGATGGGACATTTCTTTCTACCTTTTGATCGCACAGACTGTTTACACTCGCACACTAATTGCTTTTTGGCCTCATAATTGGGCTGCATGCGTACACGTATCCGGTTGGGCCACAGTGATAAAGGTCTACGTTTTGAATCAACCGCACACTACGTAAACATCCAAATGTACAAAACCAATCGCGCACTAATGTCTGAATGCTAATCACTTTTATTTAAATGGGTCTCATCGATCATTTAGACTACACGAGCCAGATGGGCCGCCTCTTTTAAGGACCCATGACTAGTCGCATTTTGGCGGACCACACTCCTAACTTTCAACCGCACACTTGTTTCTCTTTAGTTGCACACTGTTACATCATATCCTTAATTGTATATAAGTCGCACATTTATAAATGATCTTAGTCGCACACTGTTTGTCGTAAACTACTCACTGTTTGTATACTACTGTGAAATACGTGATTACTTGCTACGTGTATGAAATGCTTGTTATATGTGAATTACTTGCATACGGTCCTAACGATGGGTAACCGTTATAGGACGCGATTGACCAAGTTTAGGATAAACATATTATCTACCGAGCAATCTAAGGTGAGTTCACACTACACTAAAAGCATGCTTTCCCGGTGGGTTTGGGAACTTCATATATACTCCCGTTGGGACGGGAACTTCACATATTCCCGGTGGTTGGGAACTTCATACACTAAACGAAAATCTACCAGGAAAGTCCCTTATTCATTTATACCGATTAGTCGTCGTCCGAGACGAACGAGATATTAGTTGATAGCGCTATTAGGTTTGACAACCTCGCACCGTGCCTTTGGAGGAGGACGGGAGCGAACTATTATCTAGGAATTCTGGTCAATGACGGTAGACATTGATCAAAAGGGCAAATAACAATTACGTCGAAGTTTCGGTACTGCACAGTTTAGTAGATCATATATGGGGTAGCGCCCCATGATTTATTTATAACATGGTAACTTCATAAAAACGATGTTTTTGGATAAAACGAGAAAAACCTTTTTCGAAAACCGTGAACTCGCCAACTTTATGTTGACACACTACTGCATGCTTGCAGGTCTGTAGATGTTGCGCTGGAGTTTACTTGGAGCGCTGTGGTGGTCGTCTATCGGATTTCTACTTTTGAACTTATGGTTTAAGCTACTTATGAACTTAACGCTTCCGTTAAACGCTCGAACCTTATTTTGTTACACTTGCTATGTTTTGGAACTTATTTAAAACTTGTCATGATTTAGACTTAAACGTTATGTCACTAATCGCATTGGTGATGGTTTTTATGATACTTATATTAAGTGTTCAATGTGATTGGTAGCTTGATCCTGGGCAGTCACACGCCTCGCGGTGGTACTCCGCACGTGGAAATTTGAGGGTGTGACAAACTTCTTTTTTTATATTGCAGGAAACGAAAATAGTTATGTTCTTGGTGATGAGGATGACGAAATAGTGAATATCGCCTTTTAAGTGATCCTGAACTTGACGCAATCAAGTCTCTAATGCATAAACCTATTGTAGACTTTTATTTTAAAAAAAAAAAAACTTTGTTGGAAAATTGATTTTTAAGTATGGAATTATAAAGTTTGTATTATTTTTTGAAGTTATAGTTGTAATTTTTTGGAATTATAGGCCTCGCTAGTCACCAGATTCTACCGTTCGGTACCAATACAACCGGTTGAACCATGTTAAGACCAACCCGGTAGAGTATAAAAACCGGTTTTTAAAACATTGCTTACAAGACTAATATTTATCCCAAACTATACGTTCAAAGACTTAAGTCTTGACAATTTGTATCTAGTTAACAATCATAAAAGTTGGTCATCATGTAAAACACTCACAAGTGTTCACACATTTTTTTAGACCCAATTGATACTTTCTAAACAATTTCTTTCCACTTTCAAAATATAATATAGAGTTAAACTGGACTTAAGTCTTTGTATCTAGTTTTAGAATACAAGTGTTTACACAATTTTTTCAGACCCAATTGGTACGTTCCAAACAATTTCTTTCCACTTTCAATATTAAATATAAAGTTAAATTCCACCGAGGTTTGGAAAAAAAAAATAACCATTTTCTTCCAAAGATAAAAAAAACTAACAAATACAGAAATTGGTCTTAAAATAATTATCGAATTCTCCTAAGTCCTTACTATTTATTTTAGTAAATTACACGAATTGTTTTGACATTTTGACTTGATAACGTTCATAACTTTAATAAAAATATTCTATTACATTTGTGGAAAAAATGGTTTAAAAACTAAAGTTTATTGTTTGTAACTAGTCATTACATGCTTCAAATCAAGAGACAAAAAAGTTTTGAATATATAGAAATCAAGTAACTTGATATTAGTTATACAGAATATATAGAAATCAGTTTTGAGTAGTTGACCCAACAGATTATGAAGCAGGCCCGACTCAGAAAACATCAGTAAAGGTTATTATTAGGTTGACTGGATTTACCATTGGAACTGGGAAAACCTGCCTGTGAGACGGAACCCGACTGAGAAAACATCAGTAGAAGGGACGGTGAAATGTGATTTTGATTGTTGAGTCGAGAATACATCAGTAGAAGGGACAGCTTTAAAGGGACCATCACCAAATGGATCATCAAACTGCAGCGTAAAAACACAATACAAGCATCAAATGGTGTGTGCACACAAACACTTGTGTGCACTCATGTGGTGAGTTTTTAAGACGCACTTGAGTTCTGGTTCCTTGTCGGAGATCACTGAAGGTGTGGTGGCTGCCGGAGTAGGTACGGTGGTAGACAAAGGTGGTGTGGCAGCGACCGGAGGTTCAAATGTCTTAACCCGTTTAACCATTTATCTTAACCCATCTGACCCATTAGAGATAAAGCGTCATCCAAATTCACCCATGTGTATGTAAACGGGTTGATAGTGCCATGTATACTCAGCCCTTCAAAAACAGACAACTGACAGAGAACAAAACGAGTATTATTAGAGTGTTAAATAACTAGAAGAATGATTTTGACTAAAGAATCGGTGACTAAAATGGGGTAAATAAAAACTATTGTTTTTCTCTTAAACAATCAATGTTGCTGCTTGTATGAAGCTCATGATTTTGACTAAGGAATCAGTGACAAATCAAGCCATAGACATTCATGAGATGTTTAATCAAACAAATGGGTCCCTAGTATAATTCATGAGATGATTTTGACTAAGGAATCAGTGTTACCTCATACATTAACCTAAAGCTTTCATTTGTATCATATACCTGATTTAGTACAAAGGAAGTAGCAAAATAACATCAAAATAAAGCACTGGCATTTCATCGAACACCTTGTAAGCTTGACAAAAACAATCGAAACACACACAAGATTCAATTGATGAAAGCTTACAGAGATACTCAATAGTTGAAGAATATGCTGATTGGGGTTAGCTAAATCGCTCGTACTCTTCTTCTTCTTCTTCCTGCGATTCATCCTTTAAAACAGAGTCTTGTAAGTCTCTGATCTTCTTAATTCTTCAACCTTTGCGAGATTAATCACAATCTCTTTGGATTCATTCTGCAAAACAGAGCCTTGCTCTGATACCAATAAACTTGCAAAACAACGAATGATCCCTTCAGTTGAACGGACTGAATTCAGAAGTGATCGTTAAACAGGATACATACAGAGCAACGAATACTTTCACATTTAACCTTCTACTTCTAATATTTACATATTAGGCTCTAACTCTACTAACAGAACTTTCTAACTTAACTAACAAGATTTACCAACTTATTTATACACAATATAGCATAATGTCCTATTTAATTTGACACAGCAAAGCGAAATGGCCACCCATGGTGTTGGTGGCAATTTTATTCATCAAAGAGACTTAAAACTTAATAGAGCATTACATTTTACAATACTATACTTGTATCCCTAAATGAGAACAAGAAGAAATAAACACAACACACAAAAACAAGAATGAAATCCAACATACAACTATGGTCGTGAAACCCTTCGCACTTTTGCAATGAACACCATCACTTTCACATAAACCCAGTTTTCAAGGCTATTCATGACGTGAAAAAAAGCATGTCTCCCACGGCGATTAACAAATAAAGCAATACACACCATCCAAAATCCGGTAGCAAAACCAGTGGCCCCTCCAATGTAAAACCATCTTTGAAGATCATCTATGCCTTCCCCGCCTTCCATACTTTCACGACTGACGGGTGGACCTTCTAATACTTTATCTCCTGGACAATATTTGGGCAAGGGAAGTCCGCATAATCCTGCATTTCCGGTGTACCTTGAAGGTTCAAAGGACTGGAGTTGAGTGCTGGATGGAATTCTTCCTGACAAGTTGTTATACGACACGTCTAGATAGTTTAGCAAGGTCATTTGAGACATGCTTGATGGAAAATTTGAAGTTCTTTCATCTGACCAATGTTGGATGGAATCTGTCCAACTAGAGCGTTCATTGACAAGTCGAGTGCAATCAATTTATGTAGATCGGTTAGTTTATCCGGGATTTTTCCAGTTAAATTGTTGCTTGATAAATTGATGATCTTTACCAGTTCTAGAGTGCTTCCAAATTCACGCAAACTTCCTTGCCACTTGATCATGGAACGGTCAACATACTGGCCCCCAATACCGTTAACAAAATGCACATTAATTTGGTTGGCTCCTAATCCGTCGATATCTTGAACCATGGAAGTGAGATTACCGAGACATGAGGGGATGGCTCCCTGGAGATTATTCATTGACAAGTCTAGAATTTGAAGATATACTAATTGACATAAATGTGAAGGGATGGTTCCAATGAATTTATTTGATGTTAAGATTAGAGCATACAATCTCGATAACCTTTCCCCGATCCAACCAGGCACGTAACCAGAAAAGTTGTTGCCCCCCAAATTTAAAAAGGTTAAATGGGTTAAATTCTTTAAAGATAAGAGCAATTTTCCTGAGAAGCTGTTATTGTATAAATACAAGACCTCGAGATTGATCAAAAACTCGATAGAAGTAGGAAGCCTTCCGGATAGATTGTTATATCCTAGACTAAGAATTTTTAGATGTGTAAAATGCCACAAACAGTCTGGAATTGGTCCAGTGAATGCGTTGTGTGAGAGATCAAGAAAGAACAAATACCCATCAAGAATTTGGCACAAAAAGAAGATTTCTCCAGAAAAATTATTTTTGGAGAGGTCTAGCTTTATTAATTTGGAAGGAACACTCTGTATACGACCATAAAAGTTGTTGGAACTCAAATCTATAATTGAAGACCTTGAGCCAAAATTTGTTACTATCCCAGTAATATTATTGAACGCCATATTCAAATATCTCAAACGAGAAGGCCACGTTTTCCAAAAGTCCTCTGGAATGTTATCTGAAATTTGGGTATTGGAAAGATCAATACTCGAAAGATTTTTCATTGTTTGAATCCATTTCGGGAAACGAGGTCCCAGCTTGCAAGAACTCAAGTCAATAACTTCTATGCTGGAAATGTTTGACATGTGAGCTTCTAAAGGAACTCCTTCCAGTGAGTTGTTTGAAAGATTAACGGATAGAATATTTGACTTTTCAATATTTTTGGAGATGGCACCTGTAAGAAAATTGGAAGAAACGTCTAGTGCTTCAAGCTTGGGTAGTTGCCACACCTTATCACTTATAGTTCCATCTAACTGATTATAATGAAGATCTAGATATTGTAGGGATGAAAAATTTTGAATATCATCTGACACTGACCCTGTGAATTGGCTAGATGGGGCACCCAAAAATTGTAAATTAACTGATGTGCACCCAGACAAGTTACTCAGAAAATCAGGTAAAGGATGTCAAACCACACAGATTTCCAAGATATCTGGGAATCCCATCTAACATGTTCCTAGAGAGATCAAGCTCTACAAGTGCTTTGCTAGTTAAAGGGAACAACCAGTGATACATGGATGAGTTGAGATTGTTTTCTTGGAGAGAAAGGGTAACAATAGATGAAGAAAAAGAAGAGTTGACATATGAATAAGAATACGGGTGCATCACATGGGAGAGGTCACATCTATTTAAAGATAAATCTGATAGTTTTTTAAGACTTAAAATCACATTTACCCAGTTGTCTGCTTTGCTAAGAGAAATATCTGACATGAAAAGTCTATCCAACTGAGACAGATGAGACAACCAGTTTAAGTTTTCAATTGTGCAATTACTCAGAGATTCAAGTGAAAGCTCTTGCAAGTTTGTGAGGTTTCCAAGTTCTGAAGGAATGGTTCCATTAAACCTATTCCCACCAAGGTCAAGATACCTTAATTGGGTCATGGAACCAATGAACATGGGAATCGTTCCACTAAAACCATTCCAACCAAGGTCAAGATACCTTAATTGGGTCATGGAACCAATGAACATGGGAATCGTTCCATTAAACCAATTGGAAGAAAGGTCAAGATAATTCAAGTAGCTTAAGTTAAGCAATGATGGGCTAATCTTGCCTTCAAGAAATCCATCGCGCAAGTCAAGACTTGTGACACGGGATTGGTTGTTGCACGTGACTCCACTCCAGTAACAACAATCATTGGTTGCTACTTTTTCTTCTTTTCCGGGTGTCCATGTGCGGAGAAAGCCATAAGGGCCGTTACAAATGTTTGATTTGAAATGAAGAAGAGCTTGTCTCTCCTTTTCCATACACTTACCAGTACGATGGCCAGGGGAAGTGGGAGGTGGTGTTAGAGACCAGTCAAGGGCAATTTTAGTGGTAAATGATTCCAACACAAAGAGTGTAACAATAAAGAAGAAAAAAGGAAGGGCAAAATGTTTATGGTAAATCTTATTTGCCATTTTTGTTGTATCAAATCTTAAATGTTTGATATGTCACCAAATGTGCCCAGCTTTATATACACAAGAAATTTAAAATAACCTAGTAACCTACCTCATATAAAACAGAGTTTGTGTTGATTTTTCAAATAAGGTAATTTTCTTTTTATTTTCATGACCACATATTTGTTTAGAATTCATGTGGAATGTGAAGCGTGCAGGACTTATAAGACAAGTTGATTATCTTTCAATTTTCATGACCACATATATACGTAGCTTAAAATTTACGTGGAATTAGACGTCCAAAGACTCAAGTTTTCAGAATTTGTCTCGATTAAAGAATACAAAGTTGGTTATGTCAAAGACTCAGAAGTCTTCACGCATTTTCTTCAAACCCAATTGATACGTTGGAACAGTATCTTTCAACTTTTAAGTGGTGGGTATCCAGATGACTTTCACTAGGGGAGGTCGTCAGTTGGAGTCTCGTTTTTTACAAAATGTGTGTGCGAACCATGGGTTTTACTACAGTGGGCCTCTTTACCATAGTGGACCTTCGGGCGGTGGATTTCCTCTAGAATTGGTGACGGGCCAGGTCACTAGCGCAGTCTCCGATCGCGGGTAGCCGGACCTTTTTGGCCTAAACGTGTAGCACATATTGTTTCGGTTAAGTGGTAAGTGTGTGTATAAATAAAAAACTAGTTAACAAATGTAGAAGCTGGTCTCAAGTTCATACGGTCAAGTGGTATATATGTGCATGTAAATAGCACACAACACATAAAAAACTAATTAACAAATAGTAAGTCTTATATTAATCGTTAAAGACTCGTAAGTCTTTATATATCTATTTTGTATATATTACCGAAACCATCATGTGGTAAGGTCATATTGTGGTTTTGATCAGTTCTTTTCAAATCTTACATCAAACGTCCCACCTTTACGGGTAGTCATTTTAACTTACCAACATTCATAAATTTAGTAAAAAAGCTTATTAAGACCATGTATAGTCGTTAGCCCAATAATTTCCCCATCCTGGGGCGTTTTCTGCCATGTGGCAGTCCAGTCAGCATGGGGGCATTATTGGGCGTTATTGCAAAAGTGTCGTAGTGGGAGTAATGCCCAATAACGCCCATCCAATCATTACACAATTATTTATTTTTTTAAATTTAAATCTTAAAATACTTCATTAAATTAAATAAAATTACAATACTAAAAAATTACATTGCAAAATTTTAAGGGGGCGTTTGGTTCGTAGGAATTCAGTGGAATTTAAGAGAATTGGAATTTGAATTCCATCTCTTAAGATGTTTGGTTCACAGAATTTGATGGAATGGGAATTAGGCATGAATTCCTTCAAATTCCTTTAACTAAAGGAATTCAAAATCCTTCCTATATGTGAAGGAAATTAAAGTAAATTTATTGGAATCTTCGACTGTTTCAACCTGTACCGCTTCGACGTGAACCGTTTCGACGTGAACCGTTTCGACCCGAACCGTTTCGACGTGAACCGTTTCGACCCGAACCGTTTCGAATCGAACCGTTTCGGCGCGAACCATTTCGACATGTACTGTTTTGATGCGAACCGTTTCGACCCATACCGTTTCGACCAGTACCGTTTCGAACCGTACCGTTTCGACCAGTACCGTTTCGAACCGAACCGTTTCGACCCGTACCGTTTCGACGCGTACCGTTTCAACGCGAACCGTTCAACCCGTATCGTTTCGACTCAAACCCTTTCGACGCGAACCGTTTCGACCTGTACCGTTTCGACCCGTAACGTTTCGACCTGAACTGGTGTTCGGGCGTGTTAGGGCAATTTAAAAAAAAACGCCCACTACGGGCGGTCTAAGTGAATGTAACATCAACTGATTTTTAATTTAATGTTTAGTGTTTGCAACTAGTCATTACATGACCCAAACTTAAGAGACAATAATGTTTTGAATATATAGAAATCAAGTAACTTGATATTGGTTATAACAGAATAATAATGCTATACGGAATCAAAAAGAATTACAAAATTATCAGGAAAAAGAATACTTTTTGTATCACAATAACTATGCTTACCACTGCAACTCTATCTGTAGCCATCATAAGGTTGCTGACCATAACCACCACCTCTACCCATCATCGGATTATAATTTCCTGGCGGCATAAATCTGGCGGCAGGTGGCCATTGTTCATTCCCATACCCATATTTTGAGGCATATTGTTCATTCGCATACCCATATTTTGAGGCATATTGTTCATTCCCGTAGGATGGTTTAGACCTCCACAATCACCACCTCCAAATCCGGGCCTTGCACCCATTCCCATTGTTGAACCCGCCATGGGGTTGGATGCGGGTCTTAGAGCACTTGCACCAGCACGTCTCCAGAACCTGAACTCATGGCCTTACCCATGGTTACATTTGAAGTTACTGGGTTTTGCTTGGTTTTTCCATTCTCCTTTCTTTAGAGTTTATCGGCTCGACAGTGTCAGATAGCGGGTTTGTTTTAGCTGCACATCCAAACATAGTGTCATATACATATGTAACAAAGTAAAAAAGATAGGCTATAAGAAAACTGTATAACCACTACTAGAAAAAAAGCTGCTTTCAACGCACTTTTCCGTTACAAATTTGTCACAAAGTCAAATTTTCTACGGATTTGCAACAAAACTTTGATGTTGGAAAAAGCCTAGTTGCAAATTATTTACTACACATTTACAACACAACTTTCAACGCATTTCCGACGAAAATATGGTGTTGGAAATTTGTAACACATTTCCTACGCATTTTCTAATTATCATTAGTAGAGTTCTGTAACACAATTGCAACGTAATATCCAAAAAATGCAACTCATTTGTAACGGAATATCTAACATAATATTTAAAAAAAAACTGAAAACTCAGATTTTTTGCTAAAAAAAATTGCAGGAAAATCAGAAAAAAACCCACAAAAACTGTTTAAAATTCAACTTGCTTCAAACATTCTAACCTAACCCTTTCAGCAATTAATAAATTAAAAGGCTTCAATATAATTTAAACATAACAACTTAAATCTACAAGGTTCCTATTGCAAATAACAAACAATACTTTCGTCGACAAAATTTTGGTTGACGCCAATGTTGCTGCTTTGCTCAGGTTCTTAGGGTTTCAAAAGTTCACCACAACAGCCTTTGGTTGACGTTGACTACAAAAAGATCCCAAAAATAAAGATTAGCATAAGAAAAAAACAATTGAATCCACAACGAACACATATTAGGTTAAAAAAATTGAAAAGAGCTAAATAATTATAATGATTAAATGTAAATGTGAATATTTGTAGCAAAAGGAAGGATAAATAGACAGTTTTCATTTTACTATATGAAAATCAATAATGCTGGCTGTTGCAACCGGTATGAAAATGATTATTCAACCAAAATGGTTCAACCCGAACTCGTTTGACCCGTTATTCAACCCATTCATCTCAATACTTACATGGTCATATTCCCATCTGGCTGTTAGCGGCAAAGAGACAAGAATGCTTTCAATCTAACCTCCAGTTTTAAGACCGAATGTTGTTCCTCGATCATACACCTTTTATTTGCTCAAAAGGTTATAATCACATGATAGTAAAAGATAAATAATAATTAATAATAATAAGTTAATAGCAATAAGTATGTCAAAAGTGTGTACCAAATTGAATTCCACATAACGGCCCCTTCTCAGTTGCTGACATGCCCTGTGTTTATCAGTGAATGGCATATCTTTTCTCCTTTCTATAATGGGTATATATGAATCAAGCACAGAGTTGGCGCACTCTGCAATTTTCAGTGTGCGAAAATGAGATCATTAAAAAGTAGCTATTGAAATAAATCAATAATGTATCTTTTGTGATTATCTTTGACACATCAACTGTTTACTAAAAATGGACAGAGTGTTTCGGGTCAATTCAAATGACCGGTAGAAAAATATTCATTTTGACACATTGCCCGACCCGCCCATCTAGCCACCTCTAAGATGAACAAGCAAATAACTGAGTGCTGTTTTGAATATACCAGTGGCAAAAGAGAGGAGCATTTCTTGATCATAGTCGTTTAAATCATCGAAAAATATGCCTCCAAGCCCCCGTCTCTCATTTCGCTAATAGCTCGAATAAAGTTGAGCACCTGGTCGCTTCGCTACATAGCGCGCTATAGCGGTCGCTATAGCCGCTATTGACAACTATATAATGAAAATGGCATTTTACTCTTTCTAAAATAAAACAAAAATGACCATATAATGTTACCATTGGCAAAATATTAGAAGTTTCATGATATTCTAGAAGATGTGTAGTTAGTTGTAATATTTCTTCAAAAATAAAAAGCACTGACTAACCTGTAGAAATCCCTGTGAGTTTGTGACACACAGTAAACGCTACATCAAAATATGCGACTAAAGCATGAACATAATCGTCACGTTCAGCCACAAGTTTAAAAGGTGCTGTGAAAGAAGCATCCCCTGATGTCATCTTTGAGATGTCCATGGTCTGTAGAAACAGGTTGAAAAATGTCAGTGGCAAAATGGAAAATCTAGGGGGTCGGGTAACAGGTCAAACAGGTTGGACCAGCACCAAATTTTTTTGTCCATTCTTTTCAGTGGCAAAATGGTAAATCAGAAGGATGTTTGGAACTGCTTATTTAAGAAAAATTGAAAGCAGATAACTTCACTTTTTTTTTCTCCCAAACACTCATCGGCTTTAAAAACGTAATAACGAATTGAATCTTTTCAAGTTTTGATGCAATGACCTGCAGCCATAAAAACAAAATTAGTGTTGAGTTTTTAGCTAATAATCTTATTTTGGCAAGTCAAATGAGCATGCTAACATGACAGGAGCATGCCTGTGCATTCACAGTTCCAAAATTGCCCTTCTAATTTAATAACATTTCCACTTTAATAACCTTACTATTACTGAACCGTGAAATAATTCCACTTTAAGTTGATCCACAAACATGTCATATTGTCAGCACATAACTTGCCACCATGTTGAAAAAAGTCAGCACGGTCAAAGTTACTGATATGTTAGATGCTATGTCACCATATTTGAAATACTCACATCATATACCTGCATGGTCTTCCCCAAATGCCACCAGTTATCCAAACTCACACTCTCGTCTTCCCCGAAAGATTAATGACGCCTAAGTCTTTCATCCAATGGGGCAACAATGTCTTGGGAACAACAATTAATACCCTCTTTATCAAGTTTGAGTGAAATAATCCTGCCAAAAAGGCACAAATCTGGAATGACATGAAAGAATGAAGTCATTAGATATACTTTTCGAACGTATAGAAAAGAGGATACAAATGCATATACCTGCATGGTCTTCCCGAGGCCCATATCATCACCCAAAATACCACCCTTGCCTTTACAATGAAGGGACCAAAGCCACTTCACACCTTCAAGTTGATGAGGGTATGGCTTCTTTGCGATCTCACTAGGTAACGAAAACTTTTTGTCATCTGATTTAAATTCAGAAACAGCAGTAGATAAATCTGATTTAACATCAAAGAATTTGTCATCTTCCTCTTCATCATCATTCACCGTGACTTTGCGCAGTCTTCTTCCATGAATTTTCACTGTTTGACGCTTTTCTTCGACTGTAATCATAGAACATATATAAAAAACAGACTACCATGCTTAGAATCAAGCTCAACCACAACAGAGCTAACAAATTCACTAAAAGATGCACTACTTTCACCTTACAGTAGGTTGCTTTTATAAAAGATTCTAACAATATCAAACTAATAACTAAGAAATTTATAAAATAATAATAAGATTAAATGTGACAATTAACAAATAACAAGAATAGGTGACAACTCAATATTGCTACTTCTAAATTTACAATAACACAGAACTTACCCTATGTAGCGCCAACAATGATATTGCTGATCGGAATGTAGACCAGTTTGACAAAGAACTGAACGAATCAAATCGTAGTACGAGTCACAACTTTTGTGAATCGTGCCGAATCGTATGATAACTGGAAGTTAGGTTAAAACCTGGCATTACAATCACACATAAGCGTTCAGAAATGGATCAAATTCCTCAAAACATGCTACAAATCGTAGTACGAGTCACAACTTTTGTGAATCGTTACACTTAAAGTCACCAATAACTCATCTATCTCATATGAAAGCGAATCAATCAAAGTGTATGATAAGAAGCTCTATTCTATATATAGGAGAACGAACTACAATGGAGCTACCTAACAGACTAACCAAAAGGTAACCGACAATCTCAGGCTATACAACTACTCATATACATACACTAATACAGTAATACACTACCACTAAAATGGCATGTTATGAAACAGTATAGACATACTCAAACGTAAAAATAAAAACATTACTTGTGTCGCACTCGCACACTCACACTAATCATGATCATAGTAAAAAAAAAACCTCTGTGTGTGTATATATATAATAACATGAAGTTATCATGTCACACCTAATATATTGATCTACTTTACGAAACCGAGGCAAATTATATGTAAAATCAAGATCCAGTTATCGATCCATAGCTCTCGAAACCGTAGATCACCACATCTTATCCCATTATCATTCCATCTATGTGTAAAAATACGTTATAGATCAAAGGATCCGGACATCCTGTGATCTTAATAATCCATTTACTAAACCTAAAATCTCACAAATCTTATAAAAACCCTAACTAGAACTACAATGCATAAAACATTCTACACAAATCACTAAATGTGATAGTCTACATGCATATGTGATACCTAATCCACATACACAACGAAACATGGAAGCAGATCACGGACGCTTACATTCAGATCTAACTATATTACTTAAAATTTTCAGAATTGAATTTAGATTCACATATAAACCTAAATTGAACTCGTAATCAATTTCATTTAAACTTCTACCAAATCCATATCGAAATCAAGATAGAAAACAGATCTAATAACCTGAAAGCAACTGAAAAGCTATTTGGATTCAATGCGGTAACAATAACCAGCTTATAATTGACACGAATCCGAGAGCCGATAGAAGCAATAGAAGAAGAAGATGCATTTGAATTAGAATAGAGATTGATCATCATACTGGAATCAGGATGAACCCTAGAAATCACGACTGTCGAAAGAGCTTGGGAAACCCTAGAAATTTGTTAAAATGACGCCTTCTGATGGTGATAGTAGATTGGGGAATAAAAGAGGAAAAGCATCTCATGTGCATCGCCGGTGATTCGCGTCGGAGATGAGTGACGATCGACCGGATTTGTGTCTTTCCGGCGGCAGGATCCGAATTTTGGTGAATTGATGGATGAATTTGGGGAATTTGGTGATTTAGAACCGAAGTGGTGAAAATTTGAAGATTTAGGGTTTTGAATTTCAATATATTGTGTGGGGTGGTTTAGATGTATATATATAACTAGTAGATACCCCGCCCGCGTTGCGGGGCGATAGCCGAATAATTTTAAACAAATTAAAAAAATACCACTATAATTTTGCTGGGGAAAAAAACCAAAAACGATGATAAGACCGTAATTTTGAGCTCAGGAGAAAACTTTAATTTTTCAGAACTAATGAGCCAGTGTTACGCAACTCATTGACACGGGAAATAAAATCGAGTAAACCAATTAAAAGGAAAAACTTATATAGTTTTGGAAAAAAAAACTAAAATGATGGGGAAAACATAATTTTTAACTGAGCGAAATCATAATTTTAATTCAGGGATAAATCGTAAACTAAATGGACCAACGGGTGAGTGCCAGGAAGTTGCCGGCACGACTGTGATTTTGAAGTGGGGGCAAACTTGTAATGTCACCAGGAAGGCAAAATGTTAATTTAAGTTGAGGGCAAAATCGTAACCTGGCTGTGAGAAAAAAAAACTAAAGGCGAAAGTATAAATTTATACGGGGCAAAATGGTAAATTTGAGCCGAGGGCAAAATTAGAATTTTTAGCCGGGAGGAAAAGCGTAAATTTATTTTTTAGCGTGGGCAAAAACATAACTTTGAGCTGATGGCAAAATCGTAATTTTAAGGGGAAAAAACTAATGGCAAAACTGTAA
This sequence comes from Helianthus tuberosus, assembly GCA_030545235.1. Lineage (NCBI taxonomy): Eukaryota > Viridiplantae > Streptophyta > Magnoliopsida > Asterales > Asteraceae > Helianthus > Helianthus tuberosus. The sequence goes on along the minus strand of CM060360.1, from coordinate 3,301,457 downwards.
ATTGAAACGGGTCAAAATCGTAATTTTTACCCGGGGGAAAAATCGAAATATTTAGCTGGGAATAAAAGCGTAAATTTATTTTTTTGCGGGGGCGAAAACATAAATTTGAACTGATGGCAAAAGCGTAAATTTAAAGCAGGAGAAAATCGTAATTTTGTTGGGCCAATAGAGGAGTGCCAGGCAGCTGCCTGAAAAAAAAAAAAAAAAAAAAAAAAAAAAGAGCATGCCGCCCTTTTTAGCCAATTGAAGCAAACTGCCGACATTGTGTTTTGTATATGTAGTATAATTGGGGGTTGTAAGGTTAATAGGTGATGGCAGAAGTGTAAATAGTTGGACTATTAGGGGTATATGTATAATAGGTTGAAAATGGTGATTTATTTATGAGGTCTGATGTTAACTAGATAATGAAAACATAGTGTCATATACATAGTGTCAACCAACTCTCATGCCTTAATGCCATGAGGTGGGCATTTTCACAGCAACTCCAAAAGTAAAAACACCTAAAGCTTAGCATCTAAAATGTGTTGGGTTAATCGGTTCGTTAGGTTCATAAAACGGATCAGGGGTACGGGTCAGCTGGTTAGGAGTTCGAACGGGTCATGGGTGATGGTTATGGATCATCCTGGTTAAATGGGTTTGACCGAGTTTGGAGAAAGTGTACGTTGGTGCACGTTGTCGTTTAGTGAAAGAATTTGTTTTAGGTTGTACAGCCTTCCATTTTTCTCTGAATTAATGTTGCTTCTTAACTTACAATTTTACATTCACATTCTAGGTGAGTTTCAGTGTGTGGATAGAGTGTGAGTAGAGTGTGTGAGTGTGGGGCCTAAACCAACAAAATGGGGTAAATATAAAACTATTGTAATTCTCTTAAATAATCAATGTTGCTGCTTGTATGAAGCTTATGATTTTGACTAAAGAATTAATGAAAAATCAAGCCATAGACATTCATGAGAGGTTTAATCAAACAAACGAATTTGTCCAGCGGGTTTAGGAAAAATGAAGAAAAAAAAAACCTAAGGTTCACTTTTCCAATAGAAACTTCGATCATATGGTCAATTAAGTTTACAAACCTCTATACATGTCTTGTATGTAGTTACTCACACATGAAATTTGTTAACCATTTAACTATACATTTCATGTCCTTTGTAAAACCAACATCATTTTTAGCTATCCCACCGAAATAACAATTTGGCTATTAATTAGATAGCACAGTGTAATGGGTCCCAAGTATAATTAGATAGCACAGTGTAATGAAAAGCACTGTTACTTCATACATTACATATATCTAAGAAAGATTACAGATATATTATAACATAAAGGTTTCATTTGTAGCATATACTTGATTTAGTACAAAGAAAGTAACAAAGTAACATCAAAATAAAGCACAGACATTTCATCGAACACCTTGTAAGCATAGCTAAAACAACCAAAACACATTCAAGATTCAATTAATGAAGAATACAGATATACTCAATAGTTGAAGAATAATTTCCATATATATATGCTATAAAACAAAATTGTATTATGTATATAGCATAATAACTCACATCCATAGATTTTCAAATTAACGAGTTCACGGTTCAACGTATCAGTCCAAACAGTGGATTTGCTATCAAATTTTTCTTTTGGAGGTTGTTAAGGAACTACAGCAAGGAACTACAGCGACGCATACATGACCTTGTCTTCTTCAGCACATTTACTTATCATAATTACTGCTTCGGTTTTCTCTAACCAACGCAGTGTTGCAGTTGCCCCTTCATTGCCTGCAAATTCTGCTGGTTTACAGGCAAGAAATTCTTTATAGGTGCAACCAGATGTTGCAGCTTTCATTTTCTTAGGAAGTGGGGCCTGCCGTGGATCATTATCGTTGTTAGTATGATTGCTTCCTCCGTTTACGCTATTACTGAAATTGTCTTCCTGAGTACGTTTACTAGGAATAATTTGTTGAGGTTCAACAGGTTTCTGAGCAGCAGCAAGGATGGCTGGAATAGCATTGGCTATTCCTTGAGCAACGATATTTTCGATATCTTGCCTAGTCATAAATTGATCTTCCGGATTTTGCTCAGATTGATTTACTTCATTAACTGGTTCATTATTAGCAGGTTCCATCTGGTAATTAATATATATGTGAATTATTAGCATAAAATAGATAATAGCTATTGTGATGGCTGGATTTTATTGTGATGAACCTTTTGTTGAGCCGATTAGGCCAAATAACAAGTTACCGGGAAACACCGAAGTGGGCCCAAGCCCAAATCCGGAACTCAATTTTACTGGGCCAGGGGAAAATGTTTTAGGAGATACGGCACCAATTTGCACGTCTGAGGGTGGGCATTTTCATAACCAGGCCCAAACCTTAAAACAAGCCCAAAGGTCCCATGATGATTTGCAACACGTTCAAACGTCATCACCAAATGAGTTTCTTTCTGCCACCAGGGAAAAACGAAACAAAAGCCAACCTAGCTATCTAAAGGAATTTCATGTCAAATTTCCACCATCGATAGACCATACGCAACCCGCTTCCGATCAGAGTTCCTCGACGGTACACTCTCTTGCTAACTATGTCTCTTATGAAAAATTTCAAACTCACATAAAGCTTTTTTTGACGGCCATTAGCACACATAATGAGCCGAAATCGTTCCACCAGGCCATACAAGATGAAAACTGGAAACTTGCCATGAAGAAAGAGATACAAGCACTCGAACAAAACAAGACATGGACACTAGAAGAATTGCCGGAAGGCAAACGAGCTATTGACTCAAAGTGGGTATACAAGCTCAAGTATAAGACTAATGGCGAAATTGAAAGACACAAAGCTCGTCTTGTGGCGAAGGGATACACTCAATTGGAGGGCATTGATTTTCATGAAACTTTTGCGCCGGTTGCAAAGCTAGTCACGGTTCGGACGTTACTTGCGGTGGCTGTAAAGAAGAGTTGGTTCATACATCAACTTGACGTCAACAACGCTTTTTTGCATGGCGATTTACAAGAGGAAGTATACATGAAGATACCGCAAGGATTTTCTAAGAAAGGAGAGACTCGGGTTTGTCTTCTTAGAAAATCACTTTATGATTTACGACAAGCCTCCCGCAACTGGTATAAAAAATTCACAACTTCTCTTTTAGAAATTGGCTATAAACAATCGTTTGCCGATCACTCCTTATTTACTTACAGCGACAATGGTCAGTTTGTGGCAATTCTTATTTACGTTGATGATGTAATCATAACGGGTAATCATGCCGCTAAAATTCAAGAGACTAAGGAACATCTTCACAATAAATTCAGTATTAAAGATCTTGGTACACTCAAATATTTTTTGGGGATCAAAGTTGCGAGAACTAAAGATGGGTTGGTGTTAAGTCAACGCAAATATACACTAGATCTCCTTGAAGATAGTGGGATGCTCGGTTATCGACCGAGTTCTTTTCCCATGGAACAAGGTCTAAAACTTGATCACTGCCATGATAGTCACAAGACGGATGCCCAACAATACCGACGTCTTATTGGCTGACTTTTATATCTGCAGGCGACTCGACCGAATATTGCATATTCAGTAAATAATTTGAGCCAATTCGTTTCTGATCCGAGGGAGGAACATTTGAAAGCTGCTCATAGGGTCCTTCATTATATTAAATCAAGTCCCGGTCAAGGAATACTCCTCTCTAAACATGGCGGATTGCATCTCACTGCGTTTTATGATGCGGACTGGCTTGGGTGTCAGCTCACTAGACGGTCAAGGACTGGATACTTGTTACTTCTTGGTGGAGCTCCAATCTCTTGGAAAACGAAGAAGCAATCCGTAGTTTCACGCTCGTCAGCTTGAGGCAGAGTATCACTCAATGGCTACTATAGTTAGTGAAGTACTTTGGATGTGATGGTTATTGACTGATTTACAAGCTCCTCAAGATAATGCTACACCTCTATTCTGTGGTAATTTGGCAGCTAAGCATATTGCAAATAATCCCATTTTTCACGAGCGAACAAAACATGTCGAGATGGATTGTTATTTTGTTCGTGAACGAGTTGAATCCCATGACGTCTTACCGCTGCATATTGATATGAAACAACAAGTTGCTGACTTATTCACAAAGCCTTTGGGAGCACAACATCTACGAGATCTACTTTCCAAGTTGGGCGTTCGTGACTTACACCCTCCAACTTAAGGGGGAGTAAAGGATATTATATTTGTTTTAGTCTTATCACTTTAGTTTGTTGATTTGGTTTATATCTATTCCTTATTTGTTGCCTTCACAGAAGGTTTCGTACCTGTATATGGTACATGCTTCTGCATGTTTCTTTTTATGAAAAAAACCATTAAAGGCTTTGAACTACCATATTCTTTTTATAACATCAAAACTCAAAACAACTTGTACTTTCGATTGTCTCTAACCTTTTTAAACAAGTTTTAAACATAAAGGACACCAAATACCAACGATTTTCGAGTTTTAAATCAGAATTTTATGAAACAAAACGGGGTTTCTGAAATTATACAAAACACACTCAAAACCCCCTCGAAAATCACCGGAAACTCGGTTTTCAACAAGAAATCGAGCCTTATGCTCTGATACCACTTGTAGGTCTCGTTAAGGATCGTCAGACTACGATGACTTCTTGTTTCGGGTGCCGTAACGAGTGTGGAATCCTCGTTGCGACACAAACCGATCGAGAGAGAAAACGCAAAAACAAAGATTCAATGTTTAAAGCTTAAATGTGAATAGATCTGGAAGAGTTTGGTTACAAGAATGACACAAGAATATAATACTCAAACTCTCAGATGTGTGCTCTCTTTTCTCTCACTGTTTGTTTGCTACTGAAAGAGTCCTTTTATACCAACCTTATCCTCTGCCACCGTAAAACCTATTGGGCCCAACAAAGCCCACGAAGAATGAGTCTTCGTTGGAGAGATGATGTGATTGTCGTGGTCACGCAAATTTAATCCCAATAACAACTATATAGATAGCGGTAATAGGGTATCGAACACATGGAGTTTGTGGAATGTGTGTTATTTAGAAGTGTATCTAAGTAACTAGATTAATCTAAATTGCAAGAAAAGTAAAATTCAAGAGTTGGGTTGATTGGTTTTAATTAACTAAATTAAACTAAATTAGAATACAAATCAAAGTCAAGTTTTGTAACAGATAAGAGGGTAGTAATCATCCCGAGTTTCAGGTTTTAAGTGACAATCAAGGTTTATGTTCAACTGGAAAGAACTACATAGACATAGCTCATGCAAGATCAATTATTTGTGATGAAAGGGAACTAAGTGTCACACCCCAAATTTCCACGTGTTACCGGTGGGCCCGGTAGGGGAGTATCGTGACGTAGTTGATATCATCATAGTCAAACAACACAATATATAAATGCACAGCGGAAGCAAAAGGATAAATATATTAAAATCCGTAATAGTGTAACATCAAAGTATTACAACGGAAGTAAAGGATCCACAGGCGGATCGCAAATAAAATAACATGGTTCAACATACTTTAGGCATCTAAGCTTGCGAGACTCTTTATTGATGCTAGGAGTAGCCAGCCAATTCCAATTAGTACCTGCACTTAGCCTTTTTGGAAAATACGTCAGTTTACACTGGTAAATACAATCAACTGACTCATTTTGAAAAGGTTTTAAGAAAATGATTGATTTGAATGCACATGGCACAAATAATATTTTATAACTTGGGATACTTATTTAAATATATAAACTTGTACAGGATTTACATGTTCCTTATGCGTTCAGTAGCCCGGATCGAGCCGGGTTAAAGATCAATTAACACACCACTTTATTTATGAGACACTAACAGGTGTACGCCTACACCTGAGTGCTAAGGTCGTGGCCATTTCGTAAAATGATGCCAGGGATATCCGGGACACGGTCATTAACCCCCCAAAGGCTTTAAGCAACAAAACAAATTAAACGGAGACATCTCAATCATTTAACCATAATAAGATTAAATATTCAACGCCCGACCAAGCGGTATTTTATATACCGTACCCAAGCCCGTATAGGGAAATAAGTTAAAAGTATTTACCTGAGCTAAATATAAATTCAATCCCAGCCGTATCAAATCAGCAAGTACAGATAGCTTTTACTGGGCTCCTTAATCTGGAACGAAGGTTTTTAATAACCTATTAGAATCCTAACGGGTCTTTAATTAAGCCTTGACTTAGACCGGCTAGTTTTCAAGAAGAAGAAGAAGATACGGTTCAAACGCATGATAAAGCGGAGACCGGAAAAGAATGTGATTTAGACCCGACAAGTTTGAAGACTTGTACAATATGGGTAATCTAAACACATTCTGGATTTTGAGATAATAACGATAAGGTTTGACCCGTTTCGGCTAATTTATGCAAACTAGTTACATAAACCGAACCGAACGCGTATGAAGCGTAACGGGTAACCGTAAGAGTCCTAAACAGGTTTCCTAAGTTAACATGCCTTAAATATGTTGTGATATCAGTAGGATACCTTCCGTTATGCCCAAAACGAGTTTAATTTTATATTAATCCCCTTAGGGGTATTTTGGTCATTTTAAAGATTATAAAAAGGGATCAATTAAGCTTCTATGATCCGGGTCTGAATAAATCAGTAAAATAACTTATTTTAACAGGTTATAACATTTGGTTATAAGTCTTATATGCCAAAATAGTTTTAAACCCTAACTATGTGTATAATACGCGTATAAAGTAGTTTTAAGCGACGTACGGGTTAAAATAGGATTCTGAGTTTCCTAATCAGTTAAACAGGTTCAAAACACTCCATTTAATATTTAAAACCAGTAGCAATTGGATTGGCGTTAAAAGGATTTGTAAAACTCATTTTATGGCCGAAAAGGGTATTTTTGGTATTAACCGAATCGAGGCGATTAACCTAGCTTATGATCAGTTTAAAAATAATTAAAAATCTTCAAAAATCCCAAAATATTATATCACATCAGTGGATAAAAGGTTTGGTGTCAAAAATGGGTTTTAGATAGGCGTTACGCTAATGACGTCATTTAATTACTAAGAATCGCTATAATTACGTCATTAAGCATAACTCCTAATCTGGACCTCCGCTTGATGTGAAAATTTACAGACATGTCTAATAATCAGTAACTAAGATTATTTTACTTTCATATTTCCAAAAATCTCGTTTTATGCTCATAAGGGCATTACGGTCAATATTTAGGCGTTTAACGGAAACATCGGACGATTTGGGATTCGAGTGGTATAAACGCAGAGGCTTATACACACATGCAACTAGGTCCTAATGGAATTTTAAGGCATGTCTAAATCTATATAAATCGGGTCAGAACTGAGGTCAAAGCAAAAGTCAAACTTTTGCGTCTCTCGGTTCCGAATCGGTTCTAAACATAAAGTTGTCGAATCAAATAAGCTTAGACAAGTTATTATACTTATTTTCAAGTTGTATGGCTGATAAAACAGGTTACACGCCTTCCGTGTTGTTAAATATGCGATTAAGGTTTCTGTTGACTTTTTCGGACAACCTTGGACTCGACAAACGACCTAGTTAAGATTGAAATCAGTGGGTGACCTTTTAGGGGTTTATTATCCATATAAATACCAACTTATAACAACTTTCGATTCGACTAATCTCTGGACCGATTGTGATTTATCACAAAGTCAAACCGTAGTTACGACGGTTTGATTTCTAGGCTTTTAACTAAGTATAAATGAATTAGGAAGGGTTAAACATACTTACACACAACTAATGGATGATTTGGAATGCTTGTGGCCTGCTTGAATGCTCTGGAAATGTTCAGAAGTGATGAATGATCATTGTTGCAATATGTGGGTCTTTATATATAACATCAAACATGCATGGATCATCGACAACTAAGTCTAGGAGTGAAACAATAACATCCACAAGTCCCCTACTAGCTAAAAACCACTTTAGGGCAGCCCAAGGTATGCCAAAAATCGATCAAAGTCGGTTAATCGAACATGCAGGACATCTGTGCATGTTCTCTGCCCAGATAAGGCAGTAGCATAGCGCTACTGCCAAGGGGTATAGGGCTCGCGCTACGCTAGCCCCTGGTGACCTGACAAACAAGTTTTCCTTAATTGCAATTTCAGTCCCTGGTCCCCCGAAAGGTCGTTTTCACTTGGTTTTCTTGCATTTTGAGACTTTATATTTGACATGTGGGGCTTTAAGACTTATACCATCTTTGTTAAGTCCTCGGGTAACTTTGTGATCACCCGAAAAGCCCTAAATTTCAACGTTGACACTTATAACCCTCGTACACGAATTTTATCACAACTTGCTCATACGATATCGAAACTTCATGAAATTTTTGTGGTACATTCTAGTGAGCATAATTAATCGTTACAAAGCTTCGGGTTTGTCAAAAGGTCACTCAGAGGTATAACTTAAACATGTTGGCACATTTAACCCCTGTAGTTTGTAATCTCTCACTTTCTTTCACAATTGGCTTCGTATGATCCATGATCTATTCATTTAAGGTTATAAACATCATGTAGAGTTATTGCAAAGTCTTATTATTCATTGTTGACGTTTTGAACCCTTATACTTACACAGTTTCATTGTTTGTCAACTTTAGTCCTTCAAGAACATTCTTTCACACGTTCAAACCTATGACACGTGTCAACACATTATAGGACGCAAATTTTCGGGGTGTTACATCCTCACCCCCTTAAAAGAAATCTCGACCCCGAGATTTACTGAAATAGATGAGGGTACTTTTCTTTCATCGTGGACTCAACCTCCCACGTATACTCGGGACCTCTACGGGCATCCCATTTGAACTTTACAATTGGTACTTTCTTCCTTCGAAGCTTCTTAACCTGTCGATCCTGAATCGATATAGGATGTTTATCACATCGTAAATCCGCATACCAATTTGTGATAGTGCTCCTTGACTTATTGGTGGAACATCTCCTTCAGTCACTAGTGTGCAATGTATTTCGAGCTCCGCCAAACCACTTAAATAGGTTTTAGCTTACAAGCTACTTGATCTTGATACATTTGATTTCCTTCAAATGATTTCCATATATTCAGAGCTTAACTTGCCTGATATTTTAACAATTTTGGTACACCCTTCCTGGGTGATATCTTTTGTTAAACCATTTTCCTTAACAAAAACTTAGGAAGTTTGCTATTTTCATAAATCCTTGATTTCTTGCCGTATACTGGCAACCTACAATCGATTTTGGATTTGTATAATCTTATTTGTTGTCCCCCAGGCAACTTTCAGATCTTGCTAGTTGGACTTACCAATTCTCTATCTAACAATAGACATTTAACATTCCATCTATACAGGGTCTCCAAAGGAGTAGCCTTAATACTTACATATCCATTATTATAGAAAAGCTTATTCTTAAGGTGAGATGGTTATTCCAACCACTGCTTAGCTAATGTTTAGGGAATAGCTAATCCTTGCCGTTAGTCGAACAGATCGACGATCCTGGGTAGGTAATATCGATTCTTAATTGTTGCCTAAATAGGGTTGCGGTGATAATGCATAAGCAAAATGAACCGTCTTTCATACTTGACTATACCGGATTCCCAGGATATTGAGTTAGGCTATATGAATCTCCTATCTTAATAATTTACTTAATCAGGTTTTCGGTTATTACATAAACAACAGGGAGTTCTTACAACACTCTAACCCAAGAGGGATGTTAATCTTAACTCTACTTGCCTATAGGGAGGTAAATAGGGTAAACTTAGGAGAAGATAATCAAGGTACAAGGAGGTTACAGAGATTTCCATATCTCAGGCTCCAGTTCATCCATCATTGTTTGTGTCAATTAAGTGACACCTTTATGTTACGAGTCCACGAGTTCTTTAGTCGGGAACATTTACTTGGACAATTTCATTCGGGATATCTTCTTTGAATACTACTAGTCGACTTTAGTACGATATGACTATTGGGATATCTCAGAGGTTCCATGCATTAAACCTCCATACTGATCAGGCATGGAAGCAATCTATGGAATTTATTAAGATACCCAATCCTCATATGATGCTTTTATCAAACATAGTTTGGCATTCGCAGGCGATAAAAACAATGAGAAAAATAATTAAAATAACATATGTTGTCGTACTCTATGCAAAGAAAGAGTGCTCTTAGATTTTCGAAAGGATTCCTTGCCGATCTATAAGAATCGGTTACTATGGTTTCCTTGGTAGTTATACCTTGTGGATGATAATAAAAATTTTGCTAAATTTATGGTTCATGAAGATTTATTATTGCCTGTATTAAAACATGACACTTAGCAGGAATTATCATTGATAAATGATAAGGAAGTTTATTGTACAAGTGCTTATATCTAATAAATAATGGAAGTTTCACAAACTAGGCACCTAGCTCGGTTGGCTAGGCGCGCGAAAGGGTGTGGCCTAGACCCGGGTTCGATTCCGGGGACGGCCGATTTCACCATTTTTATTTTCTGGGAGCTTGACGCGGGCCGCGTAAGGTATCATCTAGGCTTACGCGGGCCGCTTGGATCTTCTGATCCGAAGCAAACCTTCAAAATGACAGGCTTGATAATTAACTGCTTCTTATTACCCACCATATGGGCTTGGTCACAAGGCGACAAATCCTCACCTATTTCTATATAGTGTCCTCTTATTAACAGAACAAGGACAGCGGAGAAGGGTAATTCTTAATGAACATAAAACATCCATCTAATATTGCTGAATTAGTCTCCGAGGTGTTATCGGTCAATTTTACTTTATACTTAACGCTTAGAGTTGTTAACAGGCAAATTTAATGATTTACAATATCTATTGTCTATGAGAGACTTATCTGAACCTGAATTAAATAATACTCTAACATGAGCGTTATTGATATAGAAAGTACCTGTTGTGACCTTGTCATCTTGGATAGCCTCTTGAGTATCCATTTGGGAGTTTTCGGTTTTGGTCTTTTTAACTTCCTCAAGCTTTTTAGTATACTTAGGGCAGTTGGTCTTAATGTGCCCTCTTTCAATGCAACCATAGCAGGTTGCGTCCTCCATCTTCCTGCAGTCCAAAGTCTTATGCTCCTTGGACTTGCAGATCCCACATGCAAAAGTTCTCGACTGTGTAGACGAGTTCGATCCATTCCTGCACTTCCCGAAGTGCTGCTTCTTGCAGGTTTTGCATTTGGGTTTTTCACCTGACTGCTGGTTGTCCTTTAAATCCTTGCCAGGCTTAGCTGCTTTTCTCTTGGCAGCCTTAGGGCAATTAGTACTGATGTGGCCCTTTTCGCCGCAGCCATGACAAATTGCATTCTTTATATCCCTACATTCGTGGGACTGGTGGCCAGCTCTTTTACAGATGCCACATTGCTTTATCTTTTGATTTGATCGACACTGACCCCAGTGTCTTCTTTTACAGGTTTTACATGTGGGTTTTGCCTCCTTTGGCTTGGACTGGTTATAGCTTGAACCGGTCTTACTCTTTTTGTAACCTTTATTTGGGGCATCATCGCACATTCGCTTATAATCCTTCAACACACGGTCCATGGCGTTGCTTACGGCGGTATTTATCACAGCCTGTAACTCGGTGCTTATTAAGTTTAGTCTTGCATCATCATTCTGATTAACTGGATGATGGTGAGCTTCAGAGGAGTCAGCCATGGTGAAGCTTTGAAGGCTACTATCCAAGTAGAAACAATTTGTTTAATCATATAGTGAATTGTCGAATTTGATGAATAAATAGCCATGGCGTAATTAAACCATATAGGCCAATAGATAGAATTTAATTTATTTGATTATGTTTTGCCTAAGTTTAAATAACCATCTTTGGCATTTAAGCGGAATATAATCCTTCATATTTATTAGACAGGGGACATAAGTCACGACTGCCAATGTCATACTGACATCTTTTATATATAGCACAAGGGCTTGTTCCAAAGGACTGATAATGGCTCAGAGACCTTGTCACTAGGGAAATTTTAAAACATAATCGATGATTCCTTTGGGTCGGAAAATTTCATAGTTCATTGTCTTGACAAGAAGTTATGAAATAAAACTATCTTTTTCATGTATTCATCTTTACTCGTTTATATACATCCCAAATGGATGTTTTGATGCGTACTTCATTTTCGACGTTTTCCAGCCATGATTCCTATTGATCAGTTATGCTAAAAAAATTTGAGAAAAATTCCTAATATAAGGGTGACAAGGGTGATTTTATCGCATCACGGTTGTCGGGAGTGTTAACACATTTACAGATGTTAACAGGAATTCGAATCTTTTAAAACAGGTCTTACCATCATGGCCCGGCCTTAAAATGACCCTAAGGCTAGGTTTCACTCTTAAGATTCTTATTAATATTTAACGCAGAACAATCCTAAATTGAGGTGTTAAATATGGATCTAAATCTAATTATGGAACTACCATCTTGGCCCGGTCTTAAAATGACATGTGGCTAGGTCTTGTCCTTTCTAGATTTTGCCATTTTATAATAATGGTAGATCTTATAAAAGGAATGTTTTAATGGAAATTTAAAGTTAATTATTCCACTATAAAATTAAAAAAAACAGATATGCCCTAGACGGGACTTGAAAGGAATAGTGTTGTCCTCAAAGGAACTGAAAGGTAATTATGTCCTTATAAGGACTATTAAGGAAACGATTTTTAGCAAAAGGAGTTTCTTCCTCATTTTATTTCTGAATGCCTTCTCCTTGGTCGCATGTTTCTTCCTAGCCGCGGTACGAAGGTCAGCAATTCAAGGCTCCTGGTGTGGAGAATTATTATTACGGCTTCTTCGATTGGCGACGTATCCAAAATATTAAAAAAAAAATTTGGAAGCAGAATTTCCAAATAAGGATTTAGAATATTCCTATGTTAAGTCTAGACTCAGAAGGTCAAGGAATGTGCAAATGTGTCATTGAGATTAAACACCAATAAGCTAGGGTTTAATTCACTCAATGTTGGCTCTGATACCAACCTGTCACACCCCAAATTTCCACGTGTTACCGGTGGGCCCGGTAGGGGAGTATCGTGACGTAGTTGATATCATCATAGTCAAACAACACAATATATAAATGCACAGCGGAAGCAAAAGGATAAATATATTAAAATCCGTAATAGTGTAACATCAAAGTATTACAACGGAAGTAAAGGATCCACAGGCGGATCGCAAATAAAATAACATGGTTCAACAGACTTTAGGCATCTAAGCTTGCGAGACTCTTTATTGATGCTAGGAGTAGCCAGCCAATTCCAATTAGTACCTGCACTTAGCCTTTTTGAAAAATACGTCAGTTTACACTGGTAAATACAATCAACTGACTCATTTTGAAAAGGTTTTAAGAAAATGATTGATTTGAATGCACATGGCACAAATAATATTTTATAACTTGGGATACTTATTTAAATATATAAACTTGTACAGGATTTACATGTTCCTTATGCGTTCAGTAGCCCGGATCGAGCCGGGTTAAAGATCAATTAACACACCACTTTATTTATGAGACACTAACAGGTGTACGCCTACACCTGAGTGCTAAGGTCGTGGCCATTTCGTAAAATGATGCCAGGGATATCCGGGACACGGTCATTAACCCCCCAAAGGCTTTAAGCAACAAAACAAATTAAACGGAGACATCTCAATCATTTAACCATAATAAGATTAAATATTCAACGCCCGACCAAGCGGTATTTTATATACCGTACCCAAGCCCGTATAGGGAAATAAGTTAAAAGTATTTACCTGAGCTAAATATAAATTCAATCCCAGCCGTATCAAATCAGCAAGTACAGATAGCTTTTACTGGGCTCCTTAATCTGGAACGAAGGTTTTTAATAACCTATTAGAATCCTAACGGGTCTTTAATTAAGCCTTGACTTAGACCGGCTAGTTTTCAAGAAGAAGAAGAAGATACGGTTCAAACGCATGATAAAGCGGAGACCGGAAAAGAATGTGATTTAGACCCGACAAGTTTGAAGACTTGTACAATATGGGTAATCTAAACACATTCTGGATTTTGAGATAATAACGATAAGGTTTGACCCGTTTCGGCTAATTTATGCAAACTAGTTACATAAACCGAACCGAACGCGTATGAAGCGTAACGGGTAACCGTAAGAGTCCTAAACAGGTTTCCTAAGTTAACATGCCTTAAATATGTTGTGATATCAGTAGGATACCTTCCGTTATGCCCAAAACGAGTTTAATTTTATATTAATCCCCTTAGGGGTATTTTGGTCATTTTAAAGATTATAAAAAGGGATCAATTAAGCTTCTATGATCCGGGTCTGAATAAATCAGTAAAATAACTTATTTTAACAGGTTATAACATTTGGTTATAAGTCTTATATGCCAAAATAGTTTTAAACCCTAACTATGTGTATAATACGCGTATAAAGTAGTTTTAAGCGACGTACGGGTTAAAATAGGATTCTGAGTTTCCTAATCAGTTAAACAGGTTCAAAACACTCCATTTAATATTTAAAATCAGTAGCAATTGGATTGGCGTTAAAAGGATTTGTAAAACTCATTTTATGGCCGAAAAGGGTATTTTTGGTATTAACCGAATCGAGGCGATTAACCTAGCTTATGATCAGTTTAAAAATAATTAAAAATCTTCAAAAATCCCAAAATATTATATCACATCAGTGGATAAAAGGTTTGGTGTCAAAAATGGGTTTTAGATAGGCGTTACGCTAATGACGTCATTTAATTACTAAGAATCGCTATAATTACGTCATTAAGCATAACTCCTAATCTGGACCTCCGCTTGATGTGAAAATTTACAGACATGTCTAATAATCAGTAACTAAGATTATTTTACTTTCATATTTCCAAAAATCTCGTTTTATGCTCATAAGGGCATTACGGTCAATATTTAGGCGTTTAACGGAAACATCGGACGATTTGGGATTCGAGTGGTATAAACGCAGAGGCTTATACACACATGCAACTAGGTCCTAATGGAATTTTAAGGCATGTCTAAATCTATATAAATCGGGTCAGAACTGAGGTCAAAGCAAAAGTCAAACTTTTGCGTCTCTCGGTTCCGAATCGGTTCTAAACATAAAGTTGTCGAATCAAATAAGCTTAGACAAGTTATTATACTTATTTTCAAGTTGTATGGCTGATAAAACAGGTTACACGCCTTCCGTGTTGTTAAATATGCGATTAAGGTTTCTGTTGACTTTTTCGGACAACCTTGGACTCGACAAACGACCTAGTTAAGATTGAAATCAGTGGGTGACCTTTTAGGGGTTTATTATCCATATAAATACCAACTTATAACAACTTTCGATTCGACTAATCTCTGGACCGATTGTGATTTATCACAAAGTCAAACCGTAGTTACGACGGTTTGATTTCTAGGCTTTTAACTAAGTATAAATGAATTAGGAAGGGTTAAACATACTTACACACAACTAATGGATGATTTGGAATGCTTGTGGCCTGCTTGAATGCTCTGGAAATGTTCAGAAGTGATGAATGATCATTGTTGCAATATGTGGGTCTTTATATATAACATCAAACATGCATGGATCATCGACAACTAAGTCTAGGAGTGAAACAATAACATCCACAAGTCCCCTACTAGCTAAAAACCACTTTAGGGCAGCCCAAGGTATGCCAAAAATCGATCAAAGTCGGTTAATCGAACATGCAGGACATCTGTGCATGTTCTCTGCCCAGATAAGGCAGTAGCATAGCGCTACTGCCAAGGGGTATAGGGCTCGCGCTACGCTAGCCCCTGGTGACCTGACAAACAAGTTTTCCTTAATTGCAATTTCAGTCCCTGGTCCCCCGAAAGGTCGTTTTCACTTGGTTTTCTTGCATTTTGAGACTTTATATTTGACATGTGGGGCTTTAAGACTTATACCATCTTTGTTAAGTCCTCGGGTAACTTTGTGATCACCCGAAAAGCCCTAAATTTCAACGTTGACACTTATAACCCTCGTACACGAATTTTATCACAACTTGCTCATACGATATCGAAACTTCATGAAATTTTTGTGGTACATTCTAGTGAGCATAATTAATCGTTACAAAGCTTCGGGTTTGTCAAAAGGTCACTCAGAGGTATAACTTAAACATGTTGGCACATTTAACCCCTGTAGTTTGTAATCTCTCACTTTCTTTCACAATTGGCTTCGTATGATCCATGATCTATTCATTTAAGGTTATAAACATCATGTAGAGTTATTGCAAAGTCTTATTATTCATTGTTGACGTTTTGAACCCTTATACTTACACAGTTTCATTGTTTGTCAACTTTAGTCCTTCAAGAACATTCTTTCACACGTTCAAACCTATGACACGTGTCAACACATTATAGGACGCAAATTTTCGGGGTGTTACATCCTCACCCCCTTAAAAGAAATCTCGACCCCGAGATTTACTGAAATAGATGAGGGTACTTTTCTTTCATCGTGGACTCAACCTCCCACGTATACTCGGGACCTCTACGGGCATCCCATTTGAACTTTACAATTGGTACTTTCTTCCTTCGAAGCTTCTTAACCTGTCGATCCTGAATCGATATAGGATGTTTATCACATCGTAAATCCGCATACCAATTTGTGATAGTGCTCCTTGACTTATTGGTGGAACATCTCCTTCACATCGATATAGGTTGTTACCCGATGACCAATTAACATATATCCAACCCTAATCCCTCCCATGATATCTCGATTGTCAACGGCACCAAGAACGTATGGTTTAGAACTATGATCAAACATACATCAACAATTTACAAACACCCAATCAAGCACCATAATAAACTAACAACACATGCACAGTTTAATATTCCAGAAATTCAAGAACAAAACATAATTGTCACAAGTAAACCTTACATTCGGGATGATCACCAAGCAAACCTAGCCGCTCATAGTGTGGTGAATCATCATCACAATCAAACCTTTGTTTATTGGAATCAAAAACAAAGTATTCCTGTTTTGACCACTCAAGAACACAAGATAAGAGCCAAAAATCGCCCCTCCTCACCTTCCAAAACCGTCCAATGATCAGATCCTTCAAAAGACACAATAAAAATGTTTTTAATGAGGCAGTTACAATTTGTCCGTCGCCTCCACCGTAAATTACGGTATCACCGTAATTTACGGTGATCTTGAAAGTGTTACGGTGACTGTTGTCTGATTTACGGTAGCTTTAATGTTGACTTGTGTGCCTTTCATGACGTATGTGTTGTCAGCCCAAGATGTAACGTGAATGAGAGCTGCCAATATTGTCATAATGATGTTTCTGTTGATCAAAGTCAAAACCCTCTCAAGAGCCCCTCAATGTTGACGTGATATAGGCTGCCCAAATATGTCAATTATTCCCTTATCTCATGTGCGGCCCACTAAGCTTGTATGACGGTTGCCTCTATGGCGGCCCAATCCATCAAGTCCACGTGAGGTGATGATGTTTAACATTAATTGCCTCCACATGATCTTCAATCCCCTGATGTCGGCTACCAAACTATCACTTGATGTGTCAGCCCATGTCTCCAAGCCCATGTGTTATATTAATATTGGGCCTCCAAACACATCTCAAGTCTTGTGCCTTCCAAGTCAACGTGTGATCTTTCTTGTCTGCGTGTATATATGATGATGATTTGATTTGATTTCTAAACAAAACAAAACCAAAGTCACAGTGATGACTTTTGGTGCCACCCCTTTGATGATAATTGATGATGTTATATTATTAAAAATAATAATCCTCCTTGCTTGTTTCATGACTGAGCGTTCTAAATGCACCGAATTCAGCGATTTACCTGTAAAACACACGAACACTCGTAGTTATCACATTCACGATACATAACCGTGTAAAATATGGGATATGCACATATTTAGCTCATTTAAGGGTTGTCCTACGGACCACCCGTCAAGAGACTCCTCGCCATAAGAGTCTTCGTCGCATGAAGGAGTGTTCGTCATACATAGAGGCTTCGTGGCTTGGAGGGTTCATCACAAATGAGAGTGTTCGGCCACAGCAGTCTTCATCGACTTTATAGGTCCACTCTTCGTGAGGGAGTCTTCGCCAAAAGGATGGTTCGTCATGCATAGGGTTCGCCCATGTTGAAGTCTTCGTACACTCCTTTAACAAACAAATTCCATGCATGGTGTAATGTGACATCATGATGATGATGTCATGATGGTGTTATCTCGTGCTCTTCCTGCTTCGCGTGTCGATCTATGGGGCGCACGAAGGAGGAATGTCGCGACGTTGGGCTCGAGCCAAACCGAACCAAGTCGAACCGAACCGAGCCGAGCCGCTTCCACAAAGTGCATCAACACCAGGTCACTAGTGCATTCTGCGATCGCGGGCGTTGATGTGCCCGGGTAGCCAGACCTTGTTGGCCTAAATGTGGAGCACATATTGTTTCGGTTAAGTGGTAAGTGTGTGTATAAATAGCGTGGAGCACAAAATGCATAAAAAACTTTTTAACAAATGTAGAAGCTGGTCTCAAGTTCATACGATCAAGTGGAATATATGTGCATGTAAATATTACATTACAAATTACAAAATACATAAAAAACTAATAACAAATAGTAAGTCTTATATTAATCGTTAAAGACTTGTAAGTCTTTATATATCTATTTTGTATATATTACCGGAACGACCATGTGGTAAGGTCATATTGCGGTTTTGATCAGTTCTTTTCAAATCTTACATCGAACGTCCCACCTTTATGGGTAGTCATTTTAACTTACCAACATCCATAAGTTTAGTAAAAAAGCTTATTAAGTGCATGTAACATCAACTGATTTTTAATTTAATGTTTAGTGTTTGCAACTAGTCATTACATGACTCGAAATTAAGAGACAAAAATGTTTTGAATATATAGAAATCAAGTAACTTGATATTGGTTATACAGAATAATAATGCTATACGGAATCAAAAAGAATTACAAAATTATCAGGAAAAAGAATAGCTCTTTTTATATCACAATAACTATGCTTACAGCAGCAACTCTA
The DNA here is from genome assembly GCA_030545235.1 of Helianthus tuberosus. Taxonomy (NCBI): domain Eukaryota; kingdom Viridiplantae; phylum Streptophyta; class Magnoliopsida; order Asterales; family Asteraceae; genus Helianthus; species Helianthus tuberosus. Next base: position 3,282,558 of record CM060360.1, on the reverse strand, counting down.
TCTGTAGCCACCATAAGGTTGCTGACCATAACGCCCACCTCTGCCCATCATCGGATTATAATTTCCAGGCGGCATAAATCCGGCGGCAGGTGGTCCTTGCATCTGAAACCCTTGGCCATTGTTCATTCCCATACCCATATTTTGAGGCATAATGTTCATTCCCATACCCATATTCTGAGGCATATTGTTCATTCCGATACCCATATTTTGCGGCATATGGTTCATTCCCATGGGCTGGTTTTAGACCTCCGTAACCACCTCCAAACCCTGGCCCTGCACCGATTCCCATTCCCATTGCTGAACCCGCCATGGGGTTGGATGCGGGTCTTAGAGCACTCACACCAGCACCCTTTGTTATTAGTGGGTTTGAACTTTATAGTGTTTTATGACTTTTTACACTTTGTAGGAAAAATTAACTTTGTAGCCAACTTCCACCCTATGGTACCAAATACTAGAAAACTGATTATCTACAACTAGTAAACATAGTTATAGAAAATCGACCTGGCAATAAAAACCCATTTGGGTTTTTTTGGTTATTTTGTGTTATTTTAAAAATTAGGATGTGTCAGGATGGGTTAAAAAATAATTAAGAATGGGCCAGTATGGTTTATATGATATTTATTTAAAATAATTTGTCTCACGATGGGTATTATGCAAGGTAAAAGGATAACTCAAAAAAGAGCATCACAGTCAGATTCTTTATCCTATTCGAGTGTTCGTAGACGTTAGCTTCACAAATAATAAAAATTTTAAAAATAATAAAAAATTAAAAATATTAAAAAATTTCTAACAAATCAGAAAAAATTAAAAACAATCTAAAAAATAAAAATAATAATAAAAAATCTAAAAAATCCAGAAAATCCAAAAAATTCTAAAAAAACCAAAAAAATAATAAAAAATCCAAAAAATTTAAAAATAATAAAAAATCAAAAAAATGCTAAAAAATCAAAAAAATTCTAAAAAAATCAAAAAGATTATAAAAAGTCCAAAAACTCTAAAAAATAAAAAAATTCTAAAAAATCAAAAAATTTCTAAAAAATAAAAAAAAATAAAAAAAAATAATCTAAAAAATAAAAAAAAATAATCTAAAAAATCCAAAAAATAAAAAAAATAAAAAAAATTCTAAAAATAAAAAAATAATAAAAAATTATAAAAATCCAAAAAATTCTAGAAATTAAAAAAATTCTAAAAAATTAAAAAATTCTAGAAAATAAAAAAATCCAAAAATTTCATAAAAAGCAAAAAAATAATAAAAAAAGCAAAAAAATAATAAAAAAATCCAAAAAATTCTAAAAAAATAAAAAAATCTAAAAAATAAAAAAAAAGTCTAAAAAAATCCATAAAATTCTAAAAAAGTTTTTAGGATTTTTTTTATTATTTTTTGATTTTTTGACTTTTTTTATTTTTAAGATTTTTTTATTTTTAGAATTTCTTAGAATTTTTTTTGGATTTTTACTATTTTTTGGATTTTATAGTTTTTTTTTATTTTTTGATTTTTAGGATTTTTTATGATTTTTTATTATTTTTTAATTTTTTAGAAATTTTTTGATTTTTTTATTATTTTCATTTTTTTAGAATTTTTTGGATTTTTTATTATTTTTTGGATTTTTTGAATTTTTTATTATTATTTTTTGAATTTTTTATTATTATTTTTTATTTTATATTATTTTTTGATTTTGTAGAATTTTTTGATTTTTTATTATATTTTATATTTTTTAGAATTTTTTTGATTTTTTATAAGTTTTTTTTTTATAATTTTTTAGATTTTTTAGATTTTTTTTATTTTTTTAGATTTTTTGGATTTTTTAGAATTTTTTGGATATTTATTGTTTTTTATTCTTTTGATTTTTTTAGAATTGTTTGGATTTTTTATAATTTTTCAATTTTTTTAGAATTTTTTTGATTTTTTAGAAGTGTTTTGATTTTTTATAATATTTTTGATTTTTTATCATGCCCAAATCCATCTTAACAAAACCCCATTTTGACCTAAACTCATTCTAATCCATTTCTTAATAAATCCAAATTAGCCCAAACTCATCCTAACCCATACCCATCCTAACCCATTACCCAAACCTACCCAACCCACCCATTTTGTCACCCCTAGAAAATCACTTTCAAAACACATTGCCAAACTCCCCTAAAATCCGATCACTATAGGTAAAAGTAGAGTATTGTGTATGTAGTTAATTATATAGAATTAATATTAAATCTACTCTGTTTATCAATTTTGAATAAACCACAACTGCATAAAACATACTAATAGATTAAATTCTGCATCACCAGAACTCAAATCCGCAAACGGATTCCAAATACTTTATTAACAGTTTCATAATTTCAATACCAAAACTGAATTGGAATGCACAAAATAACAACAGCCATTAAATGCAACAATTACATAACTTAAAACATATAGTAAAACATAAGAGTCATAATGAATGTATGATTTGAAATGAAGAAGAGCATGTCTCTCCTTATCGGTGCACTTACTATTACTAGTGTGGTTGCCAATGGAAGTTGGATGTTGTGTTATAAACCGCAAAAGGGCAGTTGTTGTGGCATATGATTCCAACACAAAGACTGAAGTAATAAAGAAGAAATAGGATGGGTAAAATGTTTATGGTAAATCTTATTTGTCATTTTGTTGTATCAAATCTTAAATGTTTTATATATCAACAAATAAGACCAGCTCTATATAGACAAGTTTGAAATAGCCTACCTCATATTAAATGTCTACAAAACCAAGTTTGTGTTGATTTTATTTTCTACTTTCATGTCCACTTATGTGTGGAAAATTTGAGTGGATTGTGAGCATGCAACACATACAACAATGTTTTAAAAACCCGTTCAAAGCAGCTGGTATTACCTGTTGAGTTGGCTACCGGAGACATCATCCATACGATAAAACCCGTTCATTAACTTCTTTTATATTGTAGGAAATGAAAATAGTTATGTTCTTGCTGATGAGGATTACGAAATAGTGAATATCGTCTTTTAAGTGATCCTGAACTAGATTCAATCAAGTCTCTAATGCATAAACCTATTGTAGACTTTTAATTGAAAAAAAACTTTGTTGGAAAATTGATTTTTAAGTATGGAATTATAAAGTTTGTATTATTTTTTGAAGTTATAGTTGTAATTTTATGGAATTATAGGCCTCGCTAGTCACCCGATTCTACCGTTCGGTTGAACCATGTTAAGACCAACCCGGTAGAGTATAAAAACCGGTTTTTAAAACATTGCTTACAAGACTAATATTTGTCCCAAATTATAGGTTCAAAGACTTAAGTCTTGACAATTTGTATCTAGTTAACAATCACAAAAGTTGGTCATCATGTAAAACACTCACAAGTGTTCACACATTTTTAGACCCAATTGATACTTTCTAAACAATTTCTTTCCACTTTCAAAATATAATATAGAGTTAAACTGGACTTAAGTCTTTATATCTAGTTTTAGAATACAAGTGTTCACACAATTTTTTCAGACCCAATTGGTACGTCCCAAACAATTTCTTTCCACTTTCAATATTAAATATAAAGTTAAATTCCACAGAGGTTTGGAAAAAAAAATAACCATTTTCTTCCAAAGATAAAAAAAAAACTAACAAATACAGAAATTGGTCTTAAAATAATTATCGAATGCTCCTAAGTCCTTACTATTTATTTTAGTAAATCACACGAATTGTTTTGACATTTTGACTTAATAACGTTCATAACTTTAACAAAAATATCTATTAAATTTGTGGAAAAAATGGTTTAAAAACTAAAGTTTATTGTTTGTAAGTAGTCATTACATGCTTCAAAATCAAGAGACAAAAAAGTTTTGAATATATAGAAATCAGTTTGAGTAGTTGACCCAACAGATTATGAAGCAGGCCCAAAAAGTAGGTGGCCCATCAGGAGGATTTTTGTGTATAGTAGAAGGTTGAGAAAAGGTTGGGCCTGAGCCCCTGATTCCAGCCTGAGGTCCATCTTCCAAATTAACACCTAATGTAGACTCAAATTCAAATACCACTTTGTGTCATATTGGGGTGGATATACCCAATGAAGGATTTGGACTAGGCCTTGTGTGAGGTTGTCAGTTCGATCCTGAGCCCAACCGGGTTTTCGTCCCACCGTGTGTTACGCCAGAGAGTTCTGCTCTTGTGGTGGCACAACGACTGTCAAGTGGCAACCGGCGGTATGGTTTCCCGGGGGGAATGCCCAAAAAAAGCCAAACTAACTCACTAATATAACTATCTCAACTAACTATCAGCACATGCTCAGATACCATGTAGTCGGGTGAAGAATCTCATCTCAATGATCATCTGAATAGAATAGTCATGTAATCAACTAATATAACTATCTCAACTATCAGACACAACAAACTCAATACACACGTTTCATAAAAAATCTACATGTTTATAGAATAAGAAAAGATCGGCTGTAAGTTCATCCCTTCATTTCTTCATTAAATTTGATATAAAGATCGAGTGTAATTCCTGCAAATATCCGAGCTACATTTTAGATTTTGTTTGTAATTCCTTTAAGCTGGCTCTCTCATGTTATTATTATGTACCAATTTATGTTATTAATGAGCTTCCGGAAATCTTGTTCTACTACCACATTCGATTCTTGGTCCCATTACGATAATTCTGGTAAATTTGACGCTTTAAGTTTTCTAATGTACGGTTTTAACGGTTTCTTGAATATTTAACTACCCTTTTGTGCGAAACGGGGTTTAAGGCAGTAAAGTTTGTTGCTTTCTGTGTTCTGATATGGGATTTTAACCGTTTGGTTGATCTTCTGAATTACCCGTTTGAGCAAAACTGGAATTTATGCGAGAAAAGAAATAAAAGCCGATTTCTTGCTAAAAGTAGAAACTGGAAGCACGAGTTCGGTTCTTAGTCTCATTATGAAATGAAAAGAAACAAAAGCTGATTTCCGGCAAAGTTTGTTGCTTTTTATACGCGGGTTTTAAAATGGAAATTTATGCATGACCTACAATGAGTAAATTTTGTGCAGAAACTCTCTCCAAATTCTGGTAAAGTTTGTTGCTTTTTATATGCGGGTTCATCATTGTTTGCATACTTTACAAAACAAATGCTATGTGAAAAACATATGTTTCATTGACGAGTTAAATAAAGTAAAAGAACGAGAAAACTTAGGTTTTCGTGTATCTATCTTGTATATAAACCGTATCGTTGGTCAAGTATCTTTCTTTGATTTGTTTGATTTATACATGTATGTCTTAAATAGGCACAATGAATGGGTCAGGTGGGTTAGGTTGTCTGGAAACACTTATTTATTTATTTATTTTTCAAATTTTACTTTTTACAAATAATGTCATGAAAAATAAATTTATGTTATTTGGTTTAGACATGTATGTCGAAACGAGGCAAAATAAACGGGTCAGTTGGGTTGGGTTGTCGGAACACTTTTTTCCAATTTCTACTTTTTAGAAAATAATTACCGGCGCCAGAAATAGATATTATTTCAAAGCAGTCGGGATTGGGTCAGTTAACGGGTTCGGGCCAACCCGGGTCATTTTAGAAATTATCAACTGGACCCATTTTAAGTTGGCTAGTTTACTAGGAGCGACCCAGTATATAATTGAGTGACCCATATCAACCTATTTATTTTTATACGGGTCATGATTGACGGGTGTATGAAGGAGACAACAGCAGATGATGACACTGCATACTCTTATGCAGGAAATTTATAATCTAGTAAAGTTTCTGAATTACCCGTTTGAGCGATATGATAATTTGTGCAGGAACAGAAACAAAAGCTAGTATCTTAAAAAATATAGAAACTGGGAAACCGACATTCGAATCTTAATCCAATAATGACCGTTCCAGTAAAGTTACTTGCTTTTTAAATTCTCTTTGAGATTCTAACTGTTTCTTGAGTTTCTGAATTACCCTTTTGAATTAAGTAGACATTTATGCAAGAACAGAAACAAAAGGCGGTTACTTGCTGACACTGGAACTGGGTAACACACATTCTTGAGCTGTAGTACAATAAAGACTATATATTTGATATGTTATTACATATTTTTATTATGATTTGAACAAATGTAGAAAGTTCAGTTAGCAGATCATGATCAAGATTCATGAAAATAGCCCAACCCGCAAACCAAACTTAATTTGACTATAATCTGCATACCGCGTAATCCACTGTTTGCAGAATAATTGCACGTGTTCTTCGTGTTCATTTGTTCACCAACCGGAGTCTTACGTGACACCGGAATATTCCCGGAGATTCTGTTGTGTTAAACGTTGAGTGATTGTTTTAAATTCATTGATTGTAGTAGAAGGGGGGAATGGAAGTCAGCTGGTTGACTTCTATTAGTCAATGGTATGAACCAAATTGCAAAGATAATGCCCTATTTTAGTTTTTCATAATATTATTATAGGTTAATGTTATTATTTAGAATACACATTTTTAATGAAATCAATGATAAACGAGGGTTACATGTTCAACGAGTCATACTTGATGGTCAATGGTTTAAGTCAGCAATCCGTTGACTTTTTTACATTTGAGGTTGACAAACTGAACCATCTGGTTTAATTTATATCCCTACATGAAGAAACAAATTGCAAAATTATTCTGGTAATTAAACAAATTAATTACATTAAGACAATTTTATTTGATACATCTTTCAAATAGTTAGCTCTTGCGACTAGCTTGGTTGCGACCGTTGTTTAACTTACAACGATTCAGTGTCCAGCTTTCAGCTTACAGACTGGCATGCACACGTGTTCAATGTGTAGGCCGTGGCCAATGTGTTTTTCGTCCTGTATTCGTTGAAGTGCATGCATCAACACCGTTGCAATAGTCTCCCATTTCATGAAGAGCAGGGAAGTCTTGTTTGTGCATTCAAGAATTTCATTTAGCGTTTTACCAGAGCTTACCAGGAGTTGGTTTAGGATATTTCACGTCTATGCTTTATTAAAATTTAGAGTAAACGTCAGTGGTTAGATTCGTCTGACATATTTGGCCACTTTAAGAAACTTTTGGACATCTACATCCATGTTGTTTCCAAATTTCTATATATTAAAGTTACATCCTTCTGTCAGTTGAGTGTCTGTTTGACCGTTAGCTGTAGGGGCATTTTCGTGATCTTGCTTCCTGATTAAAACTTCTAACGCTTTGCAACCTTCACCGTTAAAACTCCTGACACCTTGCAACCACCACCCACCACCACAATTTTCAACCTTCACCATTAATAACTATATAATTCACACAAATCCACTTTTTCATCAAAATACAAGAAAACAAAATATATTATACTTTAACATAAGCCCACAAAATTCTTAGATTAATATATTGATCACGCTCACACTTCTTGTTACCTATTAAACAACTATATTATTAGCAAAACATCAATTAAACTCATAGACACAAGTGAAATTAATATTAATTACCCAAAATACCAACCTGCCCATCGATTAATAGCAAAACATCGATTAATAACTTTAATACTTTTATAGATACTATATATACATATATTAATTACATATTCAATAGATAATGAAATACATATATTAATTACATGTCCAAAGGTTCCTAACCACGAGGTTGTAAAATGTCGTTTACTTTAAAATTTCAATTTGGTCTTAAGAATAGTGGTGAGATGTTGCAAAGACTAGTAGTTGCAAGTCGTGTTTATACACAATATAGCATAATGTCCTATTTGACACAACAAAGCGAAATGGCCACCCATGGTGTTGGTGGCAATTTTATTCATCAAACAGACTTAAAACTTAATAGTGCATTACATTTTACAATACTATACGTGCATCTCTAAATGAGAACAAGAAGAAATAAACACAACACACAAAAACAAGAATGAAATCCAACATACAACTATGGTCGTGAAACCCTTCGCACTTTTGCAATGAACACCATCACTTTCACATAAACCCAGTTTTCAAGGCTATTCGTGACGTGAAAAAAAGCATGTCTCCCACGGCGATTAAAAATTAAAGCAATACACACCATCCAAAATCCGGTAACAAAACCAGTGGCCCCTCCGATATAAAACCATCTTTCTTCCCCGTCATCCATATTTTCAAGAGTGACGGGCGGACCTTCTAATTCTTTATCTCCTGGACAATATTTGGGCAAGGGAAGTCCGCATAATCCTGCATTTCCGGTGTACCTTGAAGGTTCGAAGGACTGGAGTTGAGTGCTGGATGGAATTCTTCCTGACAAGCTGTTATATGACACATCTAGATAGTTTAGCAAGGTCATTTGAGACATGCTTGATGGTAGTCCTCCTCTTAGATTGTTTCTAGATAGATCCAAAATTAGAAGTTCTTTCATCTGACCAATGTTTGATGGGATCTCTCCAACTAGAGCATTCATTGACAAGTCGAGCGCAATCAATTTATGGAGATTGGTTAGTTCATCTGGGATTTTTCCGGTTAAATTGTTGCTTGATAAATTGATAATCTTTACCAATCCTAGAGTTATACCAAACTCACGCACACTTCCTTGCCACTTGATCATTGAACGGTCAACATACGTGCCCATAGTAGTGTTTAAAGGATACAAATAATGCACATTTTCCCTGACTTCCAAGCCATCTTGAACCATGGAAGTTAGATTACCGAGACATGAGGGGATGGCTCCCTGGAGTTTATTAATTGACAAGTCCAGAATTTTTAGATATTCTAACTGACATAAATCTGAAGGGATGGTTCCAATGAATTTATTTGATGTTAAGATAAGAGCATACAACCTCGATAACCTTTCCCCTATCCAACCAGGCATGTAACCAGAAAAGTTGTTGGCCCCCAAATTTAAAAAGGTTAAGTGGGTTAAATTCGTTAAAGATAAGGGCAATATTCCTGAGAAGTTGTTACTGTATAAATACAAGACCTGGAGATTGAACAAAAACTTGATAGAAATAGGAAGCCTTCCAGATAGATTGTTATATCCCAGACTAAGAATTTGTAGTCTTTTGAAATTCCACAAACAGTCTGGAATTGGTCCAGTGAATGCGTTGTGTGAGAGATCAAGAAAAGACAAATACCCATCAACAATTTGGCACAAAAAGAAGATTTGTCCAGATAAATTATTTTTGGATAAGTCTAGCCTTTCTAAACTGGAAGGAGCATTCGGTATATGACCATAAAAGTTGTTGGAACTCAAATCTATGGTTGAAGAACTAGGGTCAAAATTTGAAAACAAATCTGTTACTATTCCGGTAATATCGTTGAAAGAGATATTCAAATATCTCAAACGAGAAGGCCAAGTGTTCCAAAAATCTTCTGGAATGTTATCTGAAATTCCGGTATTGGAAAGATCAATACGTGAAAGATTTTTCATTGTTTGAATCCATTTCGGGAAACGAGGTCCCAACTTGCAAGAACTCAAGTTAATAACTTCTATGCTGGAAATGTTTGACATGTTAGCTTCTAATGGAACTCCTTCCAGTGAGTTGTTTGAAAGATAAACGTATGAAATATTTGACTTTTCAATATTTTCGGAGATGGCACCTTTAAGTAAATTGGAAGAAACATCTAGTATTTGAAGCTTGGGTAGTTGCCACACTTTTTCACTTATAGTTCCATCTAACTGATTATTAGAAAGATATAGCACTTGTAGGGATGAAAAATTTTGGATATCATCTGACAACGACCCTGTGAATTGGCTAGATGAGGCATCCAAATGTCGTAAAGTAACTGATGTGCATCCAGACAAGTTACTCAGAAAATCAGGTAATTTGATAGGCATTAAGTTACTATAGAAATACAAAGATGTCAAACGACAGAGATTTCCAAGATATTTGGGAATCCCATCTAACATGTTCATAGAGAGATAAAGCTCTACAAGTGCATTGCTAGTTAAAGGGAACAACCAGTGATACATGGATGAGTTGAGATTGTTTTCTTGGAGAGAAAGGGTAACAATAGATCAGAGCCGGCCCAACAGGCTAAGGACCCTAGGCCCAAGCCTAGGGCCACCAGTATTGAAGGGCCACAAAATTTTCAATATGTTTTCTATATAATAGGCCCATAATGTTACAAAAGAATTTGTTGTTTAGGGCTTATACTTGTTTCATTGTTTGCTTATTTCAAGTTGTTGTTTAGGTGATTAGGATTTATTTGCTCATTTTATATTTGTTTTATACTTGATTAAGATTATTTCATCAAACAATTTGCCTCAATTAAAGTTATAAAGATAAAATTTATTTAAACATATACTATATATATAGAAAACATATAACTTTCAAAAAAATATATATATATTTAACTTCGCCAATTATAAACTTTTTAGTTTGTAATTGTCGGTCCCAAGCCCGAGTAAAGGAGGAGGGTTTTGTTACTAAATACATTGAAAAAGATAATTTTTCAAAAGGGCCTCCACTTTGTAGTTCGCTTAGGGTCTCCAAAAACATAGGAACGGCTCTGCAATAGATGAAGAAAAAGAAGAGTTGACGTATGAATAAGAATAGGGGTGCACGACAAGGGAGAGGTCACATCCATTTAAATATAAAGCTGATAGTTTTTTAAGACTTGCAATCACATTTACCCAGTTGTCTACTTTGCCTAGAGATATACCTGACATGTCAAGTCTATCCAATTGAGAAAGATGAGACAACCAGTCAAGGTTTTCAATTGTGCAATTACTCAGATATACAAGTGAAAGCTCTTGCAAGTTTGTGAGGTTTCCAAGTTCTGAAGGAATGGTTCCTCTAAAATCATTCAAACCTAGGTTAAGATATGTTAATTGGGTCATGGAACCAATGAACGTGGGAATCTTTCCATTAAACCTATTGCCACCAAGGTTAAGATACCTTAATTGGGTCATGGAACCATTGAACATGGGAATCGTTCCATTAAACCTATTCCCACCAAGGTTAAGATACCTTAATTGGGTCATGGAACCAATGAACATGGGAATCGTTCCATTAAAATCATTTAACCCAAGGTTAAGATATCTTAATTGGGTCATGGAACCAATGAACATGGGAATCGTTCCATTAAACGAATTGAAAGAAAGATCAAGATAATTCAAGTAGCTTAAGTAAAGCAATGAAGGACTAATCTTGCCTTCAAGAATTCCATCGCGCAAGTCAAGACTTGTGACACGGGATTGGTTGTTGCACGTGACTCCACTCCAGTAACAACAATCATTTGTTGCTTCTTTTTCTTCTTCTCCAGGTGTCCATGTAGTGAGAAGGCCAAAAGGGTCGTAATGAATGTATGATTTGAAATGAAGAAGAGCTTGTCTCTCCTTTTTCGTACACTTACCGGTACGTTGGTCAGGGAAAAGGGCGGTTGTAGTGGTAAATGATTCCAACACAAAGAGTGTAAGAATAAAGAAGAAAATAGGATGGGTAAAATGCTTATGGTAAATCTTATTTGCCATTTCTGTTGTATCAAATATTAAATGTTTGATATGTCACCAAATATGCCCAGCTTTATATACACAAGAAATTTAAAATAACCTAGTAACCTACCTCATATAAAACAGAGTTTGTGTTGATTTTTCAAATAAGGTAATTTTCTTTTTATTTTCATGACCACATATTTGTTTAGAATTCATGTGGAATGTGGAGCGTGCAGGACTTATAAGACACGTTGATTATCTTTCAATTTTCATGACCACATAAATACGTAGCTTAAAATTTATGTGGAATTAGACGTCCAAAGACTCAAGTTTTCAGAATGTGTCTCTGATTAAAGAATACAAAGTTGGTTATGTCAAAGACTCAGAAGTCTTCACGCGTTTTCTTCAAACCCAATTGATACGTTGGAACGGTATCTTTCAACTTTTAAGTGGTGGGTATCCAGATGACTTTCACTGGGGAGGTCGTCAGTTGGAGACTCGTTTTTTACAAAATGTGTGTGCGAACCATGGGTTTTACTACAGTGGGCCTCTTTACCATAGTGGACCTTCGGGCGGTGGATTTCCTCTAGAATTGGTGACGGGCCAGGTCACTAGCGTAGTCTCCGATCGCGGGTAGCCGGACCTTTTTGGCCTAAACGTGTAGCACATATTGTTTCGGTTAAGTGGTAAGTGTGTGTATAAATAAAAAACTAGTTAACAAATGTAGAAGCTGGTCTCAAGTTCATACGGTCAAGTGGTATATATGTGCATGTAAATAGTACACAACACATAAAAAACTAATTAACAAATAGTAAGTCTTATATTAATCGTTAAAGACTCGTAAGTCTTTATATATCTATTTTGTATATATTACCGAAACGATCATGTGGTAAGGTCATATTGTGGTTTTGATCAGTTCTTTTCAAATCTTACATCGAACGTCCCACCTTTACGGGTAATCATTTTAACTTACCAACATTCATAAATTTAGTAAAAAAGCTTATTAAGACCATGCATAGTTGTTAGCCCAATAATTTCCCCATCCTGGGGCGTTTTTTTGCCATGTGGCAGTCCAGTCAGCATGGGGGCATTATTGGGCGTTATTGCAAAAGTGCCGTAGTGGGAGTAATGCCCAATAACGCCCATCCAATCATTACACAATTATTTATTTTTTTTAATTTAAAACTTAAAATACTTCATTAAATTAAATAAAATTACAATACTAAAAAATTACATTACAAAATTTTAAGGGGGCGTTTGGTTCGCAGGAATTCAGTGGAATTTAAGAGAATTGGAATTTGAATTCCATCTCTTAAGATGTTTGGTTCACAGAATTTGATGGAATTAGAATTAGGCATGAATTCCTTCAAATTCCTTTAACTAAAGGAATTCAAAATCCTTCCTATATGTGAAGGAAATTAAAGTAAATTTATTGGAATCTTCGACTGTTTCAACCTGTACCACTTCGACGTGAACCGTTTCGACCCGAACCGTTTCGAATCGAACCGTTTCGGCGCGAACCGTTTCGACATGTACTGTTTCGATGCGAACCGTTTCGACCCGTACCGTTTCGACCAGTACCGTTTCGAACCGTACCATTTCGACCAGTACCGTTTCGAACCGAACCGTTTCGACCCGTACCGTTTCGACGCGTACCGTTTCAACGCGAACCGTTCAACCCGTATCGTTTCGACTCAAACTCTTTTGACGCGAACCGTTTCAACCTGTACCGTTTCGACCCGTAACGTTTCGACCCGAACTGGTGGTTGTGGGTGCCGGGGTGATGGATTCCAATTCATTTGACATTCAAACACAACAAAAATGGAATTGAGATTCCAATTCCAACAATTTCCAATTCCAATTGGAGTGTTTAAATTCCAAAAACCAATTCCTTCAAATTCTAAGGGGGCCTTTGGTTCTCGGAATGTGTAGGAATTGGAATTTTTTAGAATTTTTTGGATTTTTTAGAATTTTTTTGTTTTTTTATAATTCTTTGGATTTTTTATTATTTTTTTATTTTTTAGAATTTTTTGGATTTTTTGGATTTTTTTTTTATTTTTTTTGATTTTTTTGATTTTTTAGAGCTTTTTTTGATTTTTTAGAAATTTTTGGATTTTTTATTATTTTTTATTTGAGTAAATTACAAGTTTTGTCCTTTACGTATGTCCCAAATTGCAGGCGCTGTCCTTTATCTTTAAAATTGATGAGTTTTGTCCTTAATGTTTGCAAATCTTGCACGTTATGTCCTTTAGGTCAAACCCAGTTAGATTTTTTGGTTAAAACTGATCATGTGCAAGGCACATGAGGGTATAATAGTCTTTTTATCTCTATTATTTAAAAAAAATCTGAAAATCAAAATATATATTAAAACCTACACTCGCTCTTCCTCCCTCACTCTCACTCTCACTCTCTCTCTTCTCTCTCCTGCGGAGGAGATGCACCACCACCGCCGCCATACTCTTCACCTCCACCACCGCCGCCATACCCTTCACCTCCACCTTCACTCCCCACCACAACCACCGCCATCCCCTTCAACTCCACCTCCACCAACATCACTGCCACAATCATCACCACCATCCCCTTCACACCACCACCATCGCCGCCACAACCGCCGTCGTGCTCCTCCGCCGCTGCAGACCAAAATCCACCACAACCTCCTTCGCAGATCTAAACCCTAGGCGGCGGCTAGGGTTCCGCCGTGACGATAAGCGACGGCCACGATTGTTTGGTGCTTCGAGATTCTCCCTTCCCGGTTCAATTGGTAACAAAAACCCTCAATTTGCTGTTGATTCTCTTGCCAATTTAACTAATTTAATCTTGTTTAATGCTTCAAGATTCTCCCTTCCCGGTTCAATTCCTGTTGATTTAGGGGTTGATGTTCCAAAAATTCAGGTTCTTGATCTTAGGTTTTGTAAGATTTCTGGTGCTATTCCTGTTAGTTTCGCTAACTTGTCGAATCTTATCGAGTTGTATTTATTGGGTAACGCCCTCACAGGCACTATTCCGGAGGATTTAGGTCAGTTGTCACTAGTTTATATGTTCTTGATCTGGGTTTCAAAGTAAGTTGGGTGATTTGTCGGGTGATTTGTTTTCGTCTCAAAGTAAGTTGGAAACTTTGGTTTTGAATCATAATAACTTCACCGGTGATCTTCCTAACGAGTTATGGTCACTTCCTGACGGTGGCGATGGAGGGTGGTGGAGATGACGGTGACGGTGGAGGGTGGTGGAGATGGCGGTTGACGGGTTGTGGTAATTGTTAAAGATATAATAATAATAATAATAATAATATTTTAAATCATTTTGTTTTATTTTCTAATAATACTAAGTAAACAAGGTAAAAAGACTAAAATACCCCTGGGTGATCAGATTTAACCAAAAAATTTAACTGAGTTTGGCCTAAAGGACATAACGTGCAAGATTTGCAAACATTAAGGACAAAACTCATCAATTTTAAAGACAAAGGACAGCGCCTGCAATTTGGGACATACATAAAGGACAAAACTTATTTTTTAGAATTTTTTATTATTTTTTAGTTTTTTAGAATATTTTTTATTTTTTTATTATTTTTTTGATTTTTTAGAATTTTTATTATTTTTTTGATTTTTTTGGAATTTTTTTGATTTTTTTATTATTTTTTGGTTTTTAGACAAAAATGAAAGAGGAATGGGTTATTTCCGTAACTTTAGAAACATTCTTGTGGTTTTTTAAACTTTCCTTTGAAATTTAGAAGGAATCTGAATTCCATTAAATAAGGGATTTTGTTGGAATTGAAATCTAATTATCTTCAACTAATTTGTCCAACCAAACACACAAGGGAATGAAATTCAAATTTCAATTCCCTTGAAATCCTATGGATTCCTGTCAACCAAACAGGCCCTAATTCCTATACAAATTCCAATTCCATTTACAAATAATTTCGCGAACCAAACGCCCCTTAAGTTTTATAAAAGATCCAAATGAGACATTTAATAAACAAAACTTTAGGGACTGATATAGCATTTTTGAAACTTGAAATATTAAAGATATTGAAGTTTAAAACCACAAGGGCCTAATGTGACAACTGAGGAAACTTTTAAAACAACCACCCACCTCCATCCTTCTTCTTCGTGACCGTGACACCTGCAACATCTCCATCTCCGGCTAAAATTCCGGCAAACCCAAAAAATCCGGCCAACTCAAACCCCAAAATTCCATCTCTCTCTCTCTCTAAACCACATGCTCTTATCTGATTGGCCAAAGATTTGCCGTTTCGGCGTGTTTCAAAAAACGCCAAGGTCCTTTTTTTCGCGAATAACGCCGGAAAACGCCTAGGGGTCGGCACCGGGGAGTGTTCGGGCGTGTTAGGGCAATTTAAAAAAAAAAAAAAAAAAACACCCACTACGGGCGGTCTAAGTGAATGTAACATCAACTGATTTTTAATTTAATGTTTAGTGTTTGCAACTAGTCATTACATGACCCAAAATTAAGAGACAATAATGTTTTGAATATATAGAAATCAAGTAACTTGATATTGGTTATAACAGAATAATAATGCTATACGGAATCAAAAAGAATTACAAAATTATCAGGAAAAAGAATACTTTTTGTATCACAATAACTATGCTTACCACTGCAACTCTATCTGTAGCCATCATAAGGTTGCTGACCATAACCACCACCTCTACCCATCATTGGATTATAATTTCCTGGCGGCAGGTGGCCATTGTTCATTCGCATACCCATATTTTGAGGCATATTGTTCATTCCCGTGGAATGGTTTAGACCTCCACAACAACCACCTCCAAACCCAGGCCTTGCGCCCATTCCCATTGTTGAACCCGCCATGGGGTTGGATGCGGGTCTTAGAGCACTTGCACCAGCACGTCTCCAGAACCTGAACCCATGGCCTTACCCATGGTTACATTTGAAGTTACTGGGTTTTGCTTGGTTTTTCCATTCTCCTTTCTTTAGAGTTTATTGGCTCGACAGTGTCAGATAGCGGGTTTGTTTTAGCTGCACATCCAAACATAGTGTCATATACATATGTAACAAAGTAAAAAAGATAGGCTATAAGAAAACTGTATAACCACTACTAGAAAAAAAGCTGCTTTCAACGCACTTTTCCGTTGCAAATTTGTCACAAAGTCAAATTTTTCTACGGATTTGCAACAAAACTTTGATGTTGGAAAAAGCCTAGTTGCAAATTATTTACTACACATTTACAACACAATTTTCAACGCATTTCCGACGAAAATATGGTGTTGGAAATTTGTAACACATTTCCTACGCATTTTCTAATTATCATTAGTAGAGTTCTGTAACACAATTGCAACGGAATATCCAAAAAATGCAACTCATTTGTAACGGAATATCTAATATAATATTTAAAAAAAACTGAAAACTCAGATTTTTTGCTAAAAAAAATTGCAGGAAAATCAGAAAAAAACCGATAAAAACTGTTTAAAATTCAACTTGCTTCAAACATTCTAACCTAACCCTTTCAGCAATTAATAAATTAAAAGGCTTCAATATAATTTAAACATAACACCTTAAATCTACAAGGTTCCTATTGCAAATAACAAACAATACTTTCGTCGACAAAACTTTGGTTGACGCCAATGTTGCTGCTTTGCTCAGGTTCTTAGGGTTTCAAAAGTTCACCACAACAGCCTTTGGTTGACGTTGACTACAAAAAGATCACAAAAATAAAGATTAGCATAAGAAAAAAACAATTGAATCCACAACGAACACATATTAGGTTAAAAAAATGAAAAGAGCTAAATAATTATAATGATTAAATGTAAATGTGAATATTTGTAGCAAAAGGAAGGATAAATAGACAGTTTTCATTTTACTATATGAAAATCAATAATGCTGGCTGTTGCAACCGGTATGAAAATGATTATTCAACCAATATGGTTCAACCCGAACTCGTTTGACCCGTTATCCAACCCATTCATCTCAATACTTACATGGTCATATTCCCATCTGGCTGTTAGCGGCAAAGAGACAAGAATGCTTTCAATCTAACCTCCAGTTTTAAGACCGAATGTTGTTCCTCGATTATACACCTTTTATTTGTTCAAAAGGTTATAATCACATGATAGTAAAAGATAAATAATAATTAATAATAATAAGTTAATAGCAATAAGTATGTCAAAAGTGTGTACCAAATTGAATTCCACATAACGGCCCCTTCTCAGTTGCTGCCATGCCTTGTGTTTATCAGTGAATGGCATATCTTTTCTCCTTTCTATAATTGGTATATATGAATCAAGCACAGAGTTGGCGCACTCTGCAATTTTCAGTGTGCGAAAATGAGATCATTAAAAAGTAGCTATTGAAATAAATCAATAATGTATCTTTTGTGATTATCTTTGACACACCAACTGTTTACTAAAAATGGACAGAGTGTTTCGGGTCAATTCAAATGACCGGTAGAAAAATATTCATTTTGACACATTGCCCGACCCGCCCATCTAGCCACCTCTAAGATGAACAAGCAAATAACTGAGTGCTGTTTTGAATATACCAGTGGCAAAAGAGAGGAGCATTCCTTGATCATAGTCGTTTAAATCATCGAAAAATATGCCTCCAAGCCCCCGTCTCTCATTTCGCTAATAGCTCGAATAAAGTTGAGCACTTGGTCGCTTCGCTACATAGCGCGCTATAGCGTCGCTATAGCCGCTATTGACAACTATATAATGAAAATGGCATTTTACTCTTTCTAAAATATAACAAAAATGACCATATAATGTTACCATTGGCAAAATATTAGAAGTTTCATGATATTCTAGAAGATGTGTAGTTAGTTGTAATATTTCTTCAAAAATAAAAAGCACTGACTAACCTGTAGAAAACCCTGTGAGTTTGTGACACACAGTAAACGCTACATCAAAATATGCGACTAAAGCATGAACATAATCGTCACGTTCAGCCACAAGTTTAAAAGGTGCTGTGAAAGAAGCATCCCCTGATGTCATCTTTGAGATGTCCATGGTCTGTAGAAACAGGTTGAAAAATGTCAGTGGCAAAATGGAAAATCTAGGGGGGCGGTAACAGGTCAAACAGGTTGGACCAGCACCAAATTTTTTTGTCCATTCTTTTCAGTGGCAAAATGGTAAATCAGAAGGATGTTTGGAACTGCTTATTTAAGAAAAATTGAAAACAGATAACTTCACCTTTTTTTCTCCCAAACACTCAAATGCTTTAAAAAACGTAATAACGAAATGAATCTTTTCAAGTTCTGATGCAATGACCTGCAGCCATAAAAACAAAATTCGTGTTGAGTTTTTAGATAATAATCTTATTTTGGCAAGTCAAATGAGCATGCTAACATGACAGGAGCATGCCTGTGCATTCACAATTCCAAAATTGCCCTTCTAATTTAATAACATTTCCACTTTAATAACCTTACTATTACTGAACCGTGAAATAATTCCACTTTAAGTTGATCCACAAACATGTCATATTGTCAGCACATAACTTGCCACCATGTTGAAAAAAAGTCAGCACGGTCAAAGTTACTGATATGTTAGATGCTATGTCATCATATTTGAAATACTCACATCATATACCTGCATGGTCTTCCCCAAATGCCACCAGTTATCCAAACTCACACTCTCGTCTTCCCCGAAAGATTAATGACGCCTAAGTCTTTCATCCAATGGGGCAACAATGTCTTGGGAACAACAATTAATACCCTCTTTATCAAGTTTGAGTGAAATAATCCTGCCAAAAAGGCACAAATCTGGAATGACATGAAAGAATGAAGTCATTAGATATACTTTTCGAACGTATAGAAAAGAGGATACAAATGCATATACCTGCATGGTCTTCCCGAGGCCCATATCATCACCCAAAATACCACCCTTGCCTTTACAATGAAGGGACCAAAGCCACTTCACACCTTCAAGTTGATGAGGGTATGGCTTCTTTGCGATCTCACTAGGTAACGAAAACTTTTTGTCATCTGATTTAAATTCAGAAACAGCAGTAGATAAATCTGATTTAACATCAAAGAATTTGTCATCTTCCTCTTCATCATCATTCACCGTGACTTTGCGCAGTCTTCTTCCATGAATTTTCACTGTTTGACGCTTTTCTTCGACTGTAATCATAAAACATATATAAAAAACAGACTACCATGCTTAGAATCAAGCTCAACCACAACAGAGCTAACAAATTCACTAAAAGATGCACTACTTTCACCTTACAGTAGGTTGCTTTTATAAAAGATTCTAACAATATCAAACTAATAACTAAGAAATTTATAAAATAATAATAAGATTAAATGTGACAATTAACAAATAACAAGAATAGGTGACAACTCAATATTGCTACTTCTAAATTTACAATAACACAGAACTTACCCTATGTAGCGCCAACAATGATATTGCTGATCGGAATGTAGACCAGTTTGACAAAGAACTGAACGAATCAAATCGTAGTACGAGTCACAACTTTTGTGAATCGTGCCGAATCGTATGATAACTGGAAGTTAGGTTAAAACCTGGCATTACAGTCACACATAAGCGTTCAGAAATGGATCAAATTCCTCAAAACATGCTACAAATCGTAGTACGAGTCACAACTTTTGTGAATCGTTACACTTAAAGTCACCAAGAACTCATCTATCTCATATGAAAGCGAATCAATCAAAGTGTATGATAAGAAGCTCTATTCTATATATAGGAGAACGAACTACAATGGAGCTACCTAACAGACTAACCAAAAGGTAACCGACAATCTCAGGCTATACAACTACTCATATACATACACTAATACAGTAATACACTACCACTAAAATGGCATGTTATGAAACAGTATAGACATACTCAAACGTAAAAATAAAAACATTACTTGTGTCGCACTCGCACACTCACACTAATCATGATCATAGTAAAAAAAAACCTCTGTGTGTGTATATATATAATAACATGAAGTTATCATGTCACACCTAATATATTGATCTACTTTACGAAACCGAGGCAGATGAAAACTTGAATATTTAACTACCCTTTTGTGCGAAACGGGGTTTAAGGCAGTAAAGTTTGTTGCTTTCTGTGTTCTGTTATGGGATTTAAACCGTTTAGTTGATCTTCTGAATTACCCGTTTGAGCAAAACTGGAATTTATGCGAGAAAAGAAACACAAGCCGATTTCTTACTAAAAGTAGAAACCGGAGGCACTAGTTCGGTTGAGGGTGTTTGGGTTAGCTTATTTTGGAGGAACTTATAACTTACTGACTTATAAAAGTTAATAAGTTGTTTTTATAGTGTATGGGTTAGCTTCTTTAAGTTGTTTTTGTGTGTTGAGAAGCTGTTTTTGAGAAGTTAGTATTTGTAACTTATAACTTATGACTTATAGAAGTTAATAAGTCCTTTTTGAGAAGGAATCCCAAACATCCCAGTCTGGCAGTCTCATTATGAAATGAAAAAAACAAAAGCCGATTTCTGGCAAAGTTTGTTAACGGGTCAGGTGGGTTGGGTTGTCGGAACACGTTTTTCCAATTTCTACTTTTTATAAATAATTACCGGTGCCAAAAATAGATATTATTTCAAAGCAGTCGGGATTGGGTCAGTTAACGGGTTCGGGCCAACCCGGGTCATTTTAGAAATTATCAACTGGACCCATTTTAAGTTAGCTAGTTTACTAGGAGCGACCCAGTATATAATTGAGTGACCCATATCAACCTATTTATTTTTGTACGGGTCATGATTGACGGGTGTATGAAGGAGACAACAGCAGATGATGACATTGCATACTCTTATGCAGGAAATTTATAATCTAGTAATGTTTCTGAATTACCCGTTTGAGCGAAATGGAAATTTGTGCAGGAACATAAACAACCGCCGATGTCTTGCTAAATATAGAAACTGGGAAACCGACATTCGGTTGTTAGTCCAATAATGACCGTTCCAGTAAAGTTTGTTGTTTTTTAAATTCTAGTTGAGATTCTAACTGTTTCTTGATTTTTTGAAGTACCCTTTTGAGTAAAGTAGTAATAGTAATTTATGCAAGAACAGAAACAAAAGGCGGTTACTTGCTAAAATAGGAAAGTGGGTAACACACATTCTTGAGCTATAGTACAATAAAGACTCTATATTTGATATGTTATTAAGCTGTAGTACAATAAAGACTATATATTTCATATGTTATTACATATTTTTATTATAATTTGAACAAATGTAGAAAGTTCAGTGAGTAGTGCATGATTAAGATTCATGAATAGCCCAACCCTCAGGTCACTTGATTCTAAATCAACTGTTTGCAGAATAACTGAACGCGTTCTTCGTGTTCATTTGTCCACCAACGGGAGTGTTACATGTCAGCTTGATATTGTTCACACACCCTTTAGATTCCCGAAAGACGCCGGAATATTCACAGAGATTCTGTTGTGTGAAATGTTGAGTGATCGTTTTGAATTCATTGATTGTAGAAGGGGGGGAATGGAAGTCAACTGGTTAACTTCTACAAGTCAATGGTAAGAACCAAATTGCAAAGATAATGCCCAATTTTAGTTTGGTAAATAACACGAAATGTCATGTTATTGTTTTAGTCACTTCTTTTTATAAAAAAATACATGAAAGTGGCATTGTTTAACATGCTTTGGTCATTCACGAAATGTCATCTATTAATGTACGTGAAAATAAGATGATTAAAATTCTAATGTTTATTGTTTGCTGCTACTCATTACATGACTCAAAATTAATAGACAAAAATGTTTTGAATATATATATAGAAATCAAGTAACTTGATATTGGTTATACAGAATGAGCTTTTTATATCACAATAACTATGCTTACCACTGCAAACTCTATCTGTAGTCACCATAAGGTTGCTGACATAACCGCCACCTCTACCCATCATCGGATTATAATTTCCTGGCGGCATAAATCTGGCGGCAGGTGGTGCTTGCATTTGAAACCCTTGGCCATTGTTCATTCCCATACCCATATTTTGAGGCATATTGTTCATTCCCATGGGATGGTTTAGACCTCCATAACCACCTCCAAACCCTGGCCTTGCACCCATTCCCATTGTTGAACCCGCCATGGGTTGGATGCGGGTCTTAGAGCACCTGCACCAGCATGTCTAATTCCAGAACCTGAACCCATGGTTACATTTGAAGTTGCCGGGTTTTGCTTGTTTTTTTCCGTTCTCTTTTCTTTACGGTTTAGGAAAAATAAAAAAAAAACAAAACCCTAAGGTTCACTTTTCCTTCCAATAGAAAGAAACTTCAATCATACTGTCAATTAAGTTAACAAACCTCAATATTTGTCTTGTATGTAGTTACTTACTCACACATGTACCCAAGTATAACTCTGCAGCCACATGTGTCTTAGAAAAGCATTGTTACTTCATACATTAACGTATATCTAAGCAAGAGTACATATATATATATATTATAACGTAAAGGTTTCATTTGAATAATATACTTGATTTAGTACAAAGAAAGTACCAAAATAAAGCACTGACATTTCATCGAACACCTTGTAAGCATCAATCGAAACACATACAAGATTCAATTGATGAAAGATTACAGAGATACTCAATAGTTGAAGAATATGCTGATTGGGGTTCGCAATACTCTTCTTCTTCCTGCGAAATTAATCACAGTCTTCTTTCAATTCGTTCTTCAAAACAGAGCCTTGCTACCAATAAACTAGCAAAACATAATAATCTTATGAACAACAAATGACTACAATACTTTCACATCTAACCTTCTACTTCAAATAATTACATATTAGGCACTAACAGAACTTTCTAGCTTAACTAACAACATTAACCAACAATGTTGATGTAAACAACAGGGTAGCCCTGTTCACAGCCCTGTTTATCAATAAATCATTAAGGCTCTTCTTGTCTTTGGGCTTGTACTAGTAGTTGCAAGTCGTGTTTATACACAATATAGCATAATGTCCTATTTGACACAACAAAGCGAAATGGCCACCCATGGTGTTGGTGGCAATTTTATTCATCAAACAGACTTAAAACTTAATAGAGCATTACATTTTACAATACTATACGTGCATCTCTAAATGAGAACAAGAAGAAATAAACACAACACACAATATGAAATCCAACATACAACTATGGTCGTGAAACCCTTCGCAATTTTGCAATGAATACCATCACTTTCACATAAACCCAATTCTCAAGGCTATTCATGACGTGAAAAAAAGCATGTCTCCCACGGCGATTAACAATTAAAGCAATACACGCCATCCAAAATCCAGTAACAAAACCAGTGGCCCCTCCGATATAAAACCATCTTTCTTCCCCGTCATCCATATTTTCACGAGTGATAGGTGGACCTAATTCTTTATCTCCTGGACAATATTTGGACAGGGGAAGTCCGCATAATCCTGCATTTCCGGTGTACCTTGAAGGTTCAAAGGACTGCAGTTGAGTGCTAGATGGAATTCTTCCTGACAAGCTGTTATACGACACATCTAGATAGTTTAGCAAAGTCATTTGAGACATGCTTGATGGTAGTCCTCCTCTAAGATTGTTTCTAGATAGATCCAAAATTAGAAGTTCTTTCATCTGACCAATGTTTGATGGGATCTCTCCAACTAGAGCATTCATTGACAAGTCGAGTGCAATCAATTTATGAAGATCGGTAAGTTTATCCGGGATTATTCCTGTTAAATTGTTGCTTGATAAATTGATGATCTTTACCAATCCTAGAGTTCTACCAAACTCACGCACACTTCCTTGCCACTTGATCATTGAATGGTCAACATACGTGCCCCCACTAAAGTTAACAGATCGCAAATCATGCACATTTTCCCAGACTACCAATCCATCTTGAACCATGGAAGTGAGATTACCGAGACATGAGGGGATGGCTCCCTGGAGTTTATTAATTGACAAGTCTAGAATTTGTAGATATTCTAACTGACATAAATGTGAAGGGATGGTTCCAATGAATTTATTTGATGTTAAGATAAGAGCATACAACCCCGATAACCTTTCCCCGATCCAACCAGGCACGTAACCAGAAAACTTGTTTGCCCCCAAATTCAAAAAGGTTATTTGGGTTAAATTCTTTAAAGTTAAGGGCAACTTTCCTGAGAAGTTGTTATTGTATAAATACAAAACCTCAAGCTTTATCAAAAACTTGATAGAAATAGGAAGCCTTCCAGATAGATTGTTATATCCCAGACTAAGAATTTGTAGTCTTTTGAAATTCCACAAACAGTCTGGAATTGGTCCAGTGAATGCGTTGTGTGAGAGATCAAGAAAGGACAAATGCCCATCAACAATTTGGCACAAAAAGAAGATTTGTCCAGATAAATTATTTTTGGATAAGTCTAGCTTGATTAAATTGGAAGGAGCACTCTGTATATGACCATAAAAGTTGTTGGAACTCAAATCTATGGTTGAAGGATATACAGGGTCAAAATTTGAAAACAAATCTGTTACTGTCCCAGTAATATTATTGAACGCCATAAGCAAATCTGTCAAACGAGAAGGCCACGTTTTCCAAAAGTCCTCTGGAATGTTATCTGAAATTTGGGTATTGGAAAGATCAATACCCGAAAGATTTTTCATTGTTTGAATCCATTTCGGGAAATGAGGTCCCAACTTGCAAGAACTCAAGTTAATATCTTCTATGCTGGAAATGTTTGACATGTGAGCTTCTAAAGGAACTCCTTCCAGTGAGTTGTTTGAAAAATCAACATATAAAATATTTGACTTTTCAATATTTTCGGAGATGGAACCTGTAAGAAAATTGGAAGAAACGTCTAGTCTTTGAAGCTTGGGTAGTTGCCACACCTTATCACTTATAGTTCCATCTAACTGATTATAAGAAAGGCGTAGCTCTTGTAAGGATGAAAAATTTTGGATATCATCCGACAACGAACCTGTGAATTGGCTAAATGAACCATCCAAATATTGTAAAGTAACTGATGTGCATCCAGACAAGTTACCCAGAAAATCAGGTAAGTTATTAGGCATTAAGTTTCCAAAGAAAGTTAAAGATGCCAAACTACAGAGATTTCCAAGATATTTGGGAATCCCGTCTAACATGTTCTCAGAGAGATCAAGCTCTACAAGTGCATTGCTAGTTAAAGGGAACAACCAGTGATACATGGATGAGTTAAGATTGTTTCCTCTGAGAGAAAGGGAAACAATAGATGAAGAAAAAGAAGAGTTGACATATGAATAAGAATACGGGTGCATCACATGGGAGAGGTCACATCTTTCTAAGTCTAAAGATGATAGTTTTTTAAGACTTGAAATCACATTTACCCAGTTGTCTACTTTGCCCAGATAAATACCTGACATGTAAAGGCTATCCAACTGAGAAAGGTGAGACAGCCAGTCTAGGTTTTCAATTGTGCAATTACTCAGAGATCCAAGTGAAAGCTCTTGCAAGTTTGTGAGGTTTCCAAGTTCTGAAGGAATGGTTCCACTAAAATCATTCCAACCAAGGTTAAGATACCTTAATTGGGTCATGGAACCAATGAACATGGGAATTGTTCCATTAAAATGATTCCAACCAAGGTTAAGATACCTTAATTGGGTCATGGAACCAATGAACATGGGAATCGTTCCATTAAACGAATTGTCAGAAAGATCAAGATACCTTAATTGGGTCATGGAACCATTGACATTGGGAATCGTTCCATTAAACCTATTCCCACCAAGGTTAAGATACCTTAATTGGGTCATGGAACCAATGAACATGGGAATGGTTCCATTATAATAATTCCAACCAAGGTTAAGATACCTTAATTGGGTCATGGAACCAATGAACATGGGAATCTTTCCATTAAACGAATTGACTGAAAGATCAAGATAATTCAAGTAGCTTAAGTTAAGCAATGAAGGACTAGTCTTGCCTTCAAGATATCCTCCGTGCAGGTCAAGGCTTGTGACACGGGATTGGTTGTTGCACGTGACTCCACCCCAGTAACAACAATCATTGGTTGCTACTTTTTCTTTTTCTTCAGGTGTCCATGTATCGAGAAAGCCAAAAGGGTCATAATGAATGTATGATTTGAAACGAAGAAGAGCGTGTCTCTCCTTTTCCGTACACTTACCAGGATGATGGCCATGGGAAGTGGGAGGTGGTGTTAGAGACCAGTCAAGGGCAATTGTAGTGGTAAATGATTCCAACACAAAGACTGAAGCAATAAAGAAGAAAATAGGATGGGTAAAATGTTTATGGTAAATCTTATTTGCCATTTTTGTTGTATCAAATCTTGAATGTTTGATGTATCAACAAATATGCCCAGCTTATATACACACCAAGTTTGAAATAGCGTGGAAAATTTGTGTTGATTTTCTTTCTACTTTCGTTTCGACAAATGCGTGGAAAATTTGTGTTGATTTTCTTTCTACTTTGGTTTCAACATATGCATTGAAAATTTGTGTGCATTGTTGAAAGACTCAAGTCTTCACAATTTGTATCTAGTTAATAAACAATCATAAATGTTGGGTCCTATCAAACACTCACTAGTCTTCACTCATAAAAGCTGGGTCATGTCAAAGACTCACAAGTCTTCACACAATTATTTCAGACCCAAATGATACGTTCCACTCAATTTCTTTCCACCGACAAGTGCAAATTGTGTATATGAAATACACAGTTAAATTCGATTATATTCTATGAGGTTCGACAAAAATAATCATCCCCCCCCCCCCCCCCCAAAAAAAAAAAAAAACTAATTAACGAATAGAGAAATTGGCGGTCTTAATTTTATCGTCAAAGGCTCGTAAGTCTTTACGTATTTATTTTAGTAAATTACACGAAATGTCATGTTGTAATGTCATGTTATTGTTTTAGTCACTTCTTTTAAAAAAAAATACATGAAAACCGCGTTGTTTAACATATGTTATTGTTTTAGTCATTTCTTTTAAAAAAAATACATGAAAACCGCATTGTTTAACATGCTTTGGTCATTACATGCTTCAAAATCAAGACACAAAAATTGTTTTGAATATATAGAAATTAAGGATCTTGATGTTGGTTGTACAGAATGCTATACGGAATCAAAAAGAATTACAAAATTATCAGGAAAAAGAATAGCTTTTTATATCAAAATAACTATGCTTACCGCTGCAACTCTATCTGTAGCCACCATAAGGTTGCTGACCATAACCGCCGCCTCTACCCATCATCGGATTATAATTTCCAGGTGGCGCTTGCATCTGAAACCCTTGGCCATTGTTCATTCCCATACCCATATTTTGAGGCATAATGTTCATTCCCATACCCATGTTTTGAGGCATATTGTTCATTCCCATACCCATATTTTGCGGCATATGGTTCATTCCCATGGGCTGGTTTAGACCTCCGTAACCACCTCCATACCCTGGCCCTGCACCCATTCCCATTCCCATTGCTGAACCCGCCATGGGGTTGGATGCGGGTCTTAGAGCACTTGCACCAGCACGTCCAATTCCAGAACCCGAGCCCATGGCTTTACCCATGGTTACATTTGAAGTTGCCGGGGTTTTGCTAGGTTTTTCCATTCTCTTTTCTTTACGGTTTATCGCCTCAAAATCGATTCCAATGTCAGATAGCGGGTTTGTTTTAGCTGCACATCCGAAAATAGTGTCATAACTCATATATACACACACACACATGTTCAGGGTGCGGATCATGAGAGAACTACATAGTTGCTTACTTGAGAACTTGAGAGAACCACTACCAACCAAGCAAATTTTTTTAATTTTTTTCACTTTTCATATTAAATGTTTATTATTGTAAAAAGTTTAGGAAACAAATATGTGTAGATTCACGAGCTACATATATGTAGCTCGTGAAGGTATATATATATAGCTCATACAAGGTATATATGTATGTAGTTCGTCAATCTACGTATATTGTTTTTTTACTTTTAAAAACTCCATAAGAACTAGTAGCATATAAAATAATAAAAATAAAATTAAAATTTCTGCTTGGTTGACTGGCCTTTTTTTGTCATGACAATATACTATAAAAGTCTTCTGGAAATCGAGCCCTTAAAAAAAAGAGTGTTGTTCAAAAAAGTATTTATCAATAAAGTGTCGTTCAAAAACAATTATTTACTATAATAGTGTATTTTTGGTATAAAGTGGCATTTTTTATCCCTATTATTATAAAAACAAATATAATAATAATAATAATAAATAATTAAAAAAACTGTTTTTTTTCATTTGCAGGTTATAGCCCTCACATGATCCCTTCCCTGCATGTATATGTATGTGTACGCTATAAAAAAAACATATTATCTATATAACAAAATAACTCACATCCATCGATGTTCAAATTAACAAGCCCACGGTTCAACGTATCAGTCCAAACTGTGGATTTGGTCTCGAACTTTTCTTTTGCAGGTTGTTGAGGAACTATAGCAAGTGCACCTGTTGAAGCAGTGACAGATGGTGGCTGGGTGGCCTTGGAAGTATTTGACTGTAACTGTGGCTGTTGATAGAAACTTGAAACCGAGGCAGCTGACGGTGTTGGGGCTGATGTAGGTTGACCCTGAGGCTGGAAACCGCCGTAAACGTTATTACTAGGTTGATTGGATTGACCATTGGAATTGGGAAACCCTAACTGTGAGATGGTACCCGACTGTAAAGAAATACCACCAAGAGATGCATTTTGAGTAGACGGGAAACCAGACGACACATATTGACCACCCTGAGTCGACGGGAAACCAGACGATAAAACAGATTGACCATTCTGAGCTGCCGGGAAACCAGGTGGCAACACAGATTGACTGCCCTGAGCCGCCAGGAGACTAGTCGGCAGCATAGATTGACTGCCGTGAGCCACCGGGAGACTGGGCGGCAACATGGATTGGCTGCCCTGAGTCGCTGGGAGACTGGGCGGCAGCATAGATTGACTGCCCTGAGACGGCGGGAAACTGGGCGAAAAAATGGAATGACTACCCTGAGCCGCCGGGAGGCTGGGCGGTAGCATTGGTTGACTGCCCTGAGCCGCCGGAAGACTGGGCGGCAACATGGAGAGACTACCCTGAGACGCCGAGAGGCTGGGCGGAAACATGGATTGACTTACCTGAGCTGCCGGGAGACTGGGTGGCAATAAAGATTGAGTGCCCTGAGCCGCCGGAAGACTGGGCGGCAACAGAGACTGACTGCCCGGAGCCGCAGATAGACCGGGCGCCACCATAGATTGACTGCTCGGAGCCGCTGGAAGACTGGGCGGCATCATAGATTGACTGCCCTGAGTCGGGATACCAGATGGCAACACAGATTGGCCGCTCTGAGCTGGAAAAGCAGACAACTCAAATTGGCCACCCTGTGACGACGGGTGACCTGAGGGCAGCATAGATTCAGATTGAATGCCCTGAGATGGAAAATCATGTGGCAACTCAGATTGGCCACCATGAGCCGCTGGGAAACTGGGGGGCAACACAGACTGACCACCTTGTGCCGAAAACGTCGACGATGGAATAGACTGGTAGCCACCTTGAACAGGAAAATCCGACTGTTGCTTTTGTTGACCAAATTGACCTGGATAACTAGTCTGGGACGTAGGTTGGTCAAATGGGGTCCGGTTAGGTTGATCAAATGGGGCCTGGTTTGGTTGACCAAATGGGGTCTGGTTTGGTTGACCAAATGGAGTCTGGTTAGGTTTATCAAAGGGGGGTCTGGTTTGGTTGACCAAACGGGGTCTGGTTTGATTGACCGAACGATGCCTCGTTAGGTTGACCAAACGTGGTCTGGTTAGGTTGACCAAACGGGGTCTGGTTTGGTTGACCAAACGGGGTCTGGTTTGGTTGATCAAACGGGGTCTGGTTTGATTGACCAAATGGGGTCTGGGTGGGTTGACCGGTTTGAGAAGGAAAACCATTCTGCGTGGGTGGTCCAGTTGGGGGAAGTATACCTGCTAGAATGTCAATGGTTTGGTCAAACCCGTCACCAAATCCCATGTCATTCACCGTCGTTTGAGCAACTGTCTGAGGTGGTTCAGTAAACGGTGATTTCGACTGTTGAGCCGAGAATACATCAGCCGCAGCGACAGTGAATGGCGATGTTGACTGTTGAGCCGAGAATCCATCACTAGAAGGGACAAGGACCATCACCAAATGGATCATCAAACTGCTGCATAAAAAGAACAAGTATCAAACCATGCGCGTGTGAGTGTGCACACGTGTGTGCGTGTGAGTGTGTAGTGAGTTATCAAAGACGCACCTGAGTTGTTGGCGATGCAGCCACAAAGGTCTGACTAGGATTAGAGCTAGTAGGAGCAGGCGGTTCAGATGGCACAAGGGCCAATACATCTGAAGAGAAAGAGTCTGATAGAGAACCAAATAAGTCCACCTCAGCATTGCTTGACGCTGACGGGGCAGCTACAGCTATATCCGCAACGAACTTTTATTAAGTATATATTCAACAAGTATAATAATTAACTAGCAATAAATTGTCAGGTACAATTGTACAGATAAACAAAGAGCGGTTTACCTGGGGGTGGACCACGAGGGTCAAAAAAGTCAAACCCGTCTGGTTCCTTGTCAGAGATCACCGAAGGTGTGGCGGCTGCCGGAGGCGGTGGCATGGCAGCGACTGGAGGTTCAGAGTTGCTAGCAAGCACAGCGCCTAGAGTATTAGCGGCGGGAGGTGGACGTGGTGCCTCACCCTCGGTTACAGCGTTTTCATAACTAGGGGGTCCCACGAGATTTTGTCCAGATAATTTCGGTTCAAGCCGGCTGCCCCAATACCAAAAATATATATTATTAATCCTTTATTATATTTTGTTGATTTTAATATCGTAATAACAAACTGGAAACCGTCTTATTACCTTCCATCAGGAGAAGCATCTTCAACTCTAGCATTGCTATCTCTGCAAACGAAAATATTCATTTTTTTTATTTACAAATAAACTAATGTGTAAAATACAATTACAAATACTATATCATTACAATAATAATTTTAAACATTTTCTAACAAAGAGATTTAGAAGGTTCTATGCATTTGAATACACTTCAAATGGATTTACCCGTTTAACCATTTATCTTAACCCATCTGACCCATTAGAGATAAAGCATAAACCAAACTGACATGTATATGTAAACGGGTCGAAAGTGCCATGTATACTCAATCATTCAAAAACGGACAATTGAGCGAGAACAAACGAGTATTATCAGAGGGTTAAATACCTAGAAGAATGATGACCATCATCTCTATCAGAGCTTTGACTTTTTGCACCATAATCACCATCGATGCTTTGACTTTTTCTGCGATATTCATCATCGCCATAACTATAGCGGTCTTCACCATCACGTCCATATGAATCCCTACCGTAACCGTTACGATCTTCATCTCTACTTCCATATTGCCCGTCATATCGATCATCTCCGGAACCTCCGGATGTCTGGCGGAACCTACTTTGAAATATTGTCAATCCAGTACAAATATTAGTGTCAAATATGACTATATTATTTAAATAATAATCTAATTTTTTTTAATAAACCTATTTAGGAGGTTTTATACTTTTATGCATCAAAAACACATTGAGCAACTTTCGACCTGTTGCCTATAGAACTATTTTTACAGTTACCTGTGAGAGATAAAAACCTAACCCGAATTGACATGCTTAAGAGTAAGAGTAAAATGCCAATTTCGTCCCTGAGGTTTGGCCAGTTTTGCGACTTTCGTCCAAAGGTTTGTTTTTTCGCATTTGGATCCAAAAGGTTTCAAATCTTGCCATTTTCATCCGGCTCGTTAATTTCATCCATTTTTCTCCGTTAAGTCAGGGGTATTTTTGTCTTTTTTGTTAACTTAAAGGGCAATTCGGTATTTTGAATACTTGTACATTATGCTAAATGCTTGTACATAAAGTGAAAAAGACAGAAATACCCCTGACTTAACAAACTAAAATGGATGGAGTTAACGAGCCGGATGAAAATGGCAAGATTTTAAACCTTTTGGATCCGGATGCGAAAAACCAACCTTTAGACGAAAGTCGCAAAACTGGCCAAAACTCGGGGACGAAAATGGCATGTTACTCTTATGTCAAAATTTCCACCTTATGCATCAAAACAATGTTAATAATCTTTAGAAAAACTCACTTGTCCCTGCTGGCAGCAGCTTTCTCTCTTGCTTCTTGTATTTTCTCTTTATCATTGACAAGAGCAACAAGACTTTGCGATTTCTTCCTTACGTTACTCCCTTGATCCCTCCCAGTAGAGTCGATATATTGAAAAGATGCCAAATTCTATTAAAAATATGATAAAACAAAATTATAACCTTCAAATATAAAAACTTAGATACTAAAGTTTCAATGAAAAAAAAACACACACCGATATTTGGTATCCGTGTTCTCTAATATCTTCGATTACACGTTCTGACCCATTTGCTACCAAATATTCAAGAACGGTCAAAGCATAGTTATCGATAGTGAATAGCGACAAATAGCGACAACGTACCTATATGCTACGTCACGATAGCGATGAAATAGCGCCCGCTATTTCGTGTTTAGCGATAAAGTAGTTAAAATTTTAAGAAATAAAAATAGCTATCTATATAAATTTTTTATATATATAATGTTTATTTTATACCTTTTTATGTATAAAAATATAAGTTTAAGGACCAAATGTAAGCTAGTGAAAATAGGGGGGGGTTAAATGTTAAGATACACAAACCAATTTTACACTTTTTGTGTAAATTTTACAAGTTTTAGGGAGTAAATATAACTTAATGAAAGATAGAAGGGTTAAAAGTTAAAAAATATAATCTTATTTAACCCTAAAAAAGGCTCCAACCTAATAAAAACGCAGCCGCTCTTCTTCATCTTCTTCTTCATCCTGATTTCCAGCAGAAAGCATCACCGGAATCAGAAGCAGAAATCTTAAAGCCTCAAACACGCTAGAAACCCAGCCGCTCTCTTCTTCATCTTCTTCTTCTTCCTGGTTTCCAGCAGAAAGCATCACCGGAATCGGAATTTTCGCCGGAAATCGCCGCCGGAGTCGCTATTTGCTCGCTATATGGTCGATATGCACCTTGTAGCGGAGGTTGGCCGCCACGCCACGCTATTCGCTATAGCGTCCGCAATGGTCGCTATTGATAACTATGGGTCAAAGCCTGGTTCAGAAGTTAAAGTCTGTTGGTTAGAACATTACACTCAATATTGGGTATAAAAACTACCCAAAGCATAAATCTTGAGAATTTGCAAGTGTGAAATCGTTAATTTAGAAAGAACCAAAATCTTGAGAATTTGCATTGGTCAAAGCATTAATTTGGATAGAAACCAAAATCTTGAAAATGTTGTGACTTTTGTCCAAAGGTTTGTTTTTCCACATTTGGATCCAAAAGGTTTGAAATATTGCCATATTTATCCGACCCGTTAACTCCATCCATTTTTCTCTGTTAAGTCAGAGGGGTATTACCGTCTTTTTAGACATTTTTATTAAACTAAAAACACTATAAGAAATAAAGATCCACCTCTATTGACTTTATTTAAATAATAATCTAAATTTTTTTTAATAAAACTATTTAGGAGGTTTTATACTTTTATGCATCAAAAACACATTGAGCCACTTTCGACCTGTTTCCTATAGAACTATTTTTACAGTTACCTGTGAGAGATAAAAACATAACCCGAATTGACATGCTTAAGTGTAAGAGTAAAATGCCGTTTTCGTCCCTGAGGTTTGGCCAGTTTTGCGACTTTCGTCCAAAGGTTTGTTTTTTCGCATTTGGATCCAAAAGGTTTCAAATCTTGCCATTTTCATCTGGCTCTTTAACTTCATCCATTTTTCTCCGTTAAGTCAGGGGTATTTTCATCCGGCTCGTTAACTTCATCCAGACGTAAGTCGCAAAACTGGCCAAAACTCATGCGAAAAACCAACATTTGGACGTAAGTCGCAAAAGATGTCTAAAAAGACGGTACTGATACCATCTATTCTTATAGTGTTTATAGCGTTTTTATTTCTGATTGAGGGTTCTTTCTAGGGATGAGCTTGGTACCAACCAGTATCCGCACCGAAAATCCCCAAAAGTGGGTACTGATACCGAATATACCCGGTATGGTTTGGTACCGGTACTGGTTCAGTGCCGGTATTTGAGGGTAAATACCAGTACCGAAAATGTCAAAACTCGGTACTGAATCGGTTCCAAAAATGTACTCGGTTCGTAAATTGGGTACCAGTACCCAGTAACATTTGCTCATCCCTAGTTCTTTCAAGTAACTAAAATATATAAATTCAATTGTTCGCATCAGATAAGATTACCTAATCCTCAAAAAATTCTCTGCAAATGCATAGTTTCACATGCTCAGCCGCTCAGGTTTACAATTTGAACTCCACCTATACTCAAAGAGAAATCTTAGTGACAAACAAATCATCACACCTGCTTAAGTATTAAAAAGCGCCTAGGCATTATTCCATTTTGTACAAAACATGAACTTCAAAAGTGTATCAGCATTCGGTTACTAACATAAATGGAAGCTGATTATGTGTGGTTAAAGACAAGCAAATATGGTTTACAAAAGCACATAGGGACGATACTGGACAAACAAATACGGGATACTACGAACACTAAAATAATAAAAAAAATACTTAAACAATCAACTAGCCAGCTTATCCATGTCAACGATTCAACGAACGATGTAATGAGACGATCAAGTGCCGGCAACCAACCAAAAATTTCAGGGACTTCCTAAAAATTTTACCGGTTCAACATAAAAAATTAACAAACCAATTCCAAACTAATCTTAACCTACTGATGCAAAATACAGCCTGACACTTGAAAAACGCACCTGCTGTTAACACACTTTAGTTGCTAAACTTGTAATACACTTGAAGAAATTGACATTCAATAAAAATTTTAAGGTTACACCATCCTGTAAGTTCAAAATTTGAGTCCTGCATATTAAGTTAGGTTTTGATCACTATAAGAGCATGAACTACAAGATCTATCAGAAACAACAAGAAGCCCAAAATAACCGTACCAAAGAAGCCTGAACAGGCTCATCCAAGTGAGAAAAAGGCCAATAATTCCTCTTTTTCATCTTCCCTTGCCATCGTTCTTCTACCTCTGTACAAAGCAAGAGAGCCCCCTATACATTCAATAAAAAAAGTTTCTTTGTGATTCTATATCTTTGTTCAGTACCACAAATCTGTTCGAACAAATTAAGTACAAAATCAGTTAAACAATTTCCACCCGTAAATAGAGCTTATGAATAACATTTTATTATAATCAAAATCACATGGGGAGATACAGATAAAACCTTGAATCAATTATCAACAATAGGCATATATTGAATTGCCTATGAATACCAAAGACAAACAAACAAGTTATTTAACAAAAAAATCAACCACCTGTAAACCCTTACCTGACAGAGAACAACCATGGTACTCAGACCCCCCACTTTCAGCCAAAAACTTAAATCTAAACTTCTACATCCCACCTTTAACATCCTCACACGTCTTCGCCTTCGGTACCGCCTTCATAATCTTCGGAGACAACACATACCAAACCTCCAAACCCTCAACCACGTGATTCAAAGATAGAATTACCCAAATCCAGCCTCTTTCCATGTTATGGGAGGAAGGAGGGACAGAATTAGGTTAGAGTTGGTGGGGAGGAGGGAGATTAGAAGTTTTTAGGAAGGAGGGAGATTTAATTTGTTTTGGGAAAAATAGGAACGTGGGAGATTTAATTCGTTTTGGGAAAAATAAAATCGTGAATTCTTTATATGAAATTTGGCGGGGTTTATGAAAATTTAACTTAATTTAATAAAAAAAAAACAAGAGCCAATGATGTTGTAGCCTAAGAAAAAAAAAAAAAAAAGAGCCAATGATGTTGTAGCCTAGTGGTTGCAATGGAGGTGAGAAGGTTTATCACATTGTGGGTTCCTGCCCAGGAGTGCTTAGGTTCGTATCCCACTTCAATCGAGCTTTGGTCATGTATAGCCCTGATCGAGTTGCTGTTCAAAAAAAAAAAAAAAAAAAACAAGAAACAAGGCGGGTTTTATGAAAATTTAACTTAATTTAATAAAGAGTTAATTGCCAAAATCGCCCCTGAGTTTTGGGCAGGTTTGCCATTTTCGTCCAAAATGTTACTTTTGTATCAAATTGCACCCAACGTTTGTAACTTTTTGTCATTTTCATCCAAACCACTAACTTAGTTTATTTTTTCTATTAAGTTGAGAATATTTGGATGAAACTGACAAATATAAAACCACATCGACGATTTTGGCAATTTACTCAAACTCTTTTAAATTTATTTAATTAATTTTGTTACATATATAATAAAAAAGAATATACATGCAATTTTTATATGAAAAAAATATTAGCTTTGTCACATAATTTTTATAAATTTTCATCCAACTACTAACTAAGTTAATTTTGAGTTAATTACTGTTTTCGTCCCTGTGGTTTGTCAAAAAATCACTATTTCAGTCCATTAGTTTAAAAATTGCGATTTCAGTCCATGTGGTTTCATTTTCGTAACCATTTCAGTCCACCTCCGTTAACCCCATCCATTTATTCTGTTAAGTACACGTGAATTGACCATAATACCCTTATTAATAAAAAAAAACAGATATTTAAATGAGTTAATTACTGTTTCCGTCCCTGTGGTTTGTCAAAAATCACTATTTCAGTTCCTATAGTTTCACTTTCGTAACCATTTCAGTCTAGTATCCTAAAACCGTGTATTTTACCGTTAAGTTTTTAATGAAACACCTAAATTACCCTTGTGTTAATTAAATAAAAAAATTATGAAAATTTAAAAGATCGTATTCTAGGACTTACTTGTTAAAACACAACCCCACGCTACCCCACCCCACCCCACTCCATCCCTGCTCTCATTTCCGGCAAAAGTTTCCGGTCATTTTCTCCGGCATCACAACCCCACCCTCTTACCCCACCCCAATTAATATCTTCCTAGCAGCATCAATTAACATAATAACTTTAAAAAATTATGCTTATCTGAACATTTTCTTATTCTAAAATTAAAATTAAAATTTTGGAACCATATATGTAAAAATAGTGCCAGACTTCTACTTCTACTGAAGCCATGGTGGGTCGAACCCTACAATCCAATTTAATTAACACAAGGGTAATTTAGGTATTTCATTAAAAACTTAACGGTAAAATACATGGTGTTAGGAGACTGGACTGAAATGGTTATGGAAGTGAAACCACAGGGATTTAAATAGTGATTTTTGACAAACCGCAGGGATGGAAACAATAATTAACTCATTTAGACATCTTTTTGTTTTTTTAATAAGGGCATTATGGTCAATTCACGTGTACTTTACAGAATAAATGGATGGGGTTAACGGAGGTGGACTGAAATCGTTACGAAAGTGAAACCACAGGGACTGAAATCGCACTTTTTAAACTAATGGACTGAAATAGTGATTTTTGACAAACACAGGGACGAAAACACTAATTAACTCGTTAATTTTTCTATTAAGGCGAAGGATGTTTATAAACTAAGATATAAATTAATTTCTAATTTTTTATATAGATCAGTTTTATAAAAATAAAATCTACTTAAACCTCTAAATTTTATAAAACTAAAATGCTGGTGACCTTGTTGAAAAAGATCAAATAAAAAAATCATATCATATGTACCAAGTTTTTAATTCATCTTTTACTCTTTTAAATTCGCTCCTAAGGAAAAACAGAAGACAGTGCCCCCCCCCCCTAATCAAACAACGTATCATTACCAAACCTTAAAATTATCTACCAAATTGTAATTATAATGCTATGAACCAAAAGTTTCTTTACTCAAGCCACTCAGAATAAGTATTAGTTAGCTACACTCATAATCTTAATTAAATAAATATTTTATTTCTACCAACATATTTCCTATGTGCTCAAAACATTTAAAAAATATGTAACGTTTTACAATTTTTTTTATCTCTACAAGTGATAAATACTAAAAGTTGTAATCGATTGTTATGTGTTGCACACCAATGACGTTTTCTCTTTATAAAACTGATTTATATAAAGAAGCTGTAAATTAATTTTTGTCTTAATTTATAAAATTTAAAACATCCTTCACCTTAACAGAAAAGTTAAACTGAGTTAGTGATTTGGATGAAAATTTATAAAAATTATGTGACAAAACTATTAATTTTTTTTCTAAAAACTCAATGTGTATTCTTTCTTATTATATATGTCGCTGGGGTTACCCATGGTTACATTTGAAGTCGCTGGGGTTTTGCTTGGTTTCTCCATTCTTTTTTCTTAACGGTTTATCGCCTCAAAATCAATTCCGATGTCAGATAGCGGGTTTGTTTTAGCTGCACATTCGAAAATAGTGTCATAACTCAAATACACACACACACACACACACACACACACACATATTCAGGGTGCGGATCATGAGAGAACTACATAGTTGCTTACTTGAGAACTTGAGAGAACCGTTATCAACCAAGCAATTTTTTTTCAATTTTTTTCAACTTTTTATAATAAAAGTTTATTATTGTAAAAAGTTTAGGAAAAAAATATATGTAGATTGACGAGCTACATATATGTAGCTCATACAAGGTATATATGTGCTAGTTCGTTAATCTACATATATTATTTTTTTATTTTTAAAAATTCCATAAGAACTAGTAGAATATAAAATAAAAATAAAATTAAAATTTCTGCTTGTTTGAAGGGGGCGGATTGGGATTTTTTTTTCATTTAAGGGTAGAGGGTATGATTCAAACACTTTAGGGTGTTTGAGTTTTCTCTACCCAATAATCTCATGTCATGTCAACTACCCCCTTCACTCCCCATTTTTCTACTCGAACACTAGGTATGATTCAAACACTCACTCAATTAAAAAAAAATTGATTGGTTCTTCTATCCTCTCTCCTCTCTATCTCTCTCTCCTCCATCCCTCCTTCACCATCGGTGAATACTCACCGATTTCTCTCCTTCTCTCCTACTCCCCACTCACCAATCCACCACCCGGTATCAATCACCGTGCGGCAACCGCACTCCCCCATCCACTCCCTGATATCACACCGTCCCCCTAAATATAGTTTCATTAACTTTTTTAAAATCAAATAACTTGTATATGCTTCGTTGCCTTTTAAACATATATACCATAAACTTCATGGTAGATTTTTTTTTTACTTTAAACAAATGTTAATTATAACGATGCATGTAAACTAGTTATAATGATACGTCTAAGTTGTTGCAATGAAATATAAAAAATATTGATTTTTTTAGGTAAATTGGATTTAAATAATCTCAACTTTCTCAATTTGACCGATACCTTAATTGGGCCATGGAACCAATGAACATGGGAATAGTTCTATTAAACCTATTCCCACCAAGGTGAAGATGCCTTAATATTGGGTCATGGAACCAATGAACATGGTAATGGTTCCACTAAAATCAGACTTGTGAGATTAAATATATTAATATTATATTATTTAATTTTGTAGCCTTTATAATCATTTATATTATATAGATCAAAATATATTAATAACCTATTAATAATTAGTTGATAATTGTTGATGGACCATATTACCCTTATTAACTAATTAGGTTTCCTCTTGGGTGTATATATAAGGAGATTATTAGAGAGTTTAAGGGTTACACAAGTTATACAATTTCACAACCCTCATAACATCACAATCTCGGCTCTCTCTCCATAACCGAAATCTTCCCTTGTTTCGGTTCATCACCATCATCACCTTACACCCTAAGGAGGAACCAGATCATCCTGACAAGTATGTCGAACTCAATGGTTGCATCTCTGACCGGATTCTCTGCTGGCCTGTCTGCTGTAACAGGTATTATTTACATGTTTTCCCTTATGTTTAAACAGAACTGATCAACATGTGGTATCAGAGCATATGTTGATAAATCAGTTATGTTTTCGTATCCATCATTCTGGGATCATAATCTGGAAAACATAAAATTTTTTAAAGCCTTAAAAATCACGGCTGTTTTCGGGTCACATTGAGCCGAAATCAGTGTTTTGAGAAAAGGGGTGATTAATCATGTCACCCGAAACTAATATGGGTTAATTTCATGTCCGAGACCCGTTTGAAATCATTAAAATTCAGTTTTCGGATCCCAGATTATGTTTTAATTTTTTTTAGGGTTCATCACTTGTTCTAAGGAAAAACTCGAAAATTCCTTAAGTTTTGGAATATAATTTGGATTAGTGGGTGTTTTTACTGATTTTGATCTGAAATTTATCTATTAAAATCTTCGAAAACTGTTAATAGATAATCGGTTATAATTTTCGAAATCTTTGATAAATTTAGATCAGCAATAAAACAGGAAACATTATCCCACAATCCCCAAAATTTTGAGTTTTCAGTTATTATCACAATGACAGCTATTAACAGTGGACTCGAGACCATCAGATTGCGATTCGAGACTATCAGGTTACGACTCGAGATCATCAGATCTTGACTCGAGATCACAAGGTCTCGACTCAAAATCATAAGGGCTCTCAAAAGTTTACAACTCGAGACAAAGGTCTCGACTCGAGACCATAATCTTCACAACTCGAGAACAAGGTTGCGACTCGAGACCATAAGGCTAGAACTCGAGACCAAGGTTGCCACTCGAGACCTCATAACTCAGTCGAGATCTCATAACTCAGTCGAGACCTGACTCGAAACCTCATTATTTTAGGCTGTTTCATGTGAACTAAAATTTAGCTCGGGGCTCCGCGCTAACAGGTGGTTTGCTATTAAATACTTGGTTTTATTAACACTTAATTAACTAATCAGAATCAGATAATTTTTTTACAAAACCAAAATAGCTTAACTTGAATGAGCTTCTGATGTATTAATTCTGGCCAAAGCTGATTTAATACATCTATTTATTGTTCAAGTATTATAAAAGTTATGTTGAGCATGCATTACAAACGTGAAATGTCTTAATTCTGGCCAAAGCTGATTTAATTCATTTATGTTTAGCATGCTTGACAAGTGCATAACTAAAGAAATTGTCTCATTTCTAGCCAAAGCAAACGTGAAATGTCTTAATTCTGGCCAAAGCTGATTTAATTCATTTATGTTTAGCATGCTTGACAAGTGCATAACTAAAGAAATTGTCTCATTTCTGGCCAAAGCTGATTTGTCACGATTACTTTGCACACATACTTAAATGATTACACTTCTGGCTAAAGCTGATTTGTCTTCGTTTAAGTAGAATTTTACTAAGTCCATTATTTTGATGTTAGTAATAGACAATATCACAGCTTCATAATTAAAATGGTCATTATTTATGCCTGCCTTAGTATAACATGCCCTTAGATCACATTAGGACTTTTTTCTTAGTATCATAACTTGCTCATCTTATTTCCA
This sequence comes from Helianthus tuberosus, assembly GCA_030545235.1. Lineage (NCBI taxonomy): Eukaryota > Viridiplantae > Streptophyta > Magnoliopsida > Asterales > Asteraceae > Helianthus > Helianthus tuberosus. The sequence continues at coordinate 3,241,000 of CM060360.1, read as the reverse complement.
ATATCAGCATCCAATTGCGGGATTCCACCTTTGACTGGTGATAACTTTGCTGAATGGAAGGATGCCCTCATGCTTACACTAGGATTGCTAGACTTCGATTATGCTTTAAGAGAGAATAAGCCAGCGGACCTTACTACTTAAAGTACTGCTGCTGAGCAGATAGTTCATGAAAAATGGACTAGGTGTAACCGCATGTCTCTCATGTTCATGAAGCAATCCATTCACAATGCTATTAGAGGAGCTATTCCTGATTTTGAGGATGCTAAAACCTACCTGGCTTCTGTGGAGGCTCAATTCAAAGGAACATCAAAAGCACACGCTAGCACTCTTATCCTCAAGCTGGTGGCGACTAAGTATGATGGGAGGAGCGGCATTCGCGAGAATACATCAGTCGCAGCGACAGTGAATGGCAACTGTCTGAGGTGGTTCAGTAAACGGTGATTTCGACTGTTGAGCCGAGAATACATCAGTCGCAGCGACAGTGAATGGCGATGTTGACTGTTGAGCCGAGAATCCATCACTAGAAGGAACCGCTCTAAAAGGACCGTCACCAAATGGATCATCAAACTGCTGCATAGAAAGTATAAGTATCAAACCATGCGCGTGTGAGTGTGCACACGTGTGTGCGTGTGAGTGTGCACAAGTATCAAAGACGCACCTGAGTTGTTGGTGATGCAGCCACAAAGGTCTGACTAGGATTAGTAGGAGCAGGCGGTTCAGATGGCACAAGGGCCAATACATCTGAAGAGAAAGAGTCTGATAGAGAACCAAACAAGTCCACCTCAGCATTGCTTGACGCTGACGGGGCAGCTACAGCTATATCCGCAACAAACTTTTATTAAGTATATATTCAACAAGTATAATAATAACTAGCAATAAATTGTCAGGTACAATTGTACGGATAAACAAAGAGCAGTTTTACCTGGGGGTGGACCACGAGGGTCAAAAAAGTCAAACCCGTCTGGTTCCTTGTCGGAGATCACTGAAGGTGTGACGGCTTCCGGAGGCGGTGGCGTGGCAGCGACCAGAGGTTCAGAGTTGCTAGCAAGCACAGCGCCTAGAGTATTAGCGGCGGGAGGTGGAGGTGGTGCCTCACCCTCGGTTACAGCGTTTTCATAACTAGGGGGCGACCCGAGATTTTGTCCAGATAATTTTGGTTCAAGCCAACTGCCCCAACACCAAAATAAATATATATTATTCATTTGTTATATTTTATTGATTTTAATATCGTAATAACAAACTGGAAACCATCTTATTACCTTCCATCAGGAGAAGCATCTTCAACTCTAGCATTGCTATCTCTGCATACGAAAAAGTTCATTTTTTTTATTTAACAAATAAACTAATGTGTAAAATACTAATTTTAAAAATTTTCTAACAAAGAGATTTAGAAGGTTCTATGCATTTGAATACACTTCAAATGGATTTACCCGTTTAACCCATCTGACCCATTAGAGATAAAGCATAAACCAAACTGACATGTATATGTAAACGGGTCGAAAGTGCCACATATACTCAATCATTCAAAAACGGACAATTGAGCGAGAACAAACGAGTATTATTAGAGGGTTAAATACCTAGAAGAATGATGACCATCATCTCTATCAGAGCTTTGACTTTTTACACCATAATCACCATCGATACTTTGACTTTTTCTGTGATATTCATCATCGCCATAACTATAGTGGTCTTCACCATCACGTGCATATGAATCCCTACCGTAACCGTTACGATCTTCATCTCTACTTCCGTATTGCCCGTCATATCGATCATCTCCAGAACCTCCGGATGTCTGGCGGAACCTACTTTGGAATATTATAAAGACAAAATTGCAGAAAACAACCTTTATGTATACCCCAAACTGCACTTCATACCTTTCACTATGAAATCCGCCAAAACCAACCTTTACGTTCATGTTTTGCTACAAGTTCAACCTTTACCACTAACACCATTAGATTTCTTGGTTAAGTTACCTCACATGCTTTGCATGTGAGGGTATTAATGTCTTTTCACCCATCTTTTTAATTAATAATTCTTTTTAACTTATATAAATTCTTTCTTCCCACTTTACAGCAGCAGCAACACAACTTGATTCGAGTACAAACTTCTGTGCTCTGTTTTCTAGCAAAGATAATATAGAGTCAATTATATTTGTTTCCACTCCAAATTTAGTAAACGAAAACATCAATTTGATGATGAGAGGTATATCCATGATCTATCATCCAAAACCTATGTGGAGTCAAACTTCTATGCTCTGTTTCAGTATGTTCTAAATCAAATACTCACATGCTCTTCAGACAACAACCTGCTTAATAAATAATCAATTCGAAAACCCAAGACTGAAGCTGTTCTTTTGACTTCTTTAAGCTCCGGGCATTTTGAGAACACGAGAGATGTGTATCCAACAGTAACTGCTGAACTAGAACTGATTGATGCTTTTCAACAAACTGAAAAGAAGATGCATAACATACAAGTGTGGGAAGGAATGTACTTACTGGGATTGACCTATTATCACATAAATCACTAGTTCATGGTCAACCTTTTGGGACGTGGCTCAAAGTCTTGGACGGTTAAACCTGTGGATCCTGCACAACCCCAACTCCGGCTTGCAATTGAGCATTGTCAAATGAATGCTATTTACATGCTTCATTGTTATTTGATGGCAATGGCAATAAGACAACAGGGGCAGGTACTAGAAGTGCAACACAACAATAAGACAATGGCTAGAATTGTAAACTGTCTTATGGTGGGTGGAAGAGGCAGTGCACATTGTTTGTAGTGCACACTTTATCACTTATCCATTTCTTGTGGTGGATATACCTCTCATCATCAAATTGATGTTTTCGTTTACTAAATTTGGAGTGGAAACAAAATAATGTATTAATTAGATAACAATAATAGTGTGACTTAAGCAATAAGGCACAAACACAATTATCATAAAATTTACTACTAATATGCTCCAAAATCTGTACTTAAACTTCTCAAAAACCAAGACTGTCATTGAGCTCATAACTGTCATAAAAATCTCAAGCTTCTATGCTCATAACTTCCCATTTGTGGAGTCAAACTTCTATGCTCTGTTTCGAGTATAAAGTAGGAAACATCACCTCATCGTGTATCATCCAAAACCTAACAAGGCTCATCGCGATGGACGTTTAACAATCTTTCACCGCTGTAAATAAACAGATATAAAACCCAGTTCGCCGGAGTGAGGTCAGGATGAAGATGAAGGGTAAAAGGTTGATATGGGTGGTTTTGTGGTGGGTTACTGGAGATGAAGTTGAGGCTCATGGTGGGTTTTGTGGGTTTTTTTTTAAATATATATATTAAAAAAGGATTTAACAAACTCATACATACACACCAGATCTTGTGCAGAGTTTGTTAAATTTGTGTATGTGTTTTTATATATATTTTTAGGTGTGTGTATGTGCAGAGATTAAAAGAAAATAAAAGAATATTTGACTTATTTTGTTTGACTGATGAAACAAAAAATAGAAAAGAAAATAAGGATTTAAAAAGACTAAAATACCCTCACATGCAAAGCATGTGAGGTAAGTTAACTGACTTTTTTGACTAGGTTTGGTGTAAAGGTTGTGATGTGTAACAAAACATGAACGTAAAGGTTGGCTTTGGCGGATTTCATAGTGAAAGGTATGAAGTGCAGTTTGGGGTATACATAAAGGTTGTTTTCTGCAATTTTGTCTATTATAAATGTCAATCCAGTACAAATATTAGTGTAAAATATGATTGTAAAAACTATATTATTTAAATAATAATCTAATTTTTTTTTAATAAAACTATTTAGGAGGTTTTATACTTTTATGCATCAAAAACACATTGAGCCACTTTCGACCTGTTTCCTATAGAACTATTTTTACAGTTACCTGGTTCAGTGCCGGTATTTGAGGGTAAATACCAGTACCGAAAATGTCAAAACCCGATACTGAATCGGTTCCAAAAATGTACTCGGTTCGTAAATTGGGTACCAGTACCCAGTAACATTTGCTCATCCCTAGTTCTTTCAAGTAACTAAAATATATAAATTCAATTGTTCGCATCAGATAAGATTACCTAATCCTCAAAAAATTCTCTGCAAATGCATAGTTTCACATGCTCAGCCGCTCAGGTTTACAATTTGAACTCCACCTATACTCAAAGAGAAATCTTAGTGTCAAACAAATCATCACACCTGCTTAAGTATTAAAAAGCGCCTAGGCAGTATTCCATTTTGTACAAAACATGAACTTCAAAAGTGTATCAGCATTCGGTTACTAACATAAATGGAAGCTGATTATGTGTGGTTAAAGACAAGCAAATATGGTTTACAAAAGCACATAGGGACGATACTGGACAAACAAATACGGGATACTACGAACACTAAAATAATAAAAAAATACTTAAACAATCAACTAGCCAGCTTATCCATGTCAACGATTCAACGAACGATGTAATGAGACGATCAAGTGCCGGCAACCAACCAAAAATTTCAGGGACTTCCTAAAAATTTTACCGGTTCAACATAAAAAATTAACAAACCAATTCCAAACTAATCTTAACCTACTGATGCAAAATACAGCCTGACACTTGAAAAACGCACCTGCTGTTAAAACACTTTAGTTGCTAAACTTGTAATACACTTGAAAAAATTGACATTCAATAAAAATTTTAAGGTTACACCATCCTGTAAGTTCAAAATTTGAGTCCTGCATATTAAGTTAGGTTTTGATCACTATAAGAGCATGAACTACAAGATCTATCAGAAACAACAAGAAGCCCAAAATAACCGTACCAAAGAAGCCTGAACAGGCTCATCCAAGTGAGAAAAAGGCCAATAATTCCTCTTTTTCATCTTCCCTTGCCATCGTTCTTCTACCTCTGTACAGAGCAAGAGAGCCCCCTATACATTCAATAAAAAAAGTTTCTCTGTGATTCTATATCTTTGTTCAGTACCACAAATCTGTTCAACAAATTAAGTACAAAATCAGTTAAACAATTTCCACCCGTAAATAGAGCTTATGAATGTGGTTACACTCTACAACTCTAAAGAAACAACATTTTATTACAATCAAAATCACATGGGGAGATGCAGATAAAACCTTGAATCAATTATCAACAATAGGCATATATTGAATTGCCTATGAATACCAAAGACAAACAAACAAGTTATTTAACAAAAAAATCAACCACCTGTAAAACCGTACCTGACAGAGAACAACCATGGTACTCAGACCCCCCACTTTCAGCCAAAAACTTAAATCTAAACTTCTACAGCCCACCTTTAACATCCTCACACGTCTTCGCCTTCGGTACCGCCTTCATAATCTTCGGAGACAACACATACCAAACCTCCAAACCCTCAACCACGTGATTCAAACATAGAATTACCCAAATCCAGCCTCTTTCCATGTTATGGGAGGAAGGAGGGACAGAATTAGGTTAGAGTTGGTGGGGGAGGAGGGAGATTAGAAGTTTTTAGGAAGTAGGGAGATTTAGGGCATGTTTGGATAAGCTTTTCAAACCAACGCTTATTCACTTATAAAAAAGCCAATAAGTTGTTTTTGTGTTTGAATAACATAAAAGTCCTTTTTGAAATGGCTTTTTGCAAAGAAGGAAACGGAGGTTTTGAAAAGCCAAGGAATTGTGACTTCTTGATCCAGTTATTACTTTTCAATAATCAAATTACTAAATTACCCCTTATATTTGTGTCCTTATATCTGTGTGCCCTACAACAGTACAACACACATTCATCACATCTGTTCTCTCGTAAACACAGCAGCGATTCCGGTTCCTTCTCCGGCGGTTCCTTCTCCGGCGGCCCATTCCGGTTCGTTCATCACATCTGTTCTCCACCTCCGGCTTGCTTTTTCGGCGGCCCATCCAAAAGCTAATCCAAACACTTTTTTTAAAAACTCATTTTCAAAAAGTCCTTTTCCCAAAAGTCCTTTTTCCTAAAAGTCCTTTTTGCTCTAATAAGCTTAGCCAAACATGCCCTTAATTTGTTTTGGGAAAAATTGGAACGTGGGAGATTTAATTCGTTTTGGGAAAAATAAAACCGTGAATTCTTTATATGAAATTTGGCGGGGTTTATGAAAATTTAACTTAATTTAATAAAAAAAGAGAAAAATGCTTGGATAGTCCCTGTAGTTTGCCCATTGTTCACCTTTAGTCCCTAACTTTCTAAAATTATAGCTATAGTCCCCAACTTTCACAATTTCTTTCCCGGATAGTCCCTGGCACGGATGGGGTTAGTTTTTTGTGTTAAGTGGATGTGAAATGACCAAAATACCCCTACTTTTAAATAATAATATCAGTCAAAGTCAACATCCCATCTCCATCTCTTAAACCCCTACAACCACCGTAACCTCTACCATCACCACCGACTGCCACCAACCCACCATCCTAAAGATAACAAAATTCACAGCCATGATTTATACCCCAAAATTTAGAACTCAACAAAATCACAAAATTCATGAAACAGAGCAAATAAATTAAACCCATAAAACACACACAAATTGCTTCAAAATTAAACAAAATCATAACCAGTTAAACAAGTTTTTTTGAAGTAAACGTGAAACAGAGCAGGTGTGTCAATACCAAACCACAAAATTAAATAGAATCATTAACTTCATAGCTATGATTTATACCCCAAAATTAAACTCACAAAATTAAATAAAATCATTAACTACCGTCGTCGCTGCCGTTACTCCGGCTAAAGCCGACTGTCAAATCGGCACAGTGGGTGGAGGAGGTGGTGGTGGCTGATTACGGTGATAGAGGTGGTGGTGGCGGATGATGGTGGCGCTGTTGCTGCCGTTACCGTCGTCGCTGCCGGCGCCGATCGTCAAATCGGCATCAATTTGAGGTAAAAACTATACCATTCTACTCGTATTCATGGCCCGAATAAAAGCTCTATAGTTTTTGAGTGGCAATCGTACCGATTGAACATGAATTTCTGAAATGAAATCACAGGGCGATTTCAAGGGTTTACACATGAAGAAGGCACAGTGGGTGGAGGAGGCGGTGGTGGCTGATTACAGTGATAGAGGTGGCGGTGGCGGATGATGATGGTTGTTGGTGGTTGTGGCAGTGGTGGCATGGCGGTGAGAAACGGCGAGGATGATGGGTTGGTGATGGAGGTGTTGACAGGCGGTGGGGTTTTATGGTGGTGGTGAAGATGAAGGTGGTGGTGGTTTAGAGAGAGAGAAAAGGGTCTGAAGGTGATGAACTGATGATGAAGAATGAATGTGGTAGGGATGTTTGGTTTTTATATTTTAAGAAAAAATATTTAATTAATTCATTTTGTTTTACTTAAGGGTATTATAGTCATTTTATATCAACTTAACTGAGAAAACTAACCCCTATCCACGTTAGGGACTATCCGGAAATGAAAATTGAAAAGTTGGGGACTATAGAAGTAATTTTAGAAAGTTAGGGACTAAAGGTGAAAAAAGGGAAAACCACAGGGACTATCCGGGCATTTAACTCATAAAAAAAACAAGAAACAAGGCGGGTTTTATGAAAATTTAACTTAATTTAATAAAGAGTTAATTGCCAAAATCGTCCCTGAGTTTTGGGCAGGTTTGCCATTTTCGTAAAAAATTACACTTTTTACCAAATTACACCCAACGTTTGTAATTTTTTGCCATTTTTATCCAAACCACTAACTTAATTTATTTTTTCTGTTAAGTTGAGGATATTTGGATGAAACTGGCAAATATAAAACCACAGGGACGATTTTGGCAATTTACTCAAACTCTTTTAAATTTCTTTTATTTAATTAATTTTGTTACATATATAATAAAAAAGAATATACAGGCAATTTTTATATGAAAAAAATAATAGCTTTGTCACATAATTTTTATAAATTTTCATCCAACTACTAACTAAATTAATTTTTCTATTAAGGCGAAGGATGTTTATAAACTAAGCCATAAATTAATTTCTAATTTTTTATATAGATCAGTTTTATAAAAATAAAATCTACTTAAACCTCTAAATTTTATAAAACTAAAATGATGGTGACCTTGTTGAAAAATATCAAATAAAAAAAATCTTATCATATGTACCAAGTTTTTAATTCATCTTTTACTCTTTTAAATTCGCTCCTAAGGAAAAACAGAAGCCAGTGCCCCCCTATCAAACAACGTATCGTTACCAAACCTTAAAATTATCCACCAAATTGTAATTATAATGCTATGAACCAAAAGTTTTTTTACTCAAGCCACTCAGAATAAGTATTAGTTAGTTACCCTCATAATCTTAATTAAATAAATATTTTATTTCTACCAACATATTTCCTAGGTGCTCAAAACATTTAAAAAATATGTAATGTTTTACAATTTTTTTCTATCTCTACAAGTGATAAATACTAAAAGTTGTAATCGATTGTTATGTGTTGCACACCAATGACGTTTTCTCTTTATAAAACTGATTTATACAAAGAAGCTGTAAATTAAATTTTGTCTTAACTTATAAAATTTAAAACATCCTTCACCTTAACAGAAAAGTTAAACTGAGTTAGTGATTTGGATGAAAATTTATAAAAATTATGTGACAAAACTATTAATTTTTTTTCTTCTAAAAACTCCATGTATATTCTTTTTTATTATATATGTCGCTGGGGTTACCCATGGTTACATTTGAAGTCGCTGGGGTTTTTCTTGGTTTCTCCATTCTCTTTTCTTAACGGTTTATCGCCTCAAAATCAATTCCGATGTCAGATAGCGGGTTTGTTTTAGCTGCACATTCGAAAATAGTGTCATAACTCAAATATATATACACACACACACATATTCAGGGTGCGGATCATGAGAGAACGACATAGTTGCTTACTTGAGAACTTGAGAGAACCGTTATCAACCAAGCAAATTTTTTTCAATTTTTTTCAACTTTTTATAATAAAAGTTTATTATTGTAAAAAGTTTAGGAAAAAAATATATGTAGATTGACGAGCTACATATATGTAGCTCATACAAGGTATATATGTGCTAGTTCGTCAATCTACATATATTATTTTTTTATTTTTAAAAATTCCATAAGAACTAGTAGCATATATAATAAAAATAAAATTAAAATTTCTGCTTGTTTGAAGGGGGTGGATTGGGATTTTTTTTTTCATTTAAGGGTGGAGGGTATGATTCAAACACTATAGGGTGTTTGAATTTTCTCTACCCAATAATCTCATGTCATGTCAACTACCCCCTTCACTCTCCATTTTCTACTCGAATACTAGGTATGATTCAAACACTCACTCAATTAAAAAAAATTGATTGGTTCTTCTATCATCTCTCCTCTCTATCTCTCTCTCCTCCATCCCTCCTTCACCATCGGTGAATACTCACCGATTTCTCTCCTTCTCTCCTACTCCCCACTCACCAATCCACCACCCGGTATCAATCACCGTGCGGCAACCCCACTCCCCCATCCACTCCCTGATATCACACCGTCCCCCTAAATATAGTTTCATTAACCTTTTTAAAATCAAATAACTTGTATATGCTTCGTTGCCTTTTAAACATATATACCATAAACTTCATGGTAGATTTTTTTTTTTACTTTAAACAAATGTTAATTATAACGATGCATGTAAACTAGTTATAATGATACGTCTAAGTTGTTGCAATGAAATATAAAAAATATTGATTTTTTAGGTAAATTGGATTTAAACAATCTCAACTTTTTCAATTTGGCCGATACCTTAATTGGGTCATGGAACCAATGAACATGGGAATAGTTCTATTATACCTATTCCCACCAAGGTGAAGATACCTTAATTGGGTCATGGAACCAATGAACATGGTAATGGTTCCACTAAAATCAGACTATGGGGTATGGGGCGGGGGGGGGGGGGGGGGGGGGGTTGGCTGAAAACGCCCAAGTCACCACCCCGGGTGGGCTTGGGTTTGGGCGTGGCCCCTTGGGCGGGAGTTTAAGCCCGGGCGTTGGGCATTCCTAGCGGTCCTACGTGGCCGGCTCCTATTCGCTTGTTGCCTAGGTCATAGCAGGCCATGTTTAAATTTTAAAATATAATCGTTTGGCCAAGCCAAACGGTTCATACACCCAACGCTTTAGGTTTTTTTTTTTTTTTTTTTTTTTGTAATTTTTTTTTTGTAGAATTTTTAATTTTTAGGAAATTTTAATAAAATTTTAGGTTTTTTTTAAATGTTGTGTGTATTTTTTAATTTTAGGTTTTTTTTAATTTTAATAAAGTTGGCCAAGCCACGCGGGCTAGCCACGCCCCGCCATACCCCACGGACACGTCACTCACCAGCCGGGGGGGGGGGAGGGGCTCGAACTCCACGTGTCAACCCATGCCCCAAACCCCCGCCCCACCATACCCTACGGTCTCATTCCAACCAAGGTTAAGATACCTTAATTGGGTCATGGAACCAATGAACATGGGAATCGTTCCATTAAACGAATTACGAGAAAGATCAAGATAATACAAGTAGCTTAAGTTAAGCAATGAAGGGCTAATCTTGCCTTCAAGAAGTCAACTGCTCAAGTCAAGGTGTGTGACAAGGGAATGGTTGTTGCACATGACCCCACCCCAGTAACAACAATCATTGGTTGCTACTTTTTCATCTTCTCCAGGTGTCCATGTAGTGAGAAAGTCGTCAGGGTCGTGATGAATGTTTGATTTGAAATCAAGAAGAGCTTGTATCTCCTTTTCCGTACACTTACCGGTACGATGGCCAAGGGAAGCGGGAGGTGGTGACCAGGAAAGGGCAGTTGTGGTGGTGAATGATTCCAACACAAAGACTGAAGCAATAAAGAAGAAAATAGGATGGGTAAAATGTTTGTGATAAATCTTATTTGTCATTTTGTTGTATCAAATCTTAAATGTTTGATATATCAACAAATATGACCAGCTTTATATAGACAAGTTTGAAATCGTCTACCTCGTATTTGAGTGGATTGTGAGGCATGCAAGACATACAACAATGTTTTAAAAACCCGTTCAAAGCAGCTGGTATTACTGGCTACCGAAGGCATCATCCATACGATAAAACCCGTTCATTAACTTTTTTTATATTGCAGGAAACGAAAATAGTTATGTTCTTGCTGATGAGGAACGAAATAGTGAATATCATCTTTTAAGCGATCCTGAACTTGACGCAATCAAGACTCTAATGCCATAAACCTATTGTAGACTTTTGTTTAGAAAAAAAAAAAAGAAAACTTTGTTGGAAAATTGATTTTTAAGTATGGAATTATAAAGTTTTGTATTATCTTTTGAAGTTATAGTTGTAATTTTATGGAATTATAGGCCTCACTAGTCACCCGATTCTACTGTTCGGTACAACCCAATACAACTGGTTGAACCATGTTAAGACCAACCTGGTAGAGTATAAAAACGGTTTTTAAAACATTGCTTACAAGACTAATATTTGTCCCAAATTATACGTTCAAAGACTTAAGTCTTGACAATTTGTATCTAGTTAACAATCACAAAAGTTGGTCATCATGTAAAACACTCACAAGTGTTCACACATTTTTTTAGACCCAATTGATACTTTCTAAACAATTTCTTTCCACTTTCAAAATATAATATAGAGTTAAACTGGACTTAAGTCTTTGTATCTAGTTTTAGAATACAAGTGTTCACACAATTTTTTCAGACAATCAGACCCAATTGGTACGTTCCAAACAATTTCTTTCCACTTTCAATATTAAATATAAAGTTAAATTCCACTGAGGTTTGGAAAAAAAAATAACCATTTTCTTCCAAAGATAAAAAAAAACTAACAAATACAGAAATTGGTCTTAAAATAATTATCGAATGCTCCTAAGTCCTTACTATTTAATTTAGTAAATTAAACGAATTGTTTTGACATTTTGACTTAATAACGTTCATAACTTTAATAAAAATATTCTATTAAATCTGTGGAAAAAATGGTTTAAAAACTAAAGTTTATTGTTTGTAACTAGTCATTACATGCTTCAAATCAAGAGACAAAAAAGTTTTGAATATATAGAAATCAAGTAACTTGATATTGGTTATACAGAATATATAGAAATCAGTTTTGAGTAGTTGACCCAACAGATTATGAAGCAGGCCCGACTGAGAAAACATCAGTAAAGGTTATTATTAGGTTTACTGGATTTACCATTGGAACTGGGAAAACCTGCCTGTGAGACGGAACCCGACTGAGAAAACATCAGTAGAAGGGACGGTGAAAGGTGATTTTGATTGTTGAGTCGAGAATACATCAGTAGAAGGGACAGCTTTAAAAGGACCATCACCAAATGGATCATCAAACTGCAGCGTAAAAACACAATACAAGCATCAAATGGTGTGTGCGCACAAACACTTGTGTGCACTCATGTGGTGAGTTTTTAAGACGCACTTGAGTTTTGGTTCCTTGTCGGAGATCACTGATGGTGTGGTGGCTGCCGGAGTAGGTACGGTGGCAGACAAAGGTGGTGTGGCAGCGACCGGAGGTTCAAATGTCTTAACCCGTTTAACCATTTATCTTAACCCATCTGACCCATTAGAGATAAAGCGTCATCCAAATTCACCCATTTGTATGTAAACGGGTCGATAGTGCCATGTATACTCAGTCCTTCAAAAACAGACAACTGACAGAGAACAAAACGAGTATTATTAGAGTATTAAATAGCTAGAAGAATGATTTTGACTAAAGAATCGGTGACTAAAATGGGGTAAATAAAAACTATTGTTTTTCTTTTAAACAATCAATGTTGCTGCTTGTATGAAGCTCATGATTTTGACTAAGGAATCAGTGACAAATCAAGCCATAGACATTCATGAGATGTTTAATCAAACAAATGGGTCCCTAGTATAATTCTGCAGCCACGATAAGGTTACTGACCATAACCCCCACCTCTACCCATCATCGGATTATAATTTCCTAGCGGCAGGTGGTGCTTGCATTTGAAACCCTTGGCCATTGTTCATTCCCATACCCATATTTTGAGGCATATTGTTCATTCCCTTGAGCTGGTTTAGACCTCCATAACCACCTCCAAACCGTGGCCTTGCACCCATTCCCATTGTTGAACCCGCCATGGGGTTGGATGCGGGTCTTAGAGCACCTGCACCAGCATGTCTAATTCCAGAACCTGAACCCATGGTTACATTTGAAGTTGCCGGGTTTTGCTTGTTTTTTTCCATTCTCTTTTCTTTACGGTTTAGGAAAAATAAAAATAAAAAACCCTAAGGTTCACTTTTCCTTCCAATAGAAAGAAACTTCAATCATACTGTCAATTAAGTAAACAAACCTCAATATTTGTCTTGTATGTAGTTAGTTACTCACACATGTAATGGGTCCCAAGTATAACTCTGCAGCCACATATGTCTTAGAAAAGCACTGTTACTTCATACATTAACGTATATCTAAGCAAGAGTACATATATATATATTATAACGTAATAATCTTATGAACAACGAATGACTACAATACTTTCACATCTAACCTTCTACTTCTAATAATTACATATTAGGAACTAACAGAACTTTCTAGCTTAACTAACAACATTAACCAACAATGTTGATGTAAACAACAGGGTAACCCTGTTCACAGCCCTGTTTATCAATAAATCATTAAGGCTCTTCTTGTCTTTGGGCTGGTACTAGTAGTTGCAAGTCGTGTTTATACACAATATTGCATAATGTCCTATTTGACACAACAAAGCGAAATGGCCACCCATGGTGTTGGTGGCAATTTTATTCATCAAACAGACTTAAAACTTAATAGTGCATTACATTTTACAATACTATACTTGTATCCCTAAATGAGAACAAGAAGAAATAAATACAACACACGAAAACAAGAATGAAATCCAACTTACAACTATGGTTGTCAAACCCTTCGCACTTTTGCAATGAACACCATCATTTTTACATAAACCCAATTTTCAAGGCTATTCATGACGTGAAAAAAAGCATGTCTCCCACGGCGATTAACAATTAAAGCAATACACACCATCCAAAATCCGGTAACAAAACCAGTGGCCCCTCCGATATAAAACCATCTTTCTTCCCCGTCATCCTTATTTTCACGAGTGACAGGTGGACCTTCTAATTCTTTATCTCCTGGACAATATTTGGTCAAGGGAAGTCCGCACAATCCTGAATTTCCGGTGTACATTGAAGGTTCAAAGGACTGGAGTTGAGTGCTAGATGGAATTTTTCCTGACAAGTTGTTATACGAAACGTCTAGATAGTTTAGCAAGGTCATTTGAGACATGCTTGATGGTAGTCCTCCTCTAAGATTGTTTCTGGATAGATCCAAAATTTGAAGTTCTTTCATCTTACCAATGTTGGATGGAATCTCTCCAACTAGAGCATTCATTGACAAGTCGAGTGCAATCAATTTATGAAGATCGGTTAGTTTATCCGGGATTTTTCCAGTTAAATTGTTGCTTGATAAATTGATGATCTTTACCCATTCTAGAATGCTGCCAAATTCACGCTCAATTCCTTGCCACTTGATCATGGAATGGTCAACATACACAAAACCCAGGTAAACAAGATGTTGATTTGGGTAGTCTGCTAATCCATCTTGAACCATGGAAGTGAGATTACCGAGACATGAGAGGATGGCTCCCTGGAGATTATTCATTGACAAGTCTAGAATTTGAAGATATACTAATTGACATAAATGTGAAGGGATGGTTCCAATGAATTTATTTGATGTTAATATAAGAGCATACAAGCTCGTTAACCTTTCCCCGATCCAACCAGGCACGTAACCAGAAAACATGTTGGCCCCCAAATTCAGAAAGGTTAACTGGGTTAAATTCTTTAAAGATAAGGGCAACTTTCCTGAGAAGTTGTTATTGTTTAAGTACAAGACCTGGAGATTGATCAAAAACTTGATAGAAGTAGGAAGCCTTCCGGATAGATTGTTATATCCCAGACTAAGAACTTCTAGTCTTGTGAAATTCCACAAACAGTCTGGAATTGGTCCAGTGAATGCGTTGTGTGAAAGATCAAGAAAGAACAAAGACTCATCAACAATTTGGCACAAAAAGAAGATTTGTCCTGATAAATTATTTTTGGAGAGGTCTAGCTTTCCTATACCGAAAGGAACATTCTGTATATGACCATAAAAGTTGTTGGAACTCAAATCTATGACTGAAAATTTTGCAGGGTCACAATTTGAAAACAAATCTGTTACTGTCCCGGTA
Organism: Helianthus tuberosus; assembly: GCA_030545235.1. Taxonomy (NCBI): domain Eukaryota; kingdom Viridiplantae; phylum Streptophyta; class Magnoliopsida; order Asterales; family Asteraceae; genus Helianthus; species Helianthus tuberosus. The sequence continues at coordinate 3,225,844 of CM060360.1, read as the reverse complement.
ATATTGTTGAAAGCGATATTTAAATAACTCAAACGAGAAGGCCACGTGTTCCAAAAATCTTTTGGAATGTTATCTGAAATTCCAGTATTGGCAAGATTAATACTCCAAAGATTTTTCATTGTTTGAATCCATTTGGGAAAACGAGGTCCTAACTTGCAAAAACTCAAGTCGATTTCTTCTATGCTGGAAATGTTTGACATGTGAGCTTCTAAAGGAACTCCTTCCAGTGAATTGTTTGAAACGTCTAGTGTTTGAAGCTTGGGTAGTTGCCACACTTTTTCACTTATAGTTCCATGTAACTGATTATTAGAAAGAAGTAGTTGTTGTAGGGATGAAAAGTTTTGGATATCATCTGACAATGACCCTGTGAATTGGCTAGATGAGGCATCCAAATATTGTAAAGTAACTGATGTGCATCCAGACAAGTTACTCAGAAAATCAGGTAACTTGATAGGCATTAAGTTACCATAGAAATACAAAGATGTCAAACCACACAGATTTCCAAGATATTTGGGAATCCCATCTAACATGTTCCCAGAGAGATGAAGCTCTACAAGTGCATTGCTAGTTAAAGGGAACAACCAGTGATACATGGATGAGTTGAGATTGTTTTCTTGGAGAGAAAGGGTAACAATAGATGAAGAAAAAGAAGAGTTGACATATGAAAAAGAAGAGTTGACATGGGAGAGGTCACATCCATCTAAAAATAAATCTGATAGTTTTTTAAGACTTGAAATCGCATTTACCCAGTTGTCTACTTTGCCCAGAGATATACCTGACATGTCAAGTCTATCTAACTGAGAAAGATGAGACAGCCAGGCTAGGTTTTCAATTGTGCAATTACTCAGATATTCAAGTGAAAGCTCTTGCAAGTTCGTGAGGTTTCCAAGTTCTGAAGGAATGGTTCCATGAAAATCATTCCGACCAAGGTGAAGATTCCTTAATAGGGTCATGGAACCAATGAACATGGGAATCGTTCCATTAAACGAATTGAAAGAAAGATCAAGATAATTCAAGTAGCTTAAGTTAAGCAATGAAGGGCTAATCTTGCCTTCAAGATTTCCATAGCGCAAGTCAAGGCTTGTGACACGAGAATGGTTGTTGCACGTGACTCTTCTCCAGTAACAACAATCATTGGTTGTTTCTTCTACTTCTCCGGGTATCCATGTATCGAGAAGGCCGTAAGGGTCGTAATGAATGTTTGATTTGAAATGAAGAAGAGCTTGTCTCTCCTTCTTCGTACACTTGCTGGTACGTTGGTCAGGGAAAAGGGCAGTTGTAGTGGTAAATGATTCCAACACAAAGAGTGTAAGAATAAAGAAGAAAATAGGAAGGGTAAAATGTTTATGGTAAATCTTACTTGCCATTTTTGTTGTATCAAATCTTAAATGTTTGATATGTCACCAAATATGCCCAGCTTATATACACTCCCAAGTTCGAAATAGCGTGGAAAATTTGTGTTGATTTTCTTTCTACTTTCGTTTCAACACATGCGTGGAAAATTTGTGCGCATTGTCGAAAGACTCAAGTCTTCACAATTTGTATCTAGTTAAACAAACATTAAAGTTGGGTCATGTCAAAGACTAACAAGTCTTCCACTCAATTTCTTTCCACTAACAATTTGCTAGTCTTCCACTCAATTTCTTTCCACTAACAAGTGTAAATTGTGTATATGAAATACAGAGTTAAATTCGATTATGTTCTATGAGGTTCGACAAAAATAACCATTTTCCCGTCAAAAAAAACTAATTAACGAATAGAGAAATTGGTTTTAAATTAATCGTCAAAGGCTCGTAAGTCTTTACGTATTTATTTTAGTAAATTACACGAAATGTCGCGTTGTAATGTCATGTTATTGTTTTTGTCACGTCTTTTTAAAAAAAAATACAGGAAAGCCGCATTGTTTAACATGCTTTGGTCATTACATGCTTCAAAATCAAGACACAAAAATGTTTTGAATATATAGAAATTAAGGATCTTGATGTTGGTTATACAGAATGCTATACGGAATCAAAAAGAATTACAAAATTATCAGGAAAAAGAATAGCTTTTTATATCACAATAACTATGCTTACCGCTGCAACTCTATCTGTAGCCACCATAAGGTTGCTGACCATAACCGCCGCCTCTGCCCATCATCGGATTATAATTTCCAGGTGGCATAAATCCGGCGGCAGGTGGTGCTTGCATCTGAAACCCTTGGCCATTGTTCATTCCCATACCCATATTTTGAGGCATAATGTTCATTCCCATACCCATATTCTGAGGCATATTGTTCATTCCCATACCCATATTTTGCGGCATATGGTTCATTCCCATGGGCTGGTTTAGACCTCCGTAACCACCTCCAAACCCTGGCCCTGCACCCATTCCCATTCCCATTGCTGAACCCGCCATGGGGTTGGATGCAGGTCTCAGAGCACTTGCACCAGCACGTCCAATTCCAGAACCCGAGCCCATGGCTTTACCCATGGTTACATTTGAAGTCGCTGGGTTTTTGCTAGGTTTTTCCATCCGCTTTTCTTTACGGTTTATTGCCTCAAAATCGATTCCAATGTCAGATAGCGGGTTTGTTTTAGCTGCACATCCGAAAATAGTGTCATAACTCAAATATATATACACACACACACATGTTCAGGGTGCGGATCAAGAGAGAACTATGCTTACTTGAGAACTTGAGAGAACCACTACCAACCAAGCAAATTTTTTTAATTTTTTTCACTTTTCATATTAAATGTTTATTATTGTAAAAAGTTTAGGAAACAAATATGTGTAGATTCACGAGCTACATATATGTAGCTCGTGAAGGTATATATATATAGCTCATACAAGGTATATATGTATGTAGTTCGTCAATCTACATATATTGTTTTTTTACTTTTAAAAATTCCATAAGAACTAGTAGCATATAAAATAATAAAAATAAAATTAAAATTTCCGCTTGGTTGACTGAATTTTTTTAGTCGTGACAATATACTATAAAAGTCTTCTGGAAATCGAGCCCTTTAAAAAAAAGAGTGTTGTTCAAAAAACCATTTATCAATAAAGTGTCGTTCAATAACAATTTACTATAATAGTGTATTTTTTGGTAATAAAGTGGCACTTTTTATCCCTATTATTATAAAAACAAATATAATAATAATAAATAATTAAAAAAACTGTTTTTTCCTTTGCAGGTTATAGCCCTCACATGATCCCTTCCCTGCATGTATATGTATGTGTACGCTATAAAAAAAACCGTATTATCTATATAACAAAATAACTCACATCCATCGATGTTCAAATTAACGAGCCCACGGTTCAACGTATCAGTCCAAACAGTGGATTTGGTCTCGAACTTTTCTTTTGCAGGCTGTTGAGGAACTATAGCAAGTGCACCTGTTGATGCAGTGACAGATGGTGGTTGGGTGGCCTTGGAGGTATTTGACTGTAACTGTGGCTGTTGATAGAAACTTGAAACCGAGGCAGCTGGCGGTGTTGGGGCTGATGTAGGTTGACCCTGAGGCTGGAAACCGCCGTAAACGTTATTATTAGGTTGACTGGATTGACCATTGGAATTGGGAAACCCTAACTGTGAGACGGTACCCGACTGAGAAGAAATACCACCAAGAGATGCATTTTGAGTAGACGGGAAACCAGACGACACATATTGACCACCCTGAGTCGACGGGAAACCAGACAATAAAACAAATTGACCATTCTGAGCTGCCGGGAAACCAGGTGGTAACACAGATTGACTGCCCTGAGGTGTAAAACTAGACAGCAGCTCAGATTGACTGCCCTGAGCCGCCAGGAGACTAGTCGGCAGCATAGATTGACTGCCGTGAGCCACCGGGAGACTGGGCGGCAACATGGATTGGCTGCCTTGAGTCGCCGGAAGACTGGGCGGCAGCATAGATTGACTGCCCTGAGACGGCGGGAGACTAGGCGAAAAAATGGATTGACTGCCCTGAGCCGCCGGAAGACTGGGCGGCAACATGGAGAGACTACCCTGAGACGCTGAGAGGTTGGGCGGAAACATGGATTGACTTACCTGAGCTGCCGGGAGACTGGGCGGCAATAAAGATTGAGTGCCCTGAGCTGCCGGGAGACTGGGCGGCAACATAGACTGACTGCCCTGAGCCGCCGATAGACCGGGCGCCACCATAGATTGACTGCCTGGAGCCGCTGGGAGACTGGGCGGCATCATAGATTGACTGCCCTGAGTCGGGATTCCAGATGGCAACACAGATTGACCGCTCTGAGCTGGAAAAGCAGACGACAACTCAAATTGGCCACCCTGTGACAACGGGTGACCTGAGGGCAGCATAGATTGAGATTGAACGCCCTGAGCTGGAAAATCATGTGGCAACTCAGATTGGCCACCATGAGCCGCTGGGAAACTGGGTGGCAACACAGACTGACCACCTTGAGCCGAAAACGTCGACGGGGGAATAGACTGGTAGCCACCTTGAACTGGAAAAGCTGACTGTGGTTTTTGTTGACCAAATTGACCTGGATAACTAGTCTGGGACGTAGGTTGGTCAAATGGGGTCTGGTTTGGTTGACCAAATGGGGTCTGGTTTGGTTGACCAAATGGAGTCTGGTTAGGTTTATCAAAGGGGGTCTGGTTTGGTTGACCAAACGGGGTCTGGTTTGATTGACCGAACGGGGCCTCGTTAGGTTGACCAAACGTGGTCTGGTTAGGTTGACCAAAAGGGGTCTGGTTAGGTTGACCAAACGGGGTCTGGTTTGGTTGATCAAACGTGGTCTGGTTTGGTTGATCAAACGGGGTCTGGATTGATTGACCAAATGGGGTCTGGGCGGGTTGACCGGTTTGAGAAGGAAAACCATTCTGCGTGGGTGGTCCAGTTGGGGGAAGTATACCTGCTAGAATGTCAACGGTTTGGTCAAACCCGTCACCAAATCCCATGTCAGTCACCGCCGTTTGAGCAACTGTCTGAGGTGGTTCAGTAAACGGTGATTTCGACTGTTGAGCCGAGAATACATCAATCGCAGCGACAGTGAATGGCGATTTTGACTGTTGAGCCGAGAATCCATCACTAGAAGGGACCGCTCTAAAAGGACCATCACCAAATGGATCATCAAACTGCTGCATAAAAAGTACAAGTATCAAACCATGCGTGTGTGAGTGTGCACACGTGTGTGCGTGTGAGTGTGTAGTGAGTTATCAAAGACGCACCTGAGTTGTTGGTGATACAGCCACAAAGGTCTGACTAGAATTAGAGCTAGTAGGAGCAGGCGGTTCAGATGGCACAAGGGCCAATACATCTGAAGCGAAAGAGTCTGATAGAGAACCAAACAAGTCCACCTCAGCATTGCTTGACGCTGACGGGGCAGCTACAGCTATATCCGCAACAAACTTTAATTAAGTATATCTTCAACAAGTATAATAATTTAGTAGCAATAAATTGTCAGGTACAACTGTACCAATAAACAAAGAGCAGTTTTACCTGGGGGTGGACCACGAGGGTCAAAAAAGTCAAACCCATCTGGTTCCTTGTTGGAGATCACTGAAGGTGTGGCGGCTGCCGGAGGCGGTGGCGTGGCAGCAACCGGAGGTTCAGAGTTGCTAGCAAGCACAGCGCCTAGAGTATTAGCGGCGGGAGGCAGAGGTAGTGCCTCAGCCTCGGTTACAGCGTTTTCATAACTAGGGGGCGCCCCGAGATTTTGTCCAGGTAATTTTGGTTCAAGCCGGCTGCCCCAACACCAAAATATATATATTATTCATTTGTTATATTTTATTGATTTAATATCGTAATAACAAACTGGAAACCATCTTATTACCTTCCATCAGGAGAAGCATCTTCAACTCTGGCATTGCTATCTCTGCAAACGGAAATATTCATTTTTTTTTAATGTAACAAATAAACTAATGTGTAAAATACAATTACAAATACTATATCATTACGATACACTTCAAATGGATTTAACAAATAAACTAATGTTCTATCTTCTATGCATTTGAATACACTTCAAATGGATTTACCCGTTTAACCATTTATCTTAACCCATCTGACCCATTAGAGATAAAGCATAAACCAAACTGACATGTATATGTAAACGGGTCGAAAGTGCCACATATACTCAATCATTCAAAAACGGACAATTGAGCGAGAACAAACGAGAATTATTAGAGGGTTAACTACCTAGAAGAATGATGACCATCATCTCTATCAGAGCTTTGACTTTTTGCACCATAATCACCATCGATACTTTGACTTTTTCTGCGATATTCATCATCGCCATAACTATAGCGGTCTTCACCATCACGTCCATATGAATCCCTACCGTAACCGTTCCGATCTTCATCTCTACTTCCATATTGCCCGTCATATCGATCATCTCCAGAACCTCCAGATGTCTGGCGGAACCTACTTTGAAATATTATAAATGTCAATCCAGTAGAAATATTAATGTCAAATATGATCATAAAAACTGTATATTTCAATAAACAACAACCTTACCCAGTATAATCCCACCTATAGTCAAACTATCGGTGGGGTCTAGGGAGGGTGGATGTAGCCAATGTTTAAAAGAGAGTTTCGAGGCGTTTTCCCTTCGCCTCACGAGGCGTAAGCCTCGAGGCGAAACGAGGCGTAAGGCCGAGTCGGTATTAATAAATAAATATAAAAATTATATATATTATAAAAATAATAATACTAACTAATTTCATCATCAGAGTCATCAAAATCATCAAAAAAAAAATTAAAAAAGACATGAAATGCTTAAAATTGACACAAAAAGTCAAAAACATCAAAAACAGCTATCAAAATCCCCTGAGGCGCCCCTCAGCCCCTCTGAGGCGCATATACATTAAAAACACAATGAGGCGCGCCTCAAACTCGTTTTTTGGCCGTTTCGCCTGGAGGCGCATGCCTCAAACGTTTTTTTTTAAAACCATGGATGTAGGCAAGCCTTACCTCTACCCTAAAGGACAGAGAAACCACTTCCAAAGAGACCCCAACTTCGAAGACATTTTCAAATGCCATAAACCTATTGTAGACTTATATTTAAAAAAAAAAAAAACTTTGTTGGAAAATTGATTTTTAAGTATCGAATTATAAAGTTTTATATTATGTTTTGAAGTTATAGATGTAATTTTATGGAATTATAGGCCTCACTAGTCACCCGATTCTACCGTTCGGTACAACCCAATACAACCGGTTGAACCATGTTAAGACAACCCGATAGAGTATAAAAACCAGTTTTTAAAACATTGCTTACAAGACTAGTATGTGTCCCAAATTATTCGTCCAGACTTAAGTCTTGACAATTTGTATCTAGTTAAGAATCATAAAAGTTGGTCATCATGTAAAACACTCACAAGTGTTCACACATTTTTTAGACCCAATTGATACTTTCTAAACAATTTCTTTTCACTTTCAAAATATAATATAGAGTTAAACTGGACTTTTTTCAGACCCAATTGGTACGTTCCAAACAATTTCTTTCCACTTTCAATATTAAATATAAAGTTAAATTCCACTGAGGTTTGGAAAAAAATAATAACCATTTTCTTCCAAAGATAAAAAAACTAACAAATACAGAAATTGGTCTTAAAATAATTATCGAATGCTCCTAAGTCCTTACTATTTATTTTAGTAAATTACACGAATTGTTTTGACATTTTGACTTAATAACGTTCATAACTTTAATAAAAATATTCTATTAAATTTGTGGAAAAAATGGTTTAAAAACTAAAGTTAATTGTTTGTAACTAGTCATTACATGCTTCAAATCAAGAGAAAAAAAAGTTTTGAATATATAGAAATCAAGTAACTTGATATTGGTTATACAGAATATATAGAAATCAGTTTTGAGTAGTTGACCCAACAGATTATGAAGCAGGCCCAACTGAGAAAACATCAGTAAAGGTTATTATTAGGTTGACTGGATTTACCATTGGAACTGGGAAAACCTGCCTGTGAGACGGAACCCGACTGAGAAAACATCAGTAGAAGGGACGGTGAAAGGTGATTTTGATTGTTGAGTCGAGAATACATCAGTAGAAGGGACAGCTTTAAAAGGACCATCACCAAATGGATCATCAAACTGCAGCGTAAAAACACAATACAAGCATCAAATGGTGTGTGCGCACAAACACTTGTGTGCACTCATGTGGTGAGTTTTTAAGACGCACTTGAGTTCTGGTTCCTTGTCGGAGATCGCTGAAGGTGTGGTGGCTGCTGGAGTAGGTACGGTGGCAGACAAAGGTGGTGTGGCAGCGACCGGAGGTTCAAATGTCTTAACCCGTTTAACCATTTATCTTAACCCATCTGACCCATTAGAGATAAAGCGTCATCCAAATTCACCCATGTGTATGTAAACGGGTCGATAGTGCCATGTATACTCAGTCCTTCAAAAACAGACAACTGACAGAGAACAAAACGAGTATTATTAGAGTATTAAATAGCTAGAAGAATGATTTTGACTAAAGAATCGGTGACTAAAATGGGGTAAATAAAAACTATTGTTTTTCTTTTAAACAATCAATGTTGCTGCTTGTATGAAGCTCATGATTTTGACTAAGGAATCAGTGACAAATCAAGCCATAGATATTCATGAGATGTTTAATCAAACAAATGGGTCCCTAGTATAATTCTGCAGCCACATGTGTTTTAAAATTGTCTTAGTACAAAGGAAGTAGAAAAATAACATCAAAATAAAGCACTGGCATTTCATCGAACACCTTGTAAGCATGACAAAAACAATCGAAACACATACAAGATTCAATTGATGAAAGATTAAAGAGATACTGAATAGTTGAAGAATATGTTGATTGGGGTTCGCAAAATCGCTCGTACTCTTCTTCTTCCTGCGATTCATCCTTTAAAACAGAGTCTTGTAAGTCTCTGATCTTCTTAATTCTTCAACCTTTGCGAGATCAATCACAGTCTTCTTTGGATTCACTCTGCAAAACAGAGCCTTGCTCTGATACCAATAAACTTGCAAAACAACGAATGATTCCTTCAGTTGAACGGACTGAAATCAGAATTGATCGTTGAACATGATACATACAATACAATACTTTCACATTTAACCTTCTACTTCTAATATTTACATATTAGGCACTAACTCTACTAACAGAACTTTCTAACTTAACTAACAAGGTTTGCCAGCTTATTTATACACAATATAGCATAATGTCCTAATTAATTTGACACAGCAAAGCGAAATGGCCAACCATTGTGTTGGTGGCAATTTTATTCATCAAACAGACTTTAAACATAATATTGCATTACATTTTGAGTTAAATGCTTGGTTGGTCCCTGTGGTTTGCGAAAATTGCAGACTTGGTCCCAGTGGTTCACTAATTACACGCGTGGTCCTAGTAGTTGTAAAAAATGCACTCGGGTGGTCCCCAGCCCTAACTTCAGTTAAATTTCTGAGTTAACTATGTGTGAAATGTCTGTTTTACCCTTGAACAATTAAAAACCTAAAACTATATTACCCTCTGCATCATCTTCATCATCATCATCATACCCATTTCCCTCTGCTCTCTCTCGATCTCACACCGGTGACCGGCCGGTTTTCCGACATCTCCGTTCTCCGGTAGCACCACACCCACCTCCGACAAACCCCCAACAACCACCTGCCATCCCCCCTTGTTTCACACAAACCCTAACCTAAATTACACAAATCCTAACCTGAATTTCACTCTCAACACGCAACCAGATGCATCACACGAACATGTTAACGAAACCGATGTGTATTCCGAATTCAACCGGATTTCGAAGATGTTTCCGGTAAACCACATCTTCATGACTGAGAAAGAAAACAAGATCCACGAGTCCGAACACAGGTCGTCTGCAATCACATACTAAAACAACATGATTCGATTCAACCTTTTTGAGTAAAGTATGAAATCTGTGACGATCTGTTGAACAGATCGTTGATTCAGATGCACAGGAAGAACAAACAGTTGTAAATCGAGAAGATGCAGATGAAGAGAAAGGTGATACGGGTGTTTGTCGGAGAAGGAAGGGCTAGGGGTGTTTGTGTGTCGCCTGTAAGCGGACCCGCCGCCGGCAGCCGTCGCCGGTGTTTCACCGGTGACCGGCCATGCTTCTTGCTGTGAACACGAGAGAGAAAGGGAACCGAGAGAGTGGGGTGATCGGTTTGGGGAGTTGGTGGTGGTGGGTGGTTTTAAAGGGTGGAGTGGGGAAGAAGAAGGGTGCCTTATTTCTATTTTTTTTATTCTTAGGGGTAAAACAGACATTTCACACACACTTAACTGAGATATTTAACTTAGGTTAGTGTCAAGGACCACCCGAGTGCATTTTTTACAACTACTAGGACCACGCATGTAATTAGTGAACCACTGGGACCAAGTCTGCAATTTTCGCAAACCACAGGGACCAACCAAGCATTTAACTCTTACATTTTACAATACTATACTTGTATCCCTAAACGAGAACAAGTAGAAATAAATACAACACACAAAAAGAAGAATGAAATCCAACATACAATACAACTATGGATGTCAAACCCTTCGCACTTTTGCAGTGAACACCATCACTTTCACATAAACACAATTCTCAAGGCTATTCATGACGTGAAAAAAAGCATATCTCCCACGGCGATTAACAATTAAAGCAATACACACCATCCAAAATCCAGTAACAAAACCATAGGCCCCTCCAATATAAAACCATCTTTCTTCCCCGTCATCCATATTTTCACGAGTGGTAGGTGGACCTAATTCTTTATCTCCTGGACAATATTTAGACAGGGGAAGTCCGCATAATCCTGCATTTCCGGTGTACCTTGAAGGTTCAAAGGACTGGAGTTGAGTGCCGGATGGAATTCTTCCTGACAAGCTGTTATACGACACATCTAGATAGTTTAGCAAGGTCATTTGAGACATGCTTGATGGTAGTCCTCCTCTAAGATTGTTTCTAGATAGATCCAAAATTAGAAGTTCTTTCATCTGACCAATGTTTGATGGGATCTCTCCAACAAGAGCGTTCATTGACAAGTCGAGTGCAATCAATTTATGGAGATTGGTTAGTTTATCCGGGATTTTTCCAGTTAAATTGTTGCTTGATATATTGATGATCTTTACCAATCCTAGAGTGCTTCCAAATTCACGCAAACTTCCTTGCCACTTGATCATGGAACGGTCAACATACACGCCCCAAATACCGTAAACAGAATACAAATTTTGGGATTTCGCTAATGCATCTTGAACCATGTTAGTTAGATTACCGAGACATGAGGGGATGACTCCCTGGAGTTTATTCATTGACAAGTCTAGAATTTGTAGATGTTCTAACTGACATAAATGTGAAGGGATGGTTCCAATGAATTTATTTGATGTTAAGATAAGAGCATACAACCCCGGTAACCTTTCCCCGATCCAACCAGGCACGTAACCAGAAAACTTGTTTGCCCCCAAATTCAAAAAGGTTAACTGGGTTAAATTCTTTAAAGGTAATTTTCCTGAGAAGTTGTTATTGTATAAATACAAGACCTGGAGATTGATCAAAAACTTGATAGAACTAGGAAGCCTTCCAGATAGATTGTTATATCCCAGACTAAGAACTTTAAGTTCTGTAAAATGCCACAAACAGTCTGGAATTGGTCCAGTGAATGCGTTGTGTGAGAGATCAAGAAAGAACAAAGAAGATCCATCAACAATTTGGCACAAAAAGAAGATTTGTCCAGATAAATTATTTTTGGATAAGTCTAGCTTGATTAAATTGGAAGGAGCACTCTCTATATGACCATAAAAGTTGTTGGAACTCAAATCTATGGTTGAAGGATATAGATGGTCAAAATTTGAAAACAAATCTGTTACTGTCCCAGTAATATTATTGAACGCCATAAGCAAATATCTCAAACGAGAAGGCCACGTTTTCCAAAAGTCCTCTGGAATGTTATCTGAAATTTGGGTATTGGAAAGATCAATACTCGAAAGATTTTTCATTGTTTGAATCCATTTGGGGAAACGAGGTCCCAACTTGCAAGAACTCAAGTTAATATCTTCTATGCTGGAAATGTTTGACATGTGAGCTTCTAAAGGAACTCCTTCCAGTGAATTGTTTGAAAAATCAACATATAAAATATTTGACTTTTCAATATTTTCGGAGATGGAACCTGTAAGAAAATTGGAAGAAACGTCTAGTCTTTGAAGCTTGGGTAGTTGCCACACCTTATCACTTATAGTTCCATCTAACTGATTATTAGAAAGATGTAGCTCTTCTAAGGATGAAAATTTTTGAATATCATCTAACACTGACCCTGTGAATTGGCTAGATGAGGCACCCAAATATTGCAAATTAACTGTTGAGCACCCAGACAAGTTACTCAGAAAATCAGGTAATTTGATAGGCTTTAAGTTCCTATAGAAATACAAATATGTCAAACGACAGAGATTTCCAAGATATTTGGGAATCCCATCTAACATGTTCCCAGAGAGATCAAGTGTTACAAGTGCATTGCTAGTTAAAGGGAACAACCAGTGATACATGGATGAGTTGAGATTGTTATTTGAGAGATGAAGGAAAACAATAGATGAAGAAAAAGAAGAGTTGACATATGAATAAGAATACGGGTGCATCACATGGGAGAGGTCACATCCATTTAAACGTAAAGCTGATAGTTTTTTAAGACCTAAAATCACATTTACCCAGTGGTCTACTTTGCCAAGAGAAGTACCTGACATGAAAAGTTTATCCAAGTGAGATAGATGAGACAACCAATCTAGGTTTTCAATTGTGCAATTACTTAGATATTCAAGTGAAAGCTCTTGCAAGTTCGTGAGGTTTCCAAGTTCTAAAGGAATGGTTCCACTAAAATAATTCTCATCAAGGTAAAGATACCTTAATTGGGTCATGGAACCAATGAACATGGGAATCATTCCATTAAACACATTGTCATAAAGATCAAGATAATTCAAGTAGCTTAAGTTAAGCAATGAAGGACTAATCTTGCCTTCAAGAATTCCATAGCGCAGGTCAAGGCTTGTGACACGGGATTGGTTGTTGCACGTGACTCCACTCCAGTAACAACAATCATTGGTTGCTACTTTTTCTTCTTCTCCAGGTGTCCATGTGGTGAGACGGCCCTCAGGGTCGTAATGAATGTATGATTTGAAATGAAGAAGAGCTTGTCTCTCCTTTTTCGTACACTTACCGGTACAGTGGCGGGGGGAAGTGGGAGGTTGTGTCATAGACCCGAAAAGGGCAGTTGTAGTTGTTAATGATTCCAACACAAAGACTGAAGCAATAAAAAAGAAAATAGGATGGGTAAAATGTTTATGGTAAATCTTATTTGCCATTTTTGTTGTATCAAATCTTAAATGTTTGATATGTCACCAAATGTGCCCAGCTTTATATACACAAGAAATTTAAAATAACCTAGTAACCTAGCTCATATAAAACAGAGTTTGTATTGATTTTTCAAATAAGGTAATTTTCTTTTTATTTTCATGACCACATATTTGTTTAAATTTTATGTGGAATGTGGAGCGTGCAGGACTTATAAGACAAGTTGATTATCTTTCAATTTTCATGACCACATATATACGTAGCTTAAAATTTATGTGGAATTAGACGTCCAAAGACTCAAGTTTTCAGAATTTGTCTCTGATTAAAGAATACAAAGTTGGTTATGTCAAAGACTCAGAAGTCTTCACGCGTTTTCTTCAAACCCAATTGATACGTTGGAACAGTATCTTTCAACTGTTAAGTGGTGGGTACCCAGATGACTTTCACTAGGAGAGGTCGTCAATTGAAGTCTCATTCATGACAAAATGTGTGTGCGAACCATGGGTTTTACCACAGTGGGCCCTTTACCATAGTGGACCTTCGGGCGGTGGATTTCCTCTAGAATTGGTGATGGGCCAGGTCACTAGCGCAGTCTCCGATCGCGGGTAGCCGGACCTTTTTGGCCTAAACGTGTAGCACATATTGTTTCGGTTAAGTGGTAAGTGTGTGTATAAATAAAAAACTAGTTAACAAATGTAGAAGCTGGTCTCAAGTTCATACGGTCAAGTGGTATATATGTGCATGTAAATAGTACACAACACATAAAAAACTAATTAACAAATAGTAAGTCTTATATTAATCGTTAAAGACTCGTAAGTCTTTATATATCTATTTTGTATATATTACCGAAACGATCATGTGGTAAGGTCATATTGTGGTTTTGATCAGTTCTTTTCAAATCTTACATCGAACATCCCACCTTTACGGGTAGTCATTTTAACTTACCAACATTCATAAATTTAGTAAAAAAAGCTTTTTAAGACCATGCGTAGTTGTTAGCCCAATAATGTCTTCATCCTGGGGCGTTTTCTGCCATGTGGCAGTCCAGTCAGCATGGGGGCATTATTGTGCGTTATTGCAAAAGTGCCGTAGTGGGAGTAATGCCCAATAACGCCACATCCAATCATTACACAATTATTTATTTTTTTAAATTTAAAACTTAAAATACTTCATTAAATTAAATAAAATTACAATACTAAAAAATTACATTGCAAAATTTTAAGGGGGCGTTTGGTTCGCAGGAATTCAGTGGAATTTAAGGGAATTGGAATTTGAATTCCATCTCTTTAGATGTTTGGTTCACAGAATTTGATGGAATTGGAATTAGGCATTAATTCCTTCAAATTCCTTTAACTAAAGGAATTCAAAATCCTTCCTATATGTGAAGGAAATTAAAGTAAATTTATTGGAATCTTCGACTGTTTCGACCTGTACCGCTTCGACGTGAACCGTTTCGACCCGAACCGTTTCGAATCGAACCGTTTCAACGCGAACCGTTTCGACATGTACCGTTTTGATGCGAACCGTTTCGACCTGTACCGTTTCGACAGGTACCATTTCGACCCGAACCGTTTCGACCCGTACCGTTTCGACGCGTACCGTTTCGACGCGTACCGTTTCGACGCGAACTGTTCAACCCGTACCGTTTTGACTCAAACCCTTTCGACGTGAACCGTTTCGACCTGTACCGTTTCGACCCGTAACGTTTCGACCCGAACCGGTGGTTGTGGGTGCCGGGGTGATGGATTCCAATTCATTTGACAACCAAACACAACAAAAATGGAATTGAGATTTCAATTCCAACAATTTCCAATTCCAATAGGAGTGTTTAAATTCCAAAACCAATTCCTTCAAATTCTAATTCCTATACAAATTCCAATTACAAATCATTCCGCGAACCAAACGCCCCCTAAGTTTTATAAAAGATCCAAATGAGACATTTAATAAACAAAACTTTAGGGACTGATATAGCATTTTTGAAACTTGAAATATTAAAGATATTGAAGTTTAAAACCACAGGGGCCTAATGTGACAACTGAGGAAACTTTTAAAACAACCACCCACCTCCATCCTTCTTCTTCTTCGTGACCGTGACACCTGCAACATCTCCATCTCCGGCTAAAATTCCGGCAAACCCAAAAAATCCGGCAAACTCAAACCCCAAAATTCCATCTCTCTCTCTCTTTAAACCACATGCTCTTATCTGATTGGCCAAAGATTTGCCATTTCGGCGTGTTTCAAAAAACGCCAAGGTCCTTTTTTCGTGAATAACGCCGGAAAACGCCTAGGGGGCGGCACCGGCGTTATTTTTTTGTTTTTTTATTATTTTTTTTTATTTTTTAGAATTTTTTGGATTTTTATATTTTTTTTATATTTTTTATTATTTTGTTGGTTTTTTAGAGTTTTTTGGATTTTTATTATTTTTTAGATTTTTAGAATTTTTGGATTTTTTAGATTTTTTAGATTTTTTAGAGTTTTTTGATTTTTTTAGAATTTTTGGATTTTTTATTATTTTTTGGATTTGTAAGATTTTTTTATTATTTTGTTGATTTTTTAGAGTTTTTTTTATTTTTTATAATTTTTTGGATTTTTTTTATATTTTTTTGATTTTTTAGAGTTTTTTGATTTTTTAGAATTTTTCGGTTTTTTTATTATTTTTTGGATTTTTTAGAATTTTGGATTTTTTAGGATTTTATGGATTTTTTATTATTTTTTTGAATTTTTATAATTTTTTGGATTTTTTTGAATTTTTTATTATTTTTTTGACTTTTTAGAATTTTTAGAATTTTTTATTATTTTTTAGATTTTTTTTTGATTTTTTAGAATTTTTATTAATTTTTGGATTTTTTTGGATTTTTTAGGATTTTTTAGGATTTTATGGATTTTTTATTATTTTTTTGAATTTTTATAATTTTTGGATTTTTTAGAATTTCTTTGAATTTTTTATAGTTTTTTTTACTTTTTAGAATTTTTTGGATTTTTTATCATTTTTTAGATTATTTTTAGATTTTTTTGGATTTTTTGGATTTTTTTTGATATTTTAGAATTTTTTGGATTTTTTATTATTTTTTGGATTTTTTAGAATTTTTTGGATTTTTTAGGATTTTATGGATTTTTTATTATTTTTTTGAATTTTTATAATTTTTGGATTTTTTATAATTTTTTTGACTTTTTAGAATTTTTTATTATTTTTTAGATTTTTTTTTATTTTTTAGAATTTTTATTATTTTTTTGATTTTTTTGGATTTTTTTTATTTATTTGGATTTTTTAGAATTTTTTTGATTTTTTTATTATTTTTTGGCTTTTAGACAAAAATGAAAGGGTAAGGGGTTATTTCCGTAACTTTGGAAACATTCCCTTGGTTTTTTAAACTTTCCTTTGAAATTGAGAAGGAATCTGAATTCCATTATATGAGGGATTTTGTTGGAATTGAAATCCAATTCCCTTCAACTAATTTGTCCAACCAAACACACAAAGGAATGGAATTCAAATTCCAATTCCCTTGAAATCCTATGAATTCCTGTCAACCAAACAGGCCCTTAGGGTTTTGAATTTCAATCTATTGTGTGGGGTGGCAGAAGTGTAAATAGTTGGACTATTAGGGGTATATGTATAATAGGTTGAAAGTGGTGATTTATTTATGAGGTGTGATGTTAACTAGATAATGAAAACATAGTGTCATATACATAGTGTCAACCAACTCTCATGCCTTAATGCCATGAGGTGGGCATTTTCACAGCAACTCCAAAAGTAAAAACACCTAAAGCTTAGCATCTAAAATGTGTTGGGTTAATCGGTTCGTTAGGTTCATAAAACGGATCAGGGGTACGGGTCAGCTGGTTAGGAGTTCGAATGGGTCATGGGTGATGGTTATGGATCATCCTGGTTAAATGGGTTTGACCGAGTTTGGAGAAAGTGTACGTTGGTGTTGGTGCATCCGTCTGTCGTCTACGTCTTATATCGAGTCTCAGTCTCGTTACGGATCTGAAAGATGATGATGTCAACATCTTGGATGATGACATCATACTAGTGATGCATCATTACATCATCTCACAAAAGACAAAAGATTTAGAATGTTAAAGTTTGTATTCAGTCATAATGTATGTTGTTAGATGATAGGTCCGCTTATGTGTCCAATGGGAGATCCGCTTATATGTACCATACTAGGTCCGCTTATATGTCATCATACTAGGTCCGCTTATTTGTCATGTCCTTATAAGCGAACCTGATCACCTATATATAGTTACATAAGCGGAACCACATGTAAGAGTTCTAGGTGTTGTCTTCCGGTGAGCCACGAAGTGCTGCCGAAGTGTCGACAGGTTGTACACGTTATCCAGATCAATAATATCGACAGTTTATAGTGAATACTTGCTGAATTGTACTCGGTTTGTCTGTTTCCGCCGTTCAAACTGAGATAAACTCTTCTACGCGACTCGTTTAGGTCCGAATTCGATCCTACAATTGGTATCAGAGCCAGTGAAGAAGAGTTCTTTACATTTCAGCCGATAATTCTATTTCTACACCATTCTTTTCCGAAAATCAAAACTTTTTACGGTCAAAATCGGTTTAAATTCATTCAATATGTTCGGAATCTAGTAGTAATAAACCCTTGAAAGTTTCATAACTAAAATCGACCTAAAACCTTGGATTTTTGATGTTTCGCTCATACGGACTCGTGATATTGATGATGTCATCAGCTGGTTCGCTTTTTAGGTCCGCTTATTAGGACATGTTTGTGGACAGATCCGCTTTAGAGGTCCGCTCATAGGGACTTGTTTGACAGATCCGCTCTAGAGGTCCGCTCATCTGGTCCGCTTATCAGGTCCGCTCATCTGGTCCGCTTATTCGAACATTCTGGTCCGCTCTTAGTGACATTTGATGTCCGCTCATAGTGACACTTAGGAATTCAGCCTCAAAGTGTTTTAGTATTTCACGTGATTGTTCATCGAGTTTTGTGAAATGTAAAGCGAGGATGTCAGGTCATTGATGTTTGGGATAAGAGATCATGTGTTTGTGTCAGTTTGCATTAAAGCATTCACGTTTTGTCGGCCACTTGATGAATTCACGAGATCTCAATTAAGTTTACATGTGAAGTATCAGAAAAATTTATTGGATTAGTCAATACATGTCATCGGCCCAATCAAAGTTTTTTAGATAAGTTTTTGGCTTAGTGGATTTGTGTCAGCCATAAAGCGGCCCAATCAGTGTCAATATTGTTGTTTGTCTTTACTAATTTGAGGTCAAATTGAATTAAAAATACATCAGACTTTACATGTGAAAAGTAATAGTTGTTGGTAATTGTCAGGGTAATCACGTGAATTGCAGAATTCTTTTATTGAATTAAACAGTTCTTGGTCCAATCATATATTTGAAGCTGTCAGTCAATTGATTTTATTTGAAGTCATTCGAAAGGGTCAAGGTTCTGTCTTTGTGAACCAGTTCATTGGAAAAAGGTCGTTTGAATTTGATCCGGGTCATAGCAATCAGCACAGTGTGTCAACTTTCAGTCTGCACAGAATTTTCACCAGTTCGAGTACCAGTCTTATTCTGTCTTATTCTGTTAACTGATAATTAGTTTAAACTGATCATTTGTTTGTCTGTCGACAGGAATTTTTACAAAGTGATAAAGCTCATTTGAAAAAAATGGACGAGGAATTCTACAACGCGTTCGCTACTCCTGTTACTCCAATCACTGTTGCACAGAATACAATGCTCGAAAACGAAACGGGAACAATGCAAAAACCGCCCAAACTAATGAACATCGAAGAATATAAGGGTTGGGAAGGTCGTTTCGAGAATTGGGTACAAGCTAACTACTTGGATGCGTGGGAATGTGTCGAGACAAAATACATTCGACCGATGAATGATGATGAAGAAGTGGTTCCGATTAAAGATCTAAGCGCCGATGCTAGAAAGAAATACAAAGATGAGAAAATGATGCTGAGTCTTCTACAACAAGCTGTGAAAGAAGACATCTTAGTGTTATTACAACATAATGGAACTTCATACTCGATTTGGAAAGCTTTAAGGTCAAAGTTTCGTGGTAGTGAAGAAATGGTCAAAAGCAAGAAATCGCTTCTAAAGAAAGAATTTGATTTGTTCCGCGGATTAAAGAATGAAAGTACAAGAGAGATTATCGAAAGATACTGCAATTTGCTTGCTAACATGAAGAGATTGAGTATTGAGAAAAACAATGAAGAGTTGATCGAAGAACTTGCTGATGCTTTGCCCTACGAGACTTGGGGCACATATCTCATGATGCTTAGAAACAAGAAAGGTTTTAGCAGTTTGACACTAAGCAAGTTCATTGAGAAGTTGGAAGCTCAAGAAATGGAGCAACGAAAGATTATTCGAATGAAAGATTTCAATGGTGAACAAGATATTGGGTTGTATTATAAAGCAGGAGTGAATGAAAAGTCTTCAAATCTATCTCCGAAAATAGAAACTGCTTACAATGTCAAGAATTCTTCTGAAAGTTCATCATCAGGATCAAACAGCAAAACAAGTTTTACATCATTTTCATCATTTGATCCAAATGTGTCAACAACAAGAAATGGCAAAAAGATTCAATGCAACATTGTGTTGAACATTGAAAATGATCAGGAATTTTCTGAAGAGTTAGCAAAAAGTCATATGTCTTTATTGGGAACTGTTCTTGAATCTTATGGTAGTTTTGTTGCAGGTCGAATTGGAAATCCAATGTTGACAAAAGAAGATTACGACCAAATAGATGCTGAAGAGATGGAACTGATGGACATAAAATGGTGCTTAGCCAGCGTGTTGAGGAGAGCTGAGAAATTCAAGCAAATCACTGGAAGAGATGATCTTCGTGAGGCTGGTACTTCTACTTTAGGTTTTGACAAATCTAAAGTCACTTGTTTTCGTTGCAGGGAGAAAGGTCACTTCAAGAGGGAGTGCACCAATCGCAAAGCAAGTGGAGCTCAGAATCCTTTCAATAACAACAATGATTATTATCGAAAGGCCATCTACCATCAAGTTGCTCAACAACCGTCTCAACAACATCAACATCAAGCACAAACTGCACATGGAATGCAAATTATTGAAGACTCTGGAAAGAGAGCTTGTGCAGTGAATCAAGATTCTTTAAAGAGAGTAAATGGTAGTGCCTTGATAATAGATCAAGATGACGAAAAGTTACCTGAGGGTTTTAGCTGGGAGAATTTTACTTGGGATAACTATATTCCTGATCAAGCTAAAGCTCACACAGCTTTTGTAGCTCGAGTTGAAGAGGACAGTGATGATGATACTGAATATTGGAAGAGAAAATTCGAAGCTGATATGAAACTGATTGCTGAAAGTGATAGTGAAGATGAAAAGGTTAAAAAGAAAAAGAAAAAAAATCAAGACTCCAGTGAGCAGTGATGACGAAGAAATTCCAGTGATCAAAAGGAAAGTAAAGGTTGAAGTTGCAAAATTCAAAGTTGATGAAGAAGTTGATGCAAAGAAGATTTCAGTGAAGTGTGAAAACTATGAAGCTGTGAAAAAGCAGAACAGTACACTGATCTATAACTTAAATAGTTTGAAGGAATCTTATGATGTACTGAACAAAGCAATGAACCAATACAATCTAACTAGTGAAGAACAAGCAACAGCGATGAAAACACTTCAAGGAGCTTTTATGACGAAGCAAAAAGTGGTGAACAACTACATTGAGAAGTGTGCTGTGCTAGAACAAAAGTTGGAATTGCAAAGAATTGAAACTGAAAGAGTTAATCGTTTGTTGAAAAGTTACTCATGTACTTCTTATGTCATTGACAGGATTTATCCGACTGTTGAAGGCATGAAGGCATTTGAAGAGGATGAAGTAACTGAAGAAAAGAATAATGAAAAAGTGGCTGAAGAAAAGACTCCAGAAAAGAAAAACAAGAAGAAGTGTGATACAAAGAAAAAGACTGACAAGAAGGATTCTGGTAAGAAACAAGATGTTGGTTATAATAAATGTCCACCCCCGCTAGAAAATGGATATTTGCCCAGGAATCCAAATCAAGAAAGAGTTGAAAAGGCAACAAATTTAAAGTGGGAGTCGGAGTCCTCAGTCAATTTGCCAGAAAATATTGATGTCGTGTTTACATCATCTGACACTGATCATGAGTCCGAGTTAATAAAGAAAGTCGTCGATCAGGTGTTGGATAAAGATGAAACTGAGGAGTCAAAGTTGGAGTCCAACTCAGAGTCAAAGTCAGAGTCAGAGTCAAAGTCTGGTTCTGAAAATTCGAGTTCGACAGTCAATAGTCCAAATTATTCGGTTAAAAGGATTTATAATAAAGAATTCCTGTTATCAAAATCTAATTTGAGTGACGAAACATTCAAAGTTGCATATACATTGAATGATTCCGACAAATTATATTCTGATGAGGAATTTCCAATAAGAGGTGTCAAAACTGAATTGATCAAAAAGGTTTTCAAACTTACAGAAAATAATATTTCTGAAATAAAAGATTTAAATCTTAATGGTAAACCTAAACCTTACACCTCAAGAGTACAACAAAGATTAAACAAGAAAAAAGGTTACAGTTCTGGTTCTGGTTTTCAAAAGAAATCAAACCAAAATCGTAATTTCAAAAAGAAAGGTCTTGGTTTTATTCCAACAGAAAAACAGAAAAATGAAAAATATGTTCGTGATTTTAAAGCAAAAATGACATTTGTTTCAGGAACTAACTCAGAAGAGGAAGAAAAGAAAGAATTCTGGAGGCAATCGAACAAAGAATTCCTTGCAAAGAAGCAAGAAGAGATGAAAGAAACAAGAACCTGTTTCAAATGCAACAATGTTGGACATATTGCCAGAGATTGTTCTAAGGAAATACCATCAAAACAGGGAGTTTCTCGTAAACTCAAAGAGAAAGTGATTGAATTTGAACCACCAATTGACAGAACAAAGTTATTCAAAAATTCTACATTTGAAATTGGTGAATGTTCAAACAAGTTTTACAAGAAAAGAGTTAAAAATGACAAACAAAAATGGGTGGTTAAGAAGTCTGGAGGTAGTTCTAACGATGATTCTGATAGGTCAAAATCAGAGAAGCTATCTTCTGGCGATGAATCTGATTCCACAAAATCAGATGAGCCACAAGTTGAGTTAAAGTTGAAAACTTCAGTTTTTCCAATGGATGATGTTCATTTTCCAACATTGAAGGCTGAAAACTATAAAAAGAAAATTGGTAAAATTGAGATTTCAAACCAATTTTATGATGACAAAAAGGTTTTTGATATTGAAAAAGCCTTTAACCCCAATGTGAAACATATTTTTGGTAAAATGATTGATCGAAAAGTCAAAGGGGTTAAAGAGTTCTATGAGAAGAAGACGCAGAAGGAGAAAATTGAACCATCCCTGGTTTGTGACTGGGATGGCTCATACTATGAACAGTAAGTCTGTGGACTTGCCGGAGATCCCAAGTTTGTAATCGTGGATCAGGAATCGGCATCTTTCTGTGTATTTGATTGTGTTTTTGGTACAAGTGGTAAATCAAGGACATTAATTTGTACTTGATTTTCTACAAATGGTTGAAAGACAATATGATGAACCACATCCCCAACTTTACAAGTGGTAAAAACAAACTTATTTTCCGGAAAAATCATTTTGATTAAAACAAACTTTAGTGTTTTGAAATCTAAATGAGAAAATAGTTTGTTGATAGGGGGAGTTCTGATTGTTTATGCCAAGTGAATGGCGAATTGATGCTATTTGATATCAGTTGTCACGTTGTTTGTACAGTTTGTTTTCAAATTTCTTAAAATGTGTTTGCATTTTAGGGGGAGTAAAATTTTAGAAAATCCAAAAACATTTGAAAATTTGAAAAAGTCAAAAACATGATAAAATGAAAAATGAGTTTTGTTGTATAAAAGAGGAAATGATAGTACATCAGTGGACGATCACGACATGCTAAAGAATTGGTAAGATAAAAAGTGATAAACGGTCTCACTGATGATGTGCCAGTAGATTTTTGCACATTTAGTAGATTGTGACGAGATATAAACCTAAATTTCAAACTTGCTTATATCGTGGGGATACATCTCTCGGATATATGGGTAACCCCCGAAATCTCGTTTGAAAGGTCTCATATTCTGATATACTAGGTCTTTATACTCAGTGATGTCTGGGGTATTATTCCAGGACTTCTGCTGAACGGTAGTTCTGACCTAGTCCTCGAATAATACTTTCTGCAAATGCTTGAAACATAGCATCACCCTCAGCATAAATGATAAGACAATAAAATTGCTTAGCAATGCTGTTGTAAAAAAGATCCTCTAAAGGGGACACACCCAAAAGTTGAGTCATGATCTCTCTGCTGAACGGTAGTTCTGACCTGAGCTCTCATGATTCTTCATAATTTATTAACCCTTACAGATATCATTTGTGTCATAATTACCTGTAAGACTGAATATTGGGATCTGGATACGGGAGTATATTCTGAGGTGGGACACGCGATTGAGTTTAAGTTCTTAATACATTAATATCATATCTCGAAGCAGTTGAACTTTGTGTGAAAATTTAAGTGGTTCAGTATACTGACAATCTAGGTGAATCGTTTAGAACTTAAAATGAAATGAAGCTTAACGGTGTTGGTGATTTGTCTCAAAACTGATATGATCCTCTTGCACAAACTCACAAAAATATTGTATGTAAATATTTCTTTACTGCATTTCTTTATATTCAAAATCCAAAAAGATTTTCAGTGTGTTTTAGCATAAATTTTGTAAAATGCAAAAAGATTTTCGACAACTGGTGTTGAAGAGCTGATTTTCAAAATTCCAAGTGCTAAATATGATGAACAGATGGTTTGGGAGAGTGTGTTGTTTTGAAAATGAAAATGATATTTCTGCAAGTGGTTCATCAGAGATTATAAATGTTGAATCATTTTAAAATTTGCTCTACTAGTGGTCATCAGAAAATTTATTTTTGGGTAGAGAATGTGCAGGTTATTTGAATGACAGAGAGTCAGGTTCCGATACCTGAGGTTTCTGTGAGTCTTTCAAGCCAGGCTAAGATCCCAGCAGATTGAGAGGGGAAGTCTGAAGTCAAAGCTGAAGAAGCAGTTAGAGCCAGTGATGATTCTGGAACTACATTTGAGAAATAGAAGAATGAAAGAGAAGATAGAGATTGAGGATACTCACAGCGTCAGACACTTCAAAGAGTTCGAGAGGACTGATAAAGACTGAAGATGCGAAGACTCGACACTGAAGACTCCGTCAACATCCGAGGGGGAGTTTGTTGGTGCATCCGTCTGTCGTCTACGTCTTATATCGAGTCTCAGTCTCGTTACGGATCTGAAAGATGATGATGTCAACATCTTGGATGATGACATCATACTAGTGATGTCATCATTACATCATCTCACAAAAGACAAAAGATTTAGAATGTTAAAGTTTGTATTCACTCATAATGTATGTTGTTAGATGATAGGTCCGCTTATGTGTCCAATGGGAGATCCGCTTATATGTACCATACTAGGTCCACTTATATGTCATCATACTAGGTCTGCTTATTTGTCATGTCCTTATAAGCGAACCTGATCACCTATATATAGTCACATAAGCGGAACCACATGTAAGAGTTCTAGGTGTTGTCTTCCGGTGAGCCACGAAGTGCTGCCGAAGTGTCGACAGGTTGTACACGTTATCCAGATCAATAATATCGACAGTTTATAGTGAATACTTGCTGAATTGTACTCGGTTTGTATGTTTCCGCCGTTCAAACTGAGATAAACTCTTCTACGCGACTCGTTTAGGTCCGAATTCGATCCTACAGTTGGTGCACGTTGTCGTTTATTGAAAGAATTTGTTTTAGGTTGTACAGCCTTCCATTTTTCTCTGAATTAATGTTGCTTCTTAACTTACAATTTTACATTCACATTCTATGTGAGTTTCAGTGTGTGGATAGAGTGTGAGTATAGTGTGTGAGTGTGGGGCCTAAACCAACAAAATGGGGTAAATATAAAACTATTGTAATTCTCTTAAATAATCAATGTTGCTGCTTGTATGAAGCTTATGAATTTTACTAAAGAATTAATGACAAATCAAGCCATAGACATTCATGAGAGGTTTAATCAAACAAATGAATTTGTCCAGCGGGTTTAGGAAAAATAAAAAAACCCTAAGGTTCACTTTTCCAATAGAAACTTCGATCATATTGTCAATTAAGTTAACAAACCTCTATATATGTCTTGTATGTAGTTACTCACACATGAAATTTGTTAACCATTTAACCATACATTTC
This sequence comes from Helianthus tuberosus, assembly GCA_030545235.1. NCBI lineage: Eukaryota > Viridiplantae > Streptophyta > Magnoliopsida > Asterales > Asteraceae > Helianthus > Helianthus tuberosus. Next base: position 3,200,331 of record CM060360.1, on the reverse strand, counting down.
ATGTCCTTTTTGTGAAACCAACATCATTTTTAGCTATCCCCACCGAAATAACAATTTGGCTATTAATTAGATAGCACTGCAAAATGGTTCCCATGTGTTTTAAATCATATCAGAAAAGCACTGTTACTTCATACATTACGTATATCTAAGAAAGATTACATATATATTAATTATAATAGTAAAGGTTTCATTTGTAGCATATACTTGATTTAGTACAAAGAAAGTAACAAAGTAACATCAAAATAAAGCACAGACATTTCATCGAACACCTTGTAAGCATAGCTAAAACAATCAAAACACATTCAAGATTCAATTAATGAAGAATACAGATATACTCAATAGTTGAAGAATAATTTCCATATATATATATATATATGCTATAAAACAAATTGTATTATGTTTATAACATAATAACTCACATCCATAGATTTTCAAATTAACGAGTTCACAGTACAACGTATCAGTCCAAACAGTGGATTTGCTATCGAATTTTTCTTTTGGAGGTTGTTAAGGAACTATAGCAAGTGCACCTGTTGAAGCAATGATAGATGGTGGTCGGGTGGCCTTGGAAGTATTTGACTCTAGCTGTGGCTGTTGATGGAAACTTGAAATCGAGAAGCTAACGCTGTTGAGGCTGACCTAAGTTGACCCTGAGGCTTGAAATCAAGTGACTGCATTTTAAGATCTATGCAGCACAAGGGTCAAAAAAGTTAAACCCTTCTAGTTCGGTGGTTCCTTGTCGGAGATCACTGAAGGTATGGTGGCTGCCGGAGGTTCAAATGTCTTAACCCGTTTAGCCATTTATCTTAACCCATCTGACCCATTAGAGATAAAGCATCATCCAAATTCACCCGTTTAACCATTTATCTTAACCATTTATCTCAGTCCTTCAAAAACAGACAACTGATAGAGAACAATCAATGTTGCTGCTTGTATAATTCTGCAGCCACATTTGTTTTGAAATTGTATTAGAAAAGGATTGTTACTTCATAAATTAACATATACTAAGAAAGATTACATATATATTATAACCTAAAGCTTTCATTTGTATCATATACCTGATTTAGTACAAAGGAAGTAGCAAAATAACATCAAAATAAAGCACTGGCATTTCATCGAACACCTTGTAAGCATGACAAAAACAATCGAAACACATACAAGATTCAATTGATGAAAGATTACAGAGATACTCAATAGTTGAAGATATGCTGATTGGGGTTCGCAAAATCGCTCGTACTCTTCTTCTTCCTGCGATTCATCCTTTAAAACAGAGCCTTGTAAGTCTCTGATCTTCTTCTTCAACCTTTGAGAGATTAATCACAATCTTCTTTGGATTCATTCTGCAAAACAGAGCCTTGCTCTGATACCAATAAACTTGCAAAACAACGAATGATTCCTTCAGTTGAACGGACGGAATTCAGAATTGATCGTTAAACAGGATACATACAATACAATACTTTCACATTTAACCTTCTACTTCTAATATTTACATATTAGGCACTAACTCTACTAACAGAACTTTCTAACTTAACTAACAAGATTTACCAACTTATTTATTTATACACAACTAGGATTGCGACCCGCCGCAATGCGGCGGAGATTCTTTAGTTATAACTAAGTCGATCTAGGACCCGCACGTTATGTTAAACCTGTCAAATGGGAAAAAATAGACGATGTAAAAACGTTCACCCACACACGCACGTTGCGTTGTGTTAACTCGCAAAATTTATAACGAAACGTAAAACATTAAACCAAAGACGCACGTTGCGATGTGTTAAGTCACAAAATTTAGAACCAAGCATAAAGCGAAAAATTTGCGGAAAATGAAAACTATAAAGGACCAAAGTTAAAAGTAAAAAAACTTATAAGGATAGATTGCAAAAGATAAAAGGTTTTGGGTTAGAAGTAATAAAACAAATAGTTTTGGGTTAAAAGTAATTTATGAAATAATTTTGGGTGAAAAGTAAAAAAATATCAATTTTTTTTGGAAAACCCCCAAAGCCAACGTTACGACAACCATATGCATAACTATTTTTTCTTTGAAAACCCCTCAAAGCACACCCCACGTTGCAGGCGGGGCGTAAAACGGTGTGTCAAATAGTACTAATGTCACACAACCGTCATCAACCACCAACACTGACTCGACTTACGATATGCGTGTTGCGACAAACCTGTCAAACATGGAAAAATAGAGGTAAAAACGTTGAACAACACATGCACGTTGCGTCGTATTAACTCAAAAATTTAGAACTATACGTAAAACGAAAATTTGCGAAAGATGAAAAGTATAAGTGACAAAAGTTGCGAAGTTAAATTACAAATAATGAAAAGTTTTGGGTTAAAGTTAAAAAAACAAATTATGTAGGGTTAAAATTTGAAAAGGTAAAAACTTTTGGTTAAAAGTAAAAATTCAACTTTTTTTTTGAAAAACTCACAAAGCATAATGTACAAGTGCTTATGCACAAAAGACTTGCAAACTTATATATGGAATAATATAGCATAATGTCCTATTTGACATAGACCTGGCAATTCTGGCCCAATGATATAAATATGGGTTGACATGGACCTAAAAAAGAAGAGTCATGGGCTGTTTTTGGTTAGCAAATAAACTTAAGGGGGTCAGAATGGGCTTATCAAGTTTCATTTATTACCTTGAATGGGTGAGGATGAGTATTTTAATATTATTGAACGGTTCATCATTGTTTGCATACTTTACCAAACAAATGCTATGTGAAAAACTAAAATAAATACAAGTTTTATTGACAAGTTAAATAAAGTAAAAGAACGATAAAACTTAGGTTTTACTGTTTTAGTACACTTTTATCTTGTAGATGAATGTATCGTTCGTCAAGTATCTTTGGTGATTTGTTTGGTTTAGACATGTAAGTCTTAAAGAGGCACAATGAATGAATGGGTCAGGTGGGTTAGGGTGTCTGGAAACACCTTTTTACCAAAATTTTACTTTTTATTTTTACAAATAGTGTCAACAATAAATTTATGTTATTTGGTTTAGACATATATGTCGAAAAGAGGCAAAATAAACGGGTCAGGTGGGTTGGGTTGTCGAAACACTTTTTTCCAAAATTCTTGTTTTTAGAAAATAATTACCGGCGCCAAAAATAGATATTACTTCATAGCAGTTGGGGTCGGGTCAGTTAACGGGTCCACCGGCCAAACTGGTTCATTTTAAAGAGTATCAACTGGACCTGTTCTAAGTTAGCTAGTTTAATAAGAAGTGACCCGCTGCATAACTGAGTGACCCATGTCAACCTATATATTTAATTACGGGTCATGATTGACGGGTGTATGAGGGAGACAATAGCAGATGATGGCATTTCATACTCTATGCAGCTAAAGGTAAGAAACACTAAAATTTAACCATTAACCGTTAAGATAAAAGAATTTATAATCTTGTAAAGTTTCTGAATTACCCGTTTGAGCGAAATAGAAATTTATGTAGGAACAGAAACAAAAGCCAATGTCTTGCTAAATATAGAAACTGGGAAACCGACATTTGGTTCATAGTCCAGTTATGACCGTTCCAGAAGTTAGTTGCTTTATGAATTCTAGTTGAGATTCTAACTGTTTCTTGACTTTGTGAATTACCCTTTTGATTTAAGTAGACACTAGTATTATGCCCCCGCGCGCGCGTTGCGGCGCGCTAAACCATGAACTACTCGGTACACATACATGTGATCTCTAAATAACTAATGGTAAGTGCAAAAGAGCTCGTAAATTGTTATTAAAGACAACTTTGAAAGCTATTCGAATAGTCTCTTTTTAGCAGGTTATTTTCAATTGTGTTGTAGAAATTTCATAACTGTTACCATGTTTCTTTCAGTTTCTTTTAACTTGACATGGTCACTGTCTCCAAATGACATGTGGATATACAATAGATTATTGACGCAAGAATCATGTAGACTATAAACGTTTATAAAATAAAATCACTATTAAAGTTTGTAATAAGTTTTAACCACATCACTCACTATAAAGTGCAAGTATGGTCTCTTTGATGGTATCAGCAGTCCCAGTGTCGGTAGCAAAAATCCAACCAAAATTACCAAGAAAATAAAGGGAATACCAATGGTAACTGTAAAAACACTAACCCATCAGTGCCTCAACCTGCTGCTCTGCGTAAGCGCTTACAAAGAACCATCAACATCGCAACTTCCACCTGCAAATCAGACCGTTCACAAACCAGTAAAACAAAGAACAATGCTGATTACAAATTAGAAAAAAAGATATCGCGAAAAAAGGACAAATACCTATGTCTAAACGAACCGTGCTACGCGGCTGGGATGGTATTTCTTTAGTCTTTACCTTAAATTTGGCGGTTAGATTACACTATTACAAATTTAAATATTATTAACACTTACATGTTTAGTTGTAGTAAGCAAAAGAGATAATACTCACATGTCTGTATTTTGACATCTTCTACGTATTCTGGCGAAAACAATTGCATACAATGCTTTTTGTGAGATTGGCGTGGGGCTTCGATCTTGGTTTTCTTACTTGGGCCTTCTTCTGTGTCAGATAGAAACAAAAACAAATTTTTTTGCAGATTTTTTATATATTATAAAGGGGTTCCAATCCGTAAAGCAAAGAAAGTGTAAGGTGGTAATCTATGAAAAAAAGAATGAAATAGGTAGATAGCACATACTCCCTAATGATTTTTAGGACTTCTTAAAATCTTGTTTTCTTTCTTTCTCATGGCTCCAACAAAGTAATATTTCCAAGCTCACGTAACCAGCCATACTATCTTTTCATGTAAGGTTAATTCCTAAAATACCAAAGTACTCTAATGTTTGTTCCGTATTAGTTGTATACTTAGTTCTGATTCACTTGTTAGTTGTTACACCACAAAACAGAGCGCAAGAGAACACAACACTATAAAGCTAGACATAATAGCATGATCAGAACATATTAGAAACATGCAAATGCAAAATTGAAGCAATCAAATGCGTGAAGGAACGAACCTTGATCACAGTTGACGAAGAATCCATGTGAAGAAATGCAGCCCCAAAGAAAAAAATTCGGTCAAACGATTATCAAATAAAAGAACGGAACTCAATCAGATTGTATTTTGTAGACCTACAGCTACTCATGCCATAGACCACCTCCTGCCGCCGCCCTCCACCATCGTCTGCTATCATCATCAGCCTAAAAATGTACGAAAGTGTTACATTCGACACTTTGGCAGCGACAATGGTTCCATTTGAGCCTCGAGACTGTGTCTCTCTCTCCCTTCCCACCACCGCCGTAATCGCTCTCTTGGCACTTGCTTCGTCTCGTTGGAATCGAAGGCCACAGTCGACGCAACAACCTTATTTATGGTCTTTAAGCAGCACCGCCTTGTGTGAATGGACCTTGGACAAAGAGAAATAGTAATAGAGATTTTACCTTGGACAAAAAGAAATAGTTAGAATTAACGTGCCTAATTCTCATTACATTACAGAATTTTATCAAACAAACTGTATAAATAGAACTCCAAGAATAATTTTTTTAGGCTTGGCCCAATGTGTCGAAATAGATACCCATCTAATAAATCAATTTTGGCACATAAAAAATTTGAACTCATGAGCCCGAAATACCCCTTTGCGTTCTATGCGGCTGCTCCCAACTATATGCATACGGCAACATCCATTTTTAATCTTCTACTATTAACTCAAGTGGATTCATGATAGCATCTACCATATCAAGTATATACAATCCAGTAATCCTATAATAAAATTCTATAGTTATCATTGAAAAGCTAATTAAAGTATTGAAAAGCCAATTAAAGTGTTTGAGTTTAACAATATATGATAGCCATCAACCATGAAATTAAACTTGTCACCATATGATTTATGTTAAGCCATTAATTCTTGACTTTGTTGGTCAACATTTTTTTTATCAAATAACTGTACTTTAAAAAAATTCCCAAAAAACCATGTTCAAAACTCATGTGCTTACCAGAATCAATGTTGCCAATTATCAAGTGTTTCTAAAGAAATCATACAAAAGTCAATCACACCTTGGCCGCGGTGAAACCCAGTGCTTCACCGTCACCAACCTACCTTCAAAACCCTAGACCCTTAATCAACATATCTTCTAATTTCTTGACCAAAATAAAAAAATCCATACCTATTTATCTCTGTTCCCCTATGAATAAGAGAAGATATAGAAAGGTTGACCCATCGCCGGAATCCATTGAATCCTAGCTCCCAAGTCACCGTTGATTCCTCACTTTACTAAACCCTCGGGTTGCTCGATCTACCCATGCAACACCTCATCATCGCTCGATTGGATTCTTCTCCCAAGTCACCGTTGATTCCTCATCATCGCTCGATTGGGGATGCCAGGAAAACGACGAAACTACCTCAGGCCGACTTCCTCCCTGTTGTCAGAAATCACAGGCCGCTGCTTATGTGAAGCAGTCGCCAACAGAGAGCAAGAATAAGGATAGAGAGAGAGCGCGAAGGAGAACCAGCGATGATGGCACATGAGATGTAAAGATGGTGTCAGGCAATTGAGGAAACTTGAAGGGTTTATCCTGGACAACTAAAACACCACCGACCTTTATCTTTAAGATTATACTAGATTTTTGCCCGCACCGCGCGTTGCGGCGGCGACATCACGTCACACGTGTGACGATGATGACATTGATGTGTGGAGCGCCACGCGTGACATGTGAATTTACATTTGAAAGAAATAAACCAAAAAATACCTTGAAGTAACACCTGCGATCTCATCCTAGCTTTGCAAGCTGATTCAATACACAATAATACAAACTAAAGTTAATTTGAAAAGCCCAAAAAAATAACAAACAAAGAAATAAGTTGAGAACAATCTAGGACCGAAGCTACTCGACAAAAAGATTTCCAACCTCTAAAAATATATAAGTATATATTTAATTTAATAGAAACCCTGCTTTCATCATTCCATTCCATTCCATTCTCCCTCATAACCTTTCCACTGCTTCAGATCTTTCTCATCGATTCACAGGTACACATGTTTTTTCTTCCTTCAATTGCAATTTATCATCATCATTATTTCGTAAATTTATGTTATTTTTGGAAATATTTATGTGTGGTTTTAGTTTTAAATCAGTGAGTTGATGAGTTACAGATGTTACCTTGAGGGAGAGAAACAGATCGATGAAACCCTAATTTTTTAGCTTGATGGCTGTGACGATGATGTTGGTGTAGTGGTGGAGGATGTCAGGTGTTGGAGCGATGTGGATTGATGTGAAGAATTGACCTACTTTTAGAGAAGGGGATTGTGGTGAGGATGGTGGTTACCAGCTAGAAAACCTCGGTTAACAGTGTTGATTTGGCGATGGTTGTGTCAGAAAATTCAATTTGAGGGAGGGTTACCAGTGGTAAGCGGTGGGTTGAGTGACGTGGGTTACCGACAGATGTAGACAATGCGGCGACTTTTCGATTTGTGTCTCGCCGACGTCGATTTGGGCAGAGCGGGGAGTAGGTGTCGTTGGTTTGAGCCAGAGTGTGGTTGATCGGTGTTGAAGCTGACAGAGCGGGGTTTGAACCAGAGCGGTGGTGATTGGTGTGGAAGAGCGGTGTCGATGCCCTAAGTATGGCCACACACTTTTCTAAAGTCGTACGACTTCTCTCTGTTGAAGGGGCAGTATTGTCTTTTGACTGATGCTGAAAGGGCAGTATTGTCTTTTGACTGATGCACCGGCATTTATCTTTAAGAGTATATAAATAAATTTATGCAAGAACAGAAACAAAAGGCGGTTACTTGCTAGAATAGGAAACTGTGTAACACACATGTTCTTGAACCATAGTACAATAAAGACTTTTAATTTAAAATATGTTGCTATAAATTTTCATTATAATATAACAAATGTAGAAGAGTTAACCGCCATTTTCATCTCGGTTTGTCCAATTATGCTAGTTCAGACCAAATTTTAGATTTGTAACATTTCCGTCCCTGACATTCTTGAAACATGTCAGTTCCGTCCAAAACCAAAAAAACATGAGTTAATTGTCATTTTCGTCCCTGAGGATTGTCCAATTATTCTGTTCAACCTTAGCTTTTTGGATGGAACTGGCATGTTTTAGGAATGTCAGGGATGGAAATGGTACCATAGTCACATGGAACGCGGTTCGGTCCGATACAAACTATAATTAGACAAACCATAAGGACGAAAATGACAGTTAACTCAATGTAGAAAGTTCAGTGAGCAGATCATGATCAAGATTCATGAAAATAGCCCAACACGCAAACCGAACTTAATTTGACTATAATCTGCATACCGCGTAATCCACTGTTTGCAGAATAGTTGAACGCGTTCTTCGTGTTCATTTGTTCCCAACACGCAAACCGAACTTGATTTGACTATAATCTGCATACTGCGTAATCCACTGTTTGCAGAATAATTGAACGCGTTCTTCATGTCCATCTGTTCCCAACACGCAAACCGAACTTAATTTGACTATAATCTGCATACCGCGTAATCCACTGTTTGCAAAATAATTGAACGCATTTTTTGTGTTCATCTGTTCACCAACCGGAGTCTTACGTGTCACTGTGTCAGCTTTGAGTAAATCATGTCGCAATTGACGTGACTTTTCATTTCCTAGACCTCTTGTCTTCAATGCATCCCACAATCGCTTTGACGTCTTGAAACTGACAAACTGATGATATATATCCTTGCTCATCGCTTGAGTCAGAATAACATATGCTTTCTTTTCTAAATCATATGCCTTTTTCTGGTCTTCCGAAATATCTGCAAATGTAGCGGCAGTTGAAGCGGCAACCTCAAGAGTTTGATCGAAATCTGTAGTAAAACGTAACCACGGTTCCGTGTTTTGCCCATTGACGTACGTATGAAATCTATCAACCCAACCAGGATATTCGTTTAAGTGCATCAGTTTTGGTGGACGATTCAGACTTCCGGTCTCGCTTTCGCTTAGGAGTATACTTTGAATACTCGGAGTTTGATTTGAAACAAACGCCCATTGACCTGTCGACATTTGATTCGCTTGCGAAGATGCAGGTGCGGGAGATTCAGCCCATGATGGCGACAAATGCGTGTTTGTATACTTACTTTCCGTATTAGATGCGGGTGCGGGAGATTCGGCCCATGATGGAGATAAACGTGACGGAGTACCCCACCAATTCGGATTCATTTTTGATGTATGATGATGAAAAACCTGTTTAAATCACTCAAACAAACAGTTAACAATGAAATAAAAATCTCCTGTGTGAAAATAAGAATCTCCTGTATGAAATAAAAATCTCCTGTTAGAAATATCACAAGTATGAATGACGAAATTGTAAAGGTTTTCGTTGAGTAACAAGTTGACGAAATCAGATGTTGTAGGTGATTTCGTTGCTGATATTTGATGAAAACAAGAAGGGATTTCGGCCAAGAATGATATGCAAACTGATTTCGTCCAGAATATGCACAAGTGATTTCGACCAGGGATAACTGATTTCGTCTGGATATGTTTTCGGCCAGGGAGTGATTTCGACCAGTTAGCCAGGAAGTGATTTCGTTGATAAGGATAATAAGGTGATTTCGTGAAGGAAGTGATTTCGGCTGATGTTTGATGAATTGGATTTCGTCCAAGTACATGTGATTTCGTTGAGAAGTGAATCTGATTTCGGCTGATGTTTGATGAATTGGATTTCGTCCAAGCACATGTGATTTCGTTAAGAAGTGAATCTGATTTCGGCCAGGGAGTGTTTTCGGCCAGATTTTATTTGGATTTCGTCCAGCTTAACATAAGTTGATGAACTAAGGTGATTTCGTGGCTTGATATATTTGACTGAACTGATTTCGTTGACTGGACATATAAGGTGATTTTGGCAACAAGTGCACAAGGTGTTTTCGTTGAAAATTGCAACCAGACAAGAAGATATTTTCAAACCTTATCTCCTGACACAAAGACCTCTTTTGTCAAACAACCTTACTGAACAGATTTCAATGCTTGTTATTTTCAACAATCATCATCACACTTGTACACATTTGTCAAACAATGATAAAATATGCAACAACACTTATAATTCAAACACAATTCAGATCAAAACCATATATAATTCAAGAACAATTTGAATAAACCAAGAACACTATGAAGATAGACAAGAATAACTTGAATATTTTGACCAAGTTTTCACCGGACAAATTTTCCGAAAGCGATTTTTGCACAAAAGTTTAGTAAAAACCAAATACTAACATGTAAGCATGTGTTTTAACAGAGGTTTTATACAAACTAATAGCAAAATACAAAGATTTTCAAGGTTTTGAAGAAAAGCTTTTCCAGAAATATAATTTTTGAAACAAGAATGTAAACTGAAAAACCCTTTTAAAATCTATCAAAACACAAGAAAATCGACTTGGTTTAAACAAGGAATCGAGCCAAACGCTCTGATACCAATTGTAGGTCCACCCGGAGGATCGAGTAACCTCTATTCCCTGTTTTCCGACAAACCCGAAAGTACGGAATCCAAACGGGTAAGTTAAACCAAGTTACGAACACAAACACAAAGATTCAACGATTAACACTCCATTGTATTAACTCGTATGAAACCGTTACAAAGCAATGTTTACAAGATAAACCTATAAACTCTCAGTTGTGTGGGTGTGTTTACAGTGTTCGCTCTCAAATCTATTCAGATTTGCCTAACTGTGTTATGTTCTGTGTCTGTGTATTTATACCAACATGACTGACGAAATCATGAGGCCCACGAAAACACATGGACGAAATCAAGGATCTGGACGAAATCAGGTGATTTCGTCCCATTTGGTTTTCATCTAAAAGTGTTTTCATCACATTTGGTTTTCATCAAAAGAGATTTCACCACAAAAGGACTTGGACGAAATCCCTGGATTTCGTCTCATATGGGCTTGGGCTTAACATGTTGGGCCTTGTCTCATGTTGGACTTCAAACAAGCAGACAACAAACATAATAAACACATAAGCAATACTAATTGCATACTGCACACACGCATTAGCAATTTCGTACGTTACGAAGTCAATCGCATACTGAGTCAAGACAGGAGGTTGTCTTGACTACGGCCTTCACTTCGTAGCCGAGTCGACCGAGTAGAGCCGTATCCACATAATATGTATCAACAAGTTTATACGGTCAAGTGGTATATATGTGCATGTAAATAGTACACAACACATAAAAAACTAATTAACAAATAGTAAGTCTTATATTTTAATCGTTAATTAAAGACTTGTAAGTCTTTATATATCTATTTTGTATATATTACCGGAACGATCATGTGGTACGGTCATATTGTGGTTTTGATCATTTCTTTTCAAATCTTACATCGAACGTCCCACCTTTACGAGTAGTCATTTTAACTTCCCAACATTCATAAATTTAGTAAAAAAGCTTATTAAGTGCATGTAACATCAACTGATTTTTAATTTAATGTTTAGTGTTTGCAACTAGTCATTACATGACTCAAAATTAAGAGACAAAATTGCAAAGATAATGCCCAATTTTAGTTTTTTATTATATTATTATAGGTTAATGTGTTAAGTCAGCAATCCGTTGACTTTTCACATTTGAGGTTGACAAACTGAACCATCTGGTTTAATTTATATCCCTACATGAAGAAACAAATTGCAAAATTATTCTGGTAACTAAACAAATTAATTGCATTAAGACAATTTTATTTGATACATCTTTCAAATAGTTAGCTCTTGCGACTAGCTTGGTTGCGACCATTGTTTAACTTACAACGACTCAGTGTCCAGCTTTCAGCTTACAGACTGGCATGCACACGTGTTCAATGTGTAGGCCGTGGCCAATGTGTTTTTCGTCCTGTATTCGTTGAAGTGCATGCATCAACACCGTTGCAATAGTCTCCCATTTCATGAAGAGCAGGGAAGTCTTGTTTGTGCATTCAAGAATTTCATTTAGCGTTTTACCAGAGGTTACCAGGAGTTGGTTTAGGATATTTCACGCCTATGCTTTATTAAAATTTAGAGTAAACGTCAGTGGTAAGATTCGTCTGACATTTTTGGCCACTTTAAGAAACTTTTGGACATCTACATCCATGTTGTTTCCAAATTTCTATATATTAAAGTTACATCCTTCTATCAGTTGAGCGTCTGTTTGACCGTTAGCTGTAGGGGCATTTTCGTAATCTTGCTTCCTGATTAAACTTCTAACGCTTTGCAACCTTCACCGTTAAAACTCCTGACACCTTGCAACCACCACCCACCACCACAATTTTCAACCTTCACCATTAATAACTATATAATTCACACAAATCCACTTTTTCATCAAAATACAAGAAAACAAAATATATTATACTTTAGCATAAGCCCACAAAATTCTTAGATTAATATATTGATCACGCTCACACTTCTTGTTACCTATTAAACAACTATATTATTAGCAAAACATCAATTAAACTCATAGACACAAGTGAAATTAATGTTAATTACCCAAAATACCAACCTGCCCATCGATTAATAGCAAAACATCGATTAATAACTTTAATACTTTTATAGATACTATATATACATATATTAATTACATATTCAATAGATAATGAAATACATATATTAATTACATGTCCAAAGGTTCCTAACCATGGGTTCTAAAATGAAGTTTGCTTTAAAATTTAAATTGGGTCTTAAGAATAGTGGTGAGATGTTGCAAAGACTAATAGTTGCAAGTCGTGTTTATACACAATATAGCATAATGTCCTATTTGACACAACAAAGCGAAATGGCCACCCATGGTGTTGGTGGCAATTTTATTCATCAAAGAGACTTAAAACTTAATAGTGCATTACATTTTACAATACTATACTTATATCCCTAAATGAGAACAAGAAGAAATAAACACAACACGCAAAAAGAAAAATGAAATCCAACATACAACTATGGATGTGAAACCCTTCGCAATCTTGCAGTGAACACCATCACTTTCACATATTTTGGGATTGAACCCTACCAGAGGAACAGATAATGTAAAGCCAAAACCTGGTCACAACAGTGGATTCACAATAAGCAGTTGTCTACACTAAGTCTTCTCCCTTGAAAGTGATTATAACAGCTGATGGTCTCATATCCACTGCCCAGATACAACTGCTGCTCTGCATAACTACTGATGAAGCCTAGAAGACTGCTGGAAACTAAGCACTGCTGGAACAAACTGCTGATGACAAAGCACTGCCCAATCAAGGACTGATCAACCTTGAGGAAAGCACTGATGAAGGAAGATAGCAGTAGTTTAGTTTGTCATCTGTTTCATGTATAGTCAGTGGTTAGGTTAGCAGTGTTTGTAGAAGGTCAGTAGATACAGGTTGTTAGACTGTTAGACGTCGCTTTCATGGTGACGTCAGCTGAGATGCCTCAGCGGTTTGGTTTGTCTATAAATGGAGCAGTACTCTGTACTGTTACATTTGATTCGTTCTGAGAGAGCTCTTCTCATCAGTTCAATCCTTTCATCTTGTGCAAATCCAACCTTGGGGCATCAGGCTGAGGGGGAGCTTAGTTTGTAAGCTTTTACTGTAATCTTTTGCTTTGATTTGTAATCTTTTGACTCTATGAACATTCGTTAAATGTTGGAAAATAACCTTTGACTCTATGATTTGCACCCAGATTTTTATTCCACACACTTTTAAGTTGTGTTTCAAATAAAACAACAACATTTAACGAAATACCATTGAAGATTCAATGCCTGGGATATGCTATTTTAAACAATAAAGATTACAACTATTCCCAGGAGATCTTCAATGACATGGTAAAGAATGTTGATAGCAAATCATTTCTTCTTTTTCCAAGATTTCTGAGCTATTACTTTAAACAAAAATTTGAAAAAGAGGATGAAAATTTGCCAAAACAAGGTGTCCATTTTCAAATAAAAGGCTTAACAAAAGAAACATTTTCAAGAATGATGGCACCGATAAAAACAAAAGCAGAGGTGTCTGAGCAGACTTCAGCAGTTACCACTGCTCCTCAGACATCTGCCGCTGAGCCCACTACTCCAGGTGATCAGAGCAGCACAACCACTGCTTTGAAACCCACACCTGACATCACCAAAAAGACCAAAAGAAAATCTTCCAAAAAGCCCACTAAAACCAAGAAAAAGGCAACTCTGGAAGATGAGATCCCAGAGCAACTGTCTGTGACAACACAAATGTCACCACAAACCACTGCTGCTACTTCCTCACAGCAGTTGGAAGAAAGATCTCAACCATTGCCTAAAACTCCTCCTGCATCCTCACAAAAGGATCAGGTTGTAATCACAGGGACACCAAATTATGAAGCTCTGGATCCACTTGGCTCTATCTTCCACAGTCCTGATTCCAAGGACATGTCTCTTTCAACTCCCATACCCTCACCAATCATTCTACCACAATCAATAATACCCCTGTTGCATGCGGTTGATATTGCACAGACACAAACCAGTTCCTCTCTATCACCTATCACTGAGAGTATACCCCCACAAGTGACTAGGTCTGATGCTTATACCTCTGCTATCCCAGCAACAGTTAAGGAGGTTACACTGCAGGAGTTACAAGTAACTCTTGTCAGTAGTTCAAGTGGAGCAGCAACTAAACTGATGGATCAACAGATCCTCAGTTGGACAGTTGTTTCATTAGTAAGACTCCCTTGAAGGCAATTTCTTCTATAGCACCATCGATAACCACTAGTGAGCCTATTTTGACCACTAGTAACATCAAAGGATTATCAAGTGCTGAAGAAAGAAGTCCCCAGTACCAAGAACAAGGGGCATCAATGGGTGATTTTTGGGACTCAGTTCCTAAAACACACATTGATATAACCACTACTGGTGGGGATTCAGATGATCCTACTAATGTAGGTGATGATTCAAAATATCAGGAATTGACGGGCAGAGTTGAAAAACTTGAAGATTCAGTTGCTGAAATAAAAGATATGGTGCAAGAGATTTTGAAAGCTCAAAAAGCACAAGCCACTGCTGTTCCACCTCAAGCACCTGCTCCACCACAAGCATTTGCTGCAAATGAGCTCTGGAATATTTTTCAACCCATGCTTGAAAAACAACATATGGCTGATCAAAAGCATGCTATTCATGTACAAATGTTGACCAACATGGTGGAATCAAGGTTTAAAGACACTCAAGCAGATATCAAGGCTATAAAGGCTAGCATTCAAAGCGCCTCTGGCAAAGTTCCTTCTTCCCTATCATTTCTTGATAATCCCCCTTCAGATAATGCCAAAAAGGGGGAGAATATCAAGCTGTTGAGAAAAATGAATAAGATGGGAATAGAACATGGCCTTTATATTGAGCCTGAAAAAGAAAAAGAAAAAGAAAAGCAGGTCTCCAAACCTGTTAGTCAAACAGCTGCCATTTCATCAACACACACACCTTCAACACACACCACTCTATTACACACCATCACAACCACTGTTCCATCACCATCTTCATCTACAATCACATTACCACCACTACCTCCTGTCATAAAACAGAAGACAACAGATGTTAAAACATCTGTTGTAATGACAGCAGTGATTGAGACACCAGTTGTTTCAACCACTGTCAGTCAATCACAATCACAAACCACTGCCACTCATATTCAAACCACTGATCTACCAACGACATCATCAGCCTCTCCTACAATAAAAAGGAGAAGGGTTTTCATTCCTGATGATGAGTCACCACCACCATCACCATCATCAAAAATCACTTCATCCCCTGCTCAAAAGCAGAAGACGTCTGCTGACATATCAGCAGTTGTAATGACAACAGCGGTTGAAACACCAGTTGTTTCAACAACTGTTAGTCAACCATCCACCATTGCTCTCATCATTCCTACATCACAACCTCCAAAGCTTCACAAAAGAAAGAGAGACACAACACAGGCTACTGATGAAAAGTATGATCCTGTTGCTGCTAAATATCCACTGGAATTAGAAGCTGTGAAAAATGAGATGAAACAATTCTACACTGAGGATGATCCTTCAAAAAGGAAATTCCCTTCTCTCATAGGTTTCATAATTCCAGAAGACATGGATGAATATCTCGAAATGAAAGCAAGACAAGCAAGGATAAGAGCCAAAGTTGAATGCAAGAATCAAGGTGATGAAGCCATTTTGGAAAGAAGGGAGTTCCTGCTCAACAAAGTCAAGCAAATAGAAGAATATGCAAGTGATCTGAACAAAGAAGTGTCAAGCCTATCTCCTGAAGCAGATCAACGAAATGAATTGAGAAAAGAATATCTTGCATACATAATGAAAGAAAAGTTCTATCCTGCTGAAGAAACAGAATTCAAAGAATGGCCAATAGTTGCATTAAAGCATGAGGCTAAAAGAATTGAAAAGGTTAAAAATGATCCAAGAAAGAAAAAGACAGCTCCAAATTGGAACAAATACAGAAAACTCATAGCTGATCTTACTTCTGAATATAAAAGAAAGAAGCAGGAGCTGGTGGATGCAAGGGTGGATTCTGCAAACGCCATAGCAAAATGGACTAAGCAGCAAACAGATGAAGCTTATGAAAGACTTAAGAAAAGGAGGGACACTCCTAAAAAGTCTAACTACAAAAAGCTAAAGGAGCATATCAAGACTCTTGAAACACAAATCAATGCAGCAGAAACCTCTGTCACAATGTTGAGAAAAGAAAAGAGGGAACAACTGACTGCTGGAGGAGAAAAAGAAAAAGAAACTGATTATCTTGAAGAAGCTATCAAGAAAATAGCTTCAGATAAAGAAAAATTGGCAAAGTTACAAGACCTTACCAAAAAGGTTTTGAACCAATCATCATCAGCAGATATCACAGACAGTGAGCTTGATCAACAACAGAAACAAGAGCTGCTTGACAAAGAAGTTGCAGAAGATATAGCTGCAGCAAATAAAGTCATAGAAGAAGCTTTCAAAAGAATGTCTGAAGTTCAAGATACTGCTTTACAGTTTTTCTCAAGGCCAAAAACCTTAAGCTCATCATCAAATAAACCTCTCCCAAGAAACCCATTTGGTTTAAAAATACTAAAGTGGCTCTCTGATCAAAAGACCCATGTATTAACTCTGGTCAGAACCAATGGAGAAGTGAGGCATATATCAAGGAATCAAGCACCAGGCCTGGGTGTTGAAGATCAACTAGATCTCCTTGAGCTTACACTGTGCAGGGATGAAGATGACACAAGTTCCAAAGAATTTGAAGAAGAATTTAAAAGAAAAGTGAGGGAACTTCTGATGAGTAGTAAAGATACAGAATAATGACAGGTTTTGGCATTATCTGTTCCAGGGGGAGATTGTTGGGATTGAACCCTACAAGAGGAACAGATAATGTAAAGCCAAAACCTGGTCACAACAGTGGATTCACAATAAGCAGTTGTTTACACTAAGTCTTCTCCCTTGAAAGTAATTACAACAGCTGATGGTCTCATATCCACTGCCCAGATACAACTGCTGCTCTGCATAACTTGATGAAGCCTAGAAGACTGCTGGAAACTAAGCACTGCTGGAACAAACTGCTGATGACAAAGCACTGCCCAATCAAGGACTGATCAACCTTGAGGAAAGCACTGATGAAGGAAGATAGCAGTAGTTTAGTTTGTCATCTGTTTCATGTATAGTCAATGGTTAGGATTAGCAGTGTTTGTAGAAGGTCAGTAGATACAGGTTGTTAGACTGTTAGACGTCGCTTTCATGGTGACGTCAGCTGAGATACCTCAGCGGTTTGGTTTTGTCTATAAATGGAGCAGTACTCTGTACTGTTACATTTGATTCGTTCTGAGAGAGCTCTTCTCATCAGTTCAATCCTTTCATCTTGTGCAAATCCAACCTTGGGGCATCAGGCTGAGGGGGAGCTTAGTTTGTAAGCTTTTACTGTAATCTTTTGCTTTGATTTGTAATCTTTTGACTCTATGAGAAGCACTCTATGCTTCTAATGAATCTTCTAATGATAAATTTTGTTTGATGGCATTAGAGTCAATACCAGAGGGGATTGAAATTGAAGGTGAACAGCTAAGTGATGAAACAGTGGATGAGATGACTGAAGCAGTTGTTAATGCAGTTGCTGGTGAACTGCTGCTGGGAGAAAATTCAGAAACCCTGATTGAACCACTGACAGACCCATGGTCCAAAGAGGTCAAAGAAGAAGAGAAAATTGAGAAAGCAGGTGAGTTAGAAGAAAGAGCTGATGATGAAGAAAATCATCAATGTGATTGTGCAATGATGGCTGCTGCCAAGGTATCACCTCAAGTTCTTGAAAAACTGTGTTCTGACAATTGCATTATTGCTTTTGCTAACATCAAAGAGGTAAATGAAAACCTTCGGGATAAAATCTTAACTGATGAAGTCAAATTTGAAAGATCTTTAAAAGAACTTAAAAACAAATTGACTGAAAAGGAAAAAGAGATCAGCAGTTTGAAAGAAGAACAAAGCATAACCAAAACTCAACTCCAAACTATGGTAGAAAAATACCAAGTTTGCAAAAAGGAGTTGGAGTCCACCCAGATCACATTTGAGAGATGGGTGGAATCATGCAAAGGGTATGAGGTTATGCTTGAAAAACAGATAAAAAGCAATGTGAAATTTGGTGTTGGTTATAGAAAACATGATGATGAAACCACTTCTTTTGGAAAATCTGGTCAAACCATTGATGTAACCACTGAGTTCATCCCCACAAACAAGAATGGCCAAGAAGTGAAAATCACTGACAAACTTGGTAACAAAATCACACTTGACAGACCAATGGGATCCTCTACTTTTGAGGAGCTTGAAGATTACCAGTTTAAACCAAAATGGTCTGATGAGTGTGATATTCTTGAAAATTTCAAGCCAATGGACTTTACATCAACTGATGGTGTTAAGGCTCTAAAAGCTAAAGTCATACCTCTCAAAGACATCCCAGCAGTGGTTAAAACCTCTGCTGCAAAGGAGTCTGAAAAGAGAAAGAAGAAAGAAAAAATTGATAACTTGTTTTGTGAATTTTGTGAGAAAAGAAATCATCTAACAAAAGACTGTTTCCACTTAAAAGCTTATGATTTAAACAGAACAAGTGTCATTGTTTCAGCTGAAAGTTGCATTGTTTGTGGTAAAACAAACCACAAAACTCAAGCATGTGTGTATCTCAAAAACTTTGATGTGAAAAAGAATGAGTACATTGCTAAAACATCCTTGAGTCCATCATCATCATCAACATCTGTCAAATTCACCAAGAAACAACCACTGTTTGTGTCAGTTCAAACAGCTGTCACAAAACAGCTGAACCAAACATCTGTCAAAAGAGATGTTCAGGTTACTGATGCACCCCCTGCCAATCAGTTCAGAAAAGGCAAGGAAAAACAGTCCTACCAAAGGATTCCATACATTTATGAGGCCTACAAAAGGCCCTCTAAACCTAAAGTGAATAGGCATCCTTTTGGTTATCAGCAGGTGATTGGTCAAGACCCCCAACAGTGGTTAGCAAGAAACAGTACTAAAATTGTCCAAACCCCTGACCTAACCACTGTCCATCATTCTGCATCCATCCCAGACACTGTTGAGACCCCATCCAAAGCCCTGTTGGCTTTGGAGACCTTAATGAACTAATCTTTTTACTTCATGTGCAGGGAGCTTCTGCATGCTTTGATAGTCTTTGGTATGTAGATTGTGGAGGCTCCAGGCACATGACAGGATGTAAAGCCCTCCTCAAAGACTTTAAAATCCATGGAGGGGGTGATATATCCTTTGGGAATAATAGTAAAGGGAAAGTTCTGGGGTCTGGTACAGTGCAATCTAGAAATGTAAAATTTGAAAATGTCAATCTGATAGACAATCTAAAATTCAACCTTCTGAGTGTATCACAAATGAGTGACAAAGGGTTTGGGTCAGTCTTCACAAAAGATTGTTGTAGGATTGTTGGACCAGAAATGGTCAAAAAGATTGAAGCAATAATCAAAACTGGTCAAACTAAACTTGTTGCTCAAAGAAGTGGCAATGTTTATGTTGTTGATATGTCAAAAGAGTGTCCCAGAGCTGATGCCTGTCTGTTCTCAGCTGCCTCTAACAAAGAGACAGAACTTTGGCACAGAAGGCTGGGGCGCACAAATCTTAAGACAATCACTGAAATTTCAAAAAATGGTTTGGTGAGAGGCCTACCACAAAAATTGTTCTCATGTCCTGAACATTGCATTTCCTGTTTAAAAGGAAAACAGCATAAAAGTTCTTTTAAGTCCATTGAAGAGTCCAAAACAACCCAGTGTTTGCAGATGCTACATATGGATTTGTTTGGCCCAGTTCAAGTCATGAGCCTCAAGAAGAAAATATATTGTTTGGTTATTGTTAATGACTTTTCTAGGTTTACATGGACTTTCTTTTTACACTCAAAAGATGAGACTGCAGGCATTTTGCAAGACTTTGTGACACAGGTTGAAAAGCAATTTGACCTTCCAGTGAAAAGCTTCAGGAGTGACAATGGCACAGAATTTAAAAATAAGGAGTTGGATGCCTTCTGTGTGAAGAAAGGGATTGTAAGGCAGTACAGCATCCCTAGAACACCAGAGCAAAATGGGGTTGTTGAAAGAAAGAACATAACTTTGATTGAGGCTGCCATAACTATGCTTGCAGATTCAGGTTTGCCATTGACTTTCTGGGCAGAGGCAGTAAACACTGCTTGCTATGTCCAGAACAGAGTTTTAATAAACCCCAGGCACAAAAAGACTGCTTATGAAATTCTGTATAAAATCAAACCACTGATCTCTTACTTCAAGGTGTTTGGCTGCCCATGCTTTATTTTGAACCTAAAAGATTCTATTTCAAAAATTGCAGCCAAAATTGATTATGGTTATCATCTGGGATACTCAACCACTGCCAAGACCTACAAAGTGTTCAATACACGAACCAAGGTAGTGGAGGAGACTTTGAATGTAAAGTTCAATGAACTTTCATCAATGAAAATCCCAGCAAATCCTGCAGATCTGTTTGATCTTGAAAAATTTACTTTTGAAAATACTGCTGTCAAGACTAACAGTGCAGGTCCATCAGAGGATACAACACCAGACTATGGGTATGAAATCATCATCCCTCAAAGGTCTGCCTCAAAGGGAAAAGCATCAGCTGTTCAAAACAGTTGTCAAAGCTCAACCACTGCTACCTCAACAGTTGTTGACCAAAGTAGCCCATCAACCACTGCTTCCACATCCTCAAACACTGCTGACAAAAGTCCCCAAACAGTGGATAAAAGTCAGTAGGTGTCCACTTCATTACCTCCTATTCCACCACCTTTTGAATCCACTGCTGGATCATCAAAGTCCCCAGCAGTGGTTAGCTCAGATGACACACATTTGCAGCCTTCCCCAACAAATGCCATCATACCATACCAAGGAGATTTAATCTTCTTGAGATCTCATCCACCTGATCAAATCATTGGCAACATCAATGAAGGGGTGCTCACAAGAAGCCAAACCCAAAACATTTGTCTTTTTGCTGGTTTTCTATCACTCCATCAGCCAGTCAAGTACCAAGAGGCACTAAAAGACAATAGCTGGGTAGAAGCCATGCAAGAGGAGCTCCAACAGTTTAAAAGACAACAAGTATGGGAGCTTGTACCACTGCCAGAAGAGGTTAGTCCCATTGGCACAAAGTGGGTCTTCAAGAACAAAACTGATGAAAGGGGTATTGTTGTCAAGAAAAAAGCCAGGCTTGTGGTTCAAGGTTACAGACAGGAAGAGGGGATTGATTATGATGAAACATTTGCCCCTGTTGCAAGATTGGAAGCCATTAGACTGTTCCTGGCCTTTGCTGTCAACCACAACATGAAGGTGTTTCAAATGGATATCAAAAGTGCTTTCCTCTATGGTACAATTCAAGAAGAGGTGTATGTTTGTCAACCTCCAGGTTTTGAGGATCCATTTTATCCAGATCATGTCTACAGGCTAAACAAAGCCTTGTATGGCTTGAAACAAGCACCAAGAGCCTGGTATGAAACTCTTTCCAACTTTCTACTCTCAAATGGTTTCAAAAGAGGTACCATTGATAAAACACTGTTTCTTAAATAGAGAGGGAAGGATTTAATGATTGTCCAAATTTATGTGGATGACATTATTTTTGGAAGCACATGTAACAAAATGTGTGAAGAGTTTAGAGAACTCATGAAAGCTGAGTTTGAAATGAGTGCAATGGGTGAGCTGCAATGCTTTCTTGGTCTCCAAGTACAGCAAATGCAAAATGGAACTTTCATTCATCAAAGCAAATATGCTAAAGAACTTTTGATCAAATTTGATATGAATGATTGTAAACCATGCAGCACACCCATGGCAATAAATAAGCTGGTCATGTCTGATGAAAAAGATGAGCTGATTGACTAAACACTTTATAGAAGCATGATTGGGTCTTTATTGTACCTAACTGCATCTAGACCAGACATCATGTTTGCAACATGTGTCTGTGCAAGAAGTCAATCAACTCCCAAAAAATCAAATCTCATTGCTGTAAAAAGGATCTTCAGATACATAAATGGTGCTCCCACACTTGGTATCTGGTATCCAGCTAATGGGAACATCAAGCTTTCAGGTTTCTCAGACAGTGATTTTGCTGGATGTCACACCACAAGGAAGTCCACTTCAGGAGGGTGCCAGTTTCTAGGTGATTGCTTGGTTTCTTGGCAAAGCAA
The DNA here is from genome assembly GCA_030545235.1 of Helianthus tuberosus. Taxonomy (NCBI): domain Eukaryota; kingdom Viridiplantae; phylum Streptophyta; class Magnoliopsida; order Asterales; family Asteraceae; genus Helianthus; species Helianthus tuberosus. The sequence continues at coordinate 3,177,768 of CM060360.1, read as the reverse complement.
AAAGCAAGCAGCAGTTTCAACATCCACTGTTGAGGCTGAATACATTGCTGCTGCAAGCTGTACAGCCCAACTCCTGTGGCTTCAAAATCAGTTATTGGATTTTGGTATCACTGCCTTGAAGACACCACTCATGTTGGACAGCCAGGCAGCAGAAAATATCATCAAAAATCCAGTTTCCCATTCTACCACCAAACACATTGACATCAGACATCACTTTGTGAGGGATTGCTATGAAAAAGGTTTGATTTCTCTGCATCATGTCCCAACTAAAGACCAGCTGGCAGATGTGCTCACAAAAGCACTTGATACAGCCACTTTTGAAAGCTTGGTCTCTAGGATTGGGATGCTGAACATGGAATAACAAGCAACATCTTGTTTTTCTATGAATAAAAGCAACAAAATGTTTTCAGAAAATCAAAAATTCATCCTTAAAAATAGCTCACAATGAAGTTTTCATTAAAATCCTTAAAAGTCTGCCATAACCACTGATTGTTCAAACGTCTGCTCTACTTCAAAAATCTGTCCACTGCTGAAAGTCAACCCCTGTTCTCTCATTTCTTTGATAAACTCTGTTGTTCAAAAGCAGTGTCTTATCCACTGATATGCTATCCACTGATAGTGAAAATCATCCACTGCTTTACTACCACTGCTTTCATCAGTCACTTTCATAAAAGTATTGTCCTTCACTTTCACCAGGGGTTGTCACGTGGGCAGTACATATTGGTCAGACCTTTTGTAACGGCTGCCACGTCAGCATTCACTTTCTTCCCTATAAAAACCCCCACTCACCACCAAAACAGGGTTTACTGTCGAATTGAATTCTTAAAAATTCTCTTCTCAAAACAGTTTTTCATCTCATCTTCCACAAATTTCTTCGATTATCATCTTCAAAATGACAAAATCGAAGCCATCTGCAAAACCCACTCCCAAATCATCATCGAAAACAGCCTCTCAAAAGGCAATCTCCACTGAAATCCCATATAAATCATCTCACAATCTCCTGGGTCTTCTCACAAAACCAGGAACCACCAATGTTTTCGATTCCATCATTGACACCATGGCAAAATCAAAGTACAAAACTTTGTTCACCGCCGATGCACCAATCTATTTGGAGACCCAAAGAGAGTTCTGGAAAAATGCAACCCTTGAAAAACAAGGAGACACTGCAACCACCATACACTCTTCTATAAAGGGTAAAGCTGTCCAAATCACGCCACAATCCATTTCAGAGGTCTTTCAACTCAATGATCAGGAAGGTAAAACTTCTTTCACTAAAAACGAGTTACAAACTGACTTCATTGAGAGAGGGTATGAAGCTACAATGATGAAGAAACTTACCTTACAAAAAGGTTATTTTCCTTCTGCAACCAGATTTTTATTTCATACCCTCCTACTATGTGTTTCAAACAAAACCACTTCTTTCAATGAAATCCCTTTAAAGATTCAAAATCTGGGATATGCAATTCTTCAAGAAGAAAATTTTAACTATTCTCAGGAAATCTTTAAAGATTTGGTTAATAATGTTGAAACAAAATCATTCTTACTGTTTCCAAGGTTTTTAAGTTACTATTTTGAAAAGAAATTCAGTAAGGATGATTTAGCTGCAATAAACCAAGGTGATTATACTCAAATAAACGGTTTAACAACTGAAACTTTTTCAAGAATGTTAACACCTTGCAAAACACAAGCAGAGGTACCTGAGCAGATTTTAGCAGCTACCACTGCTCCTCAGGTATCTGCTGCTGAGCCCACTGCTCAAGGTGATCAAAGCAGCAGAACAACTGTTTTGAAACCCACACCTACAAATCCCAAAAAGCCAAACAAAAAGAAAAATCAAAAACCCCCCCAAACCAATCAAAAAGGAAACTCTAGAGGATGAGATACCAGAGCTACTGCCTGTGACAGCACAAATGTCACAAGAAACCACTGCTGCTACTTCCTCACAGCAGTTGGTACAAATATCTCAACCCATAACCAAAACTCCTCCTGCTTCTTCACAAAAAAGAACAGGTTGTACACATAGGGCCACCACATTATGATGCTTGGAAACACTCGTTTCCATCATCCACAGCCCAATGCCCGGGGCAAATTCTCTTTCTACACCCAACCTCACATCCACAATTCCACCGAAAACACAACTCTTGTTGGATGCAATAGATTTGAACCAGGCATTACCCAGTCCTTCTCAATCACCTGTTAATGAGAATATGCCTCAACAAATGACTGAGCCTGATGTATCATTCCTTGCTAACCCACCAACACAACCTGAGGAGGTTACACCCCTTGAGTTACAAGTAACTCTTGGTGGTAATCCAAGTGAAGCAGCCACTACAACTGTTGAACCCACTGGTTTACAGTTGGACAGTGGTTACATCAATAAGACTTCCTTGGAGGCAATTCCTTCTATAGCACCTCTGCCAACCACCAGTGGATTTATTTATCCTACTGGCAACATCAAAAGGTTGTCAAGTGTTGAAGGGAGAAGACCCCAGTACCAAGAAAAAAGGGCATCAGTGGTTAATGTTTGGAGTATACTCCCTACCTCTACCACTGATAAAACCACTGTTAGTGGGAAATCAGATGATCCCATTAAATTGGGTGATGGTTTAAAGTACCAGAAATTGACGGATCGTGTTGAAAAGCTTGATAACTCTGTTGCAGAACTCAAAGACATGCTACAACAGTTGTTACAAGTACAAAAGGTACAATCCACTGCTGTTCCACCTCAAGCACCTGCTCCACAACAGGCACCTGCTATAAATGAGCTCTGGAATCTATTTCAACCTTTTCTCCATCAACAAGCACAAATAGCAGATCAGCAACATGAAAAACATGTTCAACAGCTGAGAAATGCAATGGAGTCCAGGTTCAAGAACACTCAGGCTGATCTAAAGGCTCTCAAAACTCAGATCCTGCACACCACTGGCACTGCTCCTACAACTGTTCTCTTCATTGATCAACTTCCCCCAGATAATGCCAAAAAGGGGGAGAAAATTCAGGAGTGGAAAAAGAAGGGAATAGATGATGGTCTCTACATTGAACCAGAAAATGCAAACATGACCAAACAGATCCCTCTGCCAGATGGAAGCAAGAAAATTGATGTGACCACAAATGCACTGGCAGAAGCAGTTGCAAGTGTAAAAAGGGATAGAGAGGCCAAAAAGAAAGCCAGGGTGGATTATCCGGATCAGGGTACTTCAGGGTCAAAAGATGATGAAAATCTTGTTGATGAAAAGAAGAAGCCTACAAGAAGAGTAAGGCTACCCAAATCCATTCCAACCAGACGTTCAAAGTCTGCTCCAAAACCACCACCTAAAACAGCTGCTGTAACTCCTGTTGTATCAACTACAGTCGGTACTTCAGTGGTTTCAACATCTGCTCCCACTTCAACACACACCAGATCCACTGCTTTACCATCATCACCACCAAAAACAAAATCACCTCCTGCCAAAAGGCAGAAGACAGCAGTTGTTACAACATCTGTTGTAATGACAACAGTGGTTGGAACACCAGTTGTTTCAACAACTGTTAGTCAATCACAAACCACTGCCACTACATCAACCACCACTGTTCCATCCAAAACATCATCAGCCCCTCCTCAAACAAAGAGGAGAAGGCTAATTCTCAAAGATGATGACACTTCACCACCACAAACATCTTCAAAATCTTTAGCTCTTGTCACAATACCAAAACCAGTTCCTCTCTCTTCAGTTAAAATGTACAAGCCTTTACCTCCTGCAGGTGTTCAATTTCCTCTTGAACTAGCAGCTGTTAGAGAAGAAATAAAATCTTTTTACTATGAGGATGACCCTGCCAAAAGGAGTTTGCCATCAATAAAAGGATATCCCTGGCCTAAAAATGTTGATGAATATTTGAAAATCAAGGCCAAGCAAGCAGAGGATATCTCAAAAAGAAACACACAAGGGAAATCTGACAAAGAAATTTCAAGAAACTATCAATATCTGCTCACACAGGTCAGATCCCTAGAACAATTTGCAAAAAATGTCAGTCAATAAATTTCAGAAAGAGCAGCTGAAACTTTGAAGAAAGACTACATTGAAAGCATCATGGCTCACAAGAAGTACAAAGGAGAGAGATACATGTACAAAGAGTGGACTGTTCCTGAACTTGAAAATGAAGCAGCAAGAATTCAAGACATGATAAAAAGGAAAGTCACTCACACTCCTCCTAACTGGGCAAAGTTTAGAAAGAATGTACCTGACAAACAGGTAGAACTGAAAAGAATGAAAAAAGAACTGGTTGCTGCTGAATATGGAAACAAAAGACAAATTGCCCGATGGAAAGAAGATGTGGTCAGGATCACCTACAAAAGGTTGGAAGAACTAAGAAAGAAAGATGCAAATGTTCCTCAAAAGCCTGACTATCCTGAAGCAGAGGTTTCAAAAAGACCAACAAAGCTGCAAATCAGGAGAGCCACTGCTCCAACTGGTGCTGCCATCTATAAAAGAAAGACACACAAACAGTTGGGAGGTGAAACCATCCAAGAGATGATAAAAGGAGATGACCTTGTAAAAGAAGGCATAAAGAAAATGATCATAGAAACTCTTGGTTTGGATCAAACTGCAAATACTGCTCAGCCAGTTATGAATAGGCCAGCCTCACCAAATACCTCTGCAAATAAACATCTCCCAAGAAACCCACCAGGTTCAAAAATACAAAAGTGGGAAACTGACAAACAGACCTGCGTATTAATGGACATTGATAGGTTTTTGATGTCACATTAGATCTTAAATTGTTACGTCTTATTTAATGTGTCACGACCCCCGTCCCTGTTTAACCCGGTCCAGGAACCGCGGGACAGAAACCCGTGGCATTTATTATTTGATTTAACAGTGGAAGTTTAACAGGATCTTTAAACTTGGAAATGCCCAATTATTTTATTTCATAATTTGGGACGAACCCCGTAATTTACAATAGAGGAATTTCACGAGGAAATTCCCTGTTTTACAAAACATGTTTATTTATTTAACTGAGCCACCACTTTAAGCTTTATTAGTCCTCCGTAGCACTTTTCCTTGATTCACAGTAGGTCACCTGAAACATGTTTTTAAAAATATTTTATCGGGAAATACTGGCGAGTCACTCAAATTTGATAAAACGACACATAGCTATAAATTACAGCATAAGAGCAATTACAATGGCTTCTATCTTATTTTTATCTGGCACCGTGTCACACCCTGGTGACGATGGTCATACCACTATTGGGTCCTTTCACCCAAGTAGTGATGATTATCACTGTTAGGTTGATGAACCTAACCGTGAGAAATTAGTAATGTGCACAATACCCCGCTTGTCAGTGATTCAAGATAACCACGACTTAATCCCTATAATTATAACTTTGAAAATAATTTGAGTATTGTAAAACATTGTTGATAAAAAGAGAATGACTCACATTGCAAGTTTAAACGGGCAGAGTTTAGCCTACTGATAAGCCTTGTATCCTAAATTAAATGACAATGCATACGAACTAGGTCAATAACTTAATACAACATTTACAATAACTCACGAGATCGAAACCCCCATGACGAATGACAAAGTATAGCCCTAATTTTGGCAGCATTTAAACATCCATCAGATTGGTTTCAATCGATCGGACATTGAATCGTAGCAGTGATCGAGTTAATACCCTGCATCGTAGCAGCGTCTTGATACCTTAAGACTTTGAATTTTGGCAGTATACTTCGTTTTTGATCAAAACTTTCGAACACAGAGCAAGTCCCATGCACAAGCTACTTATAGCCACATTTTGAGTTTTACGCGGCCCGCGTAAACCTTAACATAGGTTTTACGCGGCCCGCGAGAACCCCTAGTCTACGTGTAGGGCATATGTGTCACGAGTAGGGTTGCCAGGTGTTCGACACGTGGCTGGAATGCTTATCCGGTCAAATTATAAGTTGACGCGGCCCGCGTAGATGTTCCTTATGGTTTACGCGGCCCGCGTGAAAACCAAAAATCTGATTTTCTTGGTTTTTCATGCACACTAGGGTTTCCGGGGTCCGGGTTTTCACTTACAGGTCTATTTGGGACATTTACTGGAATAAGTGAGGATACTGGAATAAGTGAGGATACTGTCACGGCCCCCGACCCACCCTGGACGGAATCGGGAGTCGTGAATAGCCCAGCGGTACCGGTGATTATTTTGAAAACATTGCAGCGGAAATTTCATCAGGACCGTGAGTTAGGAAAAATATCAGAGTTTAGAAAACACCGGATTTTATTTAATAAATAAATGGGATAAACCCATGTTTTATAATGGTAGCTTTAATAAAGATAAATTTTATTACATAAAACAATATTTCTTATTTTGATTTAATTAATAAATAAGCCACTTCTTGATGCCTTTCAGTGCCGTATCCATCTCTTACTCCAATCTACTGTAATTACCTGAAAAGTGTTTTAAAAAGGTTTTGTTAGCGGGAAATACTGAGTGAATCATTCTATTTTGCATAATGATGCATAGTTATCAATTACAGCATAAGAGCGATTACAATGGCTTCTATCTTATTTTTATCTGGCGCTCTGTCACAATGGTGACAATGGTCATACCACTATTAGATCAATGAACCTAAATAGTGATGATTATCCCGGTTATGTCAATGAACGTAACCGGAAGCAAATTAGTAATGTGCACAATACCCCACTAGCCAGTAATTCAAGATATCCACGACTTAGTCCCTGTAATTATAACCTTGAAAATAATTTGAGGTATTGTAAAATAGTTGATAAAAAGAGAATGACTCACATTATAAACATGCAGATTTATACGGGCAAAGTTTAGTCTACAGATAAGCCTTGATATATTGCAGATTTATACAGGCAGAGCTTAGCCTATTGATTTAGCCTTGTAACCTAGTGCACACGAACTAGGTAAATAACTAATACAGCTTTTAGGATTACTCACGAGATTAAAACCCTCACAACGAATGACAAAGTGCAATCACTTAAACATCCATCGGATTCACAACGAAGGACAGAGTATTCCCTGAGTTCGGGTGGCACTCAAACATCCTGTCGGAATCACAACGAATGACAAAGGATCACCCTAATGTGGGCAGCACTTAAACATCCATCGGATAGTTTCCATCGATCGGACATTGAATCGTAGCAGCGATTGAGTTAATACCCTGTATCGTAGCAGCACCCCCCTACTAATTAGTGTTTTTGAGGCTGTTTCGACTATAATTCGAAATTGATGACAAACGAATGAGATGAAATGATATAATTTTCAAGATGACTAGGTTCAAGCCAAAAGATATATGATCAATAGATATTTAGAATGAATGTGAATGATTTTTTTTAGAATCAATAAAATTCTTTGTCAAAAGAAAGCTTACTTTGAATTGGCAACTGAGGAAAACTTAAGATCGACAGGTTCAAAATGAAATAAAGATGAAAAATGATTTGTCAAATATTGAATTATGATATGAGAAAATCAATGTGCTGAGATGAGCGAATTGCAAAGATATACCAAAAGACAATAGAGTTAGTGTATTATTGTTTAGAATTCCAAGTTATTTTAATTGCGAAACAATGTGATAGTACATTATTAGAAATCATATTTTTCATACTATATCCTAGAGATTGAAAAATAATAAGAACAAGTTGTTTTGGCATGACCAATTTATATTATATTTGTAAAGCAAATGTAATATTATTTGTGTACTTGTCTGAACAGTATCTTAGATATCAAATATAAATACTATGCAATATATATTATTTATTACGCATTTTTATTATATGTAAATGGTCACCACTTTTAATAAATGTCATTTTAGTATTTTACTATACTATGTATAATAACTTATATTTAATATATATTACAAAATACCGCAATGAAGTTATTTCATTACAAAATATTTTACTATTATTATTTTGTAAAAGAAATCACTATTATTTATAACGTTAAATAAAAATTTAAAGGTGTAAAAATATTTATTGTACAAAATATTTTGTACAAATACTTTTGTACATATATAACATTTAATGAGTCGATTCTATGTGATTACTTATTTTCATTTTGAAACCATATAACGTTGTAAATGTATTTTATAAATGTTGTAAATAAGTCCCAATGTAGTTAATGACTACCATATTATTCTTATATAGTCATTTTCTTGCCAGAGCGTTACTGTACATAGTTACCACAAAACATGTGATAGACTATTATTTATATAGTTTTATTTGTCCCTTTAATTCTTATATTATTTTATGAAAATATGTCTTCTCTTTACAGTACAAAGTAAAATATTTTTATATATAATTAAGATTTACTAAATAAGTATGATGACTTAATTAACTAGTCATTATCATGGTGGATATTGGTTAGGGCTGCCTTGTTTAAGCATAGGTGGCCAGTCCATGCCTAACTAAGGCTAGGCTATCCAATACCTGCTCTTGATAATAACCTTAGTACTTAAAATAATATTAACACTTCTGTTTTTAATTTATTACTAATAATAAAATAAATAACTTAAACATAAATTTAAATGAGAGTATATCTCATTCATATTTTTATAAAAATATAAATTCTTCACCTCAATGGTTTAACAAGAATTTTAAATATAATAATACTATATTGTAATTTAGGTAATTACTTTATGTATATATAATCAATTAAATTTATCACGAAAGGCTCGATTAATGCTGTAAGAACCATTAAGAGATATACTAAAATATGACATAACTTTGTATATTATTATCTTAGCACACAATTGTTTTAAGATTGCTTTTATAGAATAAATCAACAAAGCGGATTTAACATAAATAAACAAATAATAAAATCCGAGATTTAGAGTAATCTTCAGATTTTGTGAAAACGTCATCACAAGGTGATCGTACTCAAAGAAATGATTCAATGAAGTCAAAGACTAATTAAGCATGTTATGTTTCAAAAGAAATGAAGTGATTGTTGGGATTATTTTGAATATGATGGCTTCGATTTATCATAAGGGACTTTGAATTGATTACGTACTGCGAGCAAAATAATTAAACTTGATTTAAACAAAACGAGTTTTAATAAGAAAATTCGAACATGGTTGCAACAGAAATTTCTGTATACCAAAGAAAATTGAGTTTTTCAAGAAATTCATTGACTCGATATCAAAGATTTATCGTTTTGCAATAATGCGGTTCACAGTAAAAAAACAAAATGATATTTGAGTTTGGATAAAATAACAAATCGGAATGAAGCCCTCCAGTGGTCTTTATAAATCAAAATGAATCACATGCGCAACAATTAGTGCATGTGTAATGTATGAATTTACCAAGAAATGAAATAGATCAGTATTCGCTGCTATGAAAGAAATCCTCATGGTATGATGACTATTAGGGGAAGTAGAAACATGAAAGTTAATTCATTATATGCAGAAGTCAGAATTTCAACAAAAGAAATATAAGAACTTTTATCTGGAATTTCGTGTGATAACTGTTGTTAAGTGATATTATCAAGGAATGTGAATAAAATGAAATAGGGAATTTGCAAAGGTATGTGATTCCTTTTGCAGTGATAAGAATTATGACTTCGATTAGACTGTGCACGGATGTTTATGAAATACTGTTCTAGCGTACCTTAGAGATATTCATTTTGTAGGATCATGTGGCAAAGTGCCTCTTTTTTATTAGTAGTTCTTCTTACTGACGGAATTTTAACATTGGTGTCATCGTGCCCAATTTATATTTTCAAAAGGTCTTGCCTCGAAAGTTGTGTGTAATATACTTCAACTTCTGTGGATTTATAATTAAATTTTCATGTGTTTTCTTGTACCTTATCACAACTTTACATGCTTCTTACCTGCGTTAATAGTTTATGGTAACGTGTTAGAAATTCGTTACACTTTCGATAGTATGCCAACTTAATGGGTTTTTTATTGTTATTATTATCGTTCAAGTTACTAGGCAGATAATCAAACGAAATAATGTTTGATATCGGAAAAGAGATTCCTAATAAAGAAATCTAGACACAGATGCTTGTGTTTTATTCCAAATTGACTTTTGGAATTCCTTATAGATATATATATCTATATAATCATATATTTCACATGCGGAAATAAACATTCCATCTATCAGGTCAATGTATTTAACAGATTCATATTTCTAAATACCAATCAGATATCATATCATGATACTATTTAGGGAAATCTTGTCACTTGTTTGTCATATTATATACCCCGTCTTACCCGGTTCGCGCCGGAGAGGTAACCTCAGTATATCCGGACAAACTGGAGAGTCTGCTACACCCTACCCAGTCTTGCCGGAGAAAATTTTCTATTTCCCATAAATAGTATCTTTTAAAAGTGCCTCCTTTATTAGGCTTTTATCCAGAATTAGGGAAATTTGTATTCCCGTACATATCTTATTCTAGATCATGTAATATCAATAAGCAATAATTACTATTAATTCTTGCTTATTTATCATATCTTGCAATATTCTAATTACCATTCTTATGGTATATCAAAATCCATCATACTTTATTTACAAGTACTTAGCTTATCTCGAAGCTGATACTAAGGCATCTTTTCTTAAGTTCAAGTCTAAATGCTATCATATGTGCTACCAGTTAACAGCAATCTCCTAACTCTTTTATATGAATTTAGGTATTATTGTTACAACACCTAAAGGCTTAAAGCAGTGGCTCTGATACCACCTTCTGTCACGGCCCCCGACCCACCCTGGACGGAATCGGGAGTCGTGAACAGCCCAGCGGTACCGGTGATTATTTTGAAAACATTGCAGCGGAAATTTCATCAGGACCGTGAGTTAGGAAAAATATCAGAGTTTAGAAAACACCGGATTTTATTTAATAAATAAATGGGATAAACCCATGTTTTATAATGGTAGCTTTAATAAAGATAAATTTTTTAACATAAAACAATATTTCTTATTTTGATTTAATTAATAAATAAGCCACTTCTTGATGCCTTTCAGTGCCGTATCCATCTCTTACTCCAATCTACTGTAATTACCTGAAAAGTGTTTTAAAAAGGTTTTGTCAGCGGGAAATACTGAGTGAATCATTCTATTTTGCATAATGATGCATAGTTATCAATTACAGCATAAGAGCGATTACAATGGCTTCTATCTTATTTTAATCTGGCGCTCTGTCACAATGGTGACAATGGTCATACCACTATTAGATCAATGAACCTAAATAGTGATGATTATCCCTAGTAGGTCAATGAACCTAACTGGGATTATCCCGGTTATGTCAATGAACGTAACCGGAAGCAAATTAGTAATGTGCACAATACCCCACTAGCCAGTAATTCAAGATATCCACGACTTAGTCCCTATAATTATAACCTTGAAAATAATTTGAGGTATTGTAAAATAGTTGATAAAAAGAGAATGACTCACATTATAAACATGCAGATTTGTACGGGTAAAGTTTAGTCTACAGATAAGCCTTGATATATTGCAGATTTATACAGGCAGAGCTTAGCCTATTGATTTAGCCTTGTAACCTAGTGCACACGAACTAGGTAAATAACTAATACAGCTTTTACGATTACTCACGAGATTAAAACCCTCACAACGAATGACAAAGTGCAATCACTTAAACATCCATCGGATTCACAACGAAGGACAGAGTATTCCCCGAGTTCGGGTGGCACTCAAACATCCTGTCGGAATCACAACGAATGACAAAGGATCACCCTAATGTGGGCAGCACTTAAACATCCATCGGATAGTTTCCATCGATCGGACATTGAATCGTAGCAGCGATTGAGTTAATACCCTGTATCGTAGCAGCACCCCCTACTAATTAGTGTTTTTGAGGTTGTTTCGACTATAATTCGACGTACAGATTGAATTTGATCGTCGTAATGAAACCAGAAATCAAGTGCCAAACGCTGCTATTTATACACGAATTTGGGCTAGCTTACGGACCGTAAGCATTAACCCTTACGGTCCGTAAGGGACACATAATGGCCATAGGTTTGCCACGTGTGGGACTAGGCCTGGTGACTTGACAGAATTCAAAATTTAAATATTGACAGCGTTTTATTTAGATAATCGTTGAGTAGGAAATACCCCCCCCCCCCTGAGTTTTAGGGGCCCTAATCCTGATTCTGATTGTTCTGAAAATTTTAGGGTTTGCGCAGAATCACTTGGGTGTCTCAATTAGGGTTTCCTATTGGATAAAATAATAAAATAAATAGGACTTTTAATGAGGGTTGTTACAGATACTTTCTCTTTGTTTAAGATTCCAGCTCCCATGTGTACTCCGGTCCTCTTTTTGAATCCCATTTGACCTTGACCAGTACTAGTCTTTTGTGTTTGAGAAACTTGATCTTCCTGTCCTCTATTTGAAGTGGTTTCTCAACAAATTTTAGCTTTTCATTTACCTCTATTTCCGGAAGAGGTACTACCAGTGATTCGTCGGATAAACATTTCTTGAGGTTGGACACATGAAACACGTCATGTACTCCAGCTAGCTTTTCTGGTAGTTGTAGGCGATAGGCAACTGGTCCTATGCGCTGAATTACTGGGAATGGTCCTATGTACCTTGGACTTAGCTTTCCTTTCTTACCGAAGCGAACTACCCCTTTCCAAGGAGAAACTTTTAAGAGTACCTTATATCCAACTTGAAACTCTAGCGGCTTACGTCGGTTGTCTGCATAACTTTTCTGGCGATCTCCAGCCGTCTTTAGTCTTTCCTTGATTTGAGTTATCTTGTCAGTGGTTTCTTGTACGATTTCAGGACCTGATAACTGGCTTTCTCCTATTTCTGCCTAGCAAACTGGAGTTCTACATTTTCGTCCATACAGTGCTTCGAACGGGGCAGCTTCAATGCTTGCATGATAACTATTGTTATAGGAGAATTCAATTAAGGGTAGGTGATCATCCCAGTTTCCACCAAAATCTATCACACATGCCCTGAGCATGTCTTCTAAGGTTTGGATCGTCCTTTCACTCTGTCCGTCCATTTGGGGATGGTATGCAGTACTTAAGTTCAGTCGGGTCCCCATTGCCTCTTGAAAACTCGTCCAGAAATGTGAAGTGAAACGACTATCCCTATCTGATACAATGGAGAGCGGGACTCCATGTGAGGATACTACCTCGTCTACGTATAACTTGGCTAATCTTTCCATGCTAAAGGTTTCTTTCATTGGCAGAAAGTGAGCAGATTTGGTTAATCGATCCACAATCACCCAAATCGCGTCGTTACCTTTTCTGGTTTTGGGTAACTTAGTAACGAAATCCATGGTTATTAGTTCCCATTTCCAAACTGTGACAACTCGAGTTTCCAAGGTTTCTCCTCTATACGTTACTTGTTTCATACTGAGTTTTGTGGTTCGTTGCATTGAAACTGGGACTATGATTAGTTTATAAGAAGTTTATGTTGACTTATGTTTTGTGTTAATTAAAAAGTTGTGAATCATTTATTTTAGATAGACTTATCACTCACACTCCCTTGTGACGAAAACTATAACCTTTGCCAAAATACCCACTCGATGAACTTAGGGTGTTCGTCACACCCACTCGACGAAAGTAGGCATTTTCGCCGTAATGGGCTTTTGGCCCATGAGGAGCCCAAGAGTGTTTAAGCTAAAAACCCTATGCACGCATAGATTTCGTAAAACTGTTATTAGTGAAACCCTAGAGTCTTCCCTTCCTTCTGTGCGACAGCATCATTGAGTTCTCCAAGCTCTCTCTAGCAATCAATCCATCATTCTTTCTATCTCGGTTAGTTCACGCTGTTGTTTATTTGTGAATGACTTTTTGGTATATCATTACAAGTTTGCATATATGTTTAAATCTGATTGATAAAGTTCTGTGAATTGAGAATATATGTACATGGATAGGGAAGGGGATCTTGTAATGTTGATTAGACTATATGAATGGCCTCGTAAACTGATTTAGATGGGTCGTCATTTTCAATGTGTTACCAATGCATGTTAGCATGATATTGATGATCTGATAATCTATTATGCGATGAGGATGAATTGGTTAAAGGTTAGAGTAGCTTTTCAGTTGTTAACCTGTTAGACTAGATCGGATTGTTGTGATTGAATTCGATGATGACCATTACTCATATTCTGTTTGATGATTGATGCTTGACTGCTAGAAACACGATTAGGGTTTTCAGTATGTGATTATGTAACTATTAGTGATGATTAGGGTTGCCGTAACACGTAACTGATGTGATGATCATGTTTTACCCCCGACGAAAACCCAGGGCCGACGAAGATACACTCTCGACGAAAACCCTTTGGGATTTCGTCGCCCAGGGGATTTCGTCGCCTAGGGGTTTTCGCCAAAAGGGATTTCGTCGAATGGGATTTCGCCGAATGTTCTGTCAAGTTGGGTAATGGACACAGTAACTCAGTTAAGTCTGTTAGGTCTTTTAATGGATAACTATGTTGGAATAAACTAAGAAATCAATTATGTGAAGCATGAATTGTATGAACTTGATTAAATGTTTATATGTACATGATAATAATTGCCTAAGCACACTCTGTGATGTTAGTTTGCATGATTGTGTATACCTGCATACGATAGGCTTTGATTGAATTGTTTGTGCACAAGTAATTAAGCATACCGAGCAAACCGAGGTGAGTTCACACTTTTCACAAGGCATGGGATTCCCAAGGGTTGGGAATGGGTAAAGGATTTAAACTGAAACTGCGTGATCTCCTAGTTTGGAACACGTACACACCCTCTTTATTGAAGGGTGACAACATGTGATAAGGAAATGATTGGAACCTACGTAATCTCCTGGTTTTGAGATTTCGTACACACCCTCTTTATTGAAGGGTGACAACACGGATACTAGACCAAAATCTCTATCATGAAGTCCCTCCTTTTATATCGACTTAATCGTCGGGCCAATGGCGAGCGGGTCATTAGTTAGATAGCGCTATTTAGGTTTGACAAGCCTCACACCGTGCCGCAGAGGACGGGCGTGAACAAATGGATCTGGGCACTAGTCAATGATGATAGACATTGATGTCAGGGCACCAACTTACTTTAGTCAGTGGTCGATATGGTAAACAGTTCTAGTGGTTCACATAGGGAAGCCCCTACTGGTTATGGATATGTTTGGGAAACAGGGAAAAACTGGTTAACTTATGGCTTACAAATGAACTCATGGTTTTTGAGTAAACTTAACAATGAACACCAACTGTGAACTCGCTGAACTTTGTTGTTGACTCGTTGTTACATGCCTTGCAGGTCGTTAGGTGCTTATGGAGCTTGCACAAGGAGGAAAGGTCATTGTGGGATATGGACTGTTATGTCCTGTGCTTAACATTTGAACTTTAAACTATGTTTTGGTTATTTAAACATTACTATGCTTTCGCTGATTTCTTAAACATGTTTGGTTTCTTTTGAACGCCAATTATATTGGGTTTGGTTTTATTTACTTAATTGCATTGTTCAATATGATTGGTGGTTGGATCCTGGTCAGTCACGCCTCCATGCGGTGATACTCCGCTTGTGGATTTTGGGGGTGTGATAGATTGGTATTAGAGCCATTGGTTATAGTGAACTTGGTTTTAAAAAGGGAAAAGATTTTTGACAAAACCAGACTATAACCTGTACAGTGCTCAACGATCCACAACGACGCTTCGCTCCACGTGCAAGGCTCCACACTATAGGTGATATGATTTATGTTTATATTGCCTACTTGTTAGTTACATAGTACATTGTGCATGGTATGCTCTAGTTAAGGTAGCAACTATTGTTAGAAACCCATTGTGTGCTTACTCTCTTCTGTCACTCCACACATATGCATTGTCACGACACTTATTTCACTCATGCTTTCTTGTGAAGATCATGAGTGGATGTATCAACCTAACTCAAGCCCAGTTGATGGCTTTAATCAATGAACAAGTTGCGGCAGCACTCGCAGCCGCTCAGGCAGGAGGTATAACCTGCCATTGCAACTTACTCTGGGATCTTTAGATCCTACTCTCGTGAACCAACACTTGTGCTTAACTTTGTCTCTTCTTACTCGCACGACAGGTCAACATGCTCAGCCTCCTGCGTGTACTTTCAAAACTTTTATGGACTGCCGACCTACTACTTTCAGTGGCACTGAAGGAGCTGTAGGCCTCCTCCACTGGTCCAAGAAGCTCGAATCTGTCTTCGAGATGTGTGAATGCCCTGAGGCTCGTAGGGTGAAGTATGCCACTGGTACTCTTGAAGGTGTAGCACTCACGTGGTGGAACGCTCAGGTCCAAATGCTGGGCTTGGTTGCTGCTAATGCCACCCCATGGAATGATTTCAAAGATTTGATCAAAGAGGAGTACTGCAATCGTGATGACATCCACAAGCTGGAAGTGGAGTTCTACAACTTAAAGATGACGGGGTCTGAAATAGAGGCATATACGAAGAGATCAAATGAGCTGGCTATCTTGTGTCCTACTATGGTAGATCCTCCTATCAAGCGCATCGAGCTGTACCTCAAGGGTTTAGTGCCAGAGATCCAGAGTCATGTGACTGCAGCGAACCTAGCCACTATCCAGCAAGTTATTCGTTTTTCTCATCGTCTCACTGATCAGGCAGTCGAGCAGAACAGGCTGCCCAAGCGTATTGGTACTACTACTACTACATCTGATGCCCCCAGCGACAACAAGTGCAAATGGGGTGGAGTCTCAAGCAAGGGTTCAACATCAACTCAGTCTCAGTATCAGCAGCGAAAGACTGATGACTACAAGAGCCCTGGTCAACAATCTTCTGGTAGTCAAGGGCAGAGTGGGTACAAGGGGAACCACCCCACTTGCGATCAATGTGGTTTCCATCATAGCGGACCGTGTACTAAGGGCACTTGTCAGAGGTGTAACAAACCTGGCCATGCGGCCAAGGATTGCAGGAGCCTTTACCCTGCAAATCAGCGGCGACAGAATCAGCAACAAACTCCACAGAATCAGCATCAACAGCAACAACATCAGCAGGGTAACAACAAAGGATGCTTTCAGTGTGGTGCAGAAGGCCACTTCAAAAGAGACTGCCCCCAGCTGAATCAGAAACAGAACAACAATAACAATCAGGGGAATGGAAACAATAATGGGGGAAACAATATTGGCAATGGTGCCAGTGGTCGAGATTTTGTGATTGGTCAGGGTGACGCGAGGAACGACCCCAATGTGGTCATGGGTAAGTTTCTTCTGGATGACTTCTTTGTTACTGTTTTATTTGATTCGGGTGCCGATACCAGTTATGTGTCCTTATAAGTTAGTCAAATGCTTAAGCACGTCCCAACACTTTTGAGCACCAAGCACATGGTAGAACTAGCAAACGGTAAAAGTCTTGAAGCCACACACACAGCTAAGGGTTGTAATCTCATCATAGCTGGTCAGATTTTCTCTATCGATCTTATCCCCATCATTCTTGGTAGTTTCGACATCGTTATCGGTATGGATTGGTTATCTCAACATCGAGCAGAGATTCTTTGCAAGGAGAAGATCGTCCGCATTCCTTGTTCTGGTGAAGAACCTTTAGTGATTCATGGCGACAAGAGTAGTGCTGTGGTGGGCATCATTTCTTTCCTTAAGGCCCAGAAGTGTTTGTGAAAGGGTCACACTGCTATTTTAGCCCTCGTTACTGACACCTCAAAGAAAGAGAAGAAGATAGAAGATATTCCGATCGTGCGTGACTTTCCTGAGGTGTTTCCTAAGGAAATACCAGGTCTACCGCCCCACCGTCAGGTTGAATTTCAAATCGTGCTAGCTCCTGGAGCAGCGCCCATAGCTCGAGCACCTTATCGTTTAGCTCCATCAGAACTCGAAGAACTGTCCGCACAACTACAAGACCTCTTGGACAAGGGTTTTATTCGTCCTAGCTCTTCGCCTTGGGGAACTCCAGTGTTATTTGTGAAGAAGACAGACGGTACCTTCAGAATGTGTATTGACTACCGCGAACCAACAAGGTGACCGTGAAGAATCGTTATCCTCTCCCACGCATTAATGACTTATTCGACCAGTTGCAAGGGTCGAGTTTCTACTCAAAGATTGACCTGAGGTCAGGCTACCATCAACTGAGAGTCCGAGACGAGGATATCTCTAAGACAGCATTCAGGACTTGGTATGGGCATTACGAGTTTCTGGTTATGCCTTTTGGATTGACGAATGCACCTGCGGTCTTCATGGATCTTATGAATAGAGTGTGCAGGCCTTACCTGGATAAGTTCGTTATTGTATTTATCGACGACATCCTGATCTATTCTAAGAGTCAGGAGGAACACGAGCATCACCTGAGACTTATTTTGGAACTCCTTCGAACAGAGCAGTTGTATGCCAAATTTTCGAAATATGATTTCTGGCTTCGCGAAGTCCACTTTCTAGGCCACGTGGTAAACAGGGATGGGATCCATGTTGATCCATCCAAGGTTGATTTGATCAAAGACTGGCCTGCACCCCGTATACCAACCGAAATCCGCCAATTCTTGGGTTTGGCGGGCTACTACAGAAGGTTCATCAAGGATTTCTCCAAGATTGCACAACCTCTCACCTCGCTAACTCAAAAGGGTGTCATCTATTGTTGGGGTGATGCACAGGAAACTGCGTTTCAGCACTTAAAGGATAGACTTTATAGCACACCTATCCTCTCATTGCCTGAAGGCACAGACGATTTTATGGTTTATTGCGACGCGTCCATCCAAGGACTGGGTTGCGTGTTGATGCAACGTGATAAGGTCATTGCTTATGCATCGCAGCAACTTAAGGTTCACGAAAAGAACTACACTACGCACGATCTGGAGCCGGGAGCAGTTGTTTTTGCTCTTAAGATATGGAGACACTACCTGTACGGTACCAAGTGCACCATTTACACCGATCACAGGAGTCTCGAGTATATCTTCAAGTAAAAGGAGTTAAACATGCGACAACTGTCACACCCCGACCACGTAAAAACAACAAGACGTGGCGGAAACGTCGGGGAGTGTTGTAACAGAATTAATGTTTCAAATCCATGGCAATTGAAGTTTCGTTTTATTAATTAAAAGTGTTACAATGTCTTATCAAACAAAGAAATACAACATAATTAACTAGTCTTGTATCTTTTATTGTCACTAAAGCCCAAGTCTGCCTATGTGTATCTTGATCATCTTATGCAACAGCTCCTGAAAAACACATGTGAAAATAGGTACGTCAGCATAAAAATGCCTGTGAGATACATAGGTTTTGTGAAAATAGGTTTCATGACTTATGTTTGAGAAAATGTTTAGTCATGAACCTTGTAATTTGCTTTGTCTTGTAAATCATTTGAAAAACAATAAGATCAGATGATATGTATAAATAAGGGAATAATGTATGGTTAAATGAATAACCATGTAAAATGAGTTTGTATAAGATAAGTTGTTTGTAAATCAATGTCTTGTGAAAAGTATGTTATTTGTATAAAATGTTATATGTATCAAACTGAAATGATTCAAATAACGCTACGATATGTAATACCATACAAACATTTATATATAGGAAGTACCAGCGGCGTATCCACCATGGTTGTATCATATTACACACGCATCGTTACTTAATCACTTAATCAAACCAAACCAACAATGTATGATGTTTATGTCTAGACCAATTGTCAAATGTATTGGATAATATGTCAAAGTGTTTATGTCAAGATGTAAATCATGTAGTGTAAAACAAATGTCAAACATGTTTATGTGTCAAATGTAAATCATGTCAAAATGTCTATGTCAAATGTCCATGTCAAATGTCTTTGTCAAATGTCATGTATGGCAAGTGGAATGTATCAGCTGAACCATATGTAAAATGCACAAAAACAAGGTATTGAAGTAAAACATGGTTTAAATCAAGGTTATGTTTTGTGTAATAAATGCATGTTATACTGATATAAACATCTATGCGGTATTGTGAAAAATTCATTTAAACAAACCCAACGTCATATCAAAATGTAAGCATGTGAAAACAATGCACTAAGTATGTAATCAAATGAACATACATAGCGTGAAATGTCATGTAAAACGATGTACTAAGTAATGCACACAATGGGCACACCTAGCATGAAGTGTAATGAAATCATGTACTATAATGTACTAACGAACATAGCAGTATATGATGTGAAAACAGGAAAGCATGAAAGTAACAAGTAGGCACATGTGTTTCACCCCAAAACATTTGGAAAACAGTAAAAGAGGGGTCTATGTACTCACTTGAGATTGCTCAGAAGTCCTAAGATAACCACCAAGCAATGCTAGAGATCACGGAATCAAACGGCACAAAGGGTCCCCGAATGCTAATCTAGATCCAAATAACTCAGGTATGAAACAATGGTTCCAACTTAGAGTCTTTTGGATCAGATTCTTGTGAGGAATGAGTGAAAATGGGTTGGGTATTTATAGTAAACCCACAACCGTTAGGATCGTTTCTTGGAAAAGGGGGCACGATCTAGGCCGTACACTTGTCAAAATGTTGTGGTAACTAATTTTGGCCACCATAGGAGATTAACATGTGGCACTTGACCTTTAGGAAGTGTTAGGGGCTGCTAACTTATGTTTAAAATGGTTTTTTGCTGCATTTTTTTATTTATTTATTTTTTTTTTATATTTTTTTTTTGCAGTTTTGCAGTTTTGGTTCCTGAGCGCGTATCGTCGTGTTTTGGCACTTCTAACACCCGTCAAGCCCATTTTTAGGCTTCACAAGGATGTTAAAGTATAGGGAACATGAAACATGCTCAAAAATATGCCGGATGTCGGTTCGTTTAGCCGTACAATCGCGTTGTTCGGTTAATTACGACGGAATGCGCACAAGTGCGAAAAACGATCCAAAAGACGAAATGAATGGATTTTTCTTATGCCAAACACTAAAATAAAATATTTTAGTGCTTACATAAATTTTTGGATGTCCGGATGTATTCAGAACGTAAGTTATGCGCGAAAGTGCAAACTTGTGTACTTTTTGACACTTTTAGTCCCTGAATGACCCAAAAGTTTATTTTAGCACACCGAACCCCTCAAAGCCTATTTCTAAGCTATGTAAATGATATTTAAGGTGTGTTTAACTTATGGTCATGTTCTGGAATGTCTGTTCCTGTACGAATTGGCATACTTTCGCAGTTTGTCAACTTTAGTCCCTGTAAGCGATTTAACTTGATTTTACCATACCAAAGCCTTCAAAACTTATTTCTAAGTTATGTAAAGGTTATTTAAGGTATGTTAAGTATATGTCACTATTCCGGAGTGTTCGTTGCATTAAACTGGTTATATTTACGCATCGGTGCGCGTATAACCTTCCAGAAAGCGATTTAGAGTTTGGAATTGAACAAGAGTTGATATGTGCAAAAGATACACATATTTATACAAGTCCAAAGTATGAAATACAATATTTCATTGGTTTGGCATTTGTTTGACGGTCGCAGTGACACAGGTGTCACAGTCTCCCCTACTTTAGGAAATTTCGTCCCGAAATTAATTTCTAGAGGAAACTTGTGAAGACAGCTGTGACAGTTTCGCCTTCTAATAGATCCATTAAACCCTTAAGTAAAACTCTGGGCTATGTTAGGATTCTTAGCGAAATTATCGACTATCAATGTAAAGTCCTTGTAGTAACAAAACATGGAGTTTCGAACTACGGACAGAAGAATGTTTCTTATGAAGACTCATCATAGGAAACTTGAATTCAGGATTGGGAAGTGTAAGATAAAATGACATCGGTCAAAGTCCAAGACTTCTCCCGTATCATTACTCTTGCCACTATTGGTCTTTACACATGACAAAACTTCCTGTGGTTTCTGTGCACTGAATTCCATAATTATGTAGGCCTCCATAATTACGTACTTCCTTGCACAGTCCGCACAGTTCATTTCATAATGCGTATGGAAATCAAACGAATAATCCTATGGTGATTTAACTTGTCTGCAATAGAGTCTCTTTAACTCGGTCACCAAAGGATTAGATCAACGAACAATCTCTTCAGCTAAACTACCCAAGAGAAATATTTAACTACACCGACGTAGGATGTATTTAACTAGATTGTCGAACCAATCTATTTACCTTAGATCGACGTAGGATCTCTTTAACTCAACTACCTAAGAGACACATTTAACTACACCGACGTAGGATGTATTTAACTTTAGATCGACGTAGGATCTCTTTAACTCAACTACCTATGAGAAACATTTAACTACACCGACGTAGGATGTATTTAACTTTAGATCGACGTAGGATCTCTTTAACTTAACTACCTAAGAGAAACATTTAACTACACCGACGTAGGATGTATTTAACTTTAGATCGACGTAGGATCTCTTTAACTCAACTACCCTAGAGAAACATTTAACTACACCGACGTAGGATGTATTTAACTTTAGATCGACGTAGGATCTCTTTAACTCAACTACCCTAGAGAAACATTTAAATACACCGATGTAGGATGTATTTAACTTTACTACCTAAGAGAAACATTTAACTACACCGACGTAGGATGTATTTAACTTTACTACCTAAGAGAAACATTTAACTACACCGACGTAGGATGTATTTAACTTTAGATCGACGTAGGATCTCTTTAACTCTTGGAATAGTACTTTATAATCCAAGGGACTTAACTACAACGTAGAAGTCCATTAAGGATTTAAGATAGTACCTTTGGATATCCTACTATGAATCCCTTATACTAAGATATGCAAGATTCTACGAGGATTTGGATGACAAAACTTGGATCACACAACATAAAAGGAAACACATAAGCACATAACCACAAAATTGTTTAACTTGATCTTTAATTTGTAAGTTTTGTTTTGTTAATTACGTACATGCATTTAAAGCACACTAGGAATCCATTTCATGGATTTCATTCGGTACTTTAAACATTAGCAAGAGTCTAACTATGAAGATAGAAAGATCTTCAAAAATTCGATTTCGTTTTCAAGAAAACGCAATATTCGAATTAAGGTACAAAAATTTTTGAATATACGAAAATACCCTTAGGTACCCTATTAAGAATTTATAATGGTACTTTGGGTATTCGTACAGAGTTGTAACTTGCGCCTTGTACTTCGTTTCCTTGGAAGAAACGGGTATTTTGGATTTCCGTGGAAAACGCAAGAGATAATAAAATGAAAGAAATTACGGGGTAGTCTATTCTTCAAGGAATACGGTTCCTTGATTGTCGGTATTGTAGAGGATACGTTGTTTATACAAGCCATCACATTTGTACATTGCAATGTAAATAAAAAGATTTATTTATTAACAATGATAACAACTGTTTCATGGACCTTGAGAACAAAAGAAAATAATACATAAGGCTTGATTATTTCTAAACAACATTGTCTTCTAGTTGGTCTGATGCTCATCCCTGAGCCGGATTCGCATTAGCAAGCCCTGGGCAATTTCTTCGGAAATGGCTCATCTCGCCACAGTTGAAGCAAGGCCCTGGTGGAAGACGAGCTTGAGCAGGATTTACTTGAGGTTGGTTTGGACCACCTTGGTTCAGGGTAAACCGACAAGCATTTGCCAGGTGACCGAGTCGCCCACATGATGCACATAAACGACACTGTAGGTGAGCTAAGTGATGTGCATTACATTTGTCGCATATCGGTGCAGTACCGGCATAAGGTTTCTTTGCAGGAGGTTGAGTTGGTTGGTTGTGGGTGTTTTGGTTGGGTTGAGCAATAATCGCAAAATTCTGCGAAGCCTTACGCTTCTTTGACTCCTTATGGGATCCAGTCTGTTCATCCATGATCTTTGATTCCTCGACTGGTTTTGATTCCTCGACCGGTTTCTTGTCACCTTTCCGGAAAAGTTTATGTTTTCTGATCTGAGATTCAGTCAAGGTTGCAGATAGCTCAATGGCCTGCCTAACTGTAGTGGGGTTACTACCAGTAACAATATCCTGAACTGAGTCAGGGAGACCATCAATGTATTTCTCGATCGCCTTATCCAAAGGCGTAACCATGGTAGGGCACAACAGGCTCAGCTCCTCATATCGATCAGTGTATGCTCGATGTTCACCGCTGTCTTGCTTAAGATCGTCGAATTCCCTTTCCAATGCCCTGATCTCGTGACGAGGACAGAATTCCTTCATCATCAGTGCTCGAAGTTCTTCCCAAGTTTGGGCCAGTGCCACTTCGGCACCCCTATCTCTCACCACACTGTTCCACCACGTCAAAGCTCGTTTCTCAAAGACACTAGATGCGAAGTCTACCTTTCGCTCATTTGGACATTGAACATGCCTGAAGGTGCTCTCTAGACTCTCGAACCATTGCAGAAGTGCATTCGCTCCTTGAGACCCAGAAAACTTTGATGGCTTAGCAGAGTTAAACGTCTTGAAGTTGCAGAGAGCATTATTGTTGTTGATAGCTTGGTAACATTGAGCAACGACGTTCGGGATTGCAGCAGTCATTTGTTGTGTAATGACAGCTGCCAGATCGTCAACAGATATCGGATTTTCGCGTCGTGGAGGCATTCTAAAAGAGGAAACACGAAAGGAAACGAGTGAGAGAATTAGACGAAAAGAATGAGATGAAACAAATCTGATGAAAGCCAGGATAGTGGTCATTTGTTTGTTACTACAAAGCAACAAATGACACACAGTGACTGAATTAAAGTAAATGGATCAAAAATAATGTATCGCGAAGACATGCTCGCCTATAAGTGAACACTCATCCCAAGAATTCCCAGGTAAGCACAACTGGTCTCGCGTCTGATGAGATATATACGAAGTGCTTGCCTAGACAGAAAACCCAGAATACAGGCATTCACCCTTCCAGTTTGCACGTGTTCACATTATTTAAAACCCAAAACCTTGATGAGATTTTGAAAATTCAAAGGGGTTCAAAACCATATAACAGAGGGTTCAAAACCTTACAATAGAGGGTTCAAAACCTAGTAATTAATCATCCTAGAACAGATGATTAGTTTTCAAAGCGGTTTTGAAATTTATGTCCTTGTTGTGGTCGTCGCCTAAGGATAGGTGACGGTATTGTTTTATGACTAAACGCAAGTAAACTCGCGTTAGGGTCCTAAGAAGGTTATAGACTAGGTCAAAGCATTACTAATAACCTAATTCCCTATAACCATTGGCTCTGATACCATCTTTTCTGTCACACCCCGACCACGTAGAACATACAAAATGTGGCGGAAACGTCGGGGAGTGTTGTAACAGAATTAATGTTTCAAATCCATGGCAATTGAAGTTTCGTTTTATTAATTAAAAGTGTTACAATGTCTTATCAAACAAAGAAATACAACATAATTAACTAGTCTTGTATCTTTTATTGTCACTAAAGCCCAAGTCTGCCTATGTGTATCTTGATCATCTTATGCAACAGCTCCTGAAAAACACATGTGAAAATAGGTACGTCAGCATAAAAATGCCTGTGAGATACATAGGTTTTGTGAAAATAGGTTTCATGACTTATGTTTGAGAAAATGTTTAGTCATGAACCTTGTAATTTGCTTTGTCTTGTAAATCATTTGAAAAACAATAAGATCAGATGATATGTATAAATAAGGGAATAATGTATGGTTAAATGAATAACCATGTAAAATGAGTTTGTATAAGATAAGTTGTTTGTAAATCAATGTCTTGTGAAAAGTATGTTATTTGTATAAAATGTTATATGTATCAAACTGAAATGATTCAAATAACGCTACGATATGTAATACCATACAAACATTTATATATAGGAAGTACCAGCGGCGTATCCACCATGGTTGTATCATATTACACACGCATCGTTACTTAATCACTTAATCAAACCAAACCAACAATGTATGATGTTTATGTCTAGACCAATTGTCAAATGTATTGGATAATATGTCAAAGTGTTTATGTCAAGATGTAAATCATGTAGTGTAAAACAAATGTCAAACATGTTTATGTGTCAAATGTAAATCATGTCAAAATGTCTATGTCAAATGTCCATGTCAAATGTCTTTGTCAAATGTCATGTATGGCAAGTGGAATGTATCAGCTGAACCATATGTAAAATGCACAAAAACAAGGTATTGAAGTAAAACATGGTTTAAATCAAGGTTATGTTTTGTGTAATAAATGCATGTTATACTGATATAAACATCTATGCGGTATTGTGAAAAATTCATTTAAACAAACCCAACGTCATATCAAAATGTAAGCATGTGAAAACAATGCACTAAGTATGTAATCAAATGAACATACATAGCGTGAAATGTCATGTAAAACGATGTACTAAGTAATGCACACAATGGGCACACCTAGCATGAAGTGTAATGAAATCATGTACTATAATGTACTAACGAACATAGCAGTATATGATGTGAAAACAGGAAAGCATGAAAGTAACAAGTAGGCACATGTGTTTCACCCCAAAACATTTGGAAAACAGTAAAAGAGGGGTCTATGTACTCACTTGAGATTGCTCAGAAGTCCTAAGATAACCACCAAGCAATGCTAGAGATCACGGAATCAAACGGCACAAAGGGTCCCCGAATGCTAATCTAGATCCAAATAACTCAGGTATGAAACAATGGTTCCAACTTAGAGTCTTTTGGATCAGATTCTTGTGAGGAATGAGTGAAAATGGGTTGGGTATTTATAGTAAACCCACAACCGTTAGGATCGTTTCTTGGAAAAGGGGGCACGATCTAGGCCGTACACTTGTCAAAATGTTGTGGTAACTAATTTTGGCCACCATAGGAGATTAACATGTGGCACTTGACCTTTGGGAAGTGTTAGGGGCTGCTAACTTATGTTTAAAATGGCTTTTTGCTGCATTTTTTTATTTATTTATTTTTTTTTATATTTTTTTTTGCAGTTTTGCAGTTTTGGTTCCTGAGCGCGTATCGTCGTGTTTTGGCACTTCTAACACCCGTCAAGCCCATTTTTAGGCTTCACAAGGATGTTAAAGTATAGGGAACATGAAACATGCTCAAAAATATGCCGGATGTCGGTTCGTTTAGCCGTACAATCGCGTTGTTCGGTTAATTACGACGGAATGCGCACAAGTGCGAAAAACGATCCAAAAGACGAAACGAATGGATTTTTCTTATGCCAAACACTAAAATAAAATATTTTAGTGCTTACATAAATTTTTGGATGTCCGGATGTATTCAGAACGTAAGTTATGCGCGAAAGTGCAAACTTGTGTACTTTTTGACACTTTTAGTCCCTGAATGACCCAAAAGTTTATTTTAGCACACCGAACCCCTCAAAGCCTATTTCTAAGCTATGTAAATGATATTTAAGGTGTGTTTAACTTATGGTCATGTTCTGGAATGTCTGTTCCTGTACGAATTGGCATACTTTCGCAGTTTGTCAACTTTAGTCCCTGTAAGCGATTTAACTTGATTTTGCCATACCAAAGCCTTCAAAACTTATTTCTAAGTTATGTAAAGGTTATTTAAGGTATGTTAAGTATATGTCACTATTCCGGAGTGTTCGTTGCATTAAACTGGTTATATTTACGCATCGGTGCGCGTATAACCTTCCAGAAAGCGATTTAGAGTTTGGAATTGAACAAGAGTTGATATGTGCAAAAGATACACATATTTATACAAGTCCAAAGTATGAAATACAATATTTCATTGGTTTGGCATTTGTTTGACGGTCACAGTGACACAGGTGTCACAGTCTCCCCTACTTTAGGAAATTTCGTCCCGAAATTAATTTCTAGAGGAAACTTGTGAAGACAGCTGTGACAGTTTCGCCTTCTAATAGATCCATTAAACCCTTAAGTAAAACTCTGGGCTATGTTAGGATTCTTAGCGAAATTATCGACTATCAATGTAAAGTCCTTGTAGTAACAAAACATGGAGTTTCGAACTACGGACAGAAGAATGTTTCTTATGAAGACTCATCATAGGAAACTTGAATTCAGGATTGGGAAGTGTAAGATAAAATGACATCGGTCAAAGTCCAAGACTTCTCCCGTATCATTACTCTTGCCACTATTGGTCTTTACACATGACAAAACTTCCTGTGGTTTCTGTGCACTGAATTCCATAATTATGTAGGCCTCCATAATTACGTACTTCCTTGCACAGTCCGCACAGTTCATTTCATAATGCGTATGGAAATCAAACGAATAATCCTATGGTGATTTAACTTGTCTGCAATAGAGTCTCTTTAACTCGGTCACCAAAGGATTAGATCAACGAACAATATCTTCAGCTAAACTACCCAAGAGAAATATTTAACTACACCGACGTAGGATGTATTTAACTAGATTGTCGAACCAATCTATTTACCTTAGATCGACGTAGGATCTCTTTAACTCAACTACCTAAGAGACACATTTAACTACACCGACGTAGGATGTATTTAACTTTAGATCGACGTAGGATCTCTTTAACTCAACTACCTATGAGAAACATTTAACTACACCGACGTAGGATGTATTTAACTTTAGATCGACGTAGGATCTCTTTAACTTAACTACCTAAGAGAAACATTTAACTACACCGACGTAGGATGTATTTAACTTTAGATCGACGTAGGATCTCTTTAACTCAACTACCCTAGAGAAACATTTAACTACACCGACGTAGGATGTATTTAACTTTAGATCGACGTAGGATCTCTTTAACTCAACTACCCTAGAGAAACATTTAACTACACCGACGTAGGATGTATTTTACTTTACTACCTAAGAGGAAAACCACATGCTAAATTTCGGGATGAAATTTCTTTCAAGTTGGGGATAATGTGACAACTCAAGTTTCCAAGGTTTCTCCTCTATACGTTACTTGTTTCACACTGAGTTTTGTGGTTCGTTGCATTGAAACTGGGCACTATGATTAGTTTATAAGATGTTTATGTTGACTTATGTTTTATGTTAATTAAAAAGTTGTGAATAAATTATTTTAGATAGACTTATCACTCACACTCCCTTGTGACGAAAACTGGAACCTTTGCCAAAATACCCACCCGACGAACTTAGGGTGTTCGTCACACCCACTCGACGAAAACAGGCATTTTCACCGTAATGGGCTTTTGGCCCATGAGGAGCCCAAAAGTGTTTAAGCTAAAAACCCTGTGCACGCATAGATTTCGTAAAACTGTTATTAGTGAAACCCTAGAGTCTTCCCTTCCTTCTGTGCGACGGCATCATTGAGTTCTCTAAGCTCTCTCTAGCGATCAATCCATCATTCTTTCTATCTCGGTTAGTTCACACTATTGTTTATTTGTGCATGACTTTTTGGTAGATCATTACATGTTTGCATATATGTTTAAATCTGATTGATAAAGTTCTGTGAATTGAGAATATATGTACATGGATAGGGAAGGGGATCTTGTAATGTTGATTAGACTATATGAATGGCCTCGTAAACTGATTTGGATGGGCCTTCGTTTTCAATGTGTTACCAATGCATGTTAGCATGATATTAATGATCTGATAATCTATTATGGGATGATGATGAATTGGTTAAAGGTTAGAGTTGCTTTTCAGTTGTTAAGCTGTTAGACTAGATCGGATTGTTGTGATTGAATTCGTTGATGACCATTACTCATATTCTGTTTGATGATTGATGCTTGACTGCTAGAAACGCGATTAGGGTTTTCAGTATGTGATTATGTAACTGTTAGTGATGATTAGGGTTGCCGTAACACGTAACTGATGTGATGATCATGCTTTACCCCCGACGAAAACCCAGTGCCGACGAAGATACACTCTGGACGAAAACCCTTTGGGATTTCGTCGCCTGGGGGTTTTCGCCAAAAGGGATTTCGTCGAATGGGATTTCTCCGAATGTTCTGTCAAGTTGGGTAACGGACACAGTAACTCAGTTAAGTCTGTTAGGTCTGTTAATGGATAGCTATGTTGGAATAAACTAAGAAATCAATTATATGAAGCATGAATTGTATGAACTTGTTTAACTGTTTATATGTACATGATAATAATTGCCTAAGCACACTCTGTGATGTTAGTTTGCATGTGAATCATTACAAACATAAACTGATTGTGTATACGTGCATACTATAGGCTTTGATTGAATTGTTTGTGCACAAGTAATTAAGCATACCGAGCAAACCGAGGTGAGTTTACACTTTTCACAAGGCATGGGATTCCCAAGGGTTGGGAATGGGTAAAGGATTTAAACTGAAACTACTTGATCTCCTAGTTTGGAACACGTACACACCCTCTTTATTGAAGGGTGACAACATGTGATAAGGAAATGATTGGAACCTACGTAATCTCCTAGTTTGGAGATTTTGTACACACCCTCTTTATTGAAGGGTGACAACACGGATACTAGACCAAAATCTCTATCATGAAGTCCCTCCTTTTATATCGACTTAATCGCCGGGCCAATGGCGAGTGGGTCATTAGTTTGATAGCGCTATTTAGTTTGACAAGCCTCACACCGTGCCGCAGAGGACGGGCGTGAACTAATGGATCTGGGCACTAGTCAATGATGATAGACATTGACGTCAGGGCACCAACTTACTTTAGTCAGTGGTCGATATGGTAAACAGGTCTAGTGGCTCACATGGGGAAGCCCCCACTGGTTATGGATATGTTTGGGAAACAACTGGTTAACTTATGGCTTACAAATGAACTCATGGTTTTTGAAACAACTTAACAATGAACACCAACTGTGAACTCGCTCAAATTTGTTGTTGACTCGTTACATGCCTTGCAGGTCGTTAGGTGCTTATGGAGCTTGCACGAGGAGGAAAGGTCATTGTGGGATATGGACTGTTATGTCCTGTGCTTAACATTTGAACTTTAAACTACGTTTTGGTTATTTAAACATTACTATGCTTCCGCTAATTTCTTAAACATGTTTGGTTTCTTTTGAACGCCAATTATATTGGGTTTGGTTTTATTTACTTAATTGCATTGTTCAATATGATTGGTGGCTGGATCCTGGTCAGTCACGCCTCCATGCGGTGATACTCTGCTTGTGGATTTTGGGGGTGTGACACAAACAGGCATTTCCAATTGTTAGAGTAATCCTGAAGGTTTCTAGTGTTCTGCCTTAACTTGTGAACAAATTAAACATTTAGATACATATTTAGCTATGTACTTTTTCATCCCTATCTACCAGAAATTATTCCTTAAATCTTGGTACATCTTATTGTTTCCTGGGTGCGTGGTATACCTAGATTTATAGGCTTCCTCTAAAATCTTATTTCTTAAATTTCCTTGCTTAGGTACCCAAATCCTTTTCTCGTGGAATCTCCAAATTCCATCAGTGCCTTGCTGTATTTCCTTTATCCTTCCTTTCATTCCTTCAGCATCATCCTTGATTGTTGTTTCCTGAATGTTTTTTAGTTGTTCCATTAAATCTTATTGAAGATTTAATCTAAGAGCACGAACTCGCTTTTACTTTTCATGATATTTACGACTTAGAGCATCAGCGACTACGTTTGCTTTTCCTTCGTGATATTGAATATCACAGTCGTAGTCACTCAGGATTTCCATCCATCTCCTTTGCATCATGTTCAATTCTTTTTGCCCAAATATGTACTTTAAGCTTTTATGGTCTGTATAAACGGTAAACTTACTTCCATACAGATAGTGTCTCCAAATCTTAAGGGCAAAAATTATCGATCCTAATTCTAAGTCATGTGTCGTATAGTTTTCCTCATGCTTCTTCAATTGCCTTGAGGCATATGCAATTGCCTTTTGCATTGCATTAGCACACATCCTAATCCTAGCTTAGAAGCATCACAGTAAACTTCAAAATTTTCTGTCCCTTCTGGTAAGGCTAGAATCGGGGCGTTTGTTAATCTTTGTTTTAAAATCTTAAAAGCCTCTTCTTGCCTAGGTCCCCACTCAAACTTTACTGCTTTACAGGTTAGCTTAGTCAATGGCACAGCTATCTTAGAAAAATCTTTATTGAATCGCCTATAGTATCCAGCTAACCCTAGAAAACTTCTAACTTCCATAGCTGATTGCGGGATCTTCCATTTGGTGATCGCTTCTATTTTGGAGGGATCTACGTGAATACCTTCGCGATTTACCATATGCCCTAAAAATTGTACCTTCTGTATCCAAAATTCACACTTTGAGAATTTGGCATAAAGCTTTTCTTTTCTTAGCAGGGTTAAGAGTGTTCGTAAATGTTTACAATGCTCGTCCTGGCTTTTGGAATAAATAAGTATGTAATCAATGAAGACAATTACAAATTTATCCAAGTACGGTTTACAGATCCTATTCATCATATCCGTAAATGTTGCGGGAGCATTTGTTAATCCAAATGGCATAACTGTAAACTCGTAGTGACCATACCTAGTTCTGAAAGTTGTTTTAGGTATGTCTTCTTCTTGTACTTTCAACTGATGGTATCCGGAGCGTAAATCTATTTTAGAAAAATATCTAGCTCCCTAAAGTTGATCAAAAAGATCATCAATCCTAGGTAATGGGTATCGATTCTTAATTGTAACCTTATTCAATTCTCTGTAATCAATACACATTCGCATTGAACCATCTTTCTTCTTTACAAACAACACTGGTGCTCCCCAAGGGGATGAACTAGGTTGTACGAATCCTTTGCTTAATAATTCATCTAACTGCTTTTTCAATTCTAACATTTCGGTGGGTGCTAACCGATAAGGTGCCTTGGCTATCGGTGTAGTTCCAGGAATTAGATGAATTCTAAATTCTACTTCCCTATCGGGTGGTAATCCAAGTAGTTCTTCTGGGAATATATCCGGGTATTCTGATACTACTGGAATGTCCTTAAGTTCCTTACTTTTGGTATTAACAACTACCGAAACCATATATGTTATTCCTTGTCTTCTTGAATAACTGGCCACTTTCATTACTGAAATGAATTTTATTGACTTTCGTGGCTTATCTCCTGTAACCATAAATTATTCCTCCTGTGGGTGTATGAATTTCTATAGAATTCTTATCACAGAGGATTCGAGCATGGTTGGATACTAACCAATCCATTCCTAACACAACATCGAATCCAGCTAAACTCATAGGTAACAAGTTTGCAGAAAATTTATGACATGAAAGTTCTATCTTACTTTCTTGCAAAACTTGATCTATGTTAACAGAGTTACCGTTTGCTGTTTCTACTGTATAAATCTGCCTAAGTTTGGTTAAAGGTAGCTTAAGAGCTTGGCAGAACGAAGTATTTATAAAACTTTGGTTTGCACCAGAGTCAAATAATACTTTCGCATAAACATTGTGAACTAGGAACGTACTCGCTATCACATCAGGAATCAGATCTGCTTCCTGTGTAGTCAACTGGAAGGTTCTTGCATTCTTCTTGGTAGTTCCTTCTGCAGGTTTAGCCTTGTTGTCAGCTGGTTTGACCAGTTTAGGACAGTCTGGTCTAAAATGTCCAGCTTCTCCATAGTTGAAGCAGATTGTTAATTTCTTTCTTCTGCAATCTTCTTCTTGATGCCTCGGAATTTTGAAGAAATTGCAATATACTTTGCATTTTCCAAAATGCTTTCTTTTACAGGTACCGTAGAATGGAGCAGTGGAAGATTGCCCGGTTCCCTTTTTCTTGAAATTACTACTATTACCCACACGAAATCCTTGGGTAATCTTTTGGGCCACTTTCTTCTTTCTGTTTTCTTCTCGCGTGCGCACTAGTCCGTCGGTCAAGGTGTTGGCTATTTCCACCGCATCGTCAATCGTGCGGGGTCTAGCAGCTTTGACGATATCACGAATCTCGCTAATCAAACCCCAAATGTAGCGAGAAATAAGTACCGGCTCTGGCGATGCCGGAGTTGGCACAATTATGGCATACTCGAAGAATTTCGAAGTATACCCTCGACAGTCAACATCCACCATTCGGTGGCTCAGGAATTTGTTTGCCATTTGTTCTTTTTCATATTCGGGACAAAATTTTCTTTCCACCAATTGTCTAAATTCTTCCCAATTCATGGCATATGCCATGTTACTTCCCTTGGCTTGTAATACCGTATTCCACCATTCTAATGCCTCTTCCTTGAAAAGGTGAGAAGCATACATCACTTTGACTTCCTCTGCGCATTTACTTATTTTAATTACTGCTTCAGTTTTTTCTAACCAACGCAGTACGGCTGTTGCCCCTTCATTGCCTGCAAATTCGGCTGGTTTACAGGCAAGAAATTCCTGGTAAGTGCAACCAGGTGTTGCAGCTTTCATTCTCTTGAGTATTGGGGCCTGAATTAAGTAGTCGTTATTGCCGCCTCCGTTAACACTATTACTGAAATTATCGTCGCGCGTGCGTTTACTGGGGTGAGCTTGTGAAGGCTTAACAGGGCTTTTAACAGCAACGACGATTGCTGGGATAACATTGGCTATTCCCTGAGCGACGATGTTTTCTATATCTTGCTGATTTAGAAAGTGATCTTCATTATTGTGTTCTGATTGATTAACTTCATTAACTGGTTCATTAACAGCGTGTTCCATCTGATAATTAACAATATATAGATAAGTTATTGGCTCGAATAAATACAACCAAATGTAATAAAGTAATCGCACGAAATCACGCCAAACATGTATAGCCAAAATTGTAGTTATATTACAAAATTTTTATTTTAAGTTATTTTATATATTTATATTTTTGTTATTTATTATTATTTTATTATTATTAAACAAACACACCACACAACCACATACTGTCCCCGTCAACTGGCACTTCAGAAACGACGTTCTCTCTCGTCGTACTTCCAGGAGATCTGTTCTCCCACTTCCTGGATTCTATTCCCTGCGTCAACCAGCTCCTCGCCATAGTGGCGGAGTTCAGCCAAGTTCTCATTGCTCATTGGTGGGTTTGGCGCAGGCTCCGGGTTGAATTAAGGGAAAAAGGTATTAGGGTTATTTAAGAGATTCTGAAATTGCCAGTCAGTGGTCCACCATTCTTCCAGCTCTCCTTGTAGAGGTCGGGGGTTGACAATAGGATCTGGGATAGCAGGGTCTAGATTAATTGGAAGTTGTGACTCAATTGGGTAATTGAAGAGGTTTTCATCGGCAGGTCCGATGAGATCACTAAGTGCCAGTTTACGATCCAGCTCCTCCCATGATGGCATTTCATGGGCTTGCCTGGAATTCTCCCAAATCTCTATTCCTTTGCTTTTATCCTTGGGATCCTCAGTCTTTATAACTTTCTGTACCGCTGGTCTCTTCCTACGCACACGCCTCCAGCCTACAAACCTTCTTCTCTTTTTCGCCTTTGGTTTATCCTGGGATTGGGCCTGGAATACCATTGGCTCTTCCATATCAGTCTCGTAGCCAGATGGGTTTCCCGTGATATCCATATCGGTGGTATGGATAGTGAAATTTTGGAGTGCCTCTGATAGTTCATTCATGCTGTTAGCACATGTAAAGACACATATAATTTTAAGTTAAAATCAAGTTTCCACAAAATCACAGAATGGCAATCAGAAAAATTTAAGTATTTCTAAATACTTAATTGGCTTAAATCAGTGGCTCTGATATCACCTTTTTCTGTCACGACCCCCGTCCCGGTTTAACCCGGTCCAGGAGCCGTGGGACAGAAACCAGTGGCATTTATTATTTGATTTGACAGCGGAAGTTTAACAGGATCTTTAAACTTGGAAATGCCCAATTATTTTATTTCATAATTTGGGACGAACCCCGTAATTTACAATAGAGGAATTTCACGAGGAAATTCCCTGTTTTACAAAACATGTTTATTTATTTAACTGAGCCACCACTTCAAGCTTTATTAGTGCTCCGTAGCACTTTTCCTTGATTCACAGTAGGTCACCTGAAACATGTTTTTAAAAATATTTATCAGCGGGGAAATACTGGCGAGTCACTCAAATTTGATAAAACGACACATAGCTACAAATTACAGCATAAGAGCAATTACAATGGCTTCTATCTTATTTTTATCTGGCGCCGTGTCTCACCCTGATGACGATGGTCATACCACTATTAGGTCCTTTCACCCAAGTAGTGATGATTATCACTGTTAGGTTGATGAACCTAACCGTGAGAAATTAGTAATGTGCACAGTACCCCACTTGCCAGTGATTCAAGATAACCACGACTTAATCCCTGTAATTATAACTTTGAAAATAATTTGAGTATTGTAAAACATTGTTGATAAAAAGAGAATGACTCACATTGCAAGTTTAAACGGGCAGAGTTTAGCCTACTGATAAGCCTTGTAACCTAAATTAAATGACAATGCATACGAACTAGGTCAATAACTTAATACAACATTTACGATAACTCATGAGATTGAAACCCTCACGACGAATGACAAAGTATAGCCCTAATTTGGGCAGCACTTAAACATCCATCAGATTGGTTTCAATCGATCGGACATTGAATCGTAGCAGTGATCGAGTTAATACCCTGTATCGTAGCAGCATCTTGATACCTTAAGACTTTGAATTTAGGAAGTATACTTCGATTTTGATCAAAACTTTCGAACACAGAGCAAGTCCCATGCACAGGCTACTTATAGCCACATTTTGAGTTTTACGCGGCCCGCGTAAACCTTAACATAGGTTTTACGCGGCCCGTGAGAACCCCTAGTCTACGTGTAGGGCATATGTGTCACGAGTAGGGTTGCCGGGTGTTCGACACGTGGCTGGAATGCTTATCCGGTCAAATTATAAGTTGACACGGCCCGCGTAGATGTTCCTTATGGTTTACGCGGCCCGCGTGAAAACCAAAAATATGATTTTCTTGGTTTTTCATACACACTAGGGTTTTCGGGGTCCGGGTTTTCACTTACGGGTCTATTTGGGACATTTTTGCATGTCCTTACATAATGATAGTTGTTTCAATGAGTTTTATGTGTTTGGTTCAAATTAAAAGTTTTAATTTACTTTTCATACAGAACATGTAATTTATATATCTTTATATAATTCCGATTTACCTTTCATTACATTATATATCTATACAAAAAGTAACTTAGGGTGCCTCACAAAACCATCACAACCCTTCATTAAAAAAAGGCATCCATTCATTCACAAAAGACACCGATTCATTCATACATATATAATGAACTTGAGTTGCATTCCTTTTAACGGATCATCGCATCCTGTCATTTGCAAGGGCACCGTTTCATTCCCCTTTACAAAATAATGTAGGGCTATCATCGAATTTTATATGACAAAGGCCCCGTTTCATCGTTTCATTCAAATCAGATAAAAACATTAAAGAAACCGATAAAAAAATTCACATGAATGAAAAACCGAACAACCATCAGACTTTACATAACCCGGCACACCCACCAACGATCGGACATCCAATCCGACGCTATGGTTCAGCATTTAATGGGTCACCAACAAGTAACTCCTACCCCTTCACTTAATTCCCACCCTTTCGCATGCACCTCTTCCCTCCAAAATTATATATCCACCATTTATAACTTCGGACACGTGTTTTTGAAACGGTGCGTGATCGATTTTTTCTTCTCCCCACGAAGAGGTATACTTCTTTCTATTTACAAAATTACTTTTTTACGGAACACTGGATAACCATGTGGTATTACTACATTAATTAATTTAATATATATAAACATTAGCGAACCATAACCGTTCCAGAAAAAAGCAACAACATAACACTGTATACCGTCGTGGCTTTAAGTTTGATAACCAAAGACTATACAGTTAATCACCAAACCATTGCGTCGCCTCCATCCACCGTTTCCCGTCCTTTGCCACTAACAATAACATAACGCGTCTTTTTTAATACCGTCGTGACTTTAAAGTTGAAATCAAAAGAATTTCCCGTTGATAACCAAACCATCGCGCCTCCTCCGTCCACCGTTCTCGTCGTTTGCCACCATTTCACACCTTATATAGCCCCCACCACCACCAGAAAAATGCGGCCGTCGAATAAAGAACAAAAGGAAGAGGAGTGGAATTTTTAATGGTGCGAGGGGAGTCACCGGTCACGTTTAGAAACCCAATAACCGCTAACATCCTTCGGTCACCGCTCTCTCTCTCTCTCTGTCTCACCATATGTATATCCATGCGAGGGCAGAAAATGGAAACAACAGAATAGGGGTGTTCGTTGTTGCGTCAGTTGATTGATACCGCTGTCGTCCGAAGGTTTTGCGTTGCCAAAAGCCGGCCAGGGGTAACCACTCTCCGTCTCTGAATCGATTCAATGAGAGTTGCATTTGATTATAATTTCAGTGTCACACCCCAACCGATGGCGGAAACATCGGGATGAGACGAACAAATTGCTCAAAACATCATAACACTATTGTGACAACATAACTTAAGTCAAATTTCATAAAATACTAAAATGTCATACATCGTTCAAATAAATCAAACATGAAACAATTGTTCAAACATAATTTATTTTATAGGCGAGTTTCTAGTTCACCCTAATCTTGTTTCTTCAACAACGTGGCTATCAACCTGCAACATGTATTAAAATAAAAATTAACAAATATGCTGGCGAGTATACAAGTTTGATACATAGCATAGTAGAATAAAATGTTTAAATGTGCTCATATCCAACATGAATAAGATGATACTAGTTAACAGTTATGCTCGAAACGATGTTACTCTACATGCTCAAACCAAAGTTTCCAACGCAATTAACATAGCCCATCCCAAGAGTTTAGCGGGAGGTAAAAATAGAATAAACTTAACAATACCCAAAAGGATAACGGGCGGGGCGTTACAACCTATAGCGCTATAATTGTTAAGGTAGGCTTGTACGAAGTTAATGAGCATATAGTCATGAAGTGTTTACATTAGCATCACATGTATAACAAGAATCAAACATTTCATGTGTAATTTGGATAGAGTGTGAATAAATAAAGTTTAACGTGTTTGTGAATTTGCATAAGAATACAAGTTGCACCCAAAAGTGTTTAAAATGAAAATGGGATCATGTATACTCACGGTTTCTCAAAGTTGTTCCTTTGGAAATCCCGTGACGAGTTGAATGTTGGAAACTTCAAGCCTATAAGTAGTACAATTCTACCGTATACAAAACAGTCGACCGAATCCCTGTTTCTGATGTGGAAGATCAGACTAAGCTGCAACCACAGAGCATACTACGAAGAGAGGAGAATGGTTTGAACACTTAGTGTTCTTTTAGAATTCTTAGAATTAAAGAGATTGAGAGAAGATTGAGAAGATTTGGTGTGAAGAAAATGGTAGGAGAAGGTTGGTATTTATAGGCGAAGGAGGTGGTGTAGTTAATAAAAAAAATAAATGGAAAAGATAAATAAAAGATAAAATAATTGTAATGGAGTTGGAAAAGGTGGAGAAGGTGATTGAAGGAGGTGGAAAAGGTGAAAGAGGTGGAAAAGGTATAAATTTTCGTTTTTTATTTTTTTAACTATTTTTATTTTTTTTTATTTTTTTTAAATACTATGGTTTAAAACATGTACTTTTTACAAAAGGAAGCTAAGCAAGAAAAAATCTTAAAAATTATTAAAAATCTTTAAAGCTTTTTGGTTACGTAAAAGAAATCATATATTTAAATGATTGATTGTACAAATACAAATACGTATACAATAATTTATTATGATTAACGCCTCGAAAAATAGAGTACAAATATGGATGAAGATACGAAAATACGAGGCGTTACAGTCTCCCCTACTTTAGGAAATTTCGTCCCGAAATTTATTTAAGAAGATGGCTGAACGAATAGATGTGGATACTTAGTCTTCATGTCTCTCTTAAGTTCCCAAGTGAACTCGGCACCACGCTTTCCTTCCCATCGCACTTTGACTATGCGAATTTTGCTGCGCCTCAGTTGCTTGGTCCCTTGATCCACGATTTCGACTGGTCTTTCCACAAAATGCATAGTGTCATTGATTTGGAGATCTTCGAGAGGAACTTGAAGTCCTTCTTTAGCGAGACACTTCTTTAGATTCGAGACATGAAACGTTGGATGAACGTTACTGAGTTCTTGAGGTAAATCGAGTCGATATGCCACCTTGCCAATTCTTTCGAGTATCTTGAATGGACCAACATAGCGAGGGGCAAGTTTTCCCTTTTTACCAAAACGAACTACTTCTTTCCAAGGAGATACCTTGAGTAGAACATGGTCACCAACGTTAAACTCCAATGGTTTGCGTCTCTTGTCAGCATAGTTCTTTTGTCGACTATGAGCCTTGAGTAGATTATCACGGATTTGAAGAATCTTATCTGTCGTTTCTTGTATGATCTCTGGTCCAGTAAATTGTTTGACACCAACCTTGTGCCAGCTTAAAGGTGATCGGAATTTGCGACCATACAATGCTTCAAATGCAGCCATTTGAATACTAGAGTGATAGCTGTTATTGTATGAGAACTCGATCAATGGTAAATGCACATCCCAACTACCACCAAAGTCGATGACACAAGAACGGAGTATGTCCTCTAGGGTTTGGATAGTACGTTCGGTCTGTCCATCCGTTTGAGGATGAAAGGCCGTACTGAGATTCAAATGAGTACCCATAGCGGACTGGAAAGTTTGCCAAAGACGCGAAGTGAAACGGCCATCACGATCAGAAATGATATCGATAGGAATGCCATGACGGATTATGATTTCGTTAGTGTAGAGTCGAGCAAGTCGTTCAACCTTGAAATCTTCATGAATAGGAAGGAAATAAGCGGACTTGGTCAAACGATCGATGATTACCCAAATACTATCGTGACCAGAAGGCGTACGAGGAAGTTTGGTTATGAAGTCCATGGCAATGCTATCCCATTTCCAGACGGGGATTTCAGGTTGTTCGAGAAGACCAGAAGGTCGTTGATGCTCGGCTTTAACTTTCGAACAGGTGAGACATTCAGAAACATAAGTGGCGATTTCTCTCTTCATACCAGGCCACTAATAGGATGTACGTAGATCGTGGTACATCTTGTCAGCACCAGGATGAATTGAGTACTTGGACTTGTGTGCCTCGTTCATTATGAGTTCACGAAGATTATCGCGATTTGGTACCCAAATGCGATCACGACAGTATAGGAGACCATCAGATTTTGAAACGAGTTGACTTTCATTAGCTCCACCTATTTCCACAGACATGGAACCTTCGTTGATAGACGAATATTGCGCTTCACGGATGCAATTGTAAAGATCGCTCGAGATATGAAAACAACGGATGTAATCTACACGAGTCTTACGACTAAGTGCATCGGCCACGACATTTGCTTTACCAGGATGGTAGCGAATTTCGCGGTCGTAGTCGTTAAGCAATTCCACCCAACGACGCTGACGCATGTTTAGTTCCTTTTGGTTAAAGATATGTTGTAGGCTCTTGTGGTCAGTGAAAACCACACACTTTGTACCATATAGATAGTGTCGCCAAATCTTTAAAGCAAAAACAACCGCACCAAGTTCGAGGTCGTGAGTGGTGTAATTTTTCTCGTGAATTTTCAATTGTCGAGAAGCATAAGCGATGACCTTGTCTCGTTGCATGAGAACGCAACCAAGACCACGATTCGATGCATCACAATATACCACGAAGTCATCAGTCCCATCAGGGAGAGCTAGAACAGGAGCATTGCACAGCATGTCCTTGAGAGTCCGAAAGGATTCCTCTTGTTCGAGACCCCAAACAAAAGGTTTTTCCTTTTGAGTTAACATGGTGAGGGGAACAGCAATTTTCGAAAAATTTGAGATGAATCGACGATAGTAACCCGCCAATCCTAATAATGAACGAATTTCAGATGGGTTCTTAGGTGTTATCCAACTCTTCACCGCTTCGATTTTGGCAGGATCGACATGAATTCCTTTCTCGCTAACGACATGACCCAGAAATTGGACTTCTTTGATCCAAAACTCGCACTTGGAAAACTTTGCGTACAATCGTTCACTACGCAAAAGTTCGAGTATAAGGCGTAAATGACGTTCATGATCCACTTGAGTTTTAGAATAAATGAGGATGTCATCGATAAAGACGATTACAAAGCGATCTAAATATGGCTTACAAACACGATTCATTAGATCCATGAACACAGCGGGTGCGTTGGTCAAGCCAAAAGGCATAACCACGAACTCGTAGTGCCCATAGCGAGTGCGAAAGGTGGTTTTTGGAATGTCCTCTTCGAGGACACGAAGTTGATGATAACCAGATCGAAGATCGATCTTGGAGAAACAAGTTGCGCCTTGAAGTTGATCAAAGAGGTCGTCGATGCGAGGGAGAGGATAACGATTCTTGACAGTGAGTTTGTTGAGCTCACGATAGTCGATGCACATGCGAAAAGAGCCATCTTTCTTCTTGACAAATAAGACAGGAGCACCCCAAGGTGAGGTACTTGGTCGTATGAAGCCTTTATCGAGGAGGTCTTGGAGTTGGCTAGAAAGCTCTTGCATCTCTGATGGTGCAAGACGATAGGGAGCTCGTGCAACAGGAGTTGCACCAGGTACAAGATCGATGCGAAAATCAACTGATCGAGGTGGAGGAGGAACAGGCAAATCTTCAGGAAAGACGTCAGGGAAGTCGCGCACCACTTGAACATCACTTACGCTTTTTCCCTTGCCCTTTTCTTCCATAATGTGGGCTAAAAAGGCAAAGTATCGTTTGCGTAAGTATCTATTCGCTTGGGTGCATGACATCAGCTTTAGTCCACTAGAGGGTCGGTCTCCATAGACATGCAAGGTGTCACCAGATGGAAGAGGCAATCGAATGTATTTCTCATGACAAGCGATTTCAGCATGGTTCTTACGAAGCCAATCCATGCCTACTATGATATCGAAGCTACCCAACTTCATGGGTATGAGGTCGATGGGAAAAGTGTGCTCGTTTAAAGTGAGAGTGCAATTATGAAGAATAGTATCAACGAGAATAGATTTGCCATTGGCAACTTCGACTGAGAATGACTTAGGTAGTTTAGAGTGTGTGCAA
Organism: Helianthus tuberosus; assembly: GCA_030545235.1. NCBI lineage: Eukaryota > Viridiplantae > Streptophyta > Magnoliopsida > Asterales > Asteraceae > Helianthus > Helianthus tuberosus. The sequence goes on along the minus strand of CM060360.1, from coordinate 3,135,113 downwards.
TTTAACAATGATTTGAATTCTAAGGACACAAAGCTTTTGTCCGCAGCAGTATCAAACAGTATCGAGGCATAAAGATGGTTAACCAGAAACGTACCATTAACGACATCATTGTCGTTGCGCGCATGATTTGCGTTTAGGTTGAAAGCGCGTCCACGAGGAGGTTGTTGTTGCTCTTGATTCAATTGTGGGCATTGAGGACGGAGATGATTAGTATCCCCACATTTGAAACAAGCCCTAACAGGGTTTGCTGGTTTAGGGTTTTGGGCAGGTGCAGGGGTATTGCGACAGTAGGGGCAATGTGACCATAGCGGTTGCAAGAGGTACAATGGCGACATTGGATAGTTGGGGGATGGTGGAAGTGACAAATGGTGCATTTTGGGTGGGTTCCAGTGTATTGTTTCTTCTCAGGGTTATCTTGGTTTTGGGTTACAGCAGGTACAACCGCATTGCAAACAGGGTGTTGAGACTGACGTTTCTTGCCCCGATTGCCACTGGGTTGATGGGTGATTTGGTGAGCTGGTTTAGCAGGGTGGGTTGATCTGGTGGATGCAACAGCTTGTTTATCGCGAACGCGATTGTTGTTCAAGCTAGCAGCGAGATGATAGACAGCCTCGATGTTGTCAAGCTTGGCTGCCTTAATGATGTCTCTCATGGCAGGTGGTAAACCGTTGGTGTACTTCCTGACCATACGATCAGTTGTGAGAACGAGGTGGGGTACAATGAAGCTCAGCTGTTTGAAACGGGTGGTGTAAGCGAGGTTGTCGTCATCAACTTGCTTGAGAGCCCAAAACTCTTCCTCAAGCTTCTGTTGTTCATGAGGAGGGCAAAATTCTTCCATCATAAGTTGCTTTAACTCCTCCCAGGGTAACGCATAGGCCAATTCATTTGAACGAATGTTCCTTTCATTCGTCCACCATTCTAGGGCTCTTTCTTGGAAGACACCAGTAGCACTACGTGTCTTGAGTCCTTCACGACATTCACTGTTGATGAATGTAACTTCTATGCTATCAAACCATTCGAGCATAGCCTTCACACCCTCTTTGCCAGTGAAAGGTTTGGGGTGGCAAGAAGCAAAATGCTTGTAGTTGAAAGTGACAGGCTTAGGCTGGACCTCTTTTGAATCAACAGAGGAGTTAGGAGTGTTTGAAGCACGAATCTCAGTTACGATCTTAGGGACAATACGAACGATCTGGTTGGCCATGAATGCCATCATCTTCTTTTGAGAGCTGATCTTAGACTTTTTGGAACGAGACTTTGACTTCTTAGACGAGTTGGAGCGGCGAGGAGGCATCTAAAATTCAAAAGAATGAATAGGTGAGACTTTGATCATAATGTTTGTTTAAGAAAATTGTTTTCATGAAATGATTCAATATAGCATAAAGTGTCACATAGCATAAAGGGTTCAAATTGATTTACATAGTATAAAAGGTTTAAACGTCTCATATAGCATAATCATGAATTTCGCATAGCATAACATGAATGAATGAAAGCATAGTAAATTTAGTTTGTTCACCAGAGATTGTTATCGTTTTTTATTGCGATACGTGAGCGAATCGAGTAAAAAGTTTGAAATGAATGAACGTTCGAGTATAAATTCACATATAAATTGAGATACATAAAAGAGAGGTTCAACAAAACATTGGATTGTTTCGGGTAGAGAAACGTTGACTATTCCAAAGTGGGTCGAATGCCTTTCGAATTAGAGAAAACGTGCTTTGGCCTATAGGTAAGATACTCTCGTCGAGAAGCGATTAATGGTATCTTACCCTTCCAGTTACTACACGTCTCTAATCGATTGAAACAATCGGAACTTTGGCGAGATTGAAAATCGAGGAATGGGACTTAATCGACGAGATGCGGGTTTCACCCCTAACTTGACGATTTCGTACCCTAAATGTGGTTAGTACTTATCAAAAGATAAAGGTCCACTAGAATATGAAATGGAAATCTCATTCAAGATTTGGATATCACTCCTAACTTGAGGGTAGATTTCGTGCAAAATGCAAAGTATAGTTGAGTGAAAGTCTTCACCAAATGTGGGAATCACCCCTATTTTGGTGAGTCATTTCGATTGTGTTACAAGAGTGTCTTCAAGCATCAAAGTGTGTATTGTGTTAACCTCAGGAAAGGCATGTATGTTAAAAGACTAAGGAGAATAGAGAGAAGCAAATAAGATAGAAGGAAGGTAGTTTTAAACAACACATAAGGATAAAGCTCCTAAACTATAGACTAGGTAAAAGCATTCCTACTTTTCCTAATTCCCTATCGTTATGGCTCTGATACCAATCTGTCACACCCCAACCGATGGCGGAAACATCGGGATGAGACGAACAAATTGCTCAAAACATCATAACACTATTGTGACAATATAACTTAAGTCAAATTTCATAAAATACTAAAATGTCATACATCGTTCAAATAAATCAAACATGAAACAATTGTTCAAACATAATTTATTTTATAGGTGAGTTTCTAGTTCACCCTAATCTTGTTTCTTCAACAACGTGGCTATCAACCTGCAACATGTACTAAAATAAAAATCAACAAATATGCTGGCGAGTATACAAGTTTGATACACAGCATAGTATAATAAAATGTTTAAATGTGCTCATATCCAACATGAATAAGATGATACTAGTTAACAGTTATGCTCGAAACGATGTTACTCTACATGCTCAAACCAAAGTTTCCAACGCAATTAACATAGCTTATCCCAAGAGTTTAGCGGGAGGTAAAAATAGAATAAACTTAACAATACCCAAAAGAATAACAGGCGGGGCGTTACAACCTATAGCGCTATAATTGTTAAGGTAGGCTTATACGAAGTTAATGAGCATATAGTCATGAAGTGTTTACATTAGCATCACATGTATAACAAGAATCAAACATTTCATGTGTAATTTGGATAGAGTGTGAATAAATAAAGTTTAACGTGTTTGTGAATTTGCATAAGAATACAAGTTGCACCCAAAAGTGTTTAAAATGAAAATGGGATCGTGTATACTCACGGTTTCTCAAAGTTGTTCCTTTGGTAATCCCGTGACGAGTTGAATGTTGGAAACTTCAAGCCTATAAGTAGTACAATTCTACCGTATACAAAACAGTCGACCGAATCCCCGTTTCTGATGTGGAAGATCAGACTAAGCTGCAACCACAGAGCATACTACGAAGAGAGGAGAATGGTTAGAACACTTAGTGTTCTTTTAGAATTTTTAGAATTCTTAGAATTAGAGAGATTGAGAGAAGATTGAGAAGATTTGGTGTGAAGAAAATGGTAGGAGAATGTTGGTATTTATAGGTGAAGGAGGTGGTGTAGTTAATAAAAAAAATAAATGGAAAAGATAAATAAAAGATAAAATAATTGTAATGGAGTTGGAAAAGGTGGAGAAGGTGATTGAAGGGGGTGGAAAAGGTGAAAGAGGTGGAAAAGGTATAAATTTTCGTTTTTTATTTATTTTATTTATTTATTTATTTATTTATTATTTTTTTAAAATACTATGGTTTAAAACATGTACTTCTTACAAAATGAAGCTAAGCTAGAAAAATTCTTAAAAATCTTTTAAGCTTTTTGGTTACGTAAAAGAAATCTTATATTTAAATGACTGATTGTACAAATACAAATATGTATACAATAATTTATTATGATTAATGCCTCGAAAAATAGAATACAAATATGGATGAAGATACGAAAATACGAGGCGTTACATTCAGTCTTCAAGGGTGTTTAAAATAAAATTTATTGGAAATGAAGAAAGTTTACTGTGTAGTACAATGTTACGGGGTTAGTATAACGAATTTTATTATTATTTAATTTATTTTTTATTTTTACTTATTTAGTTTATAATATTTGAAAGGTACAAGTTTTGTATAATTTTGAAACATTAAATTATGTATTTTCATAATGATATTGCATGATTTAATTTTGTTATTTTACTTCCACTACTATGCAATTAAGAGATTTGTGGATTAAATTATACGCGGTGTAAATGTGTAATAATAATGTCTTGACTGTTATGGAACCACTGTGAAATTAGAACTACTCTTGTGTACAACAGCTTATATATTTTGAGAGCTTTCTTCTTTTCTATATCTCACTGAAAGATCGATGCATACATATATATATACAATTAAAAATTACTATTGACATGTGAGTGTACTATTGACATATGAAGTTATTTTGTCTGCCTATCAATTATTTATAACACTCCCCCTCAGACATATAACTATCATTCACTTGATCAATAATTCATACGTTCATTGTTGGATGATACTTTTCAAACTTTAGTGTTTGGCTTTGACATGTTGCCTCGTTAAAAACCTTGCTAGGAAAAACCCAGTGGGACAAAACCATAGCTAAGGGAAAAAGAGTGCAGCTTGCATTATACACAGTGGATCAAAATATGTTGCCTCATTAAAAACTTTACTAAGAAAACCCAATGGGATAAAACTTAGTGAAGGGAAAAAGAGTGCAACGTGTATAATGCTCCCCCTCAAATTGTCATGTGTGGATTATCACATTTTCCGTACATGTCGCATTCCAATATCATGAACGTGTTTCCTGAGAGTTGTTGTAGGGAGTGCTTTTGTGAAAAGATCAGCTGAGTTGTTGCTGGATTGGACATATCTCATCTCAACATGTTTGTCTTTAATAAGGTCCCGAGTATATTCAAAGAATCTTGGAGGTATATGTTTTGTTCTGTCACTTTTGATATACCCTTCTTTCATTTGTGAGACACAAGCTGCATTGTCTTCGTAGATTGGAGTTGGATTTACATCTTTCTCTAGTCCACAAGATGTTAGTATGTGTTGTGTCAAAGATCTTAGCCATACACATTCTCTTGAAGCTTCATGTAGTGCAATTACTTCAGCATGATTTGAGGATGTTGCAACAAGTGTTTGTTTCTGAGAACGCCATGAAATTGCAGTTCCTCCATTCTTAAATACGTACCCAGTTTGAGATTTTGCTTTATGGGGATCAGATAAATAACCTGCATCTGCATAACCAACTAACCCTTCTTTTGAATCATTAGGATAAAATAAGCCTAAATCAACAGTACCTCGAAGATATCGAAAAATATGCTTAATCCCATTCCAGTGCCTTTTAGTGGGAGCTGTACTAAATCTTGCTAACAAATTAACAGCAAATGAAATGTCAGGCCTCGTACAGTTAGTAAGATACATAAGTGCTCCAATAGCACTGAGGTATGGTATCTCTGGACCAAGGACCTCTTCACTATCTTCGCAAGGGCGAAATGGATCATTATCAATATTGAGTGATCTAACAACCATCGGGGTGCTCAAAGGATTTGCTTTGTCCATATTGAAACGCTTTAAGAGTTTTTCAGTATAAGTTGATTGATGCACAAGTATTCCATTATGCATATGCTCAATCTGTAAACCAAGACAAAATTTGGTTTTTCCAAGATCTTTCATTTCGAATTCTTTCTTTAAAAGAATGACTGTTTCATGAATTTCGTTATGCGTCCCAATTATGTTTAGATCATCAACATATACAGCTATTATCACATATCCTGATGTTGTCCTTTTAATAAAAACACATGGACAAATAAGATTATTTGTATAACCTTTACTTATCAAATATTCATTCAAACGGTTATACCACATTCTCCCAGATTGTTTCAAGCCATATAAAGATCTTTGCAATTTGATTGAATACATTTCTTTAGGCTTTGAATTTAATGCCTCTGGGATTTTAAACCCTTCTGGGATTTTCATATAGATATCATTATCAAGTGATCCATATAAATAAGCTGTAACAACATCCATAAGACGCATTTCTAAATTTTTAGAAACTGCTAAGCTGATTAAATATCTGAAAGTGATTGCATCCATAACAGGGGAATATGTTTCCTCATAATCAATTCCCGGCCTTTGAGAAAAACCTTGAGCTACAAGTCTAGCTTTATATCTTGTAATTTCATTTTTCTCATTTCGTTTTCTTACGAAAACCCATCTATACCCTACAGGCTTTACTGCCTTAGGTGTAAGAATAATGGGTCCAAAAACCTTTCTTTTGTTAAGAGAATTTAATTCAACTTGCATAGCATCTTTCCATTTATCCCAGTCATGTCGATTTTGACAATCATTTACTGATGTTGGCTCAGGAGTATCATCTCCATTCATAATCTCACTTGCCACAGAATAAGAAAATATATCATTATTTTCTATCTCATCTCGGTTCCATAATATATGTGTATGACCATAATTGATCGAAAATTCTTTATTGGAATCATTTACTTCTTCCTGAGGGAAGGTTTTTTCATTCATTCCTTCCTGAGGGAAGGTTTTTTCATTCACTCCTTCCTGAGGGAAGGTTTCTATATTATTTTCTTTATGGTCAATTTCCTTTTCAGTAGCTTTTCTTTTTCGAGGATGTTTATCCTTGGAACTGACTGGCCTCCCACGTTTTAAACGTTTCTGGGATTCAATAGCTATATTATTATTCCTTTGCTTGTTTGGAATTTCAACTCGAGCTGGAGCATTAACAGCGGGTATATGAGATTTAGTTACCTTTTGTGAATCAGTAAATGCATCAGGCAATTGATTTGCAATTTCTTGTAGATGTATTATCTTTTGAACATTTATTTCACTTTGTTTTGTTCTAGGATCAAGATACAATAATGAAGGTGCACACCATGATAAATCCTTTTCTTTTATTTTGTTTTCTCCCCCTAACTCAGGGAAAATTTCCTCTTTAAATTGGCAATCAGCAAATCAAGCTGTAAAGACATCACCCGTTAAAGGTTCAAGATATCTTATAATAGAAGGTGTATCATATCCTACATATATTCCCAACCTTCTTTGAGGTCCCATTTTTGTGCGTTGTGGTGGTGCAATAGGAACATATACCGCACATCCAAAAATTTTAAGATGGGAAATATTTGGCTCTTGGCCAGAGACAAGTTGTATGGGAGAGTACTTGTGGTTTGCACTCGGTCTTATACGAATTAGTGATCCAGCGTGTAAATTGCATGCCCCCAAATAGTCACAGGTAGTTTTGTTCTCATTATTAATGGTCTGGCAATTAGCTGTAGACGTTTGATCAATGATTCAGCTAAACCATTTTGTGTATGTACATGTGCAACTGGGTGTTCAACAATAATTCCAATGGACATGCAATAATCATTAAAAGCATGTGATGTGAATTCACCCGCATTATCAAGTCTCACTCTTTTAACTGTATAATCCGGAAAATGTGCTCGTAATTTAATAATTTGTGCCAGAAATTTTGCAAAGGCTACATTACGAGTTGATAATAACGAGACATGAGACCATCTGCTGGATGCGTCTATCAAGACCATGAATGTCACACCCCCAAAATCCACATGCGGAGTATTACCGCTTGGAGGCGTGACTGACCAGGATCCAGCCACCAATCATATTGAACAATGTATTTAGAATAAATAAAATCCAACCACACAATATAATTGGTGTTCAAAAACCAGTTAACCAAGTTCAAGTTAAACAGCGGAAGCAATAAAGGTAAAACCAAAACATAAGTTCAATAAGTTTAAATGTTAACATGGCACACATCGGTCCATGTCCCACAACGACTCCTCTTGCTCGTGCAAGCTCCATAGATACCTAACGACCTGCAAGGCATGTAACAACGAATCAACAACAAAGTTGAGCGAGTTCACGGTTGGTGTTCATTGTTAAGTTGTTTCAAAAACCATGAGTTCGTTTGTAAGTTATAGTTATCCCGTTTACCCTGTTTCCCAAACATATCCATAGTTGGTGGGGGCTTCCCCATGTTAACCACTAGACCTGTTTACCATATCGACCACTGACTAAAGTAAGTTGGTGCCCTAGCGTCAATGTCTATCATCATTGACGTGCCCAGATCCATTAGTTCACGCCCGTCCTCTGCGGCACGGTGTGAGGCTTGTCAAACCTAAATAGCGCTATCTAACTAATGACCCGCTCGCCATTGGCCCGGCGATTAAGTCGATATAAAAGGAGGGACTTCATGATAGAGTTTTGGTCTAGTATCTGTGTTGTCACCCTTCAAGTAAGAGGGTGTGTACGTAATCCCCAAACTAGGAGATTACGCAGGTTCCGATTATATTCTTATCACGTGTTGTCACCCTTCAATAAAGAGGGTGTGTACGTGTCCCAAACCAGGAGATCACGCAGTTTCAGTTTAAATCCTTTACCCATTCCCAACCCCTGGGAATCCCATGCCTTGTAGAAAGTGTGAACTCACCTTGGTTTGCTCGGTAAGATTAAAGTATGTGTTCACAGTTTGATCAATCCAATCCTAGTATGGTTTCAGTACCAGTGAGTTATTTACACCCATAGATTACATATCTTTATTATGCAAGTATGAACAAGCTTGGCACATATTATCACACGAGTTATAGCGAGTATTCAAGTTATATATACACCTTCACATCACAAATTCATACTACACTAAACATGTATTAGATAACATCACGTTAAATTCCGTTTTGGTCACACACTCGGCAATGCAACCCATACCTTAACAATTTGCGTTGGACCAGACTAGTGTGGCCCAACAGTGCAACGGGCCCCAAGACCACACAAAACACATATTTTATCACATATGATTTCATACTTCACCTATTATGCTTTGACAAATTTTAGTGAGGCCCATTACCAATAACCAATCCAAAAAAACTCTAACAATCCATTTGACAAAAATCAGCCCAACTAATATATATACTACCTGTTAAAGTGTTCGGCCCAACCTTATATAATTACATCTAATAATTTTTAGCAGCCCATTTGATATGTATCGGCCCAAATAATATGTATGTGAGTTGTTACCCAACATGTATTGGAATTTCATTAACACGGCAACAAATTCGCATATTGGATTAACATCCTATCAATATGACCTGATATCAAACTATTTCTGATCCTAGTTGTTTTCTTCAAGCAATCATTAGTCAAGTACATCTGATCATATACAATTTCATGTGCCATTGACTAATAATATGTAATTTTAACTACTAATATACTGACCATCGATCCCTAATTATATACCAAAATCATTGTCCATCATTATCATGGCACTATTAACCGACCACCACATATATGTCATGACATGATCATTCATCAAAAAAAAAATACCACCACATCATAATACTTCTATTAATAAAATCTCATGCAGAATAATCTGGTAAGAACTAACATAAACAATCATATATATATCTTTGCATAAAATCCATTAAACACATTGTTTTAAAGCACATGCATACTATCTTGATAATCACGTTTACACAACAACAAGATCAATTAGTTTGAGAGCTGAAACAATTACAGAATTACTAACCAGTGACTTGATGGAGCAAGATTATGTTTCGGGAGGGGCTGCCGCACGTACGTAGGGGATGTAGGGTTTGTTTTGATTTGTGCTATACGTCTAATCTAATCAAGAACATAATACGTAATCATATATTGTGAGGATTTGGGCTGTTAACTCTAGTAGCCGAAGTGGGCTCAAGCCCATCTAATTAATTTTTATAATAACACATAACCTATGTGTGTGTATAGGCTAAGTCCAAAGCCGGTTCCTAATGCAGGCCCAAACGCAACTATCCATGTTTTCGGGTGTGTGTAAATCAGCCCATATGTGCAACTATTACCCGGCCCAAACTGGCCCAATTACAAGGTGGACAGCACAATTATATTCGACCCAAAAACAATGTGTACGAATCTAATATTAATAAGTTTTATGTTAGCACAAAACGTTCAGCACAAGAAGAGGAATGAATAACAAGAGACTTGAATCACAAGATAAAACGACACTGACCTCGAAAGTTCGGGTTGTCACATCATCCCCAACTTGAAAGAAATTTCGTCCCGAAATTTAGCACGTGGTTACTGAGGAAGCTAGTTGTGTTGTGTTGTTTCCTGGTTTTCCTGGGGTGTCACATCATCCCCCCGTTGGTTTGGAATTTCGTCCCGAAATTCCGCAGTAGCTTCCGTCTCAGTAGTGGTTGTACTGTTTCCGAACAACTGGGGATACTTGAGTTTCATTTGGTCTTCTCGTTCCCAAGTAAACTCTGGGCCACGACGGGAGTTCCAACGAACTCGAACAAGAGGTATTTTGGTGCGCTTGAGGACCTTAACATCCCGGTCCGTAATCTCTACAGGTTCCTTGACGAATCGAAACTGATCGTCGATAGTGAGTTCCTTGAGAGGAACTATGAGGGTCTCATCTGACAGACACTTCTTCAAATTTGACACGGGGAATACGTTGTGAACTCCGCTGAGTTCTTCAGGTATGTTCAGTTTAAAGTTGTTTTCAAAAACCATAAGTTCATTCGAAAACCAGTAGTTAGTTAGTTCCTTGGGTCGTGCGAATGAATCCAACTTACGTCTGTGTAGTTGTGAGGTTCCAAAGGAAAAATGCGAAAACGTGTTCAAGGGAGTATGATCGTATCAACAATACACCGCCACCTTCAAGGTTTCGAGGAGTGATCACCAATGATCGAAAGTCGAGCCTTCCCCTTTTTTTTAAGCTAGAGCGTGTTCGTTTCAGTATCTCAGCATGGAGTAGTGAGAACGTAAGGTCACTGTGGTAAGAGAGCGATGGTTTGGTCTAAGCCAATGGTAGAAATTAGACATATCATTAATCAATATTCACGTGTTGGTGCAAGACCTAGTGCAAAGATTCCGCATATGAAAGAAAAACTATCATGACATTAGAGTACGCCTCTTGTAGTGTAAGGAGGTAAACGTATAAATTATCGTGTTTTCCGGTAGGTTGAGTGATCCACAACTCTGTCCCCAATTGTCCTGAAGACTATTTCACCAGTAATGGCTTCCATTCGCTAAGTTGGGTATACGTGAGGGCTAATCAAGTAGAATAAGAATAAACCATCCAACAGGGTAATAAGGTAGTCTTGTGATCGTTGAAAATCATGATATGGTTGTTGGCATTTCGTTAAATCAGTTGCCAATCGAAGAAACGGGGAATTAATGAGGTTCATACGATGAATCGAGCGAAAACAGGGGTCCATCAATAACCGAAGGACTCGACCAGCTAATATGTTGTCTAGAAGTAATTTCCAGTAGTGGTTTCATTGTTTTCGCCATCAGCCGATTCCACAACAGGTTGGGTTTCAAGAAGCATCAGGGTTAAGCAGAACAGTGGCGAAGTGATTAGTCACCAAGAACACGTAGGCTACCATGTTGTTATAATCCCGGCGTCGCCCACGCCAATCCCTAATGTCCCTCTATGAGCATCCTTTCCCGTGTTGTTGTACTCATTGCGAGGATTTCCAGTATGGCCGTCGTTCCCTTGGTTGTTGTCGTTGAATTTAACATTGGCCACTCCATGCCGTAAGCACCTTCACTTTCCATACTGTTGGTTACCATTACAAATACCTTGTTGTTGCCGTGACCGTTGCCTCTAATGCTGTTGTTTGAAAGGAAGCTCTACGACTCTTCACCATCAAGGTCCATCTTTTCACATTCTGAGCCACGTCCTAACGCGTTACTCACTGTGCTGGCAGTCACACCTTCCATACTACCATCAGCTGTCCTCACTTATGCCCCGATTGATTCATAAGAGTTGACTCCCATGAGTTGCTGACGAGGGTTAAGGATTCGTTTGAAGCCAATTCGCTGGTGCTCGTTGCCGGTAATTAGGGTCGTCAAGTACTGAGGTCGGTAAAGTACTACGCTCATCCTCCTGTCCATCGATGTTGCAAGTTGCTTGAGTAATACTCGGTCTGTTACGAGGGTATCGCAGAAGTGATCACACTTCGGGATCTAAGATGTCAAAACATGAGTTCCAGCAAACGAAGAGGAGCAAGAAAGGTATCGATCAATCATTCGACGCTGCGACATCCTACTTAGGGACATTCGTATAAGCACCTACCATTCTACACGGTTCGCTAGGTGTTCAGATGGGTGTTCTTGTAATACTCGATAGCATCGAGATTCGAAAGGATCTAGAGATGAATGAAAAGTTCACATTCGAGTAGGGGACAATCACTGCTATGACCCCTATAGGTTTGTTATGTTTCACATTGGTCAAATAACGGAACGGAACCCCTTTTCCACTTGTCAAGGCTCACTGGGACTCGCATGCACCCCACATTATTATTATGTGTGCACCCACAATAATATTGCGATTTGCATGCTCATCTCAGTTCCTCCTAACTCAAGTCAAATGATTCCTCAAACTCAGATGTCAAACGGAGGTCGTCAATGTAATAAGATCACAAAAACCTAAGGACTATGGCATACTATCAACACATCATAAGGAGAGCAAGCAATCCATGCCATATTGCTATAGTGATGAGTGCGTGTGTTCGTGTGTTTCGTCATAAACAAATGTGTACTATCACATCAAAGGAAACATGGGTGAGAGAGGTTCGCGAGAGTGCGATGACAGAAGAGAGTAAGCACACAAGTGTTTTCAAACAATAGTTGTTACGTTTATCTAAGCATATCACGAGCAAAGTTCTATGTAACTAGCAAGTAGGCAATATAAACATAAATCATATCACCTATAGTGTGGAGTCTTGCACGTGGAGCGAAGCGTCGTTGTGGATCGTTGAGCACTGTACAAGTTATAGTCTGGTTTTATCAAAAAGTTTTTCCCCTTTTTAAAACCAAGTTCACTATAACCAATGGCTCTGATACCAATCTGTCACACCCCCAAAATCCACATGCGGAGTATTACCGCTTGGAGGCGTGACTGACCAGGATCCAGCCACCAATCATATTGAACAATGTATTTAGAATAAATAAAATCCAACCACACAATATAATTGGTGTTCAAAAACCAGTTAACCAAGTTCAAGTTAAACAGCGGAAGCAATAAAGGTAAAACCAAAACATAAGTTCAATAAGTTTAAATGTTAACATGGCACACATCGGTCCATGTCCCACAACGACTCCTCTTGCTCGTGCAAGCTCCATAGATACCTAACGACCTGCAAGGCATGTAACAACGAATCAACAACAAAGTTGAGCGAGTTCACGGTTGGTGTTCATTGTTAAGTTGTTTCAAAAACCATGAGTTCGTTTGTAAGTTATAGTTATCCCGTTTACCCTGTTTCCCAAACATATCCATAGTTGGTGGGGGCTTCCCCATGTTAACCACTAGACCTGTTTACCATATCGACCACTGACTAAAGTAAGTTGGTGCCCTAGCGTCAATGTCTATCATCATTGACGTGCCCAGATCCATTAGTTCACGCCCGTCCTCTGCGGCACGGTGTGAGGCTTGTCAAACCTAAATAGCGCTATCTAACTAATGACCCGCTCGCCATTGGCCCGGCGATTAAGTCGATATAAAAGGAGGGACTTCATGATAGAGTTTTGGTCTAGTATCTGTGTTGTCACCCTTCAAGTAAGAGGGTGTGTACGTAATCCCCAAACTAGGAGATTACGCAGGTTCCGATTATATTCTTATCACGTGTTGTCACCCTTCAATAAAGAGGGTGTGTACGTGTCCCAAACCAGGAGATCACGCAGTTTCAGTTTAAATCATTTACCCATTCCCAACCCCTGGGAATCCCATGCCTTGTAGAAAGTGTGAACTCACCTTGGTTTGCTCGGTAAGATTAAAGTATGTGTTCACAGTTTGATCAATCCAATCCTAGTATGGTTTCAGTACCAATGAGTTATTTACACCCATAGATTACATATCTTTATTATGCAAGTATGAACAAGCTTGGCACATATTATCACACGAGTTATAGCGAGTATTCAAGTTATATATACACCTTCACATCACAAATTCATACTACACTAAACATGTATTAGATAACAGCACGTTAAATTCCGTTTTGGTCACACACTCGGCAATGCAACCCATACCTTAACAATTTGCGTTGGACCAGACTAGTGTGGCCCAACAGTGCAACGGGCCCCAAGACCACACAAAACACATATTTTATCACATATGATTTCATACTTCACCTATTATGCTTTGACAAATTTTAGTGAGGCCCATTACCAATAACCAATCCAAAAAAACTCTAACAATCCATTTGACAAAAATCAGCCCAACTAATATATATACTACCTGTTAAAGTGTTCGGCCCAACCTTATATAATTACATCTAATAATTTTTAGCAGCCCATTTGATATGTATCGGCCCAAATAATATGTATGTGAGTTGTTACCCAACATGTATTGGAATTTCATTAACACGGCAACAAATTCGTATATTGGATTAACATCCTATCAATATGACCTGATATCAAACTATTTCTGATCCTAGTTGTTTTCTTCAAGCAATCATTAGTCAAGTACATCTGATCATATACAATTTCATGTGCCATTGACTAATAATATGTAATTTTAACTACTAATATACTGACCATCGATCCCTAATTATATACCAAAATCATTGTCCATCATTATCATGGCACTATTAACCGACCACCACATATATGTCATGACATGATCATTCATCAAAAAAAAAATACCACCACATCATAATACTTCTATTAATAAAATCTCATGCAGAATAATCTGGTAAGAACTAACATAAACAATCATATATATATCTTTGCATAAAATCCATTAAACACATTGTTTTAAAGCACATGCATACTATCTTGATAATCACGTTTACACAACAACAAGATCAATTAGTTTGAGAGCTGAAACAATTACAGAATTACTAACCAGTGACTTGATGGAGCAAGATTATGTTTCGGGAGGGGCTGCCGCACGTACGTAGGGGATGTAGGGTTTGTTTTGATTTGTGCTATACGTCTAATCTAATCAAGAACATAATACGTAATCATATATTGTGAGGATTTAGGCTGTTAACTCTAGTAGCCGAAGTGGGCTCAAGCCCATCTAATTAATTTTTATAATAACACATAACCTATGTGTGTGTATAGGCTAAGTCCAAAGCCGGTTCCTAATGCAGGCCCAAACGCAACTATCCATGTTTTCGGGTGTGTGTAAATCAGCCCATATGTGCAACTATTACCCGGCCCAAACTGGCCCAATTACAAGGTGGACAGCACAATTATATTCGACCCAAAAACAATGTGTACGAATCTAATATTAATAAGTTTTATGTTAGCACAAAACGTTCAGCACAAGAAGAGGAATGAATAACGAGAGACTTGAATCACAAGATAAAACGACACTGACCTCGAAAGTTCGGGTTGTCACAATGAAATATCTGAATGGTCCACATGGTGGATGAATTGGTCCACATATATCACCTTGAATTCTTTCAAGAAACATAGGTGATTCCTTTTCAATTTTTGATGGCGAAGGCCTTGTAATTAATTTCCCAAGAGAACATGATATACAAAGAGGCATTTTATCTATTTTGTGGATCTTTTGATCTTTCAATGAATGCCCATGTGTATTTTCAATGATCCTTTTCATCATTGTGGATCCTGGATGGCCTAATCTGTCATGCCATAAGTTGAAATCACAATAATTTTCTTTGACTGCCATATGTGCATGTGGCACATTTATATATGTATAATGCAAACCCGAATGGAGCATTGGCAGTTTCTCAAATATGTGATCTTTCTTTACAATATCTAAATATTTTTTGCTTTTATCAGTTCTCGACTTAGTATCATACCCATTTTGATATATATCCTTGAAACTCAACAAGTTTCTTGTTGATTTAGGAGAAAATAGAGCGTCCTCTATTAAAAGCTTTGTACCATTAGGTAATACAATATTAGCTTTTCTCACTCCTTTTATCAAGTTTGAAGGACCTGATATCGTATTAATGTTTCCCTTTGTTGGTTTCAATTCATAAAAATATTTTTGGGATTTCAGAATAGTATGTGTGGCACCACTGTCTGCTATACATATATCTGCATTGTTTGTTTGATCTTCTGTTCCAGTGAAATTCATTTTTTTAATCTTCATGCGTAAAAAGAATAATTAGTACATAAATAGTATGAATTTACAAAACAAACAGCTTTTTCATTGCATGAAAGAGAAATAATTAAACATACTTTAAACATAAAAATACACTTATATTTATTGGGTTTTAACAATATTTCTTTCATTGTTCCGGTTCAAAGAAAATCTGAGTTGTTGAGATCAGTATTGACATGGTCAAAATTTTCGATATGGTTCAACTCAGTATCGACATTGTCAACATTGTCGATGTGATTTACTTCCTTTTCTTCTTTCTTCAGAGATGCTTGATATAGTTGACATAGATGTGAAGGTGTACGACAAGTTTTTGCCCAGTGATTTGCACTTCCACATCTAAAACAAGAACTTTCATTATTTGTGGACGTACCAGCTTCATTTCTAGCCTTATGTTGCTGGTTAAAATTGTTATTCTGTGGTGCATGGTAATTATTAGTTCTTTTGCCACGACCACGACCACGACCACGATTATTTTTCCATTTGAATGAGTGGTTGCGACCACTAAAATGAGTTCTGTCAACATTGTTTCGACCACGTCCACGGCCTCGTCCACGGCCTTGTTCCCATTTTCGCCCATAATTGTTATGATCATTATTATAAGCAATATTTGCTTCTGGTATTGTCAATGATCATGTGGGACGAGCTTGATGGTTTTTCATTAATAACTCGTTATTTTTCTCTTGTATAATGAGAATCATATTCAACTCAGCATATGTTCTGAACCTTTGTAACCTATAAGATTGTTGCAAATTTATTTGTGATGCATGGAAGGTAGAGAAAGTTTTTTCTAACTTTTCCTCTTCGGTTTTTGGTTGCCCACAAAAATCAAACCTTGAACATAATTTTAATAAAGCAGATGTGTAATCATTTACACTTTTGAAATCTTGGAATCTGAAACTATCCCAATCAGCTTTAGCCATAGGGAGTAATGAATCCCTTTGATGGTCAAATCTGTTTTTTAAATTTTCCCATAAAACACTTGGATCATCATAATTAAAATACTCTAATTGTAATATTTCATCGATATGTTTATGGATAAAGACGGCAGCTGTTGCTTTGTCTTGTTCATCACATTCGTTGTTTTCTGCAATTGTTTTTAGTACACCCATTGACTTTAGGTGTCTTTATATTTGCAGTCCAGGGCATATAGTTTTCTCCAGAATTTTTAAGAGCTAAAAATTCGAGCTTTGCCATATTCGTCATTTTATTACTAAACATAAATAAGATAAATATTAGAAACATTAGATTTTATAAATAAATGTTAGATAACATAAATATAAATGTTAGGTGCATAAATAAATGTTAGATAACATAAATATAAATGTTAGGTGCATAAATAAATGTTAGATAACATAAATATAAATGTTAGATGGTTAGTAGTCCCATTATAATATCTCCATAGCAATAGGTACCCTGTACTCATTTTTATTTATTAAGTATGGGACTTAGATGTTTTTATGATAGGAGTGTCTGGATAACTGAGTCTCCTAAAGGAAAACAATCCCACGGTATAAAAAGAAATATTACGTTTTGTAGTCCAACAACAATCATGTGTTCATCGTAAGATACATCTACACTTGTATTAGTTTATCATAACAATTATAATTTATATATATTAATCAAACACTTACTTTGATTATGATTGCTTGAACGTTTCCTTGGCTAGAGCCTCGTGCTTGGCTAGAGCTTCGTGCTGATAACGTGTTATGGAACCACTGTGAAATTAGAACTATTCTTGTGTACAACAGCTTATATATTTTGAGAACTTTCTTCTTTTCTATATCTCGCTGAAAGATCGATGCATACATATATATATACAATTAAAAATTACTATTGACATGTGAAGTTATTTTGTCTGCCTATCAATTATTTATAACATTGACATTTTATTTCGTCTAGCAAATTATTGCATATGCAAATATTGTAATTAATTAATTATTAAGTCAGATTATAAAGATTGATTTAAATCCTTTTAGTTTCTTTACAACTTTTTTTTACTGATATGTGTTAGGTTTGTTATATGTTATATAAAGTTTGCTATGTGTTTATTTCAGTGTACGTTTTTTATTTAAATTTTGTTGTAATCGGTCGTCCCCACCACAGAGCGGATGTACACCTAAGACCGTGGGGTATGGTGAGGCTTGGGTTGGGGCATTTGTTGACACGTGGCTTGGAGGGCAGACATGGGACGACCCACATTTAAACAGGGTATGGTGGGGCGGGGGTTTGGGGCGTGGTTTAGGTGGGCTTCGCTGGGCTGACCCGCTAGGCTGTTTGTTTTAAAACAACAAATTTAATTTTTTTTTTATCTCTTCTCCAGTGAGAGCCCGCCATGTTAGCTTGGCCAGACCGCCCCACGCCCGACTTGAAACCCAAGCCTCAAGGGCCACGCCCCAACCCAAGCCCACCCGGGGTGGTGGCTTGGGCGTTTTCCCCCAACCCACGCCCAAACCCCCGCCCCATACCCCATGGTCTAAGTTATTCTTTTTCACAATAATGTTTTATGTTTCGATATGAATCTGGCGACTTCACGTTCCGCAACGCGTGTGCATAATTAAACGTTTTAAGATGTCTGTTATTTTTGCTTTGAAACCTATTTTTTTTATACAATTTAACATTATTTTTAAATTATCCGCAGAATTTATGATATATAGTATAGATACGAAGGTGTGAGTAATATGTTGATGACAGTTTAATTTTTCTAATTTATTGTTGTGTAGCACTACTATAAATATATATTATTTGTATGATGATTAATAAGATAATTGTAGCGAATGAAAAGCTTCTTTTTAATAGATAATACATTGTATACATAATTATACACAGTAGAAAACTTAAAGAATTAGCAATTCGTATTTGTAATTATAAATGGGAAGAAAAATATGTTAGCGGTAATAACTTCTAAACTTAGTTGTCAAATCTTAAAAAAATATATTATTTTTAACAAATAGTGACTTCTTTAACAGCTTATTAATTGAACCTTTAAAAAACACAACTATATGTAAACTAAAGAATTTTCGCTGAGATATCATGTACTAATATTAAAAAGGTGTACCTGTTGGCACACCCATTTGCATATCTACACACCTTAAAAGATGTATTTTTTCCTTATATGCACACCCTGCAGTGTCGAACTGTAGCCAAAACGCGGCGTTTTGGTCCGGTTAACCAGACAAAGACTGACGGATTTCTGACGGGTCTGTTGACCGGACCAAAACGCCGAGCTTTGGCCGCGTTTTGGTCTTGTCAACCAGACAAAAGACTGACACCTGGTCTGGTTGACAGGACCAAACGCGGCCAAAGCTAGGCGTTTTGGTCCGGTCAACAGACCCGTCAGACACCCGTCAGTCTTTGTCTGGTTAACCGGACCAAAACGCCGCGTTTTGGCCACAGTTCGACACTGCAGGGTGTGCACATAAGGACAAAAAACACCTTTTTGAGGTGACTATCTACACACCAAGTGTGTAAATAGTTTGGGTCTATTAAAAGCTTTCATAATTAGCATCCCGCCGCAACGCGCGGGTAACGTTAAGTCGTTATATAAATATATTAGTTCGAGTGAACGAAAAGTAGTGTACTAAAATTTTCAATTCCCGCCCATCTAGTTTTCACTCTCCCTCTCATCCTTTTCACCAACAAAATCAAACCCTTCCCTGTACAGCTGTACTCATCCCTCCATCGGCTACTCTCTCACACACGTATGCGTTGTGTGTATTCAAACCCTAATCCAGTGAACCAGACTCATCTGCACAATCATGGGGAAGAAGAACCGAGTCCTGGTTGGCTCTACAATGGTCTTCTCCCACATTCACCACATCTCCGAATCACATCCGTCACATCTTCGAGTTCCTGGTTACTCAGTCTACTTCCATTCTTTTGATATAATCCGTGAGTTCATGCTCCCATTTCTCTGTGGTTTCATTTAGTCGTGTTTATACCCAAATCTGCATCAATTTTGTTCGATTAGGGTTTCATTATTTGGCGATTTGCTTCCGAATTGGTCGTATTGTTGCTGTGTTCATGCTGGTGATGATGTCATTGGTAATTTCGATTTGATTATTCTGAGGTTTTGTTGTGGATTGAGGAATCTAGGGTTTTGAACTTTTGATTTGGTTGATTGTAAAGTGTAAACTGAACAATCTGGATTCACACAATCTGGGGGGTTTTTATGGTTCGGTTATTGGTGATTCTGCTTTGGGGTTGAAGCATGATATGGGTTTAGATGTTGAGTGGTCTGTTGAAGAACAACATAAGTTGGATGAAGGTCTTTCCATGTATGGATTTTGTTTTACAGGTATAGTTAATGTTAATATATACCAATACTATCATCGAAAACTTGATGTGATTCCAGATGTTTTTTTTTTGGGTTAAATCTGTATGAAATTAGGCAAAAATAATTAGATATCTCTAATTGTCTATGTAGGAATGTGATCGTTAAGCTGAGCTAACTTTTAAGCATTCGTTGTAGTTGTATAGGTAGCATTGGTACAGGTCAAATTGACTCAATATGGAATTCCAATTAATTATTTGGTTGCCTGCAGTTGCAACATATCTGGATCCTGAAGATTTAATCAGAGCCGATACTGTTCTTGTAGAAGAAGTTGATCTGATTCAGAGTAAGTTAATGTATCATGTTACAACAATGTGAATATCAAACCATGGTTAATATGATTTTGTTTTTTATTTTATTACTAGGTATGGGTTTGTGCTCTGTATTGTGTTGCTTTCGATGGCAACATGGATGACACTACTAATCTTCAATTCTGCGGTTATTTGTGGTGCTAGTGTTCCTGGACGAGTGCTTTTTAACTCAGTTTCTTCTCTTCTAATAACACTTGGCATAAAATGCAATGGTAAGAAGTTTAAATGGAAGACCTGTTTGTCAATCTTGTGCAATACTCTAACTGCAATTACCATTTTTTGTAGGCATGTATGCATTCATTATCGGAAGTTATGTCATCTTTACTATACTCGCTGGTGTAAGATACCCAGTTGGTCAAATTTAAACAAGGAGATGCAATGGTAAGAAGTTTAAATGGAAGACCTGTTTGTCAATCTTGTGCAATACTCTAACTGCAATTACCATTTTTTGTAGGCATGTATGCATTCATTATCGGAAGTTATGTCATCTTTACTATACTCGCTGGTGTAAGATACCCAGTTGGTCAAATTTAAACAAGGAGATGCAATGGTAAGAAGTTTAAATGGAAGACCTGTTTGTCAATCTTGTGCAATACTCTAACTGCAATTACCATTTTTTGTAGGCATGTATGCATTCATTATCGGAAGTTATGTCATCTTTACTATACTCGCTGGTGTAAGATACCCAGTTGGTCAAATTTAAACAAGGAGAGCTACAGTCTTATTAGGTCAAATATTGAAATGGTGTTCTGTTGTTGTGAAAAGTTCTGTATTGTTCTCTATTTGGGTAAGGCCACATTTCCAGTTAGAGATGGTTCAGGAGTTCCGTATGCAATTTATTCTATATGTCGCGTTTCTGTAGCCTTTCATCATCCTGCAGGTATGCTCCACATGTCTTTTTTATGTTAAAAATAAGGGGTGCAAACGAGCCGAGCTTACTGAGCCCAAGCCCGAGCTTCGTTTATCGAGCTTGATCCGGCTCACGGGCCTATACAAGCCCACTGTCTATTTAACTTTTCTTTTTATATATTACATATATATTCAAATAATAATAATAATAATTATTATTATTATTATTATCATATTATATAAAGTAACTAAATTTTGTATAAACCAATGATTCCAACTAATATAAATTAATTAATACATAAAAAACGAGTTGAACCCGAGCCAAGCTCAACCTTCAAAAACTACCTACAAGCCCAAGCTCGTGCTATAGATACAAAGCTCGAATCGAGCTCGGGCTCAGGCTCGGCTAGTTTGCACCCCTAGTAAAAATGTTATTAGATTCTGCTTGAAAATAACAATCAGTCTTGTTATCACTTGGAAGGTTCAGAAGCTAGCTTAGCATCAGTTTTGGAGTTAATGGAGTTTTGGCAAGGCACATGGCTCTAAAGCTACTATAATGGAGTAGTCTTTTTTGGTATGTTAGTGATTGGTATTGCACTATGGCTTTAAATCGATTGTCTGCTAGCTTAAACTTTTTAGTCCATAAGCTTTTTATAACATGATGCATAACATCGATTTATTTTAACACAAGAATGGTTTGAATGTTTGATCTCACAAGTCACACTCCCTTACAAAAATTTCAAACTAGCTATAGCTGTTTAGACAAAACTAAAGTTATCATTACCAACTTTGTCTATGAGTATCTAAGTATTCATTGAAATGACTATTAGGGAAATACATCTCATAACTACATTTATAGTAGCCCGCTCAATTTAGGGTTGTAATCGTGCCGAGTCAAGCCAATCCAGGCTAGGCTCAAGCTCAAACTTAAACGAGCCAGCTCGTCTTGGCTCGATAATTTTTTCGAGCTGAAAAGTCGAACTCGAGCTCGGCTCGTAAAAACTTTGAGCCAACTTGAGCCCAATCGAGCCAACTCGTTTATTTTTTTTTAATTTTTAAATATTATTTTTACAAATTTCGGTATCATAGAAAACAAAAACAAAAAAAAACTAACTCACATTTCTATAAAAAATAAAAACATATTGTATATACACACACATACATACGAGCCAAAGAGTCGAGGCACCGGCCGAGTCATCGAGCCAAGCGACAAGCTGAGCACCTTGGCTCGATTACAAAAAAAGCTGGTTAGGCTTGAAAACAAAACGGGTTTTTTTTTAACGAGCCATCCTCGAGCTTTTATCGAGCGAGCCTCGAGTCACGAGCTTTTTGAACACCCCTAACTCAATTTCTGGTTCTATTTGGTTAGCATTCAAGCTCTTGGATTTATAGGGGTTCTTTCTTAAACAAGGTATATGGGTTAAATGTTAATGTGATGAAGATAATTGGAGTTTTGAAATCTCAAGGCTTGTTTGATCATATCATTAGAAAGAATGCTTTTAGCATTTATTTATATAATATTATGTTCTTATTATTTTTGAATTGTTATTGTTGATGTTCAGTGATGGTTTTTCCTCGTGTATCTGAAAAACATCCATAATTCATGGCATCTATTCCTAGATGGGCTGTTGCGAATGGCGCTGGTGTTATTTTAAGTGAATGTGATGAAGAAGTTGCTAACGGCGCACCTGGAAAGCATCCACAATTGTAGCAGGTGGGTTTGGTGCTGTTGCTAGTTGCTAGGAGTAATGAACGTTCTCTTGTAGTTGCTGCTTCATCTGTAGATAAATTTTTTTTTATTAAAAGTTTGTGTCTTTATTATTTACATTGAAAATTATGTATGGATTTATGTTTATTATTGCTAATATTATATGTTTTTAAGTTTTCTCACACATTTTTGTTGTTTTTAATTACTTTACAAAAATAAATATAGACGTGTGACCAAAGGTTGGACAATAGCCACGTCTATTGGATGTTTTTAAAACAAAGCTTGTGTTGATTTTCTTTCTACTTTCATGTCCATATGTGTGGAAAATTTGTGTTGATTGTGAGGCATGCAAGACTTTCAAGACCAACGACATATATATGTTATATATTTGTCCCAAATTATATGTTTAAAGACTCAAGTCTTGAAAATTTGTCTCTAGTTAATGATCATAAAAGTGGGTCATGTCAAAGACTCAAAAGTCTTAACACTTTTTTTTTTTGATCCAATAGATACGTTCCAATCAATTTCTTTCCACTTACAAGTGCAAATATGTGTATACAAAAATAACAATTTTCCTCCAAACATAAAAAAAAACTAATTAAGAATAAAGAAATTGATCTTAAATTAATCGTGAAATGCTTGCAAGTCTTTACGTATTTAATTTGGTAAATAGCACCAAATGTCATGTTGTCATGTCATGTTATTGTTTTAGTCACTTTTTTTTTATAAAAATACATGAAAGTATTGTTTAACATGCTTTGGTCATTCACGAAATGTCATCTATTAATGTACGTGAAAATAAGATGATTAAAATTCTAATGTTTATTGTTTGCTACCACTCATTACATGACTCAAAATTAATAGACAAAAATGTTTTGAATATATATATAGAAATCAAGTAACTTGATACTGGTTATACAGAATGAGCTTTTTATATCACAATAACTATGCTTACCACTACAAACTCTATCTGTAGCCACCATAAGGTTGCTGACCATAACCGCCACCTCTACCCATCATCGGATTATAATTTCCTGGCGGCAGGTGGTGCTTGCATTTGAAACCCTTGGCCATTGTTCATTCCCATACCCATATTTTGAGGCATATTGTTCATTCTCTTGAGCTGGTTTAGACCTCCATAACCACCTCCAAACCCTGGCCTTGCACCCATTCCCATTGTTGAACCCGCCATGGGTTGGATGCGGGTCTTAGAGCACCTGCACCAGCATGTCTAATTCCAGAACCTGGACCCATGGTTACATTTGAAGTTGCCGGGTTTTGCTTGTTTTTTTTCCATTCTCTTTTCTTTACGGTTTAGGAAAAATAAAAATAAAAACAAAACCCTAAGGTTCACTTTTCCTTCCAATAGAAAGAAACTTCAATCATACTGTCAATTAAGTAAACAAACCTCAATATTTGTCTTGTATGTAGTTAGTTACTCACACATGTAATGGGTCCCAAGTATAACTCTGCAGCCACATGTGTCTTAGAAAAGCACTGTTACTTCATACATTAACGTATATCTAAGCAAGAGCACATATATATATATATTATAACGTAAAGGTTTCATTTGTATAATATACTTGATTTAGTACAAAGAAAGTACCAAAATAAAGCACTGACATTTCATCGAACACCTTATAAGCGTCAATCGAAACACATTCAAGATTCAATTGATGAAAGACTACATAGATACTCAATAGTTGAAGAATATGCTGATTGGGGTTCGCAAAATCGCTCGTACTCTTCTTCTTCCTGCGAAATTAATCACAGTCTTCTTTCAATTCGTTCTTCAAAACAGAGCCTTGCTACCAATAAACTAGAAAAACATAATAATCTTATGAACAACGAATGACTACAATACTTTCACATCTAACCTTCTACTTCTAATAATTACGTATTAGGCACTAACAGAACTTTCTAGCTTAACTAACAACATTAACCAACAACGTTGATGTAAACAACAGGGTAGCCCTGTTCACAGCCCTGTTTATCAATAAATCATTAAGGCTCTTCTTGTCTTTGGGGTTGTACTAGTAGTTGCAAGTCGTGTTTATACACAATATATCATAATGTCCTATTTGACACAACAAAGAGAAATGGCCACCCATGGTGTTGGTGGCAATTTTATTCATCAAACAGACTTAAAACTTAATAGAGCATTACATTTTACAATACTATACGTGCATCCCTAAATGAGAACAAGAAGAAATAAACACAACACACGAAAACAAGAATGAAATCCAACATACAACTATGGATGTGAAACCCTTCGCACTTTTGCAATGAACACCATCACTTTCACATAAACCCAATTTTCAAGGCTATTCATGACGTGAAAAAAAGCATGTCTCCCACGGCGATTAACAATTAAAGCAATACATACCATCCAAAATCCGGTAACAAAACCAGTGGCCCCTCCGATATAAAACCATCTTTGAAGATCATCTATGCCTTCCCCGCCTTCCATACTTCCACGAGTGACGGGTGGGCCTTCTAATACTTTATCTCCTGGACAATATTTGGGCAAGGGAAGTCCGCATAATCCTGCATTTCCGGTGTACCTTGAAGGTTCAAAGGACTGGAGTTGAGTGCTGGATGGAATTCTTCCTGACAAGCTGTTATATGACACGTCTAGATAGTTTAGCAAGGTCATTTGAGACATGCTTGATGGTAGTCCTCCTCTTAGATTGTTTCTAGATAGATCCAAAATTTGAAGTTCTTTCATCTGACCAATGTTGGATGGGATTTCTCCAACTAGAGCGTTCATTGACAAGTCGAGTGCAATCAATTTATGAAGATCGGTTAGTTTATCCGGGATTTTTCCAGTTAAATTGTTGCTTGATAAATTGATGATCTTTACCAATCCTAGAGTTCTGCCAAACTCACGCTCACTTCCTTGCCACTTGATCATTGAACGGTCAACATACGTGCCTTGAACCGTGGAAGTTAGATTAATAATAGATTGCGAATAATGCTCATATTCCATGACTTCCAAGCCACCTTGAACCATGGAAGTTAGATTACCGAGACATGAGGGGATGGCTCCCTGGAGTTTATTCATTGACAAGTCCAGAATTTTTAGATATTCTAACTGACATAAATCTGAAGGGATGGTTCCAATGAATTTATTTGATGTTAAGATAAGAGCATACAACCCCGATAACCTTTCCCCTATCCAACCAGGCACGTAACCAGAAAACTTGTTGGCCCCCAAATTCAAAAACGTTAACTTGGTTAAACTCTTTAAAGATAAGGGCAATTTTCCTGAGAAGCTGTTATTGTATAAATACAAGACCTGGAGATTGATCAAAAACTTGATAGAAGTAGGAAGCCTTCCGGATAAATTGTTATATCCCAGACTAAGAATTTGTAGACTTTTGAAATTCCACAAACAGTCTGGAATTGGTCCAGTGAATGCGTTGTGTGAGAGATCAAGAAAGAACAAATACCCATCAACAATTTGGCACAAAAAGAAGATTTGTCCAGATAAATTATTTTTGGATAAGTCTAGCTTGATTAAATTGGAAGGAACACTCTGTATATGACCATAAAAGTTGTTGGAACTCAAATCTATGGTTGAAGAATCTGCAGGGTCAAAATTTGAAAACAAATCTGTTACTGTCCCAGTAATATTATTGAACGCCATATTCAAATATGTCAAACGAGAAGGCCACGTTTTCCAAAAGTCCTCTGGAATGTTATCTGAAATTTCGGTATTCGAAAGATCAATAAAGGAAAGATTTTTCATTGTTTGAATCCATTTTGGGAAACGAGGTCCCAACTTGCAAGAACTCAAGTCAATGGATTCTATGCTGGAAATGTTGGACATGTTAGCTTCTAAAGGAACTCCTTCGAGTGAATTGTTTGAAAGATCAACATATAAAATATTTGACTTTTCAATATTTTCGGAGATAGCACCTTTGAGAAAATTGGAAGATACGTCTAGTGTTTGAAGCTTGGGTAGTTGCCACACTTTTTCACTTATAGTTCCATCTAACTGATTATTAGAAAGATCTAGCTCTTGTAGGGATGAAAAAGTTTGGATATCATCTGACAACGTCCCTGTGAATTGGCTATATGAGGCTTGCAAAGCTTGTAAAGTAACTGATGTGCACCCAGACAAGTTACTCATAAAATCAGGTAACTTGATAGGCATTAAGTTATTAGAGAAACTCAAAGATGTCAAATCACACAGATTTCCAAGATATTTGGGGATCCCATCTAACATGTTGTCTGAGAGAACAAGTGTTACAAGTGCATTGCTAGTTAAAGGGAACAACCAGTGATACATGGATGAGTTGAGATTGTTTTCTTTGAGAGAAAGGGTAACAATAGATGAAGAAAAAGAAGAGTTGACATATGAATAAGAATATGGGTGCATCACATGGGAGAGGTCACATCCAATTAAATATAAAGCTGATAGCTTTTTAAGACTTGAAATCACATTTACCCAGTTGTCTGCTTTGCCCAGAGATATACCTGACATGTCAAGTATATCCAGCTGAGACAGATGAGACAACCAGTCTAGCTTTTCAATTGTGCAATTACTCAGGTGTTCAAGTGAAAGGTCTTGCAAGTTCGTGAGGTTTCCAAGTTCTGAAGGAATGGTTCCACTAAAATCATTCCCACCAAGGAACCAATGAACGTGGGAATCTTTCCATTAAACCTATTGCCACCAAGGTTAAGATACCTTAATTGGGTCATGGAACCAATGAACATGGGAATCGTTCCATTAAACATGTTGTAAGAAAGATCAAGATAATTCAAGTAGCTTAAGTTAAGCAATGAAGGACTAATCTTGCCTTCAAGAAATCCACTGTGCAAGTCAAGGCGGGTGACACAGGAATGGTTGTTGCACGTGACTCCAATCCAGTAACAACAATCATTGGTTTCTACCTTTTCTTTTTCTCCAGGTGTCCATGTATCGAGAAAGCCGTGAGGGTCATGATGAATGTTTGATTTGAAATGAAGAAGAGCTTGTGTCTCCTTCTTCGTACACTTACTGGTACGTTGGTCAGGGAAAAGGGCAGTTGTAGTGGTAAATGATTCCAACACAAAGAGTGTAAGAATAAAGAAGAAAATAGGATGGGCAAAATGTTTATGGTAAATCTTATTTGCCATTTTTGTTGTATCAAATCTTAAATGTTTGATATGTCACCAAATATGCCCAGCTTTATATACACTCCAAATTTGAAATTGCGTGGAAAATGTGTTGATTTTCTTTCTACTTTCGTTTCGACATATGCGTGGAAAATTTGGGCGCATTGTCGGAAGACTCAAGTCTTCACAATTTGTGAAAAAGTTGTAGTTAAACAATCATTAAAGTTGGCTCATGTCAAAGACTAATAACAAATCTTCACACATAAAAGCTGGGTCATGTCAAAGACTAACAAGTCTTCCACTCAATTTCTTTCCACTAACAAGTGCAAATTGTGTATATGAAATACAAAGTTAAATTCAATTATATTCTATGAGGTTCGACAAAAATAATCATTTTCCCCTCAAAAAAACTAATTAACGAATAGAGAAATTGGTCTCAAACTAATCGTCAAAGGCTCATAAGTCTTTACGTATTTATTTTAGTAAATTACACAAAATGTCATGTTGTAATGTCATGTTATTGTTTGTCACTTCTTTTAAAAAAAAATACATGAAAGCCGCATTGTTTAACATGCTTTGGTCATTACATGCTTCAACATCAAGACACAAAAATTGTTTTGAATATATAGAAATTAAGGATCTTGATGTTGGTTATACAGAATGCTATACGGAATCAAAAAGAATTACAAAATTATCAGGAAAAAGAATAGCTTTTTATATCACAATAACTATGCTTACCGCTGCAACTCTATCTGTAGCCACCATAAGGTTGCTGACCATAACCCACCTCTACCCATCATCGGATTGTAATTTCCAGGCGGCATAAATCCGGCGGCAGGTGGCGCTTGCATCTGAAACCCTTGGCCATTGTTCATTCCCATACCCATATTTTGAGGCATATTGTTCATTCCCATTCCCATACCCATATTCTGAGGCATATTGTTCATTCCCATACCCATATTTTGCAGCATATGGTTCATTCCCATGGGCTGGTTTAGACCTCCGTAACCACCTCCAAACCCTGGCCCTGCACCCATTCCCATTCCCATTGCTGAACCCGCCATGGGGTTGGATGCGGGTCTTAGAGCACTTGCACCAACACGTCCAATTCCAGAACCCGAACCCATGGCCTTACCCATGGTTACATTTGAAGTCGCTGGGGTTTTGCTTGGTTTCTCCATTCTCTTTTCTTAACGGTTTATCGCCTCAAAATCAATTCCAATGTCAGATAGCGGGTTGGTTTTAGCTGCACATTCGAAAATAGTGTCATAACTCAAATATATATATACACACACGCACACACATATTCAGGGTGCGGATCATGAGAGAACTACATAGTTGCTTACTTGAGAACTTGAGAGAACCGCTATCAACCAAGCAAATTTTTTTCAATTTTTTATATTAAAAGTTTATTATTGTAAAAAGTTTAGGAAAAAATATATGTAGATTGACGAACTACATATATGTAGCTCATACAAGGTATATATATGTACTAATTCGTCAATCCACATATATTATTTTTTTTATTTTTAAAAGTTCCATAAGAACTAGTAGCATATAAATAATAAAAATAAAATTAAAATTTCTGCTTGGTTGACTGGCCTTTTTTGTCTTGACAATATACTATAAAAGTCTTCTGGAAAATGACCCCTTTTTTTCTTTAAAAAAGGAGTGTTATTCAAAAAAGCATTTATCAATAAAGTGTTGTTCAAAAACTATTTACTAAAATGGTGTTTTTTTCTGATTTTTTGCCCCTATTATTATAAAAACAAATATAATACTAAATAATCAAAAAAACTCATGATTTTTCTTTTGCAGGTTATAGCCCTCACATGATCCATTCCCTACATATATGTGTGCGCGCTATAAAAAAACAAAATAACTCACATCCATCGATGTTCAAATTAAAGAGCCCACGGTTCAACGTATCAGTCCAAATTGTGGATTTGGTCTCCAACTTTTCTTTTGCACGTTGTTGAGAAGCTACAGCAAGTGCACCCGTTAAGCAGTGACAGTCTGACAGATGGTGGTTGGGTGGCCTTGGAAGTATTTAATTGTAACTGTGGTTGTTGATAGAAACTTGAAATCGAGGCAGCTGGCGGTGTCGGGGCTGACATAGGTTGACCGTAAAACTGGAATCCGCTTTTAAGGTTATTATTAGGTTGACTGGATTTACCATTGGAACTGGGAAAACCTGCCTGTGAGACGGAACCCGACTGAGAAAACATCAGTAGAAGGGACGGTGAAAGGTGAGTTTGATTATTGAGTCGAGAATACATCAGTAGAAGGGGCAGCTTTAAAAGGAGCATCACCAAATGGATCATCAAACTGCTGCATAAAAACACAATACAAGCATCAAATGGTGAGTTTTTAAGACGCATTTGAGTTGTTGGTGAGCAGCAGCGAAGGTATGACTAGTATTAAAGATAGTTGGAGCAGGTGGTTCAGATAGAGAACCAAACGTTTATTAAGTATGTTTCAACAACTATAATAATTAATTAACAATAAACTGTCAGGTACAATTGTATAGAAAAAAAAGGGCTGTGAGACCTGGGGGTGCAGCACAAGGGTCAAAAAAGTTAAACTGATGCCATTGGGCCCCTTGATCCAGGCGACCCAAATTCAGGCCCAATTGGCTTGTCAGACTTAAGCCGAAGCCCAACAGCTTAGGCTGTGCGATGGGGATAAAGTTAGCAGCTGGAATCTAGTTAATTTTTATCTATTATTTTTCTTTATTTGAATTAGAAGTTATCTCTTATTGTCCTGCATTTTCTCCTAGTTTACCTCCTACGTTGGTGGCTTAGGAAGTCGTATTTATGGTTTTGTTTTTCATTGTTTGGGAACTCAGTTGATGTTTGAATTTAGTGAATAAAAATTCCAGCTTTTCGTTTCTTGTTTGTGTTTGATCCGACTGGGAGTTAAGGAGAACTGCATCAGGTGGCATCAGAGCTCAGCAAGATCCGATTATGGGAGACCGTGGAGCACGCATGAACCGACATCCCCGTAGAAACACCGATCGAGGCAACGAGGATTATTGGCGGGATCCACGTGATGTTGAAGAGATCGCGCGTCTGCAGCAAAGAGTCCGGGACCTTGAACTGCAGCGAGGGGTCCGTTCGGATGAAGAAACCGAGACCGACTCCAGCAACTGGAATGACGGAGTCGGTCAGAACAACCCGTTTGACTATGACGATAGGTGGAATCCTTTTGCAAGAAGAGAACCAAGAGCTGATCCATTCAGGAACTTGGGAGTCAAAATTGATGTACCAGAGTTCGATGGAAGGGCTGAACCTGATGTGTTTATTGATTGGCTTCAAACTGTCGAACGCATCTTCGACCTACGCGACATTCCTGATAAATACAAGGTAAAACTCGTAGCAATTAAACTTCGAAATTACGCGTCTTTGTGGTGGGAACATATTAAAAAAAAAAGGGCTCAAGAGGGACGCTCTAAAGTTAAAACATGGGACAAGATGAAGAAACTCCTTCGTGAGAAGTTTCTTCCACCTAATTTTCGCCAAGAGGCATTTTTAGAATATCATAACATCTCCCAGCGGTCGACTACCGTTGAGGAATTGATCTGTGAGTTTGACAGATTACGGATGAGATGTGCTGTTGAAGAGGAGGAGGAACAAATTATTGCTCGTTTCTTCGGGGCTTTACGACCCGAGATCGCCGACGTTGTACAACTGCAGCCCTATTGGTCTTTTACTGATGTGTGCCAACTAGCTCTAAAGGTGGAGAAACAATTGAAAGCTAAGGCCAAACCCACGTTACCCCGGTCGAGCCCAATCAAAGCCGACAGCCTTAAAGGGGTTTCGGGGACACCTACTGGAAGCAGATTCAATGCAAGCAAAAACGAGGGGGCAACAGCTTCCAAGACACCTACCGTTATCGCTCGTACACCGCCCCGTTGTTTCAAGTGTGGCGGGCTGGGTCACTTCGCTCGGGAGTGCTCGAATACTCAGCTCATTACCCTCACGGATGAAACCCTGCCTGTTTATGATACGGAAGAAGACCAAACTGAAGAGGTTGAAACTGAAGTGGTGTATCCGGACAAGGGTGAAACTCTTATAGCTCAACGGGTTCTCAGCACTAATCCGAATCATGAAGTTAAAGATAATCTCTGGCTCCGCAACAACATTTTTCGGACCCGCTGCACGGTAAAAGGCAAGGTATGTACCATTATAATCGATGGAGGCAGCTGCGAGAACATGGTGGCCACAGTTATGGTTGAAAAGTTAGGCCTTAAAGTCGAAGACCACCCCGACCCTTACCAGCTAACGTGGCTAAAAAAAGGTAATGTCGTGAAGGTTAAACACAGGTGCCTCGTTCAGTTTAGCATCGGGACCCGTTATTCGGATGAGGTGTGGTGCGAAGTCGTTCCGATGGATGCATGTCACATCTTGTTGGGGCGACCGTGGCAGTATGATAGGCGCACCAAACACGACGGGTTCCTCAATACTTACACTTTTAAGAAAGAAGGGGTTAATGTCCAACTTGTTCCACTGGATATACGTGACACCGGAACCGAAGCCCTGGTCCTTACCAAATCAGCATTCCTGGATTTTACACGGACTGCTAAACCTCCATTCGCCTTAGCCCTACTCGTCACCGAAACCAACCCCACAACTGATGAACCCCCACTTGAAGTACAGCCACTCCTGACCGACTTCAAGGATGTCTTTCCCACTGAAATTCCTCCTGGCCTCCCCCTTGTACGAGAAATTCAACATTGCATCGACTTCCTGCCAGGTGCAACTATCCCAAATAAACCAGCCTACCGAATGAATCCAACCGAATATGCAGAACTACATCGACAGGTTACCGAGCTCCTTGACAAGGGTCTTATTCGTGAAAGTATGAGCCCGTGTGCGGTACCGGCTCTACTCGTTCCTAAACCGAATGGCGCCTATAGAATGTGTATTGATAGCCGAGCCGTTAACAAAATTACGATCAAGTATAGATTTCCCATTCCCCGTTTAGACGACCTCCTAGATCAGTTACACGGGGCTACAATTTTCTCTAAGGTGGATTTGCGGAGCGGGTACCACCAAATCAGAATGCGTCCAGGGGATGAATGGAAGACGGCTTTTAAAACACGAGACGGGTTGTATGAATGGATGGTCATGCCATTCGGGCTCTCAAATGCTCCGAGCACCTTTATGCGGTTAATGAATCACATATTTAAACCCCTTATCGGCCACTGTGTCGTCGTCTATTTTGATGACATCCTCGTTTTTAGCCGGGATATACCACACCATCTTTATCATCTTAAACAGGTCTTCACTATTTTGCGAGATCAGAAGTTATATGCCAACCGCGAAAAGTGTTGTTTTTTGGCACCAGAGGTCTTATTTTTGGGGTATTTAATTTCGGGGAAGGGTATCCGTATGGATGATTCTAAAATCGAAGCAATTACCACTTGGCCGATACCGACTAATATCCACGAGGCACGAAGCTTCCTTGGGTTAGCCTCATTTTACCGTCGTTTTATTCGCAATTTCAGTATCGTCGCAGCCCCTATTACTGATTGCTTGAAGGGAAATTCATTCTGTTGGACACCTGAAGCCACCACGGCATTCGAAGGGTTAAAACAATGCATCACACGTGCACCCGTCTTGGCCTTACCCAATTTTCAGGTTACTTTTCAGGTCGAGTGTGACGCATCTGGGCTCGGGATTGGCGGAGTGCTTAGCCAAGAGGGACGCCCAATAGCTTTTTTCAGTGAAAAGCTCAGTGAAGCCAAACAAAAATTCAGCACATACGATAAGGAATTTTATGCAATTATTAGGAGTCTTGAGTTTTGGCGACACTACCTTCTGCACACGGAGTTTGTCTTGTTTTCTGATCACCAGGCGTTACGTTTTATTCAAGGGCAAAACAAACTCAATCCTCGCCACGCTAAATGGGTCGAGTTTTTACAAGATTTTTCTTTTGTTATCCGACACAAGTCTGGAGTCACCAATACGGTGGCCGACGCTCTAAGTAGGCGGCGAGCCCTGTTAACATCCCTTCAAGTTCGAGTTGACGCATTCGAGCTTTTTTCTACACTATACCCGGATGATCCAGACTTCTCGGGCTTATGGTCAGCTTGCCGGGTGACACCCACACAAGAATACTCGTTGCACGAAGGGTTTTTGTTCAAAGGCATTCGGTTATGTGTTCCTAAGTGTTCTTTGCGGGATGCCATCATTCTCGAAGGGCATCAGGGAGCTCTCGCAGGTCACTTTGGTAGAGATAAAACGTTAAAGCTAGTGAAGGAGCGTTTTTTTTGGCCGAAAATGAGCATGGATGTTACAAAGATTGTGGATCGGTGTCGCACGTGCCACATTGCCAAAACACATCATTCAAATGCCGGCTTGTATACACCATTACCTGTTTCTGATGGGCCGTGGGAGGACGTCAGTCTTGATTTTGTGGTAGGTCTTCCACGAACCCAACGACAAAAAGATTATGTCATGGTAGTCGTGGATCGTTTTTCTAAAATGGCACACTTTGTTCCGTGTGCTAAAACTTATGATGCTAGCCAGATTGCTCGGTTATATTTCACTGAAATAGTTCGTTTGCATGGCGTACCGAAAACGTTGACATCTGACCGGGATGTCAAGTTCGTGGGGCACTTTTGGCGCACTTTGTGGAAGCGTTTGGGTTCTCGTCTCAATTTTAGTAGTGCCCATCATCCGCAAAGTGATGGTCAAACGGAGGTCACCAACCGGAGTTTGGGTAATTTATTACGCAGCCTTGTGGGATCCAACCCGAAGCAGTGGGATCTAGTTCTGCCTCAGGCTGAATTTGCGTATAATCGGTCCACTCATCGCTCCACCGGGATGAGTCCTTTCCTTATTGTGTATGGTCGGAACCCGTTTACCCCGTTAGATCTTGCTCCGCTACCAGCTACTGAACACTTTAGTGCAGATGGTGAAGACCGGGCAGCCCAGATTAAGCTAATCCATCAACAGGTGCGTGATCAAATTATCAATAATAACGTTGTGTATCAACGGCGGGCCAACGTACGACGTAAGAAAGTCGTGTTTCAGGAAGGTGACCTTGTTTGGGTCCATCTCAGCAAAGAACGTTTTCCGGGGGGTCGTTCAGGCAAATTACAACCTCGAGCAGATGGTCCATTTAAGGTTTTGAAACGTATTAATGACAACGCTTATAAGATAGATTTGCCCGGACACTATAATGTCTCAGCAACCTTTAATGTGGCTGATCTGTCACCATTTGTTTCTGAGCTGGATGATCCATTTGACTCGAGGGCGAGTCCTTCCGAAGAAGGGGGGAATGATGCCATTGGGCCCCTTGATCCAGGCGACCCAAATTCAGGCCCAATTGGCTTGTCAGACTTAAGCCGAAGCCCAACAGCTTAGGCTGTGCGATGGGGATAAAGTTAGCAGCTGGAATCTAGTTAATTTTTATCTATTATTTTTCTTTATTTGAATTAGAAGTTATCTCTTATTGTCCTGCATTTTCTCCTAGTTTACCTCCTACGTTGGTGGCTTAGGAAGTCGTATTTATGGTTTTGTTTTTCATTGTTTGGGAACTCAGTTGATGTTTGAATTTAGTGAATAAAAATTCCAGCTTTTCGTTTCTTGTTTGTGTTTGATCCGACTGGGAGTTAAGGAGAACTGCATCATAAACCCTTCTGGTTCCTTGTCGGAGATCACTGAAGGTGTGGTGGCTGCCGGAGTAGGTACGGTGGCAGACAAAGGTGGTGTGGCAGCGACCGGAGATTCAAATGTCTTAACCCGTTTAACCATTTATCTTAACCCATCTGACCCATTAGAGATAAAGCGTCATCCAAATTCACCCATGAGTATGTAAACGGGTCGGTAGTGCCATGTATGCTCAGCCCTTCAAAAACAGACAACTGACAGAGAACAAAACGAGTATTATTAGAGGGTTAAATAACTAGAAGAATGATTTTGACTAAAGAATCGGTGACTAAAATGGGGTAAATAAAAACTATTGTTTTTCTCTTAAACAATCAATGTTGCTGCTTGTATGAAGCTCATGATTTTGACTAAGGAATCAGTGACAAATCAAGCCATAGACATTCATTCATGAGATTTTTAATCAAACAAATGGGTCCCTAGTATAATTCTGCAGCCACATGTGTTTTAAAATTGTCCTAGAAAAGCAAAATAACATCAAAATAAAGTAGAGACATTTCATCGAACACCTTGTAAGCATGACAAAAACAATCGAAACACATACAAGGTTCAATTGATGAAAGATTACAGAGATACTCAATAGTTGCAGAATATGCTGATTGGGGTTCGCAAAATCGCTCGTACTCTTCTTCTTCTTCCTGCGATTCATCCTTTAAAACAGAGTCTTGTAAGTCTCTGATCTTCTTAATTCTTCAACCTTTGCGAGATTAATCACAATCTTCTTTGGATTCATTCTGCAAAACAGAGCCTTGCTCTGATACCAATAAACTTGCAAAACAACGAATGATTCCTTCAGTTGAAGGGACTGAATTCAGAATTGATCGTTAAACAGGATACATACAATACAATACTTTCACATTTAACCTTCTACTTCTAATATTTACATATTAGGCACTAACTCTACTAACAGAACTTTCTAACTTAACTAACAAGGTTTACCAACTTATTTATACTCAATATAGCATAATGTCCTTGAAGAAACACTGAACTAATTAAGGGACTAATCAGCTTGGTTTATGTTCCTTTCATAATGGTTAATCTTCTTATGGTTTCCTGAGCTCCTTAATGATCGGATTATCCTGCAAAACAGAACACCGTTACTCGTTAAGAGGGGAATGTGGGGGTTTCCCTCTTAACCGGGCTCCGGTGTGAGAATAAGTGACTGCTTTGGGGAGATAATTAAGTATTAAGTGTGAGAGTAGAGGGAATGGAATGTTTAACCTGTGAAGTGAGGTCTCTATTTATAGCCGGAGAGGTGTAAGAGGATGTGGGCTGATGGGCCTTGGGTCGGAAGGCGACAACATGGAGGATATGCTCCTTGTCCTACTGGTGTCGACCGTTAGTGGCTTCTAGGAGCTCTCTGGAGCTGGCGCAATGTGATTGGAGCCACGTGTCATTGTTGTCGGCCTGGACGCCCTTCTGCCATCAGCAGGTAAGTGGAGATCATGGGGCAGTTGTCTCTGCCTTGTGATTGGTGCCATGCAGGCGTCCTTAAGTACTTTTTGTCTCCTGCATGTCAGATGATCGTGGAGCACGATTGAGCAGAGCCAGACGGACGTTGATTGGCTCTTTTCTTCTGCCACTTGTACCTTGTGTACTATTTGGATAGGCCTTGCGCCGTAGTCACGCATGATTCTTGCTGAGCACGCTACTACTCTGCGCGGGGTAGGGTCTTCCAAATGTTCTTTCAGAATGCTAAGTGTTAGACATGGAGTCTCCACTTGCTCAGACCTCGCGCCGGATCATTACATATGTTTGTAGCCCGCGTGAGGTTGGCACTAAGAAATATGTTGATTAAGGAGTATGGTCCTGCGCGCGTCCTGACTGGAGGGTTGCGCGGCGTTTTTGGGACCATACCCCTTCAAGTCCCCCCAGTCCCGTGCTGCACCATGCGCGAGGCAAGTGGTTGGAGCTCTGGACTTAGAAAAAATTGTAGTAAAATGCTTGTTTTTCGTTTCGTCGGCGCGCGCGTACGAGTGTTTTATCACTTGTTACGGCGCGGCTAGGCGCTTGGCAGTTGGTAATGTTTTGGGTAGCCATGCGTATTGCGCGTCATGGATAACCTCTGTATTAAGTTTTTGAACTTTTGGGCGGGAAGATCCTCGAAATTTGAATTTCTGACAGGTTGGTAAAAAAGTCGTGGTTGGTGACGTTTGAGTCGACCTTTGACGGGTTGTCATCAACTTGTCCCTGACGAATCGTATTTCCGTCAGAGAGTGGGGCCCACGCGCGCGTGGTAACCGTCACTCTGGGAAACACGCCTTACGTGGCGTTTTCTGATTGGTCATGTGCGCGGCGATTTTGGCACGGTTACCCATCGCATTAAATGTGATGGGTATATATATCTGAAGAGACATGAGAAGTCGTCACTTTCTCTTCTACTGTTGCTATATTTCTCTCTATTCGTCGTCTTCAAATCTTCAAGTTTCAGCAGATCTTCAAGATCTTCTTCATAACTTCCAGTTCTTCCCAAAAAACTTGAAGTTTATCCACTATGGCTGAAGAACAGCATGAAGATAATCCCGGAGAAGAAGGGCCTGTTCCCGTTCTGAAGTGGGATTTAGGTCTTTTCGAGCAACTTGTACGAGGTTTCCGGTTTCCACCGGAATGGGGTGCTAGATACCCTGGTCAAAACCAGACGGCTGCCGACGCACCACCGGGGTATATTACTTTGTATGAAGACTTCTTCCAACAAGGCAACTTCCGACTGCCGGCGACGAACTTCATGGCCCATATTCTACAGTTTTATGGGTTTCATATATCGCAGATGAGCCCTCCCAGGATGGTCCGGGTTCGTCACTTTGAGTTCTTGTGCCGGTCTCATGGTATCGAGCCGACGGTTGAGAAGTTTAGGGTATTCTATCAGCTTATCCGGAATATGGGCTTCTTCTCTTTTGCCAGCCGAGGGGCTGCGAAGAAGATACTCTTGAATCCTCCCAAGAGTTTCCACGACTGGAAACCCAAATTTTTCTATATTAGCGAGGAGGTGATTCCGATCGCCATGACATTTCTCTCCTGGACGGAAGCGATTGTTAAGGAAGATCTGGCGATCCCCAAGAATGACACTTGGTACAAGAAGCTTACCTCTACCCCAAACCGAGTGTTTGGAGAAAATGTCTTGGTAGCGGCGCACATGAGTGACCAGTGGCCAGCGGATAGCAAAGACATTCTGGTCTTAAAGCTTGAAGATAAAGGTTAGTTATTTCAATTCTTTTGATCTCTTCGTTTTGTAACTTGTGCTAATCTATATATTTGCGGGTGTAGAGGTGCAACTGTACCAAGCTGCTTTCTCCACCTTTGGTGTTTCCATGGGTGTGCGCCCGCTCCAGGCTGGAGAGGAGTATTGGTATGAACAAATTAAGGGTAGCTTCATGTACCCGGTTGCTGATGCATTTGCTGCGCCGCCTACCGCAACCGAAGGTGCGCATATACCTAACCCTCGTCCTTTGCGCTCTGTCACTTCTGCTGGGAAAGAGGTTGTCTATCTTTCCAGCGAAGACTCTGTGGGATCCTCAACCGGGGAGTTAAGTTCCTGGTCTACCATCTTTGCAGGTGTGCTGCGCGATTTGGGCATCGACCCGGAAGAGAAGAAAAAACCAACCAGGAAGAAGAAGGTGATCAATCTTGATCCTGAAGTGGTGAGTAAGAAAAGTGGGAGTAGCCTCGCAGCTGCTGGTGCTGCTGATAAAGGTACTCTTCGGCTTCGTCAGAGTGACTTGAAAGATTATGTGATAATTAGTGACTCACTTGAAGGCTTGTCGCGCGCAGGCGAGAAGAAAGCTGGAGCAGGGGGCTCAAAAAGTGGGGGTAGCGCGGGTTCTCGCAACCCGGATGCTGGTGCTACTCCTTCCTCTGTTGCGCATGAGGAAGAGGAAGAGGAAGAAGAAGAAGAAGAAGAAGAAGAGGAGGCTGGTGCTACTCCTTCCTCTGTTGCGCATGAAGAAGAAGAAGAAGAAGAGGCTGGTGCTACTCCTTCCTCTGTTGCGCATGAAGAAGAAGAAGAAGAGGATGCTGGTGCTACTCCTTCGTTTGTTTAGTTAAATGAACAAACATGAACAGAGGTCACGTTCGTTCGTTTATGTTTGTGAACGTTTGCTAACGTATTCGATAGTTCATTATTTTTTTTAGTTTTTATATTTTATTTAAATACTTAAAAATTTTGACAAATAAAATATGTAATAAGTGTCAATGGATTATATCTTCTCCTCATAAACTCTTGTTTGTGTTCGTTTGTTTCCATTTGTGTTCATAAATATTAATTTGTGCTCGTTTGTGTTCATCAACGTTCATTTTCGTTCGTTGCTTAAAATTAACAAACAAACACAAATGAACACTAAAAAGTTCATTTCCTTATCAAACAAACACGAACATAATATCTCGTTTCATGAACAGTTCGTGAACACATATATTTCTTAACAAACGAACACGAACAAGGTCTTGTTCGTGTTCGTTCGGTTCGTTTGCAGCCCTACTTAATAGTGCATTACATTTTACAATAGTATACTTGTATCCCTAAATGAGAACAAGAAGAATTAATTACAACACACAAAAAGAAAAATGAAATCCAACATACAATACAACTATGGATGTGAAACCCTTCGCACTTTTGCAGTGTACACCATCACTTTCACATAAACCCAATTCTCAAGGCTATTCATGACGTGAAAAAAAGCATGTCTCCCAAGGCGATTAACAATTAAAGCAATACACACCATCCAAAATCCGGTAGCAAAACCAGTGGCCCCTCCAGTGTAATACCATCTTTGAAGATCGTCTATGCCTTCCCCGCCTTCCATACTTTCACTACTGACGGGTGGACCTTCTAATACTTTATCTCCTGGACAATATTTGGTCAAGGGAAGTCCGCACATTCCTGCATTTTCGGTGTACCTTGAAGGTTCAAAGGACTGAAGTTGAGTGCTAGATGGAATTCTTCCTGACAAGTTGTTATACGACACATCTAAATAGTTTAGGAAGGTCATCTGAGACATGCTTGATGGTAGTCCTCCTCTAAGATTGTTTCTAGATAGATCCAAAATTTGAAGTTCTTTTATCTGACCAATTTTGGATAGAATCTCTCCAGCTAGAGCGTTCATTTACAAGTCGAGTGCAATCAGTTTATAGAGATCGGTTAGTTTATCCGGGATTTTTCCGGTTAAATTGTTGCGTGAAAATTGATTATCTTTACCAATTCTAGAGTGCTGCCAAATTCACGCTCATTTCCTTGCCACTTGATCAATGAACGGTCAATATACATGCCCCCACTAAGGTTAGCAGGATGCATATTTTTTTGGCTGAATGAGAATCCATCTTGAGCCATGGAAGTGAGATTACCCAAACATGAGGGGATGGCTCCCTGGAGTTTATTCATGGACAAGCCTAGAATTTGTAGATATACTAACCAACATAAATCTGAAGGGATGGTCCCAATGAAATTATTTTTTGTTAAGATAAGAGCATACAACATCGATAACTTTTCTCCGATCCAACTAGGCACGTAACCAGAAAACTTGTTGGCCCCCAAATTTAAAAAGGTTAACTTGGTTAAATTCTTTAAAGATAAGGGCCATTTTCACTACAAGAACAGGCCTCCTTTAGCGACGACAGTCGTCGTCGGTATTGGTCCATTTTGTCGCCGCTATTGACTTTTAGCGGCGACATGTCGCCGGTAAAGTGTGGCCGGTATTGATTGGCCGGTATTGGCCTCCTGTCGTCGGTAAAGGTAAGCGTCGCCGGTATTGATCTTGAACCTTTAGCGACGACAACTGTCGTCGCTAAAGAGTCGCCAGTATTAACCTTGGTCGCTAAAGGTTGTATATCAATAGCGGCGACACATGTCGCCGCTAAAAGTCTTTTTTTTTTTAATACAGCTGCTGTATTTACAGCACCCAGCCATTTTTTTCGGCCGAACAAACAAAACCTGCCTATTTCAAACAACACAAACATACGCCACGAACATATACTAAAGCTAATATAATTAAAAACTACGTTTAAGTCGTACATTATAATCCTACAACGTTTAAATCTAAATCATACATTAAAAACAAGTCACTCATCGTTATCGTTGGCTTCATCGTCGGATTCATTATCGAATAAGTTGTCAGAATCGTAGTCTTTTGACTTTCATTTTCCTTTTCCTTGTGAAGCAAGATAGTTGTTAAGTTGGTTCAAAAATGACGGGGTTTGGAACAAGCTGTTAACAAAATCCTACAATAATAGATAGCAAAACGTATATTAGCATATTAATTAACGCTACCAACATATATTTAACAAGGAAACATGCGTTCGTTTGTCATTTTATAAATTGCGTAGCTTACCTCGGAAAAGGGTTCTTGCGTCCGAGCTTGCGAAGACGACATGTTAGATGACGAGTGCGAGGACGTGTTGGAAGAAGGTTTAGGCCCCATCCCGCGGTACCATCCTCGCCGCTCACCCAATGCTTCCTGATACGGGGCAATTGGCGGACCCTCACCGCTCCATTCACTTGTGGCCTGTTGTATGTTCCGCTGTATTTTACGAAGATGATTAAATATATATGTGTGTATATATATATATATATATATATTTGTTATAGAAAATAATACTTAAAAGAAATACTTACGTAATTTTGTTCAGCAACCGGATCAACCCAATTCCCTTGATTGTCCGTGTGGGTTTTAGCATACGTAGGTACCCAATCCATATCCTGTTTAACATTAAACTTAGATTAGACATTAAATAAAAAACAAAGCTTACACACACACACACACACATACATAAAACATTACATTTTTATGGGCGGTGCTACCGTACGACGATGTCCCCCCACGGTATGGGAATTGTTGTTTCTAGCGTACTAGTGTGTTGGCCTTGCTTTTTTTAATATATTTTTCTTGCCGGAAACCTTCGATGGTTCTCAACCAGTTTTCATAGGGCATATCCACGGGATGGTATGCCCTTGCACTCTCAAGATCATCGTAACCTCCCTGGGCATCAAATAATTGTCTAGCTTCATACTTGCGGTCATTGTACCGCTTCATAAGCACACTCCTAATACCACCCTTCAAGTTTTTCGCCTCATAATCACGTTCCACTTCATCAAAATTGAAATTTTCCTACAAATTAAATAAAAAGGTTAAAATATCATATATAAGTTAGATTTGCATGTGCTTAAATATTTGATAAAATTTTATGCATATAACTTATTAACCCGTAAGTGGTTCATGACGGCATCCTTGTAATGTTGTTCAACACTATCCCATCCAATTTTATCAAACGGGATGCTCCGCCACATATACAAGCCGGCCTCCCTTGAAAACATGTCTCTTGATTTACCAACAGGGGTAAACGTGACCTGTCTGTCAAACGTAAGCGATACAGGCCCCCCCGCTTTTACTAGACGCCGTAGTTTCTCGTTTTTAGCTTTCCCCCTAACCCTCTTCGGGGGAACCGCTGCAATTAAAACAAAAATAATTAGTAACAACATTTATAATATATAAAATATAAGGACTATAAAATAATTTAGTAAAAGACTTACCGTCTGTCTCGTGTGTGCCACGAAATCCACCAGGAGGAATCGGTGGATCACCAGCGCCATCACCCCCATGTCCCCAGGGGGCCACATCAGCCATCAGATAAGCAAATATCAACAATATCGAAAACATAATCCCTATAAAGTTACAAATGTTACAGCATGTGTATCTAATAGAAATTAAGGGAAAGTACAACAAGTGTAACTCAAATTCAAATAAATATTTCAAACAAGTGTTTATCAATTACAAATCAATATAAATTACAATAACTTTTCTTTTAGTCAGACTCCACATAATCGGGATCATCCTCATCACAATCAGCCTCGACCTCATCACAATCAGTCTCGACCTCAAACACTTCATCGACGGTAGCCGTTGGGGGATCAACTTCAATTGAAGGCTCACCCGCAGTAACATGAGAAGATCCAATTTGAAAGTATTGGGTCAAGTCAATGACAAGTGGACAGTCAGATGAATAGTTGTTGTCGACAACGTCATTATCTTCTAAGCCTTTGTCAACATTTTGAACCTTATTGACGCGGTCATCATCACTTAATGGCCGATCCCAAATTTTTCGATGATTAACATTTTCGACTACCCACCTATGTTTATTTTTTTGGTTTCGAGACGTTTCTTGGATGAAGAACACTTGTTTGGCTTGCGAAGCAAATATGAGTTGATCGTCTTTGTCCCATTCACGTTCAGTGCTTATACTGGTGATATTATTGTCATGGTTTACACCCCTTCGAGTATCAAACCACTTGCACCGAAATAGGACAGTGGAATAATTATTTGTATAACGCAACTCAATAATTTCTTCTAATTGGCCATAAAATTTCACACCGTTCTCTCCAACCACTTCCACCCCAGAGTTTTGCGTTGTGCATTTTGCATCACGTTCAAGTGTCTTAAACCTAACACCGTTGACTATGCAAGCAGTGTAAGTGTATGCAGTCATTTTCGCACAAATTGAAAGAGCATACAACTCAGGGTGGAATTCTGGAGAATTTTGTGTTTTCATCGAATGGACCTAACAAATATAGAGTAATAATGTTTGTTATATATGTATTACCTAGCAAGTGTAGAGTAATGAGTGTTATATATGTATTATACCTTATGGAGAAACCATCCCGGAAATTTGGTTTTAAGATAATCTTGGGGATGTGTATGTTTGAATTCA
Organism: Helianthus tuberosus; assembly: GCA_030545235.1. NCBI lineage: Eukaryota > Viridiplantae > Streptophyta > Magnoliopsida > Asterales > Asteraceae > Helianthus > Helianthus tuberosus. Next base: position 3,090,565 of record CM060360.1, on the reverse strand, counting down.
CTACATTGATGACAAATATAAGAAAGGAATGAAAAATACCAATTAACAGATTATGAAAAGTTAAAGATAGAAGCACTCACTTCATGTACTCCCTAACTTCTGCGCAGTTTTGGAGGACAAACCATTCCATCTTGCTTTTTTCGATGAATGATAGATATGTGTCCTTTGTTGCGCCAACAGGACTACATTTGGACTCAAACACCCATAACTTTCTTTTTTCAACAACGACATCATCGTTTCTATCTGGGCGATTGAACTTAGTCTGAACATCTTTAAGGTACATTGAACAAAATGTTAGAGCTTCTTCAAACACATAACGTTCAGCTATACAACCTTCAGGCCTTGCCGGGTTTTTGACATAGTTCTTTAGTTTTTTCATGTACCTTTCAAATGGATACATCCATCTAAAAGCTACTGGACCTCCCGCAATCGCTTCATCAGGTAAATGCACAAGTAAATGAACCATAATGTCAAAAAATGCAGGTGGATAGATCATCTCTAACTTGCATAAGATGGTAACAATGTCATCCTTTGCTTTCTTCATATCATCCACCGATAGTGTTCTAGAGCAAAGTTGCTTAAAGAACATACAAAGGTCTACTATTGGTGTAGATGTATCTTTAGTCAAAAGCCCTCTAACCCCAATCGGTATCAAACGTTGCATGAGGATATGACAGTCATGAGATTTCAACCCGGTAATGTTAGCATTGTTATCTGTCACCCTCTTACTGATATTAGATCCAAACCCATCTGGTAATTTAACATTTTTTATAAACTGACAAAAAAGTTTTCGATCATCGGACTTGAATGAGTACTTTGGGTGGGGACTTAAGAACTTGCCACCCGATTGTTTCAGTCATTGTGTCGGCCGAATGTTTAGTTTTTCCAAGTCGGACCGCGCATTTGGCGTGTCTTTGCTCTTATCGTTCATTAGAAGAGTACCGAGCAAGCTTTCGCACACATTTTTCTCTATATGCATTACATCTAAGTTATGTTTCAGCTGCAGAGAAGACCAATACTCAAGGTCAAAAAATATGCTTCTTTTGGACCAGTTCAACTCGAAATCTGACCGGGTTATCCTCCCACCTCCAAAATCTGGATGCTTGCCTGGTAGACGATTAATTAAACGACCGAGTTGAGCTTCTATGTCAGCTGGGCTAAACTATCTCGGAGGGTCTGGTGTCTCGGGTCTCTCGTTAAAGTCGAGACTTGTTCTCCAAGGATGGTTGGCATCTAAGAACCGGCGATGACCAATATAAGCACATTTACCAGTTACACGTATTGAAGGAGTGTCTTGGTTACAAGTTGGACATGCCATGTAGCCTTGTCCGCTCCAACCTGATAGACTACTACGGGCTGGAAAGTCATTTATGGTCCATAACAACGCCGCCTTCATTGTGAAGTATGTGTTTGTTGCTGCGTCTTTAGTACGTACACCTGTCTGCCACAATTGCTTAAGCTCATCCACTAACGGTCTAAGGAAAACGTCCATGTCTTTCCCCGGTGATTTAGGGCCAGGAATCAACAAGGTCAACATGAATGTGGACTCTCGCATGCATAGCCAGGGAGGCAGATTATATGTGGTGAGTATAACCGGCCACGTGCTATGAGTCGAGGATCCACTACCGTTGATAAAGGGATTAAAACCGTCAGCTGCAAGCCCTAAGCGAACATTTCGTGGTTCCATCACGAAGTTTGGGTACTTTTTATCAAAGTCTTGCCATGCAGATCCATCAACTGGATGACGCATAGTCCCATCTTCCGATCATCCGGTACTATGCCATATCATATCTTTCGTTGTGTGCCTTGAACAATACAAACGTCGTAGTCTAGGCGTCAAAGGAAAGTATCGTAACACCTTACGAGCCACCTTCGTGCCTTTTGTGTCTTTATCGACCCATCGACTCTCATTACAAAAGGGACAATTTTGCAAGGACTCGTTTTCTTTCCAAAAGAGAGCACAATCATTTGTGCACACATCTATCATCTCATATGCCAAACCAATCTTCTTAAATGTCTTCTTAGCTACATAATACGAAGGGGGAATCTTGTTGCCTTCTGGCATTGACTCTCGCAACAACGAGAGGAGTCGATCTACTCCTTCATTTTGAAAATGGTACGTATCCTTTATATTCAAAAGCTTTGCTAAAAAGTCGATAGAAGAAAACTTGGTACAACCAGGATATAATTATGTTTCAGCTTCCTTTACCAGGTCTTCAAAATCATCAACAACACCGCTACTATCTCCATTCGAGTTCTCTTGGTTAAGGTATGTATCTTCTTCCATACGCTCCCCCCTAATGTCTTCAATAACGTTTACCATATCGTCTTGTGGCGTAACATCGTTTACTTCTGCAATTGGAGTCGTGTCCCTGTGATAGGACCACTTCGTGTATTCCTTCCAAAAACTGTTAATACGCAAATGGTATTTCATTTCTGCCATAGTTTTTAAGCCGGAATTTTTACATTTGGTACACGGACATCTAACTTCATCGTGGTTTTTTATCACTCTTTCACACATCTCGATAAATGACTCGAGTCCTTGCTTGTAGTGAGGTGAATGACGTGGGGAATCAATCCAACTTTTATCGATAGGCATTATGCAACTGAAAGAAAATCTAATTTAGGATTAACAAGACAAGGGTAGGCTGCTAAACCCACTTTTTGAACACTTTATCTCATATGTGAATGTGTATTACATGATTGTTTGTTTAAGAAAAATTCGGCAGCATTTCCTCTTAGCTCCCAAGTATATATGTAATGATATATATACCCGAGGAGCAAAGAGAAAATGATAACCGAATCCTTCTTAAACAAACAATCATGTAATACACATTCACATCCTAAATGAGATAAAGTATTCAAAAAGCAGTCCCAAGATAAACGGGGACAACCCGAAATTAATTTCTAAATCAATTTCGGGCGGGTATTTCTAAGCTCGTTATGTTTAAAATGATTAATTCAAACACGGGCACAATTTTTTAAGCTTGTTATGTTCTTAATGATTGTTTTAAATTTTGGGCAGAACGTTATGTTTTAAATCATGATTTCAATTTCGATTGGGTGTTTTCTTAGCTCGTTATGTTTGAAATGATGAATTCAATATCAGGCACAGTTTTTTAAATATGTAATGTTCTTCATTTTGTTAGCTCCTTTTGTTTTATAAATGTTTTCAAACCTAAACACAAACATACTAATTATCAAACTTAAACTTTTTTTTTCAAACCTACACATAAACATACTACCAACACACATACATACTTATAAAGACACATTTACATACGTACACATACATACCTACAAACACACATTTTGACCAAAAACACAAAATTTATACTTACTTACATACACATTTGCATATTTTATACAAACATACATAATAACATACACATTTTCACCAATTACAAACATTTACATGCACAATTGTTCATCATTTATAAACACCTACATACTAACATACACCTACATACATACATTCATAAACATACATACACACATACATGCTTACATACACCAAAATACACAAATCAATAGATTTTCATATACACATTTTTATTAAATACACCTACATTATACATTTGGCATACTAACATACACCTACATACATACATTAATTCATAGACTTACATACACACATACATGCTTACATACACCTAAACCAAAAATTATACAATTTCTAAATAAATAAAAAATAATAATAACCGTTCAAGCTAATTTGAAGAAATGTTCAAGCTAACATTCATCCTAACATACGTTCATCCTAACATACATTTACTTCTAAACATTTTCACCAAGCTAACATTCATCCTAACATATATTTACCAACATTTACATCTTGGAACAAAAATAAACATACACTAACCTTTTTTGAAGGAGGAGAAGAGGTGGTGCCGGTGGAGATGAGGTGGCGGCCGTGGAGACGAGGTGGTGCCGGTGGAGAAATTCTCTAGCATACACCCGAACACACAAAAATATACAAAAATTAAATGCTATAACATGTATATAACAAAAATAAAGAAGAAATGTAACAAAAACAAAGGTTCACTTACCGATTTGGGTGAAAATCGCGTGTTTCCGGCGGTAGAGGGAAGGTTTTGGGGGAAAAAGTGAAGAAAGAGGGAAAAAAAGGCGCTGATATGGGTCTGATTTCGTAACACCATTAGTGGCGACGTACTGTCGCCGGTATTGACACTTTTCGCCGGTAAAGCTCTGACAACAGATATGGTTTGTGTGGCTAGGGTTTAAAGTTCTGACGCCTACTTTTAGCGGAGGCACATGTCGCCGGTATTGACCCTAGCCCTGTCGCCGCTAATACCTTTTAAATCCCCAACCGTTAGATCAGGATTTTGATCAACGGCTAGGGTTTGGTCTCAGGCTTCGTGACACGGATCGACCAATAGCGGCGACACTTGGCCCGTCGCCGCTAATGGTGTCGTCGCTAATGGTGTATGATTCTTGTAGTGTTTCCTGAGAAGTTGTTATTGTATAAATACAAGACCTCAAGCTTTATCAAAAACTTGATAGAAATAGGAAGCCTTCCAGATAGATTGTTATATCCTAGACTAATAATTCTTAGGCTTGTAAAATGCCACAAACAGTCTCAGTGAATGCGTTGTGTGAAAGATAAAGAAAGGACAAAGACCCGTCCATAATTTGGCACAAAAAGAAGATTTGTCCAGATAAATTATTTTTGGAGAGGTCTAACACTTCCAAACTGGAAGAAAGATTTGGTATATGACCATAAAAGTGGTTGGAACTCAAATCTATGGTAGAAGAAACTACAGGGTCAAAATTTGATAACATATCTGTTACTATCCCGGTAATATTGTTGAAAGAGATATTCAAATATCTTAAACGAGAAGGCCACGATTTCCAAAAGTCCTCTGGAATGTTATCTGAAATTCCGGTATTGGCAAGATCAATACTCGAAAGATTTTTCATTGTTTGAATCCATTCCGGGAAACGAGGTCCTAGCTTGTAAGAACTCAAGTCAATATTTTCTATGCTCGAAATGTTTGACATGTGAGCTTCTAAAGGAACTCCTTCGAGTGAGTTGTTTGAAAGGTTAACGTATAAAATATTTGACATTTCAATATTTTCAGAGATGGAACCTTTAAGAAAATTGGAAGAAATGTCTAGTCTTTGAAGCTTGGGTAGTTGCCACACTTTTTCACTTATAGTTCCATGTAACTGATTATTAAAAAGATATAGATCTTGTAAGGATGAAAACTTTTGGATATCATCCGACACCGACCCTGTGAATTGGCTAGATGTGGCATCTAAATGTTGTAAAGTAACTGATGCGCATCCAGACAAGTTACTCAGAAAATCAGGTAACTTGACAGGCATTAAGTTACTATAGAAATACAAAGATGTCAAACCACACAGATTTCTAAGATATTTGGGAATCCCATCTAACATGTTCCTAGAGAGATCAAGCTCTACAAGTGCATTGCTAGTTAAAGGGAACAACCAGTGATACATGGATGAGTTGAGATTGTTTTCTTGGAGAGAAAGGGTAACAATAGATGAAGAAAAAGAAGAGTTGACATATGAATAAGAATATGGGTGCACGACAAGGGAGAGGTCACATCCATTTAAATATAAAGCTGATAGTTTTTTAAGACTTAAAAGCACATTTACCCAGTGGTCTACTTTGCCAAGAGAAGTACCTGACATGAAAAGTTTATCCAAGTGAGACAGATGAGACAACCAATCTAGGTTTTCAACAGTTCAACTACTCAGAAAATCAAGTGAAAGCTCTTGCAAGTTTGTGAGGTTTCCAAGTTCTAAAGGAATGGTTCCACTAAAATGATTCCAACCAAGGTTAAGATACCTCAATTGGGTCATGGAACCAATGAACATTGGAATCGTTCCATTAAACGAATTGGAAGAAATATCAAGATAATTCAAGTAGCTTAAGTTAAGCAACGAAGGACTAAGCTTGCCTTCAAGATTTCCAGAGTACAAGTCAAGGCTTGTGACACGAGAATGGTTGTTGCATGTGACTCCACTCCAGTAACAACAATCATTGGTTGCTACTTTTTCTTTTTCTTCGGGTGTCCATGTATCGAGAAAGCCGTAAGGGTCATAATGAATGTATGATTTGAAATGAAGCAGGGCTTGTCTCTCCTGTTTGGTACACTTACCGGTACAGTGGCCAAGGGAAGTGGGAGGTTGTGTTAGAGACCCGAAAATGGCAGTTGTAGTGGTAAATGATTCCGACACAAAGACTAAAGTAATAAAGAAAAAAATAGGATGGGTAAAATGTTTATGGTAAATCTTACTTATCATTTTTGTTGTATCATATCTCAAATGTTTGATATCTGCACAAATATGCCCAGCATTATATACACTCCAAGTTTAAAATAGCCTACCTCATATTGGATGTTTTTAAAACAAAGCTTGTGTTGATTTTCTTTCTACTTTCATGTCCATACTAGTTTTCTACCCGCCGCGCGTTGCGGCGGCGTCATACATGGCGTGATAAAGTATAAACTACAGTCAACCTGACTCGTTTTCGAACTAAATATACGTCTATTATACCGTTGCGGATTCATGAAAAAACATACGTAATAAAAGAAAAGACAAAAAAGATAAACAAAACCCGAGTCGTTTCCAAACTAAATTTACGTTGATTATACCGTTGTGGGTTCACGAAAAAAAGTTACGTAAAAACTTAGTAAAAGCAAGACAAAAAAAAGATAGAAACCTAAAATATAAACCAAGCATGAGGCCTCAAAACAGAAAAAAAAAAAAAAAAAAAAAAAAAAGCATGCTAAAATAGAATTATAGAAACACATAGAAAAGTATGCCTAAAGACACTTGACAGATTCGAACTAATGACAACACACCTAGACTAATAAAGACAAACATCATGTATATGATAAAGACAAAGGTCACCGACCTTTGTCTTTAATATTATATAAATATGTGTGGAAAATTTGTGTTGATTGTGAGGCATGCAAGACTTTCAAGACCAAAGACAACGATATATATATATATATATATATATATATATATAGGGGGAAGATCATGCGAGAACCACCTCTTATTGCGAGAACCGCGAGAACCAATGTGAACACAACCTAAAATGCCTAAAAATAGCTAAAAATCACACAAAAATTTTTTTTTTTGAATTTTTTAATATTTTTTATAAAAAAAATCGCTACTTTTCGAAGCCAAAAAAAAAATTTTTAAATTTTTATTTTTTGCTTCGAAAAGTAGCGATTTTTTTATAAAAAATATTAAAAAATTCACAAAAAAATTTTAGATTTTTTTTAGGTTTTTTGGGGGGTGATTTACGGCTCCTAATTACGTGATTAACAGGTGATTAACGCGATAATAAATAGTGTTTACAGCGCAAATTAACTTAATTAGGCCTTTGGAGTGCCTAGGAACGTCTATCCGACTTTACAGTGCGCGAACGGTGATTTGCGGAGAAACATGCTAAACGTTAAGCAATAACGAAACGAAACCGTATGAAATACTGATGGAGTTTGGATTGCGATTTCAGAATTTTATGCTTTCGAGACTTATGGAGTTTGGATTGCGATTTCAGGTCCCGTAGGAATTACGGACCACTTACACATGCGATAGGCTTGTGGGCCCTGGCCCAAGCCCAAAACCCACACACCTAATCCTACACATAATATAGTAGATCCTACATAATGAGAACAAGTGTTGATAGGTAGGGTTTTTTTTTAGCCAAACTATTTTGTTGTTAAATTCAACATAAGGCGGCCCACGCGTTAATCTTTTGAATTTGTTTATGATTTAAAAGACTTTTGTTAAGTAGTCCATGCTGATACGTTATTTATGTTGACAATTTCACATGTCACGTACGGCCATTACTTATCTACTCTTATTTTTTTTAAATGTTTGTAATGATTAAAATATGGTAACGTAATTGCTTACGATTAAATCAGTCACCTTTTATGAAGATATAATAATATGTGTCTACCTTTATCTCTCTCCCTATCGATTTTATATATACAAACAACAAATACAGATCATACCTATTCACAATTCAGCCATTCCATCTTTTGGTTTCTCCCTCTCTCTCGATCTCTTATATACTACACACACACGACCCCTCCTTCTCCGATCTAAACGAAACCTGGTCACCGGTGCCGGTTGTATACCGGCCACCGTTGTGGCCTTGTTCTCCAGCGATAAACACACACCCGTAACCCCTCACCCATTCGTGTCTGACCGGCGACGAAAGTGGTAGCGCCGTCACAGGCGGCGGCGGCGGCCATTGTTTCCTTTCATTTTGATTCTCTCCTATTTTCAAGACCGATGATGATGATGTTATGTTGAAGTTGATGCTCAAGTTTCGGGTCAGATGGTTCGGTGAGCGGATTTGGGTTCGGGTCGCAGGTTTGGGTCTCGGCCCGGGTTTCAGTCCGCTTCGGGTGTCTCGGTGCGGCTCCGTCAACAAGTCAGCGGGTTCGAGTTGTGGGTCTCGGCTCATGTTTCCGGTCACCGCTCGGCTCAAGTTTAAATGCTCCAGGTCTTGCTCGTTTCATTTTCGGTTTAAGTTTTAGTCTAGTCTAATTCGGGTTTTGTTTGGATTGCGGGTCGGTTTCTACTCAGGTCACAGCCTCGGGTTACAATGTTTCGGGATCATCTTACGAGCAGTTCACATTTTCGGTTCGGTTTGGGCAGCCGTAGCCGACATCAAGTTCAGTCAACAAGTTAACGTTTCAAGTTTGGGATACGGTACAGATTTCGGGTTGGTTATGATCAACGACACCAGTTTTGGGGTTCGGGTTAGGCTCGGTCAAAACGCAGTCAACTTAAAGACCCGGTAATGAAACTAAACGATGCGAAAATTTTGTTTATAGTTTAGATTATTATTTTTTTTAAAGTTATACGCTACCGAGCTCGACCCGCTTTGACTACATATTAGTTACGCTTTGATACTTTGACGAAACTTATATAGTTGATTATATTGATTGGTTTATTGTTGAAATTCTGAAAATATATAGACATGTTAGTTGTCGGGATCGTCCAAAAACAGAGGAAACTCTGCCCGTTTCTCGAGAAAATCCGTTAAAACAAAGCGCGTCTTATTATAAAAAAAAAGTATCGGATCTAAATAATCTTTTGTACAAACAAATAGAAACGTATAATTACCTTTGACGATAGCTTACAACTAAAACGACGATGACACGAACTAATTTACAAAATAAATATAATTATGTTTATTTCAAACTTTCGTACAACACGAAATCGTTTTATAAAAATAAATACATCTTATATTTATTTCAAACATCGAACAATACGAAACCGTTTCATGAAAATAAATATACTTTATATTTATTATCAAACGACATGATTTCGTCTATAAAAATAAATATAGTTTTGTATTTGTTTCAAATATCAATATACCCGAACGCTTTTGCAAATAAATATAAGGCATATATTTATTTCGAACACAAATACTTCCGAATGCTTCTACTAATAAGTATAATGTATATATGCATTCCGAACATCAATATTTTCGAGCGACCTTATACAATACATATAATTGTATAATTATTACAAAACGCCTAAAGGACACCTTATATTTCAACATACGAGTTGTAAGATACCATTTACTCTACATTTACTCGAGACGACTAACGAGATTATATCGATATATTTATATTTTTTTATAAATATTTATATATTTTAAATCTCTTTGAAAACTAAGTCCTTCCAAGACTCAGTGATTTTCACCAACATTAAACGAGACATAACGGATATATCTTCTTCGTTCTTTCTAAGATAACAACTTACTGTCAAATCGTTCGATTAACGATTCGGTAGAGCTCGGTAACACGTAGTTTAGTTACCGCTTTTATTTAGAAACTTATAGTTATTCCGTTTTGGGAACATTTATAGAATGAACGTTAGCGAGTCAAGTTTTGGAAACGACACAGGAATATTCAGGTGAGTTCATAACCCCACTTTTTTTACGGTTTTATATTTTTATTAATGTTTTCGGGGTGGAAAGACATGCACGTTTTGCAAGAACATACAAAGTTTTGAACGAACGAAAACTCATATTTCTAAATTATGTTACGAATGGATTATACTAGAGGTTCAGCCTTAGAGGCTGGGGAGGTTCAGCCTTAGAGGCTGGGGTAAAATACATATTACAATGTTTACAAATGATATGATAACAAGAAACACTCTTGGTGAGAACGAGTACCAAGTATGATGAAATTTGAGAATACGAAAATACAAAAAGCACTCTTGGTGAGAACGAGTACCAAGTATGTTACAACTATTACAGACATTTTTATAAATGGTATGGTTAGCTTAAGGAGGGTTTAGACGCTTAGATCATGTGAAGGGTGGGCACAACACTTGAGGCCATTAATCCTTATTATAGGACCGAGGGACACAAGAGTGATAGATCTATTTGGGTGTAGCGAGCCCACACCCGTGAGGCCGGGGCGGCCCATAGAGGTGACTGTGTCTTCCAGCCGGAAGCCCGGTAACAAATTTGCTAGGTTTGAGTTTCCCTGCACCTTTTCACACATATCAATGGCCTTGCAAACCATTGGTGATCTCTTTATTTCCTTATTTGCTACATACCAGGGATTTTATACTTACAAGAAATACTTGTTCATACAAATTAAATACCATGTTTTATACAAAATTCAAAGCATAGGGTTATGCGGGTACGGAGTCAAAGTTAGGGTGGGCATTGACGGTTATACGGACATTACAAATTCAATAGTTTACAATACATGGTTTTACGAACATAATGCGTTACAAATACAAAGTTTCCATGTAACTTGGCAAGAAAATGATTTCTAAATTCGTTTTCTCAATATTATTTCACAAACCGGTTATTCAAAAGATTTATTTCAAATCTTTTACAAACAAACTATGAACTCGCTCAACTTTTTGTTGATTTTTCGCATGTTTCTTTCTCAGGTTACTTTTCAGAAACTATGGCACGGTTGAAATAGGAGAACCATGTGGAGTCGAGTACTTAGTGGTGTTCACTTTCTAAAAGACTTAGCTTATTTGCTTCCGCTGTGCAATGAAGATACCAGTCCAGTCACGCCAGCTCTGATAATTTCGGGGTGTGACAGATTGGTATCAGAGCTATAGGTTACAGCGAATTAGGTTCCTGTTGTGATACCTAGGCTCTAACCTCACTTTTCTCTGGGACTTAGACTATTAAGACGTTGAATACATACAGAACGCCTAGTACTCGAGTATGGTCTCCAACCGTTGCCGAAAAACAAACAGTCAAAATTTTGTTTTCAAACATACGCTAAAGTTGTGTTTTACACATGGTACACGAAACGATTACATACAGTACAGACAACTCTGAGAGTTTAGGAAACATGCATTTAAGACATTCGGAAACTTATGTTGAAGTTCATTAAAGGTAAACACGTAGGAACCGCGATTATTAACTCGGGCACACACTATTATCCATATTGTCTATGATATTTTGACTTCTCGAGCAGGCAGCCTACGCATAACAAAACGCTAGTGCACAAGAATACATGGAACTCAGTCTTTACGTCAACGGATGTCGGGGTACATCACATTCTACGCGGAACGTAACGCTAGTGCACAGGTATACGTGAAACTTAAGCTATACATCAACGGAGGTTGAAGTACGACACATACGAGTATCGAAGCGAGGCCTTTGAAAAGAAACGATGGCGTAATTCAACGACGACGCTAGATTCCTGTCAGCAGGAGAACTAATGATCAGGAAGCGGCAACTTGTCACGCGATCATGCTACGACACAAATCACTCCAAGGAGAAGAAGTATGCCTTCGTATTCCCCCTATTTCAGTTAACAACATATAAGCTATGTTCGACATTCCATAGTAATGTCACCTAACAACTGGTCGTCACATGAAACCCCGGGTAAAGTCCATAAATTTCTTTTATTGAAATTTCGAATTTCACATTTACTGAGTAGATTTTTGTACCTCTACTCCTCTTAATGGTCATTGCATCACGATCGCTTCTTTCATTATAGCGAATACTTATTTGGTCCACTTCTTGAAAATTTATATGTTACGCATGCATCGTTTGTTACGCGTGTGGTTTTGTTTCGAATAAGCGTTTCCTCAAAATTCAGACATTGTTTCGCTAAACCTAATTATTGAATTGTGATTCGAATGATCCGCATTATTGTAATTGTTGGCTCTTTTGTTACCAAGTCAACACATTTTCTTGAAATTTCTTTCCTTTTCAAGTTACATACATGGTTTTTCGTTGTGACCATGCCGAAAGTTTTCTTGTCGATACATGTATTTATTGTCAGATTGCGCTGAAACCAAGTTCAATTGTTTGAACTTGTTCATTACACGTATTCAATTCAGGACACCATATGATGTATTGGGAGCATCATATTCAAAATTCGTTTTAACAAGTGTTTAATTTGTTCCAAGTCGAAGTAAACTTGTTTGGCATTCGATTCCATTAAATTGTTTGTTGATTTCGACACCTTGTGGTGGTGTTTTCACTAACTTGAAGCTTGTGCTAAACTTGTTTACACATCTCATACACGGATTTAATTATTGAATTGCTTTAAATCCGCTTTGGTTTATCACATTACAACAGTCTTAATACAATAGTGTGTTAAGACAATGGTACACAAATTCATTTCTATATTTCGGTGTACCTCCTAACGGTCCTTTCAACATCGATCGAACGTTTTAAGATATTCATTGCTTCTTCGTCTTCGATCGAAAACATTAATTTCAATTGAAAATCCTATGATGTTTGTTTGGAACAAGCGTTCAGATTTATTTCGTTGAATCTTCATTTCAAACACGGTGAACTTGTTTGATCACCGTTATTATTGAATTATTTAAGTCACTACGACACCTGGTGGTGTCAGTACAAACTTGTAGCTTGGGCTAATCATGATTGAGCGTCTCATGCAAAACACATGTGATACTTGTTCGATCACCCCTATTATTTGAATCGTTCCATTCATCGCGACACCTTGTGGCGTCGGTATGACTTGCAGCTTGCGCTGATCACGATCGAACGTTCCATGCAAACTATTACATTTGAGATTGTTGATTCTAAGTTCATCCAGTTGATGTTATTGCTTCTAGAACTCATTTACATGTTGTAAATGTTCATATGGAATTCGATTGGTCGAAGTTTCCTATTCATTGTTGGATCCCTGTTAACTTAGTCTATTAAACAGTTGGGTTCTTATTGTTGAGGAATGTCATTAAATTCAGATGATTCGAATAGGTCTTGTTTCGATTACGCGATCATTCACTTTGTTATTATTCGGACTTACCTGCGAACAACACAATTCTGAGGAGATAGATAGTCTAAATTTCGAGGACGAAATTTTTGTAACAGGGGGAGAATGTGATAACCGGTGATTTACGGCTCCTAATTACGTGATTAACAGGTGATTAACGCGATAATAAATAGTGTTTACAGCGCAAATTAACTTAATTAGGCCTTTGGAGTGCCTAGGAACGTCTATCCGACTTTACAGTGCGCGAACGGTGATTTGCGGAGAAACATGCTAAACGTTAAGCAATAACGAAACGAAACCGTATGAAATACTGATGGAGTTTGGATTGCGATTTCAGAATTTTATGCTTTCGAGACTTATGGAGTTTGGATTGCGATTTCAGGTCCCGTAGGAATTACGGACCACTTACACATGCGATAGGCTTGTGGGCCCTGGCCCAAGCCCAAAACCCACACACCTAATCCTACACATAATATAGTAGATCCTACATAATGAGAACAAGTGTTGATAGGTAGGGTTTTTTTTTAGCCAAACTATTTTGTTGTTAAATTCAACATAAGGCGGCCCACGCGTTAATCTTTTGAATTTGTTTATGATTTAAAAGACTTTTGTTAAGTAGTCCATGCTGATACGTTATTTATGTTGACAATTTCACATGTCACGTACGGCCATTACTTATCTACTCTTATTTTTTTTAAATGTTTGTAATGATTAAAATATGGTAACGTAATTGCTTACGATTAAATCAGTCACCTTTTATGAAGATATAATAATATGTGTCTACCTTTATCTCTCTCCCTATCGATTTTATATATACAAACAACAAATACAGATCATACCTATTCACAATTCAGCCATTCCATCTTTTGGTTTCTCCCTCTCTCTCGATCTCTTATATACTACACACACACGACCCCTCCTTCTCCGATCTAAACGAAACCTGGTCACCGGTGCCGGTTGTATACCGGCCACCGTTGTGGCCTTGTTCTCCAGCGATAAACACACACCCGTAACCCCTCACCCATTCGTGTCTGACCGGCGACGAAAGTGGTAGCGCCGTCACAGGCGGCGGCGGCGGCCATTGTTTCCTTTCATTTTGATTCTCTCCTATTTTCAAGACCGATGATGATGATGTTATGTTGAAGTTGATGCTCAAGTTTCGGGTCAGATGGTTCGGTGAGCGGATTTGGGTTCGGGTCGCAGGTTTGGGTCTCGGCCCGGGTTTCAGTCCGCTTCGGGTGTCTCGGTGCGGCTCCGTCAACAAGTCAGCGGGTTCGAGTTGTGGGTCTCGGCTCATGTTTCCGGTCACCGCTCGGCTCAAGTTTAAATGCTCCAGGTCTTGCTCGTTTCATTTTCGGTTTAAGTTTTAGTCTAGTCTAATTCGGGTTTTGTTTGGATTGCGGGTCGGTTTCTACTCAGGTCACAGCCTCGGGTTACAATGTTTCGGGATCATCTTACGAGCAGTTCACATTTTCGGTTCGGTTTGGGCAGCCGTAGCCGACATCAAGTTCAGTCAACAAGTCAACGTTTCAAGTTTGGGATACGGTACAGATTTCGGGTTGGTTATGATCAACGACACCAGTTTTGGGGTTCGGGTTAGGCTCGGTCAAAACGCAGTCAACTTAAAGACCCGGTAATGAAACTAAACGATGCGAAAATTTTGTTTATAGTTTAGATTATTATTTTTTTTAAAGTTATACGCTACCGAGCTCGACCCGCTTTGACTACATATTAGTTACGCTTTGATACTTTGACGAAACTTATATAGTTGATTATATTGATTGGTTTATTGTTGAAATTCTGAAAATATATAGACATGTTAGTTGTCGGGATCGTCCAAAAACAGAGGAAACTCTGCCCGTTTCTCGAGAAAATCCGTTAAAACAAAGCGCGTCTTATTATAAAAAAAAAGTATCGGATCTAAATAATCTTTTGTACAAACAAATAGAAACGTATAATTACCTTTGACGATAGCTTACAACTAAAACGACGATGACACGAACTAATTTACAAAATAAATATAATTATGTTTATTTCAAACTTTCGTACAACACGAAATCGTTTTATAAAAATAAATACATCTTATATTTATTTCAAACATCGAACAATACGAAACCGTTTCATGAAAATAAATATACTTTATATTTATTATCAAACGACATGATTTCGTCTATAAAAATAAATATAGTTTTGTATTTGTTTCAAATATCAATATACCCGAACGCTTTTGCAAATAAATATAAGGCATATATTTATTTCGAACACAAATACTTCCGAATGCTTCTACTAATAAGTATAATGTATATATGCATTCCGAACATCAATATTTTCGAGCGACCTTATACAATACATATAATTGTATAATTATTACAAAACGCCTAAAGGACACCTTATATTTCAACATACGAGTTGTAAGATACCATTTACTCTACATTTACTCGAGACGACTAACGAGATTATATCGATATATTTATATTTTTTTATAAATATTTATATATTTTAAATCTCTTTGAAAACTAAGTCCTTCCAAGACTCAGTGATTTTCACCAACATTAAACGAGACATAACGGATATATCTTCTTCGTTCTTTCTAAGATAACAACTTACTGTCAAATCGTTCGATTAACGATTCGGTAGAGCTCGGTAACACGTAGTTTAGTTACCGCTTTTATTTAGAAACTTATAGTTATTCCGTTTTGGGAACATTTATAGAATGAACGTTAGCGAGTCAAGTTTTGGAAACGACACAGGAATATTCAGGTGAGTTCATAACCCCACTTTTTTTACGGTTTTATATTTTTATTAATGTTTTCGGGGTGGAAAGACATGCACGTTTTGCAAGAACATACAAAGTTTTGAACGAACGAAAACTCATATTTCTAAATTATGTTACGAATGGATTATACTAGAGGTTCAGCCTTAGAGGCTGGGGAGGTTCAGCCTTAGAGGCTGGGGTAAAATACATATTACAATGTTTACAAATGATATGATAACAAGAAACACTCTTGGTGAGAACGAGTACCAAGTATGATGAAATTTGAGAATACGAAAATACAAAAAGCACTCTTGGTGAGAACGAGTACCAAGTATGTTACAACTATTACAGACATTTTTATAAATGGTATGGTTAGCTTAAGGAGGGTTTAGACGCTTAGATCATGTGAAGGGTGGGCACAACACTTGAGGCCATTAATCCTTATTATAGGACCGAGGGACACAAGAGTGATAGATCTATTTGGGTGTAGCGAGCCCACACCCGTGAGGCCGGGGCGGCCCATAGAGGTGACTGTGTCTTCCAGCCGGAAGCCCGGTAACAAATTTGCTAGGTTTGAGTTTCCCTGCACCTTTTCACACATATCAATGGCCTTGCAAACCATTGGTGATCTCTTTATTTCCTTATTTGCTACATACCAGGGATTTTATACTTACAAGAAATACTTGTTCATACAAATTAAATACCATGTTTTATACAAAATTCAAAGCATAGGGTTATGCGGGTACGGAGTCAAAGTTAGGGTGGGCATTGACGGTTATACGGACATTACAAATTCAATAGTTTACAATACATGGTTTTACGAACATAATGCGTTACAAATACAAAGTTTCCATGTAACTTGGCAAGAAAATGATTTCTAAATTCGTTTTCTCAATATTATTTCACAAACCGGTTATTCAAAAGATTTATTTCAAATCTTTTACAAACAAACTATGAACTCGCTCAACTTTTTGTTGATTTTTCGCATGTTTCTTTCTCAGGTTACTTTTCAGAAACTATGGCACGGTTGAAATAGGAGAACCATGTGGAGTCGAGTACTTAGTGGTGTTCACTTTCTAAAAGACTTAGCTTATTTGCTTCCGCTGTGCAATGAAGATACCAGTCCAGTCACGCCAGCTCTGATAATTTCGGGGTGTGACAGATTGGTATCAGAGCTATAGGTTACAGCGAATTAGGTTCCTGTTGTGATACCTAGGCTCTAACCTCACTTTTCTCTGGGACTTAGACTATTAAGACGTTGAATACATACAGAACGCCTAGTACTCGAGTATGGTCTCCAACCGTTGCCGAAAAACAAACAGTCAAAATTTTGTTTTCAAACATACGCTAAAGTTGTGTTTTACACATGGTACACGAAACGATTACATACAGTACAGACAACTCTGAGAGTTTAGGAAACATGCATTTAAGACATTCGGAAACTTATGTTGAAGTTCATTAAAGGTAAACACGTAGGAACCGCGATTATTAACTCGGGCACACACTATTATCCATATTGTCTATGATATTTTGACTTCTCGAGCAGGCAGCCTACGCATAACAAAACGCTAGTGCACAAGAATACATGGAACTCAGTCTTTACGTCAACGGATGTCGGGGTACATCACATTCTACGCGGAACGTAACGCTAGTGCACAGGTATACGTGAAACTTAAGCTATACATCAACGGAGGTTGAAGTACGACACATACGAGTATCGAAGCGAGGCCTTTGAAAAGAAACGATGGCGTAATTCAACGACGACGCTAGATTCCTGTCAGCAGGAGAACTAATGATCAGGAAGCGGCAACTTGTCACGCGATCATGCTACGACACAAATCACTCCAAGGAGAAGAAGTATGCCTTCGTATTCCCCCTATTTCAGTTAACAACATATAAGCTATGTTCGACATTCCATAGTAATGTCACCTAACAACTGGTCGTCACATGAAACCCCGGGTAAAGTCCATAAATTTCTTTTATTGAAATTTCGAATTTCACATTTACTGAGTAGATTTTTGTACCTCTACTCCTCTTAATGGTCATTGCATCACGATCGCTTCTTTCATTATAGCGAATACTTATTTGGTCCACTTCTTGAAAATTTATATGTTACGCATGCATCGTTTGTTACGCGTGTGGTTTTGTTTCGAATAAGCGTTTCCTCAAAATTCAGACATTGTTTCGCTAAACCTAATTATTGAATTGTGATTCGAATGATCCGCATTATTGTAATTGTTGGCTCTTTTGTTACCAAGTCAACACATTTTCTTGAAATTTCTTTCCTTTTCAAGTTACATACATGGTTTTTCGTTGTGACCATGCCGAAAGTTTTCTTGTCGATACATGTATTTATTGTCAGATTGCGCTGAAACCAAGTTCAATTGTTTGAACTTGTTCATTACACGTATTCAATTCAGGACACCATATGATGTATTGGGAGCATCATATTCAAAATTCGTTTTAACAAGTGTTTAATTTGTTCCAAGTCGAAGTAAACTTGTTTGGCATTCGATTCCATTAAATTGTTTGTTGATTTCGACACCTTGTGGTGGTGTTTTCACTAACTTGAAGCTTGTGCTAAACTTGTTTACACATCTCATACACGGATTTAATTATTGAATTGCTTTAAATCCGCTTTGGTTTATCACATTACAACAGTCTTAATACAATAGTGTGTTAAGACAATGGTACACAAATTCATTTCTATATTTCGGTGTACCTCCTAACGGTCCTTTCAACATCGATCGAACGTTTTAAGATATTCATTGCTTCTTCGTCTTCGATCGAAAACATTAATTTCAATTGAAAATCCTATGATGTTTGTTTGGAACAAGCGTTCAGATTTATTTCGTTGAATCTTCATTTCAAACACGGTGAACTTGTTTGATCACCGTTATTATTGAATTATTTAAGTCACTACGACACCTGGTGGTGTCAGTACAAACTTGTAGCTTGGGCTAATCATGATTGAGCGTCTCATGCAAAACACATGTGATACTTGTTCGATCACCCCTATTATTTGAATCGTTCCATTCATCGCGACACCTTGTGGCGTCGGTATGACTTGCAGCTTGCGCTGATCACGATCGAACGTTCCATGCAAACTATTACATTTGAGATTGTTGATTCTAAGTTCATCCAGTTGATGTTATTGCTTCTAGAACTCATTTACATGTTGTAAATGTTCATATGGAATTCGATTGGTCGAAGTTTCCTATTCATTGTTGGATCCCTGTTAACTTAGTCTATTAAACAGTTGGGTTCTTATTGTTGAGGAATGTCATTAAATTCAGATGATTCGAATAGGTCTTGTTTCGATTACGCGATCATTCACTTTGTTATTATTCGGACTTACCTGCGAACAACACAATTCTGAGGAGATAGATAGTCTAAATTTCGAGGACGAAATTTTTGTAACAGGGGGAGAATGTGATAACCGGTGATTTACGGCTCCTAATTACGTGATTAACAGGTGATTAACGCGATAATAAATAGTGTTTACAGCGCAAATTAACTTAATTAGGCCTTTGGAGTGCCTAGGAACGTCTATCCGACTTTACAGTGCGCGAACGGTGATTTGCGGAGAAACATGCTAAACGTTAAGCAATAACGAAACGAAACCGTATGAAATACTGATGGAGTTTGGATTGCGATTTCAGAATTTTATGCTTTCGAGACTTATGGAGTTTGGATTGCGATTTCAGGTCCCGTAGGAATTACGGACCACTTACACATGCGATAGGCTTGTGGGCCCTGGCCCAAGCCCAAAACCCACACACCTAATCCTACACATAATATAGTAGATCCTACATAATGAGAACAAGTGTTGATAGGTAGGGTTTTTTTTTAGCCAAACTATTTTGTTGTTAAATTCAACATAAGGCGGCCCACGCGTTAATCTTTTGAATTTGTTTATGATTTAAAAGACTTTTGTTAAGTAGTCCATGCTGATACGTTATTTATGTTGACAATTTCACATGTCACGTACGGCCATTACTTATCTACTCTTATTTTTTTTAAATGTTTGTAATGATTAAAATATGGTAACGTAATTGCTTACGATTAAATCAGTCACCTTTTATGAAGATATAATAATATGTGTCTACCTTTATCTCTCTCCCTATCGATTTTATATATACAAACAACAAATACAGATCATACCTATTCACAATTCAGCCATTCCATCTTTTGGTTTCTCCCTCTCTCTCGATCTCTTATATACTACACACACACGACCCCTCCTTCTCCGATCTAAACGAAACCTGGTCACCGGTGCCGGTTGTATACCGGCCACCGTTGTGGCCTTGTTCTCCAGCGATAAACACACACCCGTAACCCCTCACCCATTCGTGTCTGACCGGCGACGAAAGTGGTAGCGCCGTCACAGGCGGCGGCGGCGGCCATTGTTTCCTTTCATTTTGATTCTCTCCTATTTTCAAGACCGATGATGATGATGTTATGTTGAAGTTGATGCTCAAGTTTCGGGTCAGATGGTTCGGTGAGCGGATTTGGGTTCGGGTCGCAGGTTTGGGTCTCGGCCCGGGTTTCAGTCCGCTTCGGGTGTCTCGGTGCGGCTCCGTCAACAAGTCAGCGGGTTCGAGTTGTGGGTCTCGGCTCATGTTTCCGGTCACCGCTCGGCTCAAGTTTAAATGCTCCAGGTCTTGCTCGTTTCATTTTCGGTTTAAGTTTTAGTCTAGTCTAATTCGGGTTTTGTTTGGATTGCGGGTCGGTTTCTACTCAGGTCACAGCCTCGGGTTACAATGTTTCGGGATCATCTTACGAGCAGTTCACATTTTCGGTTCGGTTTGGGCAGCCGTAGCCGACATCAAGTTCAGTCAACAAGTCAACGTTTCAAGTTTGGGATACGGTACAGATTTCGGGTTGGTTATGATCAACGACACCAGTTTTGGGGTTCGGGTTAGGCTCGGTCAAAACGCAGTCAACTTAAAGACCCGGTAATGAAACTAAACGATGCGAAAATTTTGTTTATAGTTTAGATTATTATTTTTTTTAAAGTTATACGCTACCGAGCTCGACCCGCTTTGACTACATATTAGTTACGCTTTGATACTTTGACGAAACTTATATAGTTGATTATATTGATTGGTTTATTGTTGAAATTCTGAAAATATATAGACATGTTAGTTGTCGGGATCGTCCAAAAACAGAGGAAACTCTGCCCGTTTCTCGAGAAAATCCGTTAAAACAAAGCGCGTCTTATTATAAAAAAAAAGTATCGGATCTAAATAATCTTTTGTACAAACAAATAGAAACGTATAATTACCTTTGACGATAGCTTACAACTAAAACGACGATGACACGAACTAATTTACAAAATAAATATAATTATGTTTATTTCAAACTTTCGTACAACACGAAATCGTTTTATAAAAATAAATACATCTTATATTTATTTCAAACATCGAACAATACGAAACCGTTTCATGAAAATAAATATACTTTATATTTATTATCAAACGACATGATTTCGTCTATAAAAATAAATATAGTTTTGTATTTGTTTCAAATATCAATATACCCGAACGCTTTTGCAAATAAATATAAGGCATATATTTATTTCGAACACAAATACTTCCGAATGCTTCTACTAATAAGTATAATGTATATATGCATTCCGAACATCAATATTTTCGAGCGACCTTATACAATACATATAATTGTATAATTATTACAAAACGCCTAAAGGACACCTTATATTTCAACATACGAGTTGTAAGATACCATTTACTCTACATTTACTCGAGACGACTAACGAGATTATATCGATATATTTATATTTTTTTATAAATATTTATATATTTTAAATCTCTTTGAAAACTAAGTCCTTCCAAGACTCAGTGATTTTCACCAACATTAAACGAGACATAACGGATATATCTTCTTCGTTCTTTCTAAGATAACAACTTACTGTCAAATCGTTCGATTAACGATTCGGTAGAGCTCGGTAACACGTAGTTTAGTTACCGCTTTTATTTAGAAACTTATAGTTATTCCGTTTTGGGAACATTTATAGAATGAACGTTAGCGAGTCAAGTTTTGGAAACGACACAGGAATATTCAGGTGAGTTCATAACCCCACTTTTTTTACGGTTTTATATTTTTATTAATGTTTTCGGGGTGGAAAGACATGCACGTTTTGCAAGAACATACAAAGTTTTGAACGAACGAAAACTCATATTTCTAAATTATGTTACGAATGGATTATACTAGAGGTTCAGCCTTAGAGGCTGGGGAGGTTCAGCCTTAGAGGCTGGGGTAAAAT
Source organism: Helianthus tuberosus (assembly GCA_030545235.1). NCBI lineage: Eukaryota > Viridiplantae > Streptophyta > Magnoliopsida > Asterales > Asteraceae > Helianthus > Helianthus tuberosus. The sequence continues at coordinate 3,068,265 of CM060360.1, read as the reverse complement.
ACATATTACAATGTTTACAAATGATATGATAACAAGAAACACTCTTGGTGAGAACGAGTACCAAGTATGATGAAATTTGAGAATACGAAAATACAAAAAGCACTCTTGGTGAGAACGAGTACCAAGTATGTTACAACTATTACAGACATTTTTATAAATGGTATGGTTAGCTTAAGGAGGGTTTAGACGCTTAGATCATGTGAAGGGTGGGCACAACACTTGAGGCCATTAATCCTTATTATAGGACCGAGGGACACAAGAGTGATAGATCTATTTGGGTGTAGCGAGCTCACACCCGTGAGGCCGGGGCGGCCCATAGAGGTGACTGTGTCTTCCAGCCGGAAGCCCGGTAACAAATTTGCTAGGTTTGAGTTTCCCTGCACCTTTTCACACATATCAATGGCCTTGCAAACCATTGGTGATCTCTTTATTTCCTTATTTGCTACATACCAGGGATTTTATACTTACAAGAAATACTTGTTCATACAAATTAAATACCATGTTTTATACAAAATTCAAAGCATAGGGTTATGCGGGTACGGAGTCAAAGTTAGGGTGGGCATTGACGGTTATACGGACATTACAAATTCAATAGTTTACAATACATGGTTTTACGAACATAATGCGTTACAAATACAAAGTTTCCATGTAACTTGGCAAGAAAATGATTTCTAAATTCGTTTTCTCAATATTATTTCACAAACCGGTTATTCAAAAGATTTATTTCAAATCTTTTACAAACAAACTATGAACTCGCTCAACTTTTTGTTGATTTTTCGCATGTTTCTTTCTCAGGTTACTTTTCAGAAACTATGGCACGGTTGAAATAGGAGAACCATGTGGAGTCGAGTACTTAGTGGTGTTCACTTTCTAAAAGACTTAGCTTATTTGCTTCCGCTGTGCAATGAAGATACCAGTCCAGTCACGCCAGCTCTGATAATTTCGGGGTGTGACAGTTCTCGCATGAGCTCCTCCCTATATATATATATATATATATATATATATATATATTTGTCCGGGTCAGGATTTAGAGAGAACGGTGAAAAGTGTGAGAACGATTTTGGTGGTGACATGTGGCATTGATGTTAAATTACACTAAGGGGTAATATTGTCAAAAAAACCCACTCACATGAACTGGGTGTTCAAATAAAACGCTATAAAAACACCCAATTCAGAAAAACGTCATGAAAATACCCAGTTATAAACACCATAAAACACACAGTTCAGAAAAACGCCATGAAAAAATTCAGTTGAAAACGCCATAAAACACTCAGTACAGAAAAAAGTCATGAAAATACCTAGTTAAAACGCCATAAAAACACCTAGTTCAGAAAAACGTCATGAAAATATCTAGTCTAAAACGCCATAAAACACCCTGTTCAAAAAAACGCCATAAAACCCAGTTAATTTTTTTCGAAAAGTATATCAATAGTATACTCGTTGGAAAGATAAAAAACGCTGAGTTTTATGGTGTAATTTTTTTCGAAAAATAATCTCGTATAAAAAAGTTATTGTCGTTTAAATATGATGGGGAAAATGACATGTGATTAGCATGTGCACCTTTGTTTGGATCTTTCTATTTTACCCCTCCTGATAGTTCCAATGCCCCTATTATTTACAAAAATGTCACCGCATCAATCTCAGCCACAAACCACTAAGATCTTGTGGCTGAGAATCGTTCTCACCGTTCTCACACTTTGAGACGTTCTCTCCTGATCCTCTTCCATATTTGTCCCAAGTTATACGTCTAAAGACTCAAGTCTTGAAAAATTGTCTCTAGTTAATGATCATAAAAGTGGGTCATGCCAAAGACTCAAAAGTCTTCACACATTTTTTTTGGGACCCAATAGATACGTTCCAATCAATTTCTTTCACTTACAAGTGCAAAAATATGTGTATACAAAAATAACAATTTTCCTATAAACATAAAAAACTAATTAAGAATAAAGAAATTGATCTTAAATTAATCGTGAAATGCTTGCAAGTCTTTACGTATTTAGTTTGGTAAATTACACGAAATGTCATGTTGTCATGTTATTGTTTTAGTCACTTCATTTTATAAAAATACATGAAAGTGGCATTGTTTAACATGCTTTGGTCATTCACGAAATCTCATCTGTTAATGTACGTGAAAATAAGATGATTAAAATTCTAATGTTTATTGTTTGCTACTACTCATTACATGACTCAAAATTAATAGACAAAAATGTTTTGAATATATATATAGAAATCAAGTAACTTGATATTGGTTATACAGAATGAGCTTTTTATATCACAATAACCGCCACCTCTACCCATCATCGGATTATAATTTCCTGGCGGCAGGTGGTGCTTGCATTTGAAATCCTTGGCCATTGTTCATTCCCATACCCATATGTTGAGGCATATTGTTCATTCCCATGGGATGGTTTAGACCTCCATAACCACCTCCAAACCCTGGCCCTGCACCCATTAACCAACAATGTTGATGTAAACAACAGGGTAGCCCTGTTTATCAATAAATCATTAAGGCTCTTCTTGTCTTTGGGCTTGTACTAGTAGTTGCAAGTCCTGTTTATACACAATATAGCATAATGTCCTATTTGACACAACAAAGCGAAATGGCCACCCATGGTGTTGGTGGCAATTTTATTCATCAAACAGACTTAAAACTTAATAGAGCATTACATTTTACAATACTATACGTGCATCTCTAAATGAGAACAAGAAGAAATAAACACAACACACAAAAACAAGAATGAAATCCAACATACAACTATGGATGTGAAATTCGCACTTTTGCAATGAACACCATCACTTTCACATAAACCCAATTTTCAAGGCTATTCATGACGTGAAAAAAAGCATGTCTCCCACGGCGATTAACAATTAAAGCAATACACACCATCCAAAATCCGGTAGCAAAACCAGTGGCCCCTCCAATGTAATACCATCTTTGAAGATCGTCTATGCCTTCCCCGCCTTTCATACTTTCACGACTGACGGGTGGACCTTCTAATACTTTATCTCCTGGACAATATTTGGTCAAGGGAAGTCCGCACAATCCTGCATTTCCGGTGTACCTTGAAGGTTCAAAGGACTGGAGTTGAGTGCTAGATGGAATTCTTCCTGACAAGCTGTTATACGACACATCTAGATAGTTTAGCAAGGTCATTTGAGACATGCTTGATGGTAGTCCTCCTCTTAGATTGTTTCTAGATAGATCCAAAATTAGAAGTTCTTTCATCTGACCAATGTTTGATGGGATCTCTCCAACTAGAGCGTTCATTGACAAGTCGAGTGCAATCAAATTATGGAGGTCGGTTAGTTTGTCCGGGATTTTTCCAGTTAAATTGTTGCTTGATAAATTGATGATCTTTACCAATTCTATAGTGCTGCCAAATTCACGCACACTTCCTTGCCACTTGATCATTGAATTGTCAACATACGTGCCCAAACTATCATTAACAGATTGCAAATAATGCACATTTTCGCTGACTTCCAAGCCATGTTGAACCATGGAAGTTAGATTACCGAGACATGAGGGGATGGCTCCCTGGAGTTTATTAATTGACAAGTCTAGAATTTTTAGATATTCTAACTGACATAAATATGAAGGGATGGTTCCAATGAATTTATTTGATGTTAAGATAAGAGCATACAACCCCGATAACCTTTCCCCGATCCAACCAGGCACGTAACCAGAAAACTTGTTGGCCCCCAAATTCAAAAAGGTTAACTGGGTTAAACTCTTTAAAGATAAGGGTAACTTTCCTGAGAAGTTGTTATTGTATAAATACAAGACCTCAAGATTGATCAAAAACTTAATAGAAGTAGGAAGCCTTCCAGATAGATTGTTATATCCCAGACTAAGAATTTCTAGTCCTGTGAAATGCCACAAACAGTCTGGAATTGGTCCAGTGAATGCGTTGTGTGAGAGATCAAGAAAGGACAAATACCCATCAACAATTTGGCACAAAAAGAAGATTTGTCCAGATAAATTATTTTTGGATAAGTCTAGCCTTGCTAAACTGGAAGGAGCATTTGGTATATGACCATAAAAGTTGTTGGAACTCAAATCTATGGTTGAAGAAACTACAGGGACAAAATTTGATAACATATCTGTTACTATCCCGGTAATATTGTTGAAAGAGATATTCAAATATATCATACTAGAATAAACACGGTCCAGCTGGAAGAAAACGACTAATGATTTTAATAAACACGGTTGTAATATACATACAGCGTATATATGATGTTTTTATAAACCCATCCAACTATAAATTCTATATTTGCACCAAGTAGTGGAAAAAACATATAGGTGAAATAATGGCACCGGAAAGAAGGATTGAAAAACATATATAACATTAACGACGTTTGAGTGGGGATATTGTCGTAATTTTGTTTTTCCTAAGCTAATTAATCTAATTGCACCTATGCCTACACTAATTTTATGATACCAGGGTGGGATTCGGCTACAAGGTTCATTTTTCTTACAAAGTGTAGAAAATCATAAAATACCACAATTTCTGTTGGTGCACTTGTGTCTGTACTTTGTCTGTATTTTGTCATGATACAAAACGATGTCTTGTGTTAGTCTGAGTTACGTCTTAGGTTTGTTAATATGTGCGTTCGATGTAAGTTTGACCAAGTCAACCATCCTCCTGGTTTGACTTGGCCAAACAGTTAGAACATGGTTTGTAAGATGTTGTGTCGAAGGATGAGTCATCGAAGGATTGTTTATATCCTTCGATGGATATAGATGGACCTCGAAGGATATCATCCTTCGAGGTATATGTGATCCTTCGGTAGGTTTCAGATCGATAGATGATCTTTCGATCAGTCTATCTGATCCTTCGACCAGACGATCTGTGATGAGTATAAATACTCATGTATTGTGTTCACTTCATTTTTGAGAAGAAAAAAGTGTGTGTGAGTGTGAGTGAACTTAGTCTTGTAGAGAGTATTTTCAGTTGGTCAAGGGCTGTAACCGTGTCCACTGAAATACAAGAGAAAACTTTGATATCTCGTGTGTCTTCCTTTCTCTTTGTGACTTGTGCTCTCATATAAACTACCGGTTTGCATTCTAGCTTGGATTCCGCACTTGCTAGTGTGTTAAACATAACAAGGATAAGGTTTGACCTCATCCTCCGAGGGACCTACAATTTCAGACATAAAACACGCTCAAAACCCACAAATAACAGAGTGAAGAACACTAAAACACAATATCCAAACCATATCAGTCAATAAAAACTTCAAACATATCATCCTAGAACTATGAATATAAAACACAACATGATAATCAACCTAAAACACACTAATATTACTCATTCGATAATCAAAGTCTTATCATCCAAAACACAAAACAAAACCCACAAATATGCCGTTTTAGTAATCTTCCCTTTGTTATTAGTGGGTTTGAAGTGTGTTTTATGGTTGACTTTATAGTGTTTTATAACTTTTTACACTTTGTAGGAAAAATGGACTTTGTAGCCAACTTCCACCCTATGATACCAAATACTAGAAAACTGATTATCTACAACTTGTAAACATAGTTATAGAAAATCGACCTGGCAATAAAACCCCATTTGGGTTTTTTTTGGTTATTTTAAAAATTAGGATGGGTTAAGAAATAATTAAGAATGGGTCAGAATCGTTTATATGATATTTATTTAAAATAATTTGTGGGTCACGATGGGTATTATGCAAGGTAAAAGGGTAACTCAAAAAAGAGCATCACAGGCAGATTCTTTATCCTATTCGAGTGTTCGTAGACGTTAGTTTCACAAATAATAAAAATTTTAAAAATAATAAAAAATTTCTAAAAAATCAGAAAAAATTAAAAACAATCTAAAAAATAAAAATATTAATAAAAAATCCAAAAAATAATAAAAAAATCTAAAAAATTCTTAAAAATCCAAAAAATTCTAAAAAATAATAAAAATCCAAAAAAATTTTAAAAAATCAAAAAAATTCTTAAAAATTCAAAAAATTTATTAAAAGTCCAAAAACTCTAAAAAATCAAAAAATTCTAAAAATCAAAAAAATCAAAAAAATTCTAAAAAAATAAAAAAACTAAAAAAATCTAAAAAATCCTAAAAATAAAAAAAAATCCAAAAAATAAAAAAATTCTAAAAATCAAAAAAATAATAAAAAATTCTAAAAATCCAAAAAATTCTAGAAATTAAAAAAATTCTAAAAATTCTAGAAATTCAAAAAAATAATAAAAATTCCAAAATTTCATAAAAAGTAAAAAAATAATAACAAATCCAAAAAATTCTAAAAAAAATCTAAAAAAATTCTAAAAAAATCTAAAAATAAAAAAGTAAAAAAATCCACAAAATTCTAAAAAAAATGAAAAAAATATCTAAAAAGGTTTTTAGGATTTTTTATTATTTTTTTGACTTTTTTTATTTTTTAGATTTTTTGATTTTTAGAATTGCTTAGATTTTTTTGGATTTTTTACTATTTTTTTTATTTTGTAGTTTTTGTTTTTATTTTTTAGAATTTTTTGATTTTTTAAGATTTTTTTGAATTTTTTGATTTTTTATTATTTTTTAATTTTTTAGAAATTTTTTGATTTTTTTTATTATTTTGTTTTTTTAGAATTTTTGGATTTTTTATTATTTTTTTGATTTTTTGATTTTTTTATTATTTTTTAATTCTTTTATTTTTTATTATTTTTTGATTTTTTAGAATTTTTTTTATTTTTATATGTTTTTTATTATAATTTTTTTGATTTGTTAGAATATTTTTTATTTTTTTAGATTTGTTGGATTTTTATTGTTTTTTTATTCTTTTTATTTTTTTAGAATTGTTTGGATTTTTTATAATTTTTCGGATTTTTTAGAATTTTTTTGATTTTTTAGAATTTATTTTATTTTTTTAGATTTGTTGGATTTTTATTGTTTTTTTATTCTTTTGATTTTTTTAGAATTGTTTGGATTTTTTATAATTTTTCGGATTTTTTAGAATTTTTTTTTATTTTTAAAAATTTATTTGATTTTTTATCAGGCCCAAATCCATCTAAACAAAACCCCATTTTGACCTAAACTCATTCTAACCCATTTCTTAATAAATCCATCCTAGCCCAAACTCATTCTAACCCATACCCATCCTAACCCATTACCCAAACCTACCCAACCCACCCATTTTGTCACCCCTAGAAAATCACTTTCAAAACACATTGTCAAACTCCCCTAAAATCCGATCACTATAGGTAAAAGTAGAGTATTGTGTATGTAGTTAATTATATAGAATTGATATTAAATCTACTCTGTTTATCAATTTTGAATAAACCACAACTGCATAAAACATACTAATAGATTAAATTCTGCATCACCAGAACTCAAATCCGCAAACGGATTCCAAATACTTTATTAACAGTTTCATAATTTCAATACCAAAACTGAATTGGAATGCAAAAAAATAACAACATCCATTAAATGCAACAATTACATAACTTAAAACATGTAGTAAAACATAAGGGTCATAATGAATGTATGATTTGAAATGAAGAAGAGCATGTCTCTCCTTATCGGTGCACTTACTATTACTAGTGTGGTTGCCAATGGAAGTTGGATGTTGTGTTATAAACCGCAAAAGGGCAGTTGTTGTGGCATATGATTCCAACACAAAGACTGAAGTAATAAAGAAGAAAATAGGATGGGTAAAATGTTTGTGGTAAATATTATTTGTCATTTTGTTGTATCAAATCTTAAATGTTTTATATATCAACAAATAAGAGCAGCTCTATATAGACAAGTTTGAAATAGCCTACCTCATATTAAATGTCTACAAAACCAAGTTTGCGTTGATTTTATTTTCTACTTTCATGTCCACTTATGTGTGGAAAATTTGAGTGGATTGTGAGGCATGCAACACATACAACAATGTTTTAAAAACCCGTTCAAAGCAGCTGGTATTACCTGTTGAGTTGGCTACCGGAGACATCATCCATACGATAAACATTAACTTCTTTTTTTATATTGTAGGAAATGAAAATAGTTATGTTCTTGCTGATGAGAATTACGAAATAGTGAATATCGTCTTTTAAGTGATCCTGAACTTGACGCAATCAAGTCTCTAATGCATAAACCTATTGTAGACTTTTATTTTAAAAAAACTTTGTTGGAAAATTGGTTTTTAAGTATGGAATTATAAATTTTGTATTATTTTTTAAAGTTATAGTTGTAATTTTATCGAATTATAGGCATCACTAGTCACCCGATTCTACTGTTCGGTACAACCCAATACAACCGGTTGAACCATGTTAAGACCAACCCGGTAGAGTATGAAAACCGGTTTTTAAAACATTGCTTACAAGACTAATATTTGTCCCAAATTATACGTTCAAAGACTTAAGTCTTGACAATTTGTATCTAGTTAACAATCACAAAAGTTGGTCATCATGTAAAACACTCACAAGTGTTCACACATTTTTTTAGACCCAATTGATACTTTCTAAACAATTTCTTTCCACTTTCAAAATATAATATAGAGTTAAACTGGACTTAAATCTTTGTATCTAGTTTTAGAATACAAGTGTTCACACAATTTTTTCAGACCCAATTGGTACGTTCCAAACAATTTCTTTCCACTTTCAATATTAAATATAAAGTTAAATTCCACTGAGGTTTGGAAAAAAAACAAAAAACCATTTTCTTCCAAAGATAAAAAAAAACTAACAAATACAGAAATTGGTCTTAAAATAATTATTGAATGCTCCTAAGTCCTTACTATTTATTTTAGTAAATTACACGAATTGTTTTGACATTTTGACTTAATAACGTTCATAACTTTAATAAAAATATTCTATTAAATTTGTGGAAAAAATGGTTTAAAAACTAAAGTTTATTGTTTGTAACTAGTCATTACATGCTTCAAATTATCTAGAGACAAAAAAGTTTTGAATATATAGAAATCAAGTAACTTGATATTGGTTATACAGAATATATAGAAATCAGTTTTGAGTAGTTGACCCAACAGATTATGAAGCAGGCCCGACTGAGAAAACATCAGTAAAGGTTATTATTAGGTTGACTGGATTTACCATTGGAACTGGGAAAACCTGCCTGTGAGACGGAACCCGACTGAGAAAACATCAGTAGAAGGGACGGTGAAAGGTGATTTAGATTGTTGAGTCGAGAATACATCAGTAGAAGGGACGGTGAAAGGTGATTTTGATTGTTGAGTCGAGAATACATCAGTAGAAGGGACAGCTTTAAAAGGACCATCACCAAATGGATAATCAAACTGCAGCGTAAAAACACAATACAAGCATCAAATGGTGTGTGTGCACAAACACTTGTGTGCACTCATGTGGTGAGTTTTTATGACGCACTTGAGTAGGTACGGTGGCTGCCGGAGTAGGTACGGTGGCAGACAAAGGTGGTGTGGCAGCGACCGGAGGTTCAAATGTCTTAACCCGTTTAACCATTTATCTTAACCCATATGACCCATTAGAGATAAAGCGTCATCCAAATTCACCCATGTGTATGTAAACGGTTCGATAGTGCCATGTATACTCAGTCCTTCAAAAACAGACAACTGACAGAGAACAAAACGAGTATTATTAGAGTATTAAATAGCTAGAAGAATGATTTTGATGTAAGAATCGGTGACTAAAATGGGGTAAATAAAAACTATTGTTTTTCTCTTAAACAATCAATGTTGCTGCTTGTATGATGCTCATGATTTTGACCAAGGAATCAGTGACAAATCAAGCCATACATATTATAACCTAAAGCTTTCATTTGTATCATATACCTGATTTAGTACAAAGGAAGTAGCAAAATAACATCAAAATAAAGCACTGGCATTTCATCGAACACCTTGTAAGCATGACAAAAACAATCGAAACACTTACAAGATTCAATTGATGAAAGATTACAGAGATACTCAATAGTTGAAGAATATGCTGATTGGGGTTCGCAAAATCCCTCGCACTCTTCTTCTTCCTGCGAAATTAACCACAGTCTTCTTTCGTTTCGTTCTTCAAAACAGAGCCTTGCTACCAATAAACCAGCAAAACATAATAATCTTATGAACAACGAATGACTACAATACTTTCACATCTAACCTTCTACTTCTAATAATTACATATTAGGCACTAACAGAACTTTCTAGCTTAACTAACAACATTAACCAACAATGTTGATGTAAACAACAGGGTAGCCCTGTTCACAGCCCTGTTTATCAATAAATCATTAAGGCTCTTCTTGTCTTTGGGCTTGTACTAGTAGTTGCAAGTCGTGTTGACACAACAAACCGAAATGGCCACCCATGGTGTTGGTGGCAATTTTATTCATCAAACAGACTTTAAACTTAATAGTGCATTACATTTTACAATACCATACTTGTATCCCTAAATGAGAACAAGAAGAAATAAACACAACACACAAAAACAAGAATGAAATCCAACATACAACTATGGTCGTGAAACCCTTCGCACTTTTGCAATGAACACCATCACTTTCACATAAACCCAGTTTTCAAGGCTATTCATGACGTGAAAAAAAGCATGTCTCCCACGGCGATTAACAATTAAAGCAATACACACCATCCAAAATCCAGTAGCAAAACCAGTGGCCCCTCCGATATAAAACCATCTTTCTTCCCCGTCATCCATATTTTCACGAGTGATAGGTGGACCTAATTCTTTATCTCCTGGACAATATTTGGACAGGGGAAGTCCGCATAATCCTGCATTTCCGGTGTACCTTGAAGGTTCGAAGGACTGGAGTTGAGTGCTAGATGGAATTCTTCCTGACAAGCTGTTATACGACACATCTAGATAGTTTAGCAATGTCATTTGAGACATGCTTGATGGTAGTCCTCCTCTTAGATTGTTTCTAGATAGATCCAAAATTAGAAGTTCTTTCATCTGACCAATGTTTGATGGGATCTCTCCAACTAAAGAGTTCATTGACAAGTCGAGTGCAATCAATTTATGAAGATCGGTTAGTTTATCCGGGATTTTTCCAGTTAAATTGTTGCTTGATAAATTGATGATCTTTACCAATCCTAGAGTGCTGCCAAATTCACGCAAACTTCCTTGCCACTTGATCATGGAACGGTCAACATACATGCCTCCTCTAACTCTACGAGATATCAAATCATGCACATTTTCCCTGACTACCAATCCATCTTGAACCATGGAAGTTAGATTACCTAGACATGAGGGGATGACTCCCTGGAGTTTATTCATTGACAAGTCTAGAATTTGTAGATATGCTAACTGGCATAAATGTGAAGGGATGGTTCCAATGAATTGATTTGATGTTAAGATTAGAGCATACAATTTCGATAACCTTTCCCCAATCCAACTAGGCACGTGACCAGAAAACTTGTTGTCCCCCAAATTCAAAGTGGTTAACCGGGTGAAATTCATCAAAGATGAGGGCAATTTTCCTGAGAAGTTGTTATTGTATAAATACAAGACCTCAAGCTCGATCAAAAACTTAATAGAAGTAGGAAGCCTTCCAGATAGATTGTTATATCCCAGACTAAGAATTTGTAGTTCTGTGAAATTCCACAAACAGTCTGGAATTGGTCCAGTGAATGCGTTGTGTGAGAGATCAAGAAAGGACAAATACCCATCAACAATTTGGCACAAAAAGAAGATTTGTCCAGACAAATTATTTTTGGATAAGTCTAGCCTTGCTAAACTGGAAGGAGCATTCGGTATATGACCATAAAAGTTGTTGGAACTCAAATCTATGGTTGAAGGATCTACAGGGTCAAAATTGGAAAACAAATCTGTTACTGTCCCAGTAATATTGTTGAAAGAGATATTCAAATATGTCAAACGAGAAGGCCACGTGTACCAAAAGTCCTCTGGAATGTTATCTGAAATTCCGGTATTGGCAAGATCAATACTCGAAAGATTTTTCATTGTTTGAATGCATTTCGGGAAACGAGGTCCCAGCTTGCAAGAACTCAAGTCAATATGTTGTATGCTGGAAATGTTTGACATGTGAGCTTCTAAAGGAACTCCTTCCAGTGAGTTGTTTGAAAAATCAACATATAAAATATTTGACTTTTCAATATTTGCGGAGATAGCACCTTTAAGAAAATTGGAAGAAACGTCTAGTCTTTGAAGCCATTGTAGTTGCCACACCTTATCACTTATAGTTCCATCTAACTGATTATCAGAAAGAATTAGCCATTCTAGGGATGAAAAATTTTGGATATCATCTGACAACGACCCTGTGAATTGGCTAGATGAGGCATCCAAAAGTAGTAAAGTAACTGATGTGCATCCAGACAAGTTACTCAGAAAATCAGGTAATTTGATGGGCATTAAGTTACTATCGAAATACAAAAATGTCAAACCACACAGATTTCCAAGATATTTGGGAATCCCATCAAACATGTTCCCAGAGAGATCAAGATCTACAAGTGCATTGCTGGTTAAAGGGAACAACCAGTGATACATGGAAGAGTTGAGATTGTTTTCAGAGAGAGAAAGGGTAACAATAGATGAAGAAAAAGAAGAGTTGACATATGAATAAGAATACGGGTGCATCACATGGGAGAGGTCACATCCATCTAAATATAAAGCTGATAGTTTTTTAAGACTTAAAATCACATTTACCCAGTTGTCTACTTTGCCCAGAGATATACCTGACATGTCAAGTCTATCCAGCTGAGAAAGATGAGACAACCAGTCTAGGTTTTCAATTGTGCAATTACTCAGAGATTTAAGTGAAAGCTCTTGCAAGTTTGTGAGGTTTCCAAGTTCTGAAGGAATGGTTCCACTAAAATCATTAAAACCAAGGTCAAGATACCTTAATTGGGTCATGGAACTAATGAACATGGGAATCGTTCCACTAAAACCATTCCTACCAAGGTCAAGATACCTTAATTGGGTCATGGAACTAATGAACATGGGAATGGTTCCATTAAAAAAATTCCAACCAAGGTTAAGATACCTTAATTGGGGCATGGAGCCAATGAACATGGGAATGGTTCCTTTAAAATCATTTGAACCAAGGTTAAGATATCCTAATTGGGTCATGGAACCAATGAACATGGGAATCATTCCATTAAACATATTCAAAGAAAGATCAAGATAATTCAAGTAGCTTAAGTTAAGCAATGAAGGGCTAATCTTGCCTTCAAGATATCCTTCGCGCAGGTCAAGACTTGTGACACGGGATTGGTTGTTGCACGCGACTCCACTCCAGTAACAACAATCATTGGTTGCTGCTTTTTCTTCTTCTCCGGGTGTCCATGTATCGAGAAGGCCTTGAGGGTCGTAATGAATGTTTGATTTGAAATGAAGAAGAGCTAGTCTCTCCTTTTTGGTACACTTACCGGTACGGTGGCCGGGGGAAGTGGGAGGTTGTGTCATAGACCCGAAAAGGGCATTTGTAGTGGTAAATGATTCCAACACAAAGAGTGTAAGAATAAAGAAGAAAACAGGATGGGTAAAATGCTTATGGTAAATCTTATTTGCCATTTTTGTTGTATCAAATCTTAAATGTTGGATATATCAACAAAGATGCTCAGCTTTATATACACTCCAAGTTTGAAATACCCTACCTCATATTGGATGTCTGTAAAACAAATTTGTGTTGATTTTTCAAATAAGTTAATTTTCTTTTTTTAGTGACCACATATTTGTTTAGAATTTGTGTGGAATGTGGAGCGTGCAGGACTTATGAGACTAAAAACAATGGAATAAGTTATATTTTTAAGATAAGATGATTATCTTTCAAATTTCTTTACCACATATATATGTGCTTAAAATTTATGTGGAATTAGACTTCCAAAGACTCAAGTCTTCACAATTTGTCTCTGATTAAATAATACAAAGTTGGTTGTGTCAAAGACTTGGAAGTCTTCACGCGTTTTCTCCAAACCCAATTGATACGTTGGAACAGTATCTTTCAACTTTTAAGTGGTGGGTATCCAGATGACTTTCACTAGGGGAGGTCGTCAGTTGGAGTCTCGTTTATGACAAAATGTGTGTGTGAACCATGGGTTTTACCACAGTGGGCACCTTTACCATAGTGGACCTTTGGGCGGTGGATTTCCCCTAGAATTGGTGACGGGCCAGGTCACTAGCGCAGTCTCCGATCGCGGGCGTGGATGTACCCGGGTAGCCGGACCTTTTTAGCCTAAATGTGTAGCACATATTGTTTCGGTTAAGTGGTAAGGGTGTGTATAAATAAAAAACTAGTTAACAAATGTAGAAGCTGGTCTCAAGTTCATACGGTCAAGTGGTATATATGTACATGTAAACAGTACACAACACATAAAAAACTAATTAACAAATAGTAAGTCTTATATTAATCGTTAAAGACTCGTAAGTCTTTATATATCTATTTTGTATATATTACCGGAACGATCATGTGGTACGGTCATATTGTGGTTTTGATCATTTCTTTTCAAATCTTACATCGAACGTCCCACCTTTTCGAGTAGTCATTTTAACTTACCAACATTCATAAATTTAGTAAAAAAGCTTATTAAGTGCATGTAACATCAACTGATTTTTAATTTAATGTTTAGTGTTTGCAACTAGTCATTACATGACTCAAAATTAAGAGACAAAAATGTTTTGAATATATAGAAATCAAGTAACTTGATATTGGTTATACAGAATAATAATGCTATACGGAATCAAAAAGAATTACAAAATTATCAGGAAAAAGAATAGCTCTTTTTATATCACAATAACTATGCTTACAGCTGCAACTCTATCTGTAGCCACCATGAGGTTGCTGACCATAACCCCCACCTCTGCCCATCATCGGATTATAATTTCCAGGCAGCATAAATCCGGCGGCTGGTGGTGCTTGCATCTGAAACCCTTGGCCATTGTTCATTCCCATACCCATATTTTGAGGCATAATGTTCATTCCCATACCCATATTCTGAGGCATATTGTTCATTCCCATACCCATATTTTGCGGCATATGGTTCATTCCCATGGGCTGGTTTAGACCTCCGTAACCACCTCCAAACCCTGGCCCTGCACCCATTCCCATTCCCATTCCCATTGCTGAACCCGCCATGGGGTTGGATGTGGGTCTTAGAGCACTCGCACCAGCACGTCCAATTCCAGAACCCAAACCCATGGCCTTACCCATGGTTACATTTGAAGTCGCTGGGGTTTTGCTAGGTTTTTCCATCCTCTTTTCTTTACGGTTTATCGCCTCAAAATCGATTCCAATGTCAGATAGCGGGTTTGTTTTAGCTGCACATCCAAAAATAGTGTCATAACTCAAATATATATATATAGATAGACACACACGCACACATATTCAGGGTGCGGATCATGAGAGAACTACAAAGTTGCTTACTTGAGAACTTGAGAGAACCACTATCAACCAAGCAATTTTTTTTTTTATTTTTTTCAAATTTTTTTTATATTTAAAGGTTATTATTAAAATAGATTTTAAAAAATATATGTATATATGTATGTGGTTCGCGAGCTACATATAGGTCGATCTACATATATATTTTTATTTTTATAATTTCCATAACAGTTGGTAACATAAAAAAATCAAAATTGCTTGGCTGATGGTGGTTATCTCGGTTCCCAAGTAACTTTCCATTACTCACATGATCCCTTCCTATATATATATATGTGTGTGTGTGTGTGTGCGCGTGTGCTACTGTGCTATAAAAAAAGTTTATTATCTATATAAGAAAATAACTTACATCCATCGATGTTCAAATTAACGAGCCCACGGTTCAACGTATCAGTCCAAACTGTGGATTTGGTCTCGAATTTTTCTTTTGCAGGTTGTTGAGGAACTATAGCAAGTGCACCTGTTGATGCAGTGACAGATGGTGGTTGGGTGGCCTTGGAGGTATTTGACTGTAACTGTGGCTGTTGATAGAAACTTGAAACCGAGGCAGCTGGCGGTGTTGGGGCTGATGTAGGTTGACCCTGAGGCTGGAAACCGCCATAAACGTTATTATTAGGTTGACTGGATTGACCATTGGAATTGGGAAACCCTGACTGTGAGACGGTACCCGACTGTAAAGAAATACCACCAAGAGATGCATTTTGAGTAGACGGGAAACCAGACGACACATATTGACCACCCTGAGTCGACGGGAAACCAGACGATAAAACAGATTGACCATTCTGAGCTGCCGGGAAACCAGGTGGTAACACAGATTGACTTCCCTGAGGTGGAAAACTAGACAGCAGCTCAGATTGACTGCCCTGAGCCGCCAGGAGACTAGTCGGCAGCATAGATTGACTGCCGTGAGCCACCGGGAGACTGGGCGGCAGCATAGATTGACTGCCCTGAGACGGCGGGAGACTGGGCGAAAAAATGGATTGACTGCCCTGAGCCGCCAGGAGGCTAGGCGGTGGCATGGGTTGACTGCCCTGAGCCGCCGGAAGACTGGGCGGCAGCATGGAGAGACTACCCTGAGATGCCGAGAGGCTGGGCGGAAACATGGATTGACTTACCTGAGCTGCCGGGAGACTGGGCGGCAATAAAGATTGAGTGCCCTGAGCCGCCGGGAGACTGGGCGGCAACATAGACTGACTGCCCTGAGCCGCCGATAGACCAGGCGCCACCATAGATTGACTGCCCGGAGCCGCTAGGAGACTGGGCGTCATCATAGATTGACTGCCCTGAGTCGGGATACCAGA
The DNA here is from genome assembly GCA_030545235.1 of Helianthus tuberosus. Lineage (NCBI taxonomy): Eukaryota > Viridiplantae > Streptophyta > Magnoliopsida > Asterales > Asteraceae > Helianthus > Helianthus tuberosus. Next base: position 3,051,659 of record CM060360.1, on the reverse strand, counting down.
TGGCAACACAGATTGGCCGCTCTGAGCTGGAAAAGCAGACGACAACTCAAATTGGCCACCCTGTGACGACGGGTGACCTGAGGGCAGCATAGATTGAGATTGAACGCCCTGAGCTGGAAAATCAAGTGGCAACTCAGATTGGCCACCATGAGCCGCTGGGAAACTGGGTGGCAACACAGACTGACCACCTTGAGCCGAAAACGTCGACGGTGGAGTAGACTGGTAGCCACCTTGAACTGGAAAAGCTGACTGTGGTTTTTGTTGACCAAATTGACCTGGATAACTAGTCTGGGACGTAGGTTGGTCAAATGGGGTCTGGTTAGGTTGATCAAATGGGGTCTGGTTTGGTTGACCAAATGGGGTCTGGTTAGGTTGACCAAATGGAGTCTGGTTTGGTTGACCAAACGGGGTCTGGTTTGATTGACCGAACGGGGCCTCGTTAGGTTGACCAAACGTGGTCTGGTTAGGTTGACCAAAAGGGGTCTGGTTAGGTTGACCAAACGGGGTCTGGTTTGGTTGATCAAACGGGGTCTGGTTTGGTTGACCAAATGGGGTCTGGGCGGGTTGACCGGTTTGAGAAGGAAAACCATTCTGCGTGGGTGGTCCAGTTGGGGGAAGTATACCTGCTAGAATGTCAACGGTTTGGTCAAACCCGTCACCAAATCCCATGTCATTCACCGTCGTTTGAGCAACTGTCTGAGGTGGTTCAGTAAACGGTGATTTTGACTGTTGAGCCGAGAATACATCAGTCGCAGCGACAGTGAATGGCGATGTTGACTGTTGAGCCGAGAATCCATCACTAGAAGGGACCGCTCTAAAAGGACCATCACCAAATGGATCATCAAACTGCTGCATAAAAAGTACAAGTATCAAACCATGCGTGTCTGAGTGTGTGGTGAGTTATCAAAGACGCACCTGAGTTGTTGGTGATGCAGCCACAAAGGTCTGACTAGGATTAGAGCTAGTAGGAGCAGGCGGTTCAGATGGCACAAGGGCCAATACATCTGAAGAGAAAGAGTCTGATAGAGAACCAAACAAGTCCACCTCAGCATTGCTTGACGCTGACAGGGCAGCTACAGCTATATCCGCAACAAACTTTTATCAAGTATATATTCAACAAGTATAATAATTAAGTAGCAATAAATTGTCAGGTACAATTGTACATTTGTACCCATAAGTAAAGAGTGGTTTTACCTGGGGGTGGACCACGAGGGTCAAAAAAGTCAAACCCGTCTGGTTCCTTGTCGGAGATCACTGAAGGTGTGGCGGCTGCCGGAGGCGGTGGCATGGCAGCGACTGGAGGTTCAGAGTTGCTAGCAAGCACAGCGCCTAGAGTATTAGCGGCGGGAGGCGGAGGTGGTGCCTCACCCTTGGTTACAGCGTTTTCATAACTAGGGGGCGCCCCGAGATTTTGTCCAGATAATTTTGGTTCAAGCCGGCTGCCCCAACACCAAAATATATATATATATATTATTCATTTGTTATATATGAATCCCTACCGTAACCGTTACGATCTTCATCTCTACTTCCATATTGCCCGTCATATATCGATCATCTCCCGAACCTCCGGATGTCTGGCGGAACCTACTTTGAAATATTATAAATGTCAATCCATTACAAATATTGGTGTCAAATATGATTGTAAAAACTATATTATTTAAATAATAATCTAATTTTTTTTAATAGAACTATTTAGGAGGTTTAACACTTTTATGCATCAAAAACACATTGAGCAACTTTTGACCTGTTTCCTATAGAACTATTTTTACAGTTACCTGTGAGAGATAAAAACATAACCCGAATTGACATGCTTAAGAGTAAGAGTAAAATGCCATTTTCGTCCCTGAGGTTTGGCCAGTTTTGCGACTTTCGTCCAAAGGTTTTTATTTTCGCATTTGGATCCAAAAGGTTTCAAATCTTGCCATTTTCATCCGGCTCGTTAACTTCATCCATTTTTCTCAGTTAAGTCAGGGGTATTTTTGTCTTTTTTTTGTTAACTTAAAGGGCAATTCGGTCTTTTGAATACTTGTACATTATGCTAAATGCTTGTACATAAAGTGAAAAAGACAGAAATACCCCTGACTTAACAAACTAAAATGGATGGAGTTAACGAGCTGGATGAAAATGGCAAGATTTTACCATTGGAACTGGGAAAACCTGCCTGTGAGACGGAACCCGACTGAGAAAACATCAGTAGAAGGGACGGTGTAAGGTGATTTTGATTGTTGAGTCGAGAATACATCAGTAGAAGGGACAGCTTTAAAAGGACCATCACCAAATGGATCATCAAACTGCTGCATAAAAACACAATACAAGCATCAAGTGGTGTATGCGCACAAACACTTGTGTGCACTCATGTGGTGAGTTTTTAAGACGCACTTGAGTTGTTGGTGAGCAGCAGCGAAGGTCTGACTAGGATTAGAGATAGTTGGAGCAGATGGTTCAGATAGAGAACCAAACGTTTATTAAGTATGTTTCAACAACTATAATATTAATTAACAATAAACTGTCAGGTACAATTGTACAGAAAAAAAGGGTGGTGAGACCTGGGCGTGCAGCACAAGGGTCAAAAAAGTTAAACCCTTCTGGTTCCTTGTCGGAGATCACTGAAGGTGTGGTGGCTGCCGGAGTAGGTACGGTGGCAGACAAAGGTGGTGTAGCAGCGACCGGAGGTTCAAATGTCTTAACCCGTTTAACCATTTAACTTAACCCATCTGACCCATTAGAGATAAAGCGTCATCCAAATTCACCCATGTGTATGTAAACGGGTCGGTAGTGCCATGTATACTCAGCCTTTCAAAAACAGACAATTGACAGAGAACAAAACGAGTATTATTAGAGGGTTAAATAACTAGAAGAATGATTTTGACTAAAGAATCGGTGACTAAAATGGGGTAAATAAAAACTACTGTTTTTCTCTTAAATAATCAATGTTGCTGCTTGTATGAAGCTCATGATTTTGACTAAGGAATCAGTGACAAATCAAGCCATAGACATTCATGAGATGCTTAATCAAACAAATGGGTCCCTGGTATAATTCTGCAGCCACATGTGTTTTAAAATTGTCTTAGAAAATCAACGTTACCTCATACATTAACCTAAAGCTTTCATTTGTATCATATACCTGATTTAGTACAAAGAAAGTAACAAAATAACATCAAAATAAAGCACTGGCATTTCATCGAACACCTTATAAGCATGACAAAAACAATCAAAACAACATACAAGATTCAGTTGATGAATGCTTACAGAGATACTCAATAGTTGAAGAATATGCTGATTGGGGTTCGCAAAATCGCTCGTACTCTTCTTCTTCTTCCTGCGATTCATCCTTTAAAACAGAGTCTTGTAAGTCTCTGATCTTCTTCTTCAACCTTTGCGAGATCAATCACAGTCTTCTTTGGATTCACTCTGCAAAACAGAGCCTTGCTCTCTGATACCAATAAACTTGCAAAACAAGGAATGATTCCTTCAGTTGAACGGACTTTAACCTTCTACTTCCAATATTTACATATTAGTTACTAAGGGTAGAGGGTATGGTCAATCACCCTAGGTTTGAGTGAAATCCTATCCAATAATATTATCCCATGTCAACTCATCATTCTACTCCTCATTTTACACTCAATCACTAGGTATGGTGAAACACCCCTCAATTAAAAAAAAAAAAAAACTTGATTGGTCTCTCCTCTCTCTCTCCTCACTCCTCTCCTCTCAACACAATCGGTGACTACACACCAAATTCCCTCACCGAACAAGTTAATCAAGCGGGTATGGTCACCGATCGGTGACCCCCACTCCCCACTTAAGTCACCGCTCCTTATACCCTGTATCCTAACTCTACTAACAGAAAAAAATAGGATGGGTAAAATGTTTACATATTAGTTACTAACCTTCTACCAACACAAAGACTAAAGTAATAAAGAAAAAAATAGGATGGGTAAAATGTTTATGGTAAATCTTACTTATCATTTTTGTTGTATCATATCTCAAATGTTTGATATTTGCACAAATATGCCCAGCTTTATATACACTCCAAGTTTAAAATTGCCTACCTAATATTGGATGTTTTTAAAACAAAGCTTGTGTTGATTTTCTTTCTACTTTCATGTCGATATGTGTGGAAAATTTGTGTTGATTGTGAGGCATGCAAGACTTTCAAGACCAACGACAACGATATATATATGTTATATATTTGTCCCAAATTATACGTTTAAAGGCTCAAGTCTTAAAAATTTGTCTCTAGTTAATGATCAAAAAAGTGGGTCATGTCAAAGACTCAAACTTTTTTTTTTTTTTTTTTTTTTTTTTTTTTTTTTTTTTTTGTGATCCAATAGATACGTTCCAATCAATTTCTTTCCACTTACAAGTGCAAATATGTGTATACAAAAATAACAATTTTCCTCCAAACATAAAAAAGCTAATTAAGAATAAAGAAATTGATCTTAAATTAATCATGAAATGCTTGCAAGTCTTTACGTATTTAGTTTGGTAAATAACACGAAATGTCATGTTGTCATGTTATTGTTTTAGTCACTTCTTTTTATAAAAATACATGAAAGTGGCATTGTTTAACATGCTTTGGTCATTCACGAAATGTCATCTATTAATGTACGTGAAATTAAGATGATTAAAATTCTAATGTTTATTGTTTGCTACTACTCATTACATGACTCAAAATTAATAGACAAATTAATGTATGTGAAAATAAGATGATTAAAATTCTAATGTTTTTTGTTTGCTACTACTCATTACATGACTCAAAATTAATAGACAAAAATGTTTTGAATATATATATATATATATATATAAATCAAGTAACTTGATACTGGTTATACAGAATGAGCTTTTTATATCACAATAACTATGCTTACCACTGCAAACTCTATCTGCAGTCACCATAAGGTTGCTGACCATAACCGCCACCTCTACCCATCATCGGATTATAATTTCCTAGCGGCATAAATTTGGCGGCGGGTGGTGCTTGCATTTGAAACCCTTGGCCATTGTTCATTCCCATACCCATATTTTGAGGCATATTGTTCATTCCCATGGGATGGTTTAGACCTCCATAACCACCTCCAAACCCTGGCCTTGCACCCATTCCCATTGTTGAACCCGCCATGGGGTTGGATACGGGTCTTAGAGCACCTGCACCAGCATGTCTAATTCCAGAACCTGAACCCATGATTACATTTGAAGTTGCCGGGTTTTGCTTGTTTTTTTCAATTCTCTTTTCTTTACTGTTTAGGAAAAATAAAAAAACAAAACCCTAAGGTTCACTTTTCCTTCCAATAAAAAGAAACTTCAATCATACTGTCAATTAAGTTAACAAACCTCAATATTTGTCTTGTATGTAGTTAGTTACTCACACATGTAATGGGTCCCAAGTATAACTCTGCAGCCACATGTGTCTTAGAAAAGCACTGTTACTTCATACATTAACGTATATCTAAGCAAGAGTACATATATATATTATAACATAAAGGTTTCATTTGTATAATATACTTGATTTAGTACAAAGAAAGTACCAAAATAAAGCACTGACATTTCATCGAACACCTTGTAAGCATCAATCGAAACACATACAAGATTCAATTGATGAAAGATTACAGAGATACTCAATAGTTGAAGAATATGCTGATTGGGGTTCGCAAAATCGCTTATACTGTTCTTCTTCCTGCGAAATTAATCACAGTCTTCTTTCAATTCGTTCTTCAAAACAGAGCCTTGCTACCAATAAACTAGCAAAACATAATAATCTTATGAACAACGAATGACTACAATACTTTCACATCTAACCTTCTACTTCTAATAATTACATATTAGGCACTAACAGAACTTTCTAGCTTAACTAACAACATTAACCAACAATGTTGATGTAAACAACAGGGTAGCCCCGTTCACAGCCCTGTTTATCAATAAATCATTAAGGCTCTTCTTGTCTTTGGGCTTGTACTAGTAGTTGCAAGTCGTGTTTATACACAATATAGCATAATGTCCTATTTGACACAACAAAGCGAAATGGCCACCCATGGTGTTGGTGGCAATTTTATTCATCAAACAGACTTAAAACTTAATAGAGCATTACATTTTACAATACTATACTTGTATCCCTAAATGAGAACAAGAAGAAATAAACCCAACACACAAAAAGAAAAATGAAATCCAACATACAACTATGGATGTGAAACCCTTAGCACTTTTGCAATGAACACCATCACTTTCACATAAACCCAATTTTCAAGGCTATTCATGACGTGAAAAAAAGCATGTCTCCCACGGCGATTAACAATTAAAGCAATACACACCATCCAAAATCCGGTAGCAAAACTAGTGGCCCCTCCAATGTAATACCATCTTTGAAGATCATCTATGCCTTCCATACTTTCACGACTGACGGGTGGACCTTCTAATACTTTATCTCCTGGACAATATTTGGTCAAGGGAAGTCCGCACAATCCTGCATTTCCGGTGTACCTTGAAGGTTCAAAGGACTGGAGTTGAGTGCTAGATGGAATTCTTCCTGACAAGTTGTTATATGACACGTCTAGATAGTTTAGGAAGGTCATTTGAGACATGCTTGATGGTAGTCCTCCTCTAAGATTGTTTCTAGATAGATCCAGAATTTGAAGTTCTTTCATCTCACCAATCTTAGATGGAATCTCTCCAACTAGAGCATTCATTGACAAGTCAAGTGCAATCAATTTATGGAGATCGGTTAGTTCATCCGGGATTTTTCCTGTTAAATTGTTGCTTGATAAATTGATGATCTTTACCAGTTCTATAGTGCTGCCAAATTCACGCTCAATACCTTGCCACTTGATCATGGAACGGTCAACATACTTGCCCGCAGAAGTTTGATTATTAGATGGCAAATAATGCACATTTTTCCCGACTTCCAAGCCATCTTGAACCATGGAAGTTAGATTACCGAGACATGAGGGGATGGCTCCCTGGAGTTTATTAATTGACAAGTCTAGAATTTTTAGATATTCTAACTGACATAAATCTGAAGGGATGGTTCCAATGAATTTATTTGATGTTAAAATAAGATGTTGGTGCACTACATCTGTCGACTTCGTCTTGTATCGAGTCTTAGTTTTAGATTGTTAGATCAGGGCGCGTTTTACGAGAAAACTGGAGAGTATATGTGTTTTAGAGAGTAGGTCCGCTTATACGGACATAGTAGGTCCGCTTATGTGTCAGGTCCGCTTATACGGACATAGTAGGTCCGCTTATGTGTCAGGTCCGCTTATACGGACATAGTAGGTCCGCTTATTTGTCAGGTCCGCTTATACGGACATGTCCGTATATGCGAACCTACCTGCACTATATATACCTCATAAGCGGATCACATTTGTAACTTTCTGATTTCCATACCGAGGTGCTGCCGGTGTGAGAATTGAATGTAAACACTATTATATCAATCAACAAAGTGATTTAAGTGAAGATTTAGCTATTTCTACGTCAGGTACTTGTTTTCCGCACCTGTATCTGATCAAAACTCCTCTGATAGACTCGTTCGGGTCAAAACACGATCCTACAAGTGGTATCAGAGCTTCAGGAGGAGGAGTTCTATAGAGATTAGCTGGATTTCATTGAGATTTCTTTCTTCTACACCTTCTTTTATCAGTTCAGAAAGTTCCATTGGTCAAAATCGACTCAAAATCTCACAGATTGTGTGTAACAGTATATAGACAAACCCTGGAAAGTTTGATGTTAAAATTCATATTAAAAATGGGTCAAAACTTGTTCCGAATTAGGTCCGTTTTTGTGGCATCACATAGGTTCGCTTCATTGGTCCGCTTTTAGATACACTTTATCGAGGTTCGCTCAAAAGGTTCGCTTCAAGGGACAGTTTTGTAGCTCCGCTTTTATGGTCCGCTCATTGTGACATTATAGTTCCGCTTCAGTGACACTTAATTTGATAGGTCCGCTTTTAGACACATGGTCCACTTTTAGTGACAAAGCACCTTAGGTCCGCTTTTCAGTCATCATCTGTTTCTGTTTGTTGCACATGTGATGTTGTTGGCATAAGTTACGTTTCATTGATTCATGTGATCTTAAGAATTAAAGGTCCAATAGTTGTGTAACTATGTCAGCTCATTAAAACATTTAAGTGGTTTTACGATCAGATCCTACATGTGAGTTTTGTCGATTTGCATTTCAAAGTTTATCAGCCCACATGAGTAACATCTGCAGACCAATCATATTCGGTTAACATTTGGATATAGTGTTGTCAGTTTGGCATGTGATTTCATGTGATGTTGTCGGTTCATTATAATATTCCAAAGCTGCATGTGTTGTTGTCGGATTAAAAAAAAAGATCTTGTTGTTATGAAAACACCGACCCACTTGTCTTGATCGGCCCAATCAATAAGTCTTGATATTTGATAAAGTACATGTGGTTAAAAGTCTTTATCGAAAACAATGATTTCTTGAAAAAGTGTATCAAGATCATGTGAAAGAACATCATATTCGAGGTTGTCAGTTAGTTGGATTCGAGATTTGTCAGTTCAATCATAGTAATATCAAGGTTTGTCAGTTTGCGAAGTCATTTAAAAGGGTCAAGGTCGTGTCTTCGTGAACCAGGTCATTGGAAAAGGTCATCCGAATTCGTTTCGGGTCATAGCAGTCCGCACAGTTTGTCAATTCTCAGTCCGCTCAGAATAATCATCAGTTCGAGTACTAGTTTTATCCGGTTAATTGATAAGTCATTAAACTGATTGTATTTTGCTTGTTTGTGTGTCATCAGGTAATATAGTGATTTTACGAGACGAACCAGTTTGTTTGAAGGCTTGTTTGAGAAACATGGATTCTGAATTTTACAACGCATTTGCTACACCCTCGACTACTCCAGCTTCAATTGCTCAAAACATGAATGCAGAAAATGAAACCGGAACAATGCAAAAACCCCCGAAGCTTATGGGAATTGAAGATTATCACGGATGGAAGAAACGGTTTGAAAATTGGGTTCAGGCGAATCATCTAAAAGCTTGGGAGAGCATCGAAACTGAGTATGAGAGGCCAAAGAATACAATGGGAGCTGATAAAATCATTTCTGAATTTACTGAACAAGAGAGGGAAAGTTATAAAGGAGAGAAAATGATGATCAATTTGTTACAACAAGCAGTAAAAGAAGATATATTTGTGTTGCTTCAACATGATGAAAATTCTTATTCTATCTGGGAAGCTCTTCAAAAGAAGTTTGAGGGAAGCACTGAAATGTTACAAAGTAAAGCAGCTTTGTTGAAAAAGGAGTTTGAACTATTTGCATGTATGCCTGGTGAAACAACAAAGACTCTTATTGAAAGATACTGTCATCTTGTACGCTCCATGTCACAGTTGAAGATTAAAAAAACTCCAGCAGAATGGGTTGAAAAGCTTGCTGATGCGTTACCGCAAAAGGAATGGGGTACATATCTGATGTTATTGAAGAATTCCGGACAGTTTAAAAAGTTATCGATTGCACAGTTTATAGAGAAGTTGGAGGCACAGGATCTGGAGCAGCAGAAAATTGCTAGAATGAACAGTTCTACTCATCAACAAGATATTAAATTGTACTATAAAGGAAATGTTCAAACTGCAGAAGTCAGTCCAAAGATACAAACTGCATTTAGTGCTGGAAATCAGTCTACACCTAGCAGTCAAGGATCAGTCAACACTAGTGGGTTCTCAACGGTGAATCCTCCAAGTGTTCAAAGTTCATCTGCTGGAAATGGTCATCTAATTCAGTGCAATGTGGCTTTACATCTTCAAAATGGTCAAAATTATTCTGAAGAAGTTGTAAAGCATCATATGGGATTATTGGTCACTGCGTTAGAGTCTTATGAAGGGTTGATTGCCGGAAGAATTGGTAATCCGATGCTCACAAAGGAAGATTATGACCAGATCGATGCAGAGGAGCTGGAACTGATGGATATTAAATGGGCTTTAGCTAGTGTTTTGAGGAGAGCAGAAAAATTTAGATTGATTACAGGAAGAAATGATTTCTTGGATGCGAATCTTTCTAATCTTGGATTTGATAAATCTAAAGTTGTCTGTTTTCGTTGCAGGGAGAAAGGTCACTTTAAAAGAGAGTGCAAGAATCAGGAGCCGAGAGGAGCAAAGGAGTCGTCTAGGAAAGATGATTACTATCGGAAGTCTATATATCAGCAAATCACTCATCAACCAAATCAACAAAAAGAGCCACAAACAGCTCATGGAAGAATGATCGAAGATGCAAACAGGAAAGCTTACCACGGTATCGTTGATCAAGATGATGAGAAAATGGCTGAAGAATTTAGCTGGATCAAGTACATTCCAGCTGATTCAAATGTTGCAGCGTTTATTGCTCATATTATTCGAAAGCCGGAAATGCTGAAGGAATGGATGGAAGTGTTATCTGATGAAGAGAAAAGTGAAGATGAAGGATCTGTTTCATCTGAAAACAGTTCGTCAGAGACAAGTGATACTGATGAAGAAATTGAACAGATTAATATTGGAAAAACTCACTTATCTTCTGATAGTTTTGAATTTTATTTTGCAGAAAAATTGAAGAAACTGAAAGAGGAGAAAGCTGAAAAAGATTTGAAAAAGGTCAAAGTGGTTGAGAAGATTGTGGAAGTTGAAAAGATAGTTGAAGTTGAGAAGATTATTGAAATCACAAAACCTTGTCTTAAATGTTTAGAGTCTTGTAAACAATGTATAGAGAAAGATGAGAGGTTTAGTGAGTTAGAAAAGTTGAAAGAAAAGTTGTTGTTTGATGTAAAAAATTTGAAAAAGTCATATGATGTATTGAACAAAACTGTGAATAGTCTGGAGAAGACTAACTCTGAAAGAGAAAAAGCTTTGAAGATGATGAATGCTACCATGATGACAAAGCAAAAAGAGATAAATATGTACATAGAAGAATGTGCAAAGTGGAAAAAAGAATTGGATAGTGAAGCAGCTGAGAATGAAAGAATCAGAAGATTGCTGCAAAGTTACAAAGGTTGTGATTACATAATCGATAGAATTTATCCAACAGTTGAAGGATTTGAAGCGTTTAAAGACGAAGAAATAAAGCCAAAGAAGAAAAAGGATACTGGTAAGAAACAGGGTGTCTGTTATAATAAGTGTCCGCCTCCGATTTGGGAAGGGTACTCGTCTAGAAAACCTAACGAGGAAGAACTAAAACAGGCGGTCAATATTAAGTTAGAATCCGAGATAACTGACGTATTACCAGACAATATTGATGTCACGTTCACAGCGTCCGACACAGATCATGAGTCAGAATTGATAAAAAGAGTGGTTGATCAAGTGTTGGATAAGGATGAGGAGTCAGAGTCAAAATCCGAGTCCGAAAGTTCATGTCAGTCTGTCGGAAGTTCGAGTTCGTCTGTCAAGAGTTCAAAGTCGTCAGGAAAACGGGTGTATAGTAAAGAATTTTTGTTGTCAAAATCTAATTTGAATGACGAAACATTTGAAGTTGCATATACTTTGAATGGTTCTGACAAATTATATTTTGATAAAGAATTTCCAATAAGAGGTGTTAAAAATGAATTGATCAAAAAGGTTTTCAAACTTACAGAAATTAATATTTCTGAAATAAAAGATGAAAATCTTAATGTAAAACCTAAACCTTACACCTCAAGAGTACAACAACGTTTAAACAAGAAAAAGAGTTACAAATCTGGTTCTGGTTTTCAAAAGAAGCCAAACCACAATCGTAGCTACAAAAAGAAAGGAATTGGTTTATTCACCTGAAAACTATAAAAATGAAAAATATGTTCGAGATTTTAAATCAAAAATGACATATGTTGCAGGAACTAGCCATGAAGAAGAAGCAAAAAACCCATTCTGGAAACAATCTAACCAAGAATTTCTTGCCGAGAAGACAAAGAATGGAGCTTATGTGAAGCAAGAGACAAGAATCTGTTTCCGATGCAATGAAGCTGGTCACATTGCATGGAATTGTCCAAAAGCGACAAACACAAAACAGGGAGTTTCTGGAAAACTGAAAGAAGTTGTTGTTGATAAAACCGAACCACCAACTGAAAAATTTAAAGTTTTCAAAAATTCAATATTTGAAGTTGGTGAATGTTCAAAGAGATTTTACAGGCGAAGTGTGAAACTTGACAACCAAAAATGGGTTGTTAAGAAATCAGAAGTAAAATCGGGTGAAGAATCTGATTCCACAAAATCAGAGGAGCCACAGTTTGATGAGAGTGATGAAAACTCAGTTCCTTCAATGGATGATGAGAATTTTCCACCATTGAGAACTGAGAATTTTAAAAGGAAAACTGGAAAGTCTGAAATCTCAAATCAGGGTTATTCTAAAAAGGATAACTTTGATTTTGAGAAAGCGTTTAATGGAAAAATTAAGAAGATTTTCGGAAAGATGGTCGATGGGAAGGTTAAAGGGGTTAAGGAGTTTTATGCTAAAAAGAAAGCAACTTACACTCCAACTGTTTCTGAATTGAAGACACCCAAGGCTGGTCAGGCTTGGGTGGACATTTTCTTTGCTTGAAAAACCTGACTTTGCCGGAGATCCCAAGTTTATATCGTGGATCAGGAATCGGCATCATTCATATTTTAAAGTGTTTGTATGAAAGTTGTTAAAATTGTAAAAATTTTACAGGTTGAATGACTACGCCGGAGCTTCCTGGTTGGTAAGTGCGAAGCAAGAATCGGCATCTTGATGGGTAAAATGTAGATGACTCATTCCTACAATTGGTATTGATTGGTTATTTCTTCAAGTGGTTATTCTTTCAAGTGGTTTAGAGGTTGCTTGATTGCAAACAGTGAATCAAGGACATTAAGTTGTACTTGATTTACTACAGTTGATAAAACTGACAAGATGATGAACCATATCCCCGTACTTAAACAAGTGGTAAACTTACAAGTGGTAAAAACAAACTCATTTTCCGGAAAAATCATTTTGATTAAAACAAACTTAAGTGTTTTGAAATCTAAATGAGAAAATGGTTTGTGAAATGGGGAGTTTAGATTGTTTATGCCTAGTGAATGGCGAATTGAGGCGATTTGATATCGGTTGTCAAGTTTTGTACAGTTTGTATTACATTTTATATTTCAAGTGGGTCTAGAGCTTAGATAGTTTTTAAATTTCCTAAAATGTGTTTGCATTTTAGGGGGAGTAAGAAATTTCTGAAAATCCAAAAACATTTGAAAATTTGAAAAATATAAAAACATGATAAAATCAAAAATGAGTTTTGTTGTATAATAGAGGAAATGATAGTACATCAGTGGACTATCACAACATGCTAAAGAATTGGATAGTCAGATTGTGATAAACAATCTCACTGTGGATATGTCAGTAGGTTTTTGCACATTCAGTAGATTGTGACGAGATATAAACCTAATTTTCAAACTTGCTTATATTGTGGGGAAACATCTCTCGGATATATGGGTAACCCCCGAAATCTCGTTTGAAAGGTCTCGTATTCTGATATACTAGGTCTTTATACTCAGTGATGTCTGGGGTATTATTCTTGGACTTCTGCTGAATGGAAGTTCTGACCTAGTCCTCGAATAATACTTTCCGCAAATGCTTGAAACATAGCATAAACCCTCAGCTGATTAGACAATAAATTGATAATCATTGCTGTTGTAGCTAAAAGATCCTCTAAAGGGGACATACCGTTAAGTCAAAGCTGATATCTCTCTGCGCATACGAAAGTATCGACCTGAGATCCCTCGGCCCTCGCATTACCTAATTTATGTACAGATATCATTTGTGTCATATTTACCTGTAAGACTGAATATTGGGATCTGGATACGGGAGTATATTCTGAGGTGGGACACGCGATTAAGTTTAAGTTCCTAAGACATTAATATCGTATCTCGAAACAGTTGAACTTTGTGTGAAAATTTAAGTGGACAATATACTGACAATCTAAGTGAATTGTTTAGAACTTAAAATGAAATGAAGCTTAACGGTGTTAGTGACATGTCTCATAAACTGATATGATCCTCTTACACAAAACTCACAAAAATATTGTCTGTAAATATTTCTTTACTGCATTTCTTTACATTCAAATTAAAAAAAATTTCGGTGTGTTTTAGCATAAATTTTTGAAAAAATCAAAAAGATTTTCGACAACTGATGTTGGAAAGCTGATTTTCAAAATTTCAAGTGCTAAACATGATGACATTGTTGTGAGGGGGAGTGTGTTTTAAAATGTCAAAATGTATTTTCTAAATCATCAAGTGGTTCATCATGAGTTTGTGATCTGAGGGAGAGTGATTGTTGGTTCATATGATTATGAGATGAGAGTTGTCTGATTATTTCAGAGTGTTGGTGCATACAAATTGTTAAATTTAGAAATTCATTTCTGGGTTAAGAATGTGCAGGAATAGCCAAGTTTCGATCCTGGAAATTGAAGACTGTATAGAGTGCCAGGTTTAAGATTCTGAATACAAAGAAAGCCAGACATTGATCCCGAAGCAGATATTGCTGAAGAACAAAGGAATGCCAGCAAATCGTTAGGTGAAGTCTGAAGATTTTCAAGTCAAGAGGAGTCTGTTGAAGAAGATAGAGAGAGAAAAGCCCAGAGACTGATCAAGACTGAAGAAGTGAAGACACTGCATTGTCGTGACTCGATAGTCGACTCGTCAACATCTGAGGGGGAGTCTGTTGGTGCACTACATCTGTCGACTTCGTCTTGTATCGAGTCTTAGTTTTAGATTGTTAGATCAGGGCGCGTTTTACGAGAAAACTGGAGAGTATATGTGTTTTAGAGAGTAGGTCCGCTTATACGGACATAGTAGGTCCGCTTATGTGTCAGGTCCGCTTATACGGACATAGTAGGTCCGCTTATGTGTCAGGTCCGCTTATACGGACATAGTAGGTCCGCTTATACGGACATGTCCGTATATGCGAACCTACCTGCACTATATATACCTCATAAGCGGATCACATTTGTAACTTTCTGATTTCCATACCGAGGTGCTGCCGGTGTGAGAATTGAATGTAAACACTATTATATCAATCAACAAAGTGATTTAAGTGAAGATTTAGCTATTTCTACGTCAGGTACTTGTTTTCCGCACCTGTATCTGATCAAAACTCCTCTGATAGACTCGTTCGGGTCAAAACACGATCCTACATAAGAGCATACAACTCCGATAACCTTTCCCCGATCCAACCAGGCACGTAACCAGAAAACTTGTTTGCCCCCAAATTCAAAAAGGTTAACTTGGTTAAATTCTTTAAAGATAAGGGCAATTTTCCTGAGAAGCTGTTATTGTATAAATACATGACCTCAAGATTGATCAAAAAATTGATAGAACTAGGAAGCCTTCCGGATAGATAGTTATTTCCCAGACTAAGAATTTTTAGTCTTGTGAAATTCCACAAACAGTCTGGAATTGGTCCAGTGAATGCGTTGTGTGAGAGATCAAGAGAAGACAAAGACCAATCAACAATTTGGCACAAAAAGAAGATTTGTCCAGATAAATTATTGTTGGAGAGGTCTAGCTTTTCTATACCGGAAGGAACATTCTGTATATGACCATAAAAGTTGTTGGAACTCAAATCTATGACTGAAAAATATGCAGGGTCAAAATTTGAAAACAAATCTGTTATTGTCCCGGTAATGTTGTTGAAAGCGATATTTAAATACCTCAAACGAGAAGGCCACGTGTTCAAAAAATCTTCTGGAATGTTATCTGAAATTCCGGCAGTTGCAAGATTAATACTCAAAAGATTTTTCATTGTTTGAATCCATTTCAGAAAATTGCCCGTGAATAGGATCAAAGTAAGTGTAACAAAAAGCTAGAAAACAATTTACACAAACTTTTATTACAGAGTTTTATTTAAAACATGCGGAAGCTTAAAGAAATACAAACTGAAAACTTAAAACTTACAAGCTTAAGAGGATTACACAAGTTAGGATTTCTAGGTTGTGTGAATCCTTATGAACTACTAGCTCTTATATAGACATGAGAAACGATTGAAACCGGTTACCGATTAATCCGGGTGCACATTGGGCCCCATAGCAATTATCGATTGGTTTTATCGTGATGTCTGAGCTGTTATGCTTTAATAAAAGCTGAAAACGACATAAAAGACACGCATACAAATGGACAAACTCCTTTGGCACACAAGTCCGCGTTGCTGTAGGTAGTGGGTAAAATAATAGAGATAGTGGAGAGGTCATATTTTTGAGTGGCCCCTGGGTCCATCATCGCCTTATCTCTTGTCGTGTTTCATGATCGTAGGGTCCATCACCATCACATGAGTCCTCCGAATTATTGCCCAAGAATTCGTCATTGCTTACATCATTATCTTCTCGAAGCTGGGCTTGCTGGGCTTGGATCCTAGTGTTGATTTTCTTGGTGGGCTTCACAAATAAGCCTTTTTGCTTGGGCCAATTTGTTAGCTGCTTGTTCTGCTCTTGTAGTGAAGATGTGTGGGCTTGTGCCTTCTGTTCGAATCCACCATCTGCACAAGTTGTATTCCACCATTGTTCTGTAGAGGTCCAATTCTGCAAGGGTGTTATCCCTTTGTTGATCTGCAATTCTTTGTAGGGCCTCCATTCTTTCTGATGATCGTAACCTGAGTTGGTCGAGGATATCTTCTTCTGTGATTCTGGCGTAGCTATTAACAAGATATGCTCCAGGAGATGGCAAAGTTCCTCTTCCTCCATAGTCACGTCTGCACCCATCTTGGCGCCATATGTTACCTCTTCTAAGGTGTCGCTCAATATTGACATTGTTTCTGTATATTCTCCTGACATGTTCCATTCCTGCAAAGTCATTAAACAACAAATTCTTGATAATTGATCAGCTAAAACATTTTGTTTTCCATCAATATGCTCCATGTTGATTTTAACTCCAGTGTTGTTTATGATGTCAATAAAGTTCATCCAGCGGACTCTGGATAACCTATTTTGAAGGTTTTGAGCGGCCTTATAAAAAGATATTATCGCTTGGCAGTCTGTTCTGAGAGTGATTTCCTTTTTATCCAAGATATAAATCTTGAATGCATTCAACCCATTAATAGCAGCATTTATTTCTGCATCAATAGTTGATTTAATCACAGGAAATTTTCCACTTGCATAAGCACATATTTCCTCCTTAGATCTGCCTTCTCCTTCTTTCTTCCATTTACAAATGGCTCCCCATCCTTCCATGCAGCCATCTGTTTCAATCACCATATAAGCTTCCTTTGGAGGTAGCTTCATGTATGGGAGATTCTGGACTTGCTTCTTGATTTCTCTCACAAGCCTCCAATCCGAATCTTTCATTCTTTTGTCTCCATGAGGGGATGTCTTTTCATACAGTGGTGCTAGCATAATTCCCAACTTTGGAATGTAACTTCTTGCATAGTTGAGTATTCCTAGCCATGATCTTAACCCCTTCTTTTCTTTAAGATCTTCATCCTTGAATTCCGCAATCTTTTTAATGATATGAGGTTGTAATCTAATTGAGGAATTAGTTATTACCGCCCCTAGGAATTCAATTTCTTTTTCTGCAATCTTCATCTTGTTTGCACTAAGAATTAAACCATTCTTCTCACATATCTCCAGGACTTTCCTGAGATGCTTCTCATGCATAGTTTCATTTTCAGAGAAAACCAGTATATCATCAATATATACTGCCACAAATTCTTCTGTTCCTTCAAAACAGTTATCCATTTTTCTCTGGAAAATTGCAGGTGCATTCTTTAGACCAAATGGCATTACTAACCATTCATACAACCCTTCAGGTGTGATGAAGGCTGTCCATTCTATTGAATCTTCTGCCATTGCCACTTGATGAAATCCACTCTTAAGATCAAATTTTGAATAGATCTTAGAGTATCCTATCCTCTGGATTATTGTATTAATTCCAGGGAGAGAATATTGATCCTTCTTGGTATTATCATTTAGTGTTCTGTAATTGAACACCATTCTTTCCTTTCCTTTGACTTCTTTTCCTGTTGCTGGATCAATGGATGTTCCTGAGTTTACCATCATCGCCATCGTTCTGTGTCTGCTCTTGCTTTTCCTTATAACTCCTAGTTGTTGCAGAGCATCTGTATGCCTTTTGAACTGATCTTTCATGGCGGGTGTTACATGCTTCAAAGGCTTATCTTGAATTGTTATACTTGGATTTAGTATTTCCAATTCACAGGTAACCTTATTCTTTTTCCAATGCTTCAGCGGATCATCTCCAATATACCCTTGATCTTTCAATCTTCTGATTAGATCCCTGAATTTTGCTTCGAACTTTCCGTTTCTGCTGATCTTGGCTTCCACCGTCGTATATGACCATTCATTAATTTCACTATAATCTTGATATTCAAGATCTAGTTCCTCAATAGCACATTTAGCAATTACAGCATACGGTTGGGTTACCACTTTTGATGTATTTTTATAAAAGGTAATAGTATCACCTTCTATATTGACACCTCCTTTCTTGCTTCTAAGAAAGTTTGCACCAATCAGCATGTCTATTCCTTCACTTTTTCTCATTTCAAAACAGTAAGTGAACGGAATTGGATAGCTTTCTCCGGCAATAATCATCTTTCCATCTTGTTTAATCTTCATTCTCGCCTTTTGATCTGAATTAATGCCTTTGTAATTTACTATCCATGGGCTTTGCTCCATTGCCCCTTCTGGAACTTTCAAAATGTTGCAGCAACATGTTGTTGCTCCTGTATCCAATATGGCTTGTATTTCAAATGATGGTCCATCTTTGATTTCAAAGTAGACTTTCATATTATACAACCTGTTCCAGGATTTTCTCCCTTCATGCCCCATCAAGGCCTTTTCTTCATTGGGCTTTGGTTCTTCATATATCACCTCTGTATCTGATTCAGATTGTTCTTTAGGCTCATTAATGATTAATGGTTTTCCGCTGAATAGATTAGCCCACTTCATTTTAAGGTCTTCCTTGGGCTTTTCTTCCTCTTTTCCTTCTCTATGAGCCAAGGGTATTTCCAAACCTTCCAACTCCTTTTCTAATTCTTTTAATCTTTCTTCGTCATTTACCATTTGGAGTTTCTGAATTTGATCTTCTAGACCTTCATTCTTTTCAGTTAAGTACATAGTATACTGGAGAAGCTCTTTAATAAGAGGTTCTTTGTTAGCATAACCATGAACTTCCTTCTTTTCTGGAATCACCTTATACTTCAAGTGTTTAAATGCACATAGTGTACATGCAATTAAACCACATTCGTCACAGGTTGCCCTTGACTTGTTTGTTGTTTCGTATTTGCAGTAGGAACATCTTCCATGGATTCTCCTTTGATTCATTTTGAGATTATGAATACACTTCTCCATTTCTTCATCCAATTTCATTCTTGGTGCCCAGTCATATTGTGGTTGTATGTATTCAATTGTTCCTGCAAATGCATATTCATACCCTTCTTCTGCATTATTATTTTCTTCTTCAGAATAAGAGTATACATCATCAGCATCATCTCCGGGATCTACAGATACCACATCCCAGTTGTTCGGAATTTCAATTTTATCCAATATAGCAGCTCTTGCTACTATAGCTTTTTCTTTCCTGCATTCACTTGCATAATGCCCTTCTTCTCCACATCTAAAGCACTTACATTTCCGAACTCTTTCTTGCTCTTTATACTTGCTTTTAAAAGCTCGTATATGATTTTTGTGTGGCTTTCCATTGTAATTCTTTGCCTTTGATAATGTTCTTTTTCTTGGATTACCATAATATCCAGGAACTGGAATATTTCCACAAAAATCTATTGCCCTTACTTCTTTTTGCAATGCTGCTCTTCTGCATGCTTCTTCTAAGTATTCTCCAATGAATTTAATTCTTGGAAATACTGCAGCTGTTGCACCGGGGTATTTTTCATTCCATGCTTTTTCAATATCTTGCCCCAGTATTGGTGGGAGTTTGCTGAATAGCTTATCAGAAAGCTCTGTTCCCACAAAGAGTCTTCCGGATTTTGCTGCAAGATTCTTGTAATCACTTAGGAATTTCCATATATTCTTCGTCTCTTGACATTGCAATCTTTCCAAATTCCTGTAAGCTTTATCTTGCTCTGCTGTACTCCCCTGGTATGGATCCTCAAGAGTGAATATCTTTCTTATTGTAGAAAGAATATTCTGAGTATCACTTGCTGCTTCTTCAAGAGCATTATACTCCTCTTTATACACATTCTTCCACTGGTTCCATGTTAACTTTTCAACACTTTTCAACTTCTCCCATAAGGTTTTCAATGAAGTTGATTTTTGATCTTTCATTTGGCCAGCTTTTTGTTGGATCATCCACCACATTTAGAGTACTTGATTCCCATCTTGATATTACATCTCCCCAAAGACTAATATCAAATGGTAGGACTAATATGCTTCCTTGGTTTGACCATGCTGGAGGTAGGCTCCACATATTATTAGGTATTGCAGATGCCATAGCTTCAGTTCTTTGCTTTATCTTTGCTTGGTCGAAAGGGAACATTGTTCTTGTTTGTCCTATTGCTTGAGCTGGAGGGTAAATAACTGGTGTCATCGTTGCATCTGGTGGTCTTCCATAGTAAACATTAGAAGATGATGACATTTTTGCATGCTCAGTCTTCATTTTTCCAGTTATCTCTTTTCTTAATCTTGCAAGAGAAGGATATTCCATTTCAGATTCTTCATCAATTCCTCCTGCATAGATTCTTTCACTTCTTTGCTCAATTGATTCTGTTTCATAATCACTTTCAGTTTTAGTAGCAGACGGCACATCTTTCAGCACGCTCTGTTTACTAGAACTTCCAGTTCTTACTTCTTTAGATTTCTGAGCATTTTTGACAACCCATTTCTTGTTTTGTCTCCGCTTCTTATCTGTACCTTGCATAAGGGTTTTTCCCTTATAGGACACTACAGATTTTTCTTCTGCCTTTAGTCTCCTTGCTGATTGTTCATAGCACTCATTTATCTGCTGCTGTCTTGGTGATAAATCTTCATCACTAGACATTTGGATTTCTTCGATTGGTTGTGCTTCTCCTGCTAGGTAGACTATTTCTTCATCTGATCCTGTGTCTGTTGTTGGGGCTTCAATGGTAGGTTTTTGCTGTGGGTATGGAGTGTCATCTCCAAATATGCTCCCTTTACTCTGACAAAAAAAATATGGATTTTCCAAAGGAAAATCTATATTTTCTTGTTCTTCTTCTGAAGAATTTCCGGCAAAAACATATTCTTGTTCAGGATCTTCATTATCGGTATTCCATCCGGTGGATATGATTGGTGAATCATCATATGTATTATCATATGAATAATTGACCATATAATCATATTTTCCTGATGGTTCCCCTAGTGTATCCCATACACCTGGTTTTTCTTTCTTTGTTTTTGAAGTCTTTTTGCGATCAAACTTTCCATTGTTCCATCGTTCATTATGCTCTAGCTCCTCCCATGGTGTCAACCAATTTGGGTTATCCAAATCACATGGATTGTGATATAATGGATTAACCTGTACGTGGTTTATTCTACCAGTAAGTGCTGTTTCTTCTTCTTCATCTTCTTCTCGGCTAAGATGCCTTGCACTTTGGCTTCTTGCTCCCAAATCTTCCAATAAATTAGGATTATTGGTCGTTCTCCTGTAGTTCTGGAAGCTTAACACCTGTGTTCCTCCATATCCATCTCGAATGGATGCTTCTGTTGGAGTTCTTACTGCTATTCTTTCTCTTGGTGGTCTGATCGTCCACTGCCTCCCAATAGGCACTTCTATCCCTTGAGCAGGTATAGCCCTGATGCTTGATGAAGCTAGATAGCTTATAACATTTTCAATGTTATAGTTAAATCCAGCATTACTAGTGTTTGTTAATCTTCCCACTAGTGCACTTTTAACTATCAGGTTTGACTCGCCACTGAACTCTTCATAGCCATGAGTTTGTATTACTATCTGAATATATCGGAAATCAGATAATGATACCATCATGTTTGGTGCTATATATACCATCTGCGCTCCTGAGGATAAATCAACCTCCATAGATCCAATTATAGACACATTACTCGCCCATCTTGTGTCTCTTAAGACTACCAAAGCTTGAGTTCCTGCTCTTATTCTGTGCAGGGTTTGTAGCCTTATCATAATAACACCCATATGCAAATGCTCTAGGCCTCTTTCAGCCAACCTTGCATATGACCTGTCATTACAGAATTCCAGTTCTACTTGATCACCATCTGTGACTAAGACTCTTTCTTCTCTATAGTGTTGGTAAACACTATTTTCTTGTCTTCTATCACCAGTGTTATAGTGGGGAAACGAGGTCCTAGCTTGCAAGAACTCAAGTCAATGTATTCTATGCTTGAAATGTTGGACATGTTAGCTTCTAAAGGAACTCCTTCGAGTGAATTGTTTGAAAGATAAACACATAAAATATTTGACTTTTCAATATTTTCGGAGATGGCACCTTTAAGAAAATTGGAAGAAACGTGTAGGGTTTGAAGATTGGGTAGTTGCCACACTTTTTCACTTATAGTTCCATCTAATTGATTATTAGAAAGATCTAGCTCTTGTAGGGATGAAAAAGTTTGGATATCATCTGACAACGACCCTGTGAATTGGCTATATGAGGCACCCAAATATTGTAAATTAACTGATGTGCACCCAGACACGTTACTCAGAAAATCAGGTAATTTGATGGGCATTAAGTTACTATAGAAATACAAAGATGTCAAACCAGAGAGATTTCCAAGATATTTGGGAATCCCATCTAACATGTTCCCAGAGAGATCAAGATATTCAAGTGCATTGCTGGTTAAAGGGAACAACCAGTGATACATGGAAGAGTTGAGATTGTTTTCAGAGAGAGAAAGGGTAACAATAGATGAAGAAAAAGAAGAGTTGACATATGAATAAGAATATGGGTGCACGACAAGGGAGAGGTCACGTCCATTTAAATATAAAGCTGATAGTGTTTTAAGACATGAAATCACATTTACCCAGTTGTCTACTTTGCCCAGAGATGTACCTGACATGTCAAGGCTATCCAACTGAGACAGATGAGACAGCCAGTCTAGGTTTTCAATTGTGCAATTACTCAGAGATTCAAGTGAAAGCTCTTGCAAGTTCGTGAGGTTTCCAAGTTCTGAAGGAATGGTTCCTCTAAAATCATTCAAACCTAGGTTAAGATATGTTAATTGGGTCATGGAACCAATGAACGTGGGAATCTTTCCATTAAACCTATTGCCACCAAGGTTAAGATACCTTAATTGGGTCATGGAACCATTGAACATGGGAATCGTTCCATTAAACCTATTCCAACCAAGGTTAAGATACCTTAATTGGGTCATGGAACCAATGAACATGGGAATCGTTCCATTAAAATCATTTGAACCAAGGTTAAGATATCTTAATTGGGTCATGGAACCAATGAACATGGGAATCGTTCCATTAAACATATTCAAAGAAAGATCAAGATAATTCAAGTAGCTTAAGTTAAGCAATGAAGGACTAATCTTGCTGTGAAAATATTTGTGCCTTACAAATTTGAAGTCAACATTTGCACAATTCAATTCTAACTTGAATTGTGTGCTTAGTCAAAAATGGAAGGAACAAGGTTGGCAGACTTTTCTTCATTCAAACATGGGAGGAAGAAAAGTTGGAACTTGCAACTTGTTTGGTGCAATTGTCAGGCAAGAAAATTGAGGCATTGTTCACATCCCATTTTATGCCTATAAATAGGCTTTGAAGTTCATTCTCAATTTGTACCATCACATACAAATATATATACATATAAGAGATACAACAAAAACTCTCTTGTATATATATTTTTCCTTTTCTTTTCTCCAAACTCTGTAAACACTGCAAATTATAGTGAATTGTTTCTCGGCTTCCGCCACCCGTGGTTTTTCCCTATTTGGGTTTTCCACGTAAATCCTCGTGTCTCTTTTATTTATTTTTCTACTTGCCATATTGCCCAGTGCTTGATTACGCTTGTTACATTAATTCCCTTCCGCGTCGAACTAATATTACTAATTACTGCTCGGATCTTTGGGGCGAGTTTTCACACTCTTTTACCACAATTGGTATCAGAGCTTCCGGGTTTTAATATTAGTTTATTGGAATTATTTTATCAAGTGGTAAATCATGTCTACAATGAAATTCGATATTCCATTGTTAGATCGAAACACCAGGTTTCCTCTATGGCAAGTAAAGATTAGAGATGTTCTAATTCAGATGGATTTACATAAGGCGCTTTTGGGTTTCGATAAGATGCCCGAAGCATGGAACCAAGAAGAAAAGGAGATGAAAGATCTCAAGGCACTATCCCAGATTCGTTTGCACTTATCAAACGATGTTTTGCAAGATGTTTTAAAAGAAACTTCAGCGGCTTCTTTATGGCTAAAGTTGGAGCAATTATTGATGACTAAGAGCTTGCCAAACAAGTTGCATCTAAAGCAACGGTTGTTCAATCTCAAAATGATTGTAGGTGGTTCTTTAGCTGAACATATTTCCACATTCAAAGAGTTAGTTAATAACTTAGAGAATATGGATGTTCAGTATGAAGATGAAGACTTGGCTTTATTTTTGCTGTCATCATTGCCCGAATCCTACAGCCATTTTCGTGATACTATCATCTATAGCCGCGACACTCTTGTCTTAGATGAAGTTTATACAGCTTTGGATTCAAAAGAAAAGATGAAGTATATTACTGGTGGTGGTACCAGTGATGAAAAAGCCGAAGGTTTAAATGCCAGAGGAAGAACAACAGATAGGGGTAAAAACCCTCAATCTTCCAACAGAACGAGATCCAAGTCTAAAGGCAAACGAAAGTTTTGCAATTACTGTCATAAGAAGGGACATACGATTGATGAATGTTTCAAGTTGAAGAATAAAGAGAAAGCAGCAGTAAATGGTAGACAAGCTAGCACTTCGGGTGAAGCCGATATAGTAGAGGTTGGTTGTATTGGAGAACTCCTGACAGTTTATTCAGATAAACTGGATTCCACTGATGAATGGATACTTGATTCTGGTTGTACTTTTCATATGTGTCACAACAGAAGTTGGTTTTATACATTTGAAAAGGTTAACCAGGGTTATGTCTTAATGGGCAACAATTCTACATGTCCAGTTGTTGGACATGGCTCAGTCAGAATCCGTATGTTTGACGGAGTTATCCGAACCATTGGGAATGTTAGATATGTTCCTGACCTCAGAAGAAACTTGTTATCTCTCAGCTCCTTTGATAAAAAAGGATACGAGTTTGCCGGTAAAGGTGGAGTTCTCAGGGTATTCAAAGATGGTTCCGACAAACTGAGGGCCAAGCGAAAAACCTCAGACCTCTACTTTCTTGAAGGGCAAACAATTTCGAGTGATGCTGCTGTTGCTTCAAAGTCTCTTTCTGAACCAGATCAGTCCCGTCTTTGGCATCTTCGACTCGGCCATATGAGTTTTCAAGGCATGTCCGAATTGAGTCGAAGAGGATTACTTGGTGAACAAAAGATTGTTGATTTAGAGTTCTGTGAAGACTGTGTGTATGGCAAGGCAAAACGGGTGAGATTTCTAAGTGGCGTTCATACAACAAAAGGACCACTTGACTATGTCCACTCGGATTTATGGGGACCGGCTCGAGTTGCTTCGAAAGGTGGAGCTAATTATATGCTCACTATCATTGATGATTTCTCCAGGAAGGTGTGGTCTTTCTTCTTGAAACACAAGGGAGACGTTTTTTCTACCTTCAGAAATTGGAAAGTTCAGGTTGAAAAGCAGTCAGGATTGGTGGTAAAGTATCTTCGCACGGATAATGGACTTGAGGTTTGCTCAGAAGAGTTTAATGCCTATTGCCGAAAGGAAGGCATCACTCGACACCGCACGGTGGTCCATACACCTCAACAAAATGGTGTAGCCGAAAGGATGAATCGCACCATTATGGAGAAGGTCCGGTGTATGCTTTCTAATTCCAAATTGCCAAAGTCATTTTGGGCGGAGGCTGCTTCAACTGCTTGCTATCTTATCAACCGATCACCGTCACGAGCAATTGAGAAGAAAACTCCGTTTGAATTATGGTCCGGAAAACCTGCTGATTATACAGTTTTAAAACCTTTTGGATGTCCAGCGTATGCACGTGTTGACAATGGGAAGTTAGAACCGAGAGCAATCAAATGCGTTTTTCTTGGGTACAATCCGGGGGTAAAAGGTTACAAGTTATGGAGCTTTAAATTGAAGAAAGTTATTATCTCAAGAGATGTTACTTTTGATGAGTCTAGTATGATTCAACCAGTTGCAGACCCTTCAAAAGCTACAGATACATCTGATGCATCATCCGAAGCAAGAAAAGAGCAATCTCAAGTGGAGGTGGAGCTTCATACTCCATCTACTACCGATCAGAGTACATTTGAGCATCAAGAGTCTTCCTCGCCAGATGAGCATGTTGTTGTTGAGGATTCAACACCTTCACAACCACAAGCTACTACTCCAAGCATTGCGAGAGATAGGCCGAGAAGACAAATTGTTCCTCCGAAGAGGTATGCTGAATCTGATCTGGTTGCTTATGCTCTTACTGTTGCTGCCAATATTGAGTCAGGAACGGAGCCTGTTAATTATGATGAGGCTATCAAGTCTAAAGACTCAAGTCATTGGATGATTGCTATGCATAATGAGATGGAATCCTTGCAAAGAAATGGTACTTGGGACTTAGTTCCTATTCCGAAAGGGAAAAGGCCAGTTAAATGCAAGTGGGTCTACAAGCTCAAAGAACCTATCAACCCAACCGAGAAACCAAGGTACAAAGCTCGGTTAGTAGCTAAAGGCTACAGTCAGATTCCTGGCATTGATTATACTGACATTTATTCCCCAGTTGTCAAACATACTTCCATTCGTGTATTGTTGGGGTTGGTTGCTTCTAATGATTATGAGTTAGAGCAACTTGATGTTACTACAGCTTTCTTAAATGGTGAGCTTGAGGAAGAGATTTTTATGCAACAGCCGGAAGGCTTTGTAGTTCCAGGCAAGGAGAACTACGTGTGTAAATTGAATAAATCTCTTTATGGCCTCAAGCAGTCTCCTAGACAATGGTATAAAAGGTTTGATTCATTTATGACCAGTCACGAATTCAAAAGGTGCACCCGTGATAGCTGCGTTTATTACAAGAATTGTGACGATGGTTCAATGATCTACTTACTTTTATACGTGGATGACATGTTGATCGCAGCGAAAGATATGAAGGAGATTCAGAGATTAAAAGACCAGTTGAAAGCTGATTTTGAAATGAAGGACTTGGGAGCTGCCAAAAAGATTTTAGGTATGGAAATTGTTCGTGACAGGAAGTCTAGGGTCTTGCATCTTTCTCAGAAAAGTTATATTGAGAAAGTCCTAAGACGCTTCAATATGCATGAAGCAAAACCTGTCAACACACCTTTTGCAGCTCATTTCAAGCTATCATCCGCTTTAAGTCCTACTACTGAGACTGATATGGCTTATATGGCACGTGTACCATACTCTAGTGCTGTTGGATCTTTGATGTATGCTATGATTTGCACGCGCCCTGATTTGGCTTATGCTGTTAGCATGGTCAGTAGATATATGGCGAACCCGGGGAAAGAACATTGGAAAGCAGTACAGTGGATCTTTCGTTATTTGCGCGGTACGTCTTCTATGTGTCTACGTTATGGTAAATCTAACACTGGGGTGTTTGGATATGTTGATTCAGATTATGGCAAAGATTTGGATAAACGAAGATCGATTACAGGGTATGTGTTTACTTTGCATGGTTGTGCTATTAGTTGGAAAGCACAGTTACAGTCTATAGTTGCGCTGTCTTCTACTGAGGCAGAATATATGGCGATTACAGAAGCAGTTAAGGAAGATATCTGGTTAAAGGGATTATTTAAAGAACTCGATGGTAGAATTAAGGTTACCACAATTTTATGTGATAATCAAAGTGCTATCTTCTTGAGTAAAGATCAGATGTTTCATGACCGAACAAAGCACATTGATATTCGTTATCATTTTGTGCGTGATATCATTGAGAAAGGTGATTGTGTCATAGACAAAATTGATACAGATTATAATCCTGCTGATGTGTTCACCAAAAGTCTCCCAATTGCCAAGTTCAAACTTTGTTTGGACTTGATGGGTGTTTCTGATCGCAATTGAGCCACATAGGCTCGTGGTGGAGGAAGTATTTTAATTTTCGGAAACAATTTTTCCTATATATAGTGATTGCAGGTTCTTATGGAGTTTTGGAGTTTGGTGAATTGTTGGTTTTTTGACTGATCGTAAAGCATGATGTAGAAATCAATCTATGACTTGCTGCATTTGAAGTCAAGGTGGAGATTGTGAAAATATTTGTGCCTTACAAATTTGAAGTCAACATTTGCACAATTCAATTCTAACTTGAATTGTGTGCTTAGTCAAAAATGGAAGGAACAAGGTTGGCAGACTTTTCTTCATTCAAACATGGGAGGAAGAAAAGTTGGAACTTGCAACTTGTTTGGTGCAATTGTCAGGCAAGAAAATTGAGGCATTGTTCACATCCCATTTTATGCCTATAAATAGGCTTTGAAGTTCATTCTCAATTTGTACCATCACATACAAATATATATACATATAAGAGATACAACAAAAACTCTCTTGTATATATATTTTTCCTTTTCTTTTCTCCAAACTCTGTAAACACTGCAAATTATAGTGAATTGTTTCTCGGCTTCCGCCACCCGTGGTTTTTCCCTATTTGGGTTTTCCACGTAAATCCTCGTGTCTCTTTTATTTATTTTTCTACTTGCCATATTGCCCAGTGCTTGATTACGCTTGTTACATTAATTCCCTTCCGCGTCGAACTAATATTACTAATTACTGCTCGGATCTTTGGGGCGAGTTTTCACACTCTTTTACCACACTTGCCTTCAAGAAATCCTCCGCTCAGGTCAAGGCTTGTGACACGGGAATGGTTGTTGCACGTGACTCCACTCCAGTAACAACAATCATTCGTTGCTTCTTTTTCTTCTTCTCCAGGTGTCCATGTAGTGAGAGGGCCATAAGGGTCGTAATGAATGTATGATTTGAAATGAAGAAGTGCTTGTCTCTCCTTTTTCGTACACTTACCGGTACGGGGGGAGTGGGAGGTTTTGGCTTCCGCACAGACACGGAACGGGCAGTTGTAGTTGTTAATGATTCCAACACAAAGACTGAAGCAATTAAAAAGAAAATAGGATGGGTAAAACGTTTATGGTAAATCTTATTTGCCATTTTTGTTGTATCAAATCTTAAATGTTTGATATGTCACCAAATATGCCCAGCTTTATATACACTCCCAAGTTCGAAATAGCGTGGAAAATTTGTGTTGATTTTCTTTCTACTTTCGTTTCGACATATGCGTGGAAAATTTGTGCGCCTTGTCGAAAGACGCAAGTCTTCACAATTTGTATCTAGTTAATAAATAATCATAAATGTTGGGCCATGTCAAAGACTCACAAGTCTTCACACATAAAAGCTGGGTCATGTCAAAGACTCGCAAGTCTTCACGCATTTATTTCGAACCCAAATGATACGTTCTACTCAATTTCTTTCCACCACCAAGTGCAAATTGTGTATATGAAATACCGAGTTAAATTCGATTATATTCTATGAGGTTCGACAAAAATAACCATTTTCCCCTCAGAAAAAACAAATTAATGAATAGAGAAATTGATCTTAAATTAATTGTCAAAGGCTCGTAAGTCTTTACGTATTTATTTTAGTAAATTACACGAAATGTCATGTTATTGTTTGTCACTTCTTTAAAAAAAAACATGAAAGCCGCATTGTTTAACATGCTTTGGTCATTACATGCTTCAAAATCAAGACACAAAAATGTTTTGAATATATAGAAATTAAGGATCTTGATGTTGGTTATACAGAATGCATGCTATACTATACGGAATCAAAAAGAATTACAAAATTATCAAGAAAAAAGAATAGCTTTTTATATCACAATAACTATGCTTACCGCTGCAACTCTATCTGTAGCCACCATAAGGTTGCTGACCATAACCGCCACCTCTACCCATCATCGGATTATAATTTCCAGGCGGCATAAATCCGGTGGCAGGTGGCGCTTGCATCTGAAACCCTTGGCCATTGTTCATTCCCATACCCATATTTTGAGGCATATTGTTCATTCCCATTCCCATACCCATATTCTGAGGCATATTGTTCATTCCCATACCCATATTTTGCGGCATATGGTTCATTCCCATGGGCTGGTTTAGACCTCCGTAACCACCTCCAAACCCTGGCCCTGCACCCATTCCCATTCCTGTTCCCATTGCTGAACCCACCATGGGGTTGGATGCGGGTCTTAGAGCACTTGCACCAGCACGTCCAATTCCCGAACCCGAACCCATGGCCTTACCCATGGTTACATTTGAAGTCGCTGGGGTTTTGCTTGGTTTTTCCATTCTCTTTTCTTTACGGTTTATCGCCTCAAAATCGATTCCAATGTCAGATAGCGGGTTTGTTTTAGCTGCACATTCGAAAATAGTGTCATAACTCAAATATATATACACACACACATATTCAGGGTGCGGATCATGAGAGAACTACATAGTTAGTTACTTGAAAACTAGAGAGAACCACTATCAACCAAGCAATTTTTTTTAATTTTTTTCAACTTTTTTTATATTTAAATGTTATTATTAAAATAGATTTTAAAAAATATATGTATATATGTATGTGGTTCGCGAGCTACATATAGGTCGATCTACATATATATATATATATTTTTTTATTTTATAATTTCCATAACAGTTGGTAACATAAAAAAAATCAAAATTGCCTGGCTGATGGTGGTTATCTCGGTTCCCAAGTAACTTTACATTACTCGCATGATCCCTTCCTATATATATGTGTGTGCGCGTGTGCTATAAAAAAAACCGTATTATCTATATAACAAAATAACTCACATCCATCGATGTTCAAATTAACGAGCCCACGGTTCAACGTATCAGTCCAAACAGTGGATTTGGTCTCGAACTTTTCTTTTGCAGGCTGTTGAGGAACTATAGCAAGTGCACCTGTTGATGCAGTGACAGATGGTGGTTGGGTGGCCTTGGAGGTATTTGACTGTAACTGTGCCTGTTGATAGAAACCTGAAACCAAGGCAGCTGGCGGTGTTGGGTCTGATGTAGGTTGACCCTGAGGCTGGAAACCGCCGTAAACGTTATTATTAGGTTGACTGGATTGACCATTGGAATTGGGAAACCCTAACTGTGAGACGGTACCCGACTGAGAAGAAATACCACCAAGAGATGCATTTTGAGTAGATGGGAAACCAGACGACACATATTGACCACCCTGAGTCGACGGGAAACCAGATGATAAAACAGATTGACCATTCTGAGCTGCCGGGAAACCAGGTGTTAACACAGATTGACTGCCCTGAGGTGGAAAACTAGACAGCAGCTCAGATTGACTGCCCTGAGCCCCTAGGAGACTAGTCGGCAGCATAGATTGACTGCCGTGAGCCATCGGGAGACTAGGCGGCAACATGGATTGGCTGCCCTGAGTCGCTGGGAGACTGGGCGGCAGCATAGATTGACTGCCTTGAGCCACCGGGAGGCTGGGCGGTAGCATGGGTTGACTGCCCTGAGCCGCCGGAAGACTGGGCGGCAACATGGAGAGACTACCATGAGACGCTGAGAGGCTGGGCGGAAACATGGATTGACTTACCTGAGCTGCCAGGAGACTGGGCGGCAATAAAGATTGAGTGCCCTGAGCCGCCGGGAGACTGGGCGGCAACATAGACTGACTGCCCTGAGCGACCGATAGACCGGGCGCCACCATAGATTGACTTCCCAGAGCCGCTGGGAGACTGGGCGGCATCATAGATTGACTGCCCTGAGTCGGGATACCAGATGGCAACACAGATTGGCCGCTCTGTGCTGGAAAAGCAGACAACAACTCAAATTGGCCACCCTGTGACGACGGGTGACCTGAGGGCAGCATAGATTGAGATTGAATGCCCTGAGCTGGAAAATCATGTGGCAACTCAGATTGGCCACCATGAGCCGCTGGGAAACTGGGTGGCAACACAGACTGACCACCTTGGGCCGAAAACATCGACGGTGGAATAGACTGGTAGCCACCTTGAACTGGAAAAGCTGGTTGTGGCTTTTGTTTACCAAATTGACCTGGATAACTAGTCTGGGACGTAGGTTGGTCAAATGGGGTCTGGTTAGGTTGATCAAATGGGGTCTGGTTTGGTTGACCAAATGGGGTCTGGTTTGGTTGACCAAATGGAGTCTGGTTAGGTTTATCAAAGGGGGTCTGGTTTGGTTGACCAAACGGGGTCTGGTTTGATTGACTGAACGGGGCATCGTTAGGTTTACTAAACGTGGTCTGGTGAGTTGACCAAACGGGGTCTGGTTAGGTTGACCAAACGGGGTCTGGTTTGGTTGATCAAATGGGATCTGGTTAGGTTGACCAAACGGGGTCTGGTTTGGTTGATCAAACGGGGTCTGGTTTGATTGACCAAATGGGGTCTGGGCGGGTTGACCGGTTTGAGAAGGAAAATCATTCTGCGTGGGTGGTCCAGTTGGGGGAAGTATACCTGCTATAATGTAAACGGTTTGGTCAAACCCGTCACCAAATCCCATGTCATTCACCGTCGTTTGAGCAACTGTCTGAGGTGGTTCAGTAAACGGTGATTTCGACTGTTGAGCCGAGAATACATCAGTCGCAGCGACAGTGAATGGTGGATATTGACTGTTGAGCCGAGAATCCATCACTAGAAGGGACCGCTCTAAAAGGACCATCACCAAATGGATCATCAAACCATGCGCGTGTGAGTGTGCACACGTGTGTGCGTGTGAGTGTGTAATGAGTTATCAAAGACGCACCTGAGTTGTTGGCGATGCAGCCACAAAGGTCTGACTAGGATTAGAGCTAGTAGGAGCAGGCGGTTCAGATGGCACAAGGGCTAATACATCTGAAGAGAAAGAGTCTGATAGAGAACCAAATAAGTCCACCTCAGCATTGCTTGACGCTGACGGGGCAGCTACAGCTATATCCGCAACGAACTTTTATTAAGTATATATTCAACAAGTATAATAATTAACTAGCAATAAATTCAGGTACAATTGTACAGATAAACAAAGAGCGGTTTACCTGGGGGTGGACCACGAGGGTCAAACCCGTCTGGTTCCTTGTCGGAGATCACTGAAGGTGTGACGGCTGCCGGAGGCGGTGGTGTTGCAGCGACCAGAGGTTCAGAGTTGCTAGCAAGCACAGCGCCTAGAGTATTAGCGGCGGGAGGCGGAGGTGGTGCCTCACCCTCGGTTTCAGCGTTTTCATAACTAGGGGGCGCCCCGAGATTTTGTCCAGATAATTTTGGTTCAAGCCGGCTTCCCCAACACCAAAATATATATTATTATTCCTTTATTATATTTTTTTGATTTTTATCGTAATAACAAACTGGAAACCATCTTATTACCTTCCATCAGGAGAAGCATCTTCAACTCTAGCATTGCTATCTCTGCAAACGAAAATATTCATTTTTTTTAATTTAACAAATAAACTAATGTGTAAAATACAATTACAAATAATAATAATAATTTTAAACATTTTCTAACAAAGAGATTTAGAAGGTTCTATGCATTTGAATACACTTCAAATGGATTTACCCGTTTAACCGTTTATCTTAACCCATCTGACCCATTAGGGATAAAGCATAAACCAAACTGACATGTATATGTAAACGGGTCGAAAGTGCCACGTATACTCGATCATTCAAAAACGGACAATTGAGCGAGAACAAACGAGTATTATTAGAGGGTTATATACCTAGAAGAATGATGACCATCATCTCTGTCAGAGCTTTGACTTTTTGCACCATAATCACCATCAATGCTTTGACTTTTTCTGCGATATTCATCTTTGCCATAACTATAGCGGTCTTCACCATCACGTCCATATGAATCCCCTACCGTAACTGTTACGATCTTCATCTCTACTTCCATATTGGCCGTCATATCGATCATCTCCAGAACCTCCGGATGTCTGGCGGAACCTACTTTAAAATATTAAAAATGTCAATCCAGTACAAATATTAGTGTCAAATATGATCATAAAAACTGTATATTTCAATAAACAACAACCACCTTACCCAGTATAATCCCACCTATAGTCAAACTATCGGTGGGGTCTGGGGAGGGTAGATGTAGGCAAGCCTTATCTCTACCCTAAAGGACAGAGAGACCGCTTCCAGAGAGACCCCCGACTCCGAAGACATATCCAGGGAATACGAGTCATAAAATTATTTAGGAGGTTTTATACTTTTAGGCATTAAAAACACGTTGAGCAACTTCTGACCCGTTTCCTATTGAACTCGTTTAGGGATGAGCATTTGGTACCGGTACCCATTTTCGGGACCAGTACCGGTATTTTGGGCGATTTACCGGTAAATAACGGTACTGTACCGTATCGATAATTTTTGGTACCGGTACCCATTTTCCCAGTTTTTCAGGACCGGTACTTTCGGTACCGGTACCATGCTCATCCCTAAAATCGTTTAATAGTTACCCGTGGGAGATAAAAATATAACCCGAATTGACATGCTTAAAAATAAAAAATGCCAAAATTTCTACATTATGCATCGAAACAATGTTAATAATCTTAAAAAAAAACTCACTTGTCCCTGCTGGCAGCAGCTTTCTCTCTTGCTTCTTGTATTTTCTC
Source organism: Helianthus tuberosus (assembly GCA_030545235.1). Lineage (NCBI taxonomy): Eukaryota > Viridiplantae > Streptophyta > Magnoliopsida > Asterales > Asteraceae > Helianthus > Helianthus tuberosus. The sequence goes on along the minus strand of CM060360.1, from coordinate 3,017,081 downwards.
TTTATCGTTGACAAGAGCAACAAGACTTTGCGATTTCTTCCTTACGTTGCTCCCTTGATCCCTCCCAGTAGATTCGATATATTGAAAAGATGCCAAATTCTATTAAAAATATAATAAAACAAAATTATAACCTTCAATTATAAAAACTTATATACTAAAGTTTTAATGAAAAAAAAAACACACACCGATATTTGGTATCCATGTTCTCTGATATCTTCGATTACACGTTCTGACCCATTTGCTACCAAATATTCAAGAACAGTCAAAGCCTGGTGCAGAAGTCAAAGTCTGTTGGTTAGAACATTACACTCAACATTGGGTATAAAAACTACCCAAAGCATAAATCTTGAGAATTTGCACGTGTGAAATCGCTAATTTAGAAAGAACCAAAATCTTGAGAATTTGCATTGGTCAAAGCATTAATTTGGATAGAAACCAAAATCTTGAAAATGTTGTGACTTTTGTCCAAATGTTTGTTTTTCCACATTTGGATCCAAAAGGTTTGAAATATTACCATATTTATCCGACCCGTTAACTCCATAATTTTTCTCTGTTAAGTCAAAGGGGTATTACCGTCTTTTTAGACATTTTTATTAAACTAAAAACACTATAAGAAATAAAGATCCGCCTCTATTGACTTTATTTCTTATAGTGTTTTTAATTTAACAAAAAAATGTCTAAAAAGACGGTAATACCCCTGCCTTAACGGAGAAAAATGGATGGAGTTAACGAGTCGGATGACAATGACAAGATTTCAAACCTTTTAGATCCAAAAAAAAAACAAACCTTTGGACGAAAGTCGCAAACTGGCCAAACCTCAAGGATGAAAATGACATTATACTATAAAATTTATTTACCAAAAAATGGGTACGAAAACCTACCAAAAAATGAATCTTGAAAATGTGCTAGAATAAAAGAACCAAAAAAATCATTTTCTCGAAGAAAAAATTACTCCAAGGGTAAGTTTTGGCTCACTCTCTTTTCCATGACAAAACTACGCTTGACAAAAAACCGTGAGATATTTTAAGTATTTACAAGAAAAAGGGTATGAATGTAAAAAACTTGTACACGGGGCGCCAGTTCTTCCCAGTATCGCTGAGATGCTTCCAAACAACTGACATGATTATTTGGTATTCATGGCTGAACATCAAGACATAAAATTAATATATTTTGGCATTAAAAGAATCATATAGTTCTTCATTTTCAAAAAAAAAAAATAACAAGTGTGGCATACTAGTTTCTTGAAGCCTGTGCAATATCAGCAAGATGTGTTCCGTGTGGACCCCATGACTCATTGCTTGTAGCATCTAGAACCTTCTGTTCTATTGAAGGAACATTAAGAACCTTCTTATTAACTCCACTTTTACTGTATAAAAAATAAAAACATTAGCAGGAATAACATATGAGCTCCTACCGTAGTAATGGTTTACACAACAAAAAAAAAAAAAAAAAAAGAATTGTTACTTACATGTCCCTGAATGCCTTCTTCATTTTCACTTAGCGCCCACACGTGGAGACACACTGTCGAAGATTATTCTGGTTCAGCTGGAAGCAGAATATGAGTAATGATTTAAATAAACACGGTTGTAATATATATACAGTGTATATATAAAGTTTTTATAAATCTATTTAACTATAAATCCTATATTTGCACTAAGCAAGCAGGGGATAGTGTTTGGAAAAATTAAACCAACAGAGTGATGGAAAAAATACAGGTGAAATAATGGCACCGGAAAGAAGGATTGAGAAAAAAATATAGAATCGCCGACGTTTGAGTGGGGATATTATAGTAATTTTTTGTTTTTTGCTATGCTAATTAATCTAATTGCACTATACATACACTAATTTTATGATCTCAAACACTACAAACTGATTATCTACAACTTGTAAACATAACTATAGAGAATTACTTTCAAAACGCATTGCCAAACACCCCTATAATCAGATCACTATAGGTAAAAGTAGAGTATTGTTTAGAATTAATATTAAATCTACTCTGTTTATCAATTTTGAATAAGCCACATCTGCATAAAACATACTAATAGATAGATTAAATTCTGCATCACCAGAAGTCAAATCCGCAAATGGATTCCAAATACTTTATTAACAGTTTCATAATTTCAATACCAAAACTGAATCCAAATGCAAAAAATAACAACAGCCATTAAATGCAACAATTACATAACTTAAAACATGTAGTAAATCCACAACTCAAGATCAACAAGATTGAATCTGTTAACAAAGGGATCAAAACCCTAATTCATCACATTACCCTCTTAGACTCTCAGCTAACAGAACAAATCATATGGTGATTCTTCGTCAGCTATCAGTCTTCCTCAAGGTGATTCTTCGTCTCAATGGTGATTATGACAGTGCACGACGAACCCCCTCAGGCCGAACAACCTACATCTGACGAAGAATGTTCTTCGTTGCTGTGATTGTTCGCTGATGATTCCTCACGAAGAACCATTCATTCTTCGTGAACCTTACTTGTTCGTGAGCTGCTGATGGGGACTTAATGATTTTCTTTTTGGCTGCTAAAGGATGATGGTCGGAGATAGCTGTTTCCGGTAACAGAAGACAGCAGCTGGCTGTGATGTTCATGGCGGCTGATAGTTGAATCCTTAGGGTTTGATGGCTGTTGGTGTTTATCGAAGAGAGAGAATGGAATTAGAAGAAATTAGAAGAGATAAGGTAGCATGTTAAGTTGTCGGCTGAAGTCATTTGTTTGGCAACTAGGTTTTATTCATTTGGGCCCACTGATATGACCAAACAAAAGGATACTAGAAATGTTGGGCTTCATTGGTATTTGGGCAGAATGTTTGGTATTTGGGCTACAATTAATTCGATTTCCAGTTTTATTATTGGGCCTTCACCTGCATTATATGGAATTTTGATATGGGCATGTGAAGGTTGAGTGGCTACACAATGGAGTAATCTATTGGTAGAATGATTGAATTTTCTTTTTGTCCACCTACTCGTAGTGGTGAACAAAAAACCCGAACCCGGACACGAACCCAGAAAAAAACCCGGAACCGGGTATTATAAAAACCGGGTTTTCTATACCCGAACCCGACCCTACCCATAGGGTAGGGACCGGGTATTCATATTTGATCTAAAACCCGAATCCGGAACCGGGTTTTTTTATACCCAGTTTATACCCGAAACCCGGTTTTTATAAATACCCGGAACCGGGTTTTATAAATACCCGAAACTTGGTTTTTTTATACCCGGTTATATAGCACTTTGACTTCTAGTCCTATCTATGTTTTTTTTATCTATGTTATTTTATCTATGTTTTCAAGCATTAAGACTTCTAGTTCTTACGATTTAACAAAATTATGTATGCACTTTAATGTAATCTTGTTTAATTATTAGGTTTCTAATGATATTTGAAATATTTGGTCATTTTTCCCCTCTATTTGCTGAAAAGATCCATTGGTGTTTGTCTAATACAAAAAAAATGAAAAATTGATAGAACTTGGTTAAAACATAACATAGCAAATAAAATATATTGTTGTTTATGTAATCCAAAAGGATTCAAATCAGGACTATTCCTTCGATCTAGCACCATCGAATTTAAATTTAGAAATGTCATTAAAATTTCAATAGGCACCATCCACTAAAACATATAAAGAAGCATTAATACCCGGTCGGGTTTTTTTAATACCCGGTGCGGGTTTTTTCCCAACCCGATGCACACCCGAACCCTACCCGATGAATACCCGAACCGGACCCGAACCCGGAAATAAGGTATTATAATACCCGGGTTTTATAAAACCCGACCCGAACCCGGGTATATAAGGTATACATTTTTGGTAGAAAACCCGGACCCGACCCGGTTCCCGATTTTGTAAAACGCTATCCTACCCGAACCCGATTTGTGCACCACTACCTACTCGCAACAGACTTCAATTCTAGCACTTTGGGCATTGTTGGTACATGATGGTCTACAATCACAAATGTCAACCTTAGATTGGAATGTGGTAGCTACTAGTGACTAGGAAACACATGAATTAAAATTACAAGAAGTTTGGATTTTTTTTTTAGCCCACATCGATGGATTAATGGAGTAAGGTATGGTTTTATTGGGTTTATTATTTTGATCGTTTATAGGGGATCGAGCCGATTCTATTAATGAGTATAATATGCTCCCAATTTAAACCGATGTCTATGTTGGATTGGGTTTTATTGACCAACACATCGATGAATTTTAATAGAATCTCTCCCCCAAAGTCTAAAACCTTCGTGACTTGCAAATGACCAAGGGGTTGGTATTTATAGCCACACCCACTTGTCTTGCAAATACACACCGTCAAACAAATAACCCTCTCGTTTGACCACTTCAAACGAGCAGGTCAATACACGTTTGTTTGACCATTTCACTAACTATTACATAATCAGCATAAAATAAATCTAATCTATTCGAACAGCATCGGACACAAAAACTGCACCGACAATTATTCTGTCCAACCTTAGCTTTTTGGATGGAACTGACATGTTTTAGGAATGCCAGGGACGGAAATGGTACAAATTTGAAATTTGGCCTGAACCGACATAATTAGACAAACCACAAGGACGAAAATGACAGTTATTCTCTAGAAGAGTTAACTGTCATTTTCGTCCTTGTGGTTTGTCCAATGTAGAAAGTTCAGTGAGCAGATCATGAAGGGGCGGTTCTTAATGGTGCTGTGGCAGGGCCACGGCCCGGGCAAGTTTTTTGGCCGTAGTGCTAATTTTCCGCATTTCGATCGAAATTTTTTCTATATATTATGCCCGGGCTTTTTTTAGTGCCCGTGTCTTTCGGCCTGAGATCCTGATCAAGATTCATGAAAATAGCCCAACATGCAAACCGAACTTAATTTGACTATAATCTGCATACCGTGTAATCCACCGTTTGCAGAATAATTGAACACGTTCTTCATGTTCTTTTGTTTCCAACACGCAAACCGAACTTAATTTGACTATAATCTGCATACCGCATAATCAACTGTTTACAGAATAATTGAACGCGTTTTTTGTGTTCATTTGTTCACCAACCGGAGTCTTACGTGTCACTGTGTCAGCTTATTATTGCTCACACACCCTTTAGATTCCCGAAAGACACCGGAATATTCCCGGAGATTCTGTTGTGTGAAATGTTGGGTGGTTGGTTTGAATTTAATGATTGTAGCAAGGGGGGGGGAGGGAAGGAAGTCCAACTGGTTGACTTCTACAAGTCAATGGTATGAACCAAATTGCAAAGATAATGTCCAATTTTAGTTTTTAATTATATTATTATTATAGGTTAATGTGTTAAGTCAACAATTCGTTGACTTTTCACATTTGAGGTTGACAAATAGAACCCGCTGGTTTAATTTATATCCCTACATGAAGAAACAAAATGCAAAAAGTAAAATTATTCTGGTAATTAAACAAATTAATTGCATTAAGACAATTTTATTTGATACATCTTTCAAATAGTTAGCTCTTGCGACTAGCTTGGTTGCGACCATTGTTTAACTTACAACGACAGTGTTCAACTTTCAGCTTACAGACTAGCGTGCACACGTGTTCAATGTGTGGCCCGTGGCCAATGTGTTTTTCGTCCTGTATTCATTGAAGTGCATGCATCAACACCGTTGCAATAGTCTCCCATTTCATGAAGAGCAGGGAAGTCTTGTTTGTGCATTCAAGAATTTCATTTAGCGTTAAACTAGAGGTTCTGGTATGTGTTTTGTAACATCCGTCAAAATGAGCTCCCCAAAATCCGACCCGTTTTGAACCATGGAAATTTTTCGCGAATTATATAACCGTTGAAAGATTTGTTTACCTATATAGTTATTCAATTATTTAGTTAATTAATTTAAAATTTTACATATATAATCTAGTTAGTTTTGTTAAATTAAAAAAAAAAGAATATTAGGTTAAGGTTTTAAGTTAATCTATAGGCTTAATTTAAGCCCAAATGGTTCTGTAAATAAAGTTGAGGGACTTGTTGATAAACTTTTGGAACTTTAATTTATAAAGAAACCCAAAACGGTGTACCTGGGACTCGAACCTTATCACCCTCTAACCCGGTCAACAAATTCTCGAAACCTGTTGTGATACCACTCCAATCCGCCGGAAAGATCGACACGTTGCGGAGGATCGGAGAAGACGACCGGAACGGCGACGAAGAAGTCACGTTACGTTTCGGTACATTCTCCGTTTTTTTTTTTTTTTTTGTTCTTCGTTAATTTCTTTACGTTATGTTATTTTTTTTTTTCTTTTCATCTTAATGATCATCTAAACTCAACTGAAAAGCTGAAAGTTAAAAAAACAACGTGATAACCAGTGGTTCGTTCTTTCTGTTATAACAAAGAAGAAGGACCTAGCTTTGATGTTAAATAAAAATCAAATCCAAATCCATATCAAACACAAATCAGTGTCTTGGCTTAATGGATAAACAGTGGGACGGACACACACAAGGCGCGGGTTCTAGTATAAATGAACTAAAAAAGGGTTTCTTCATTTACACACCCCTACAATCTTATTTTCACATCCATAGTTGTATACGGGCCGTATAACCTTATACGGGCCCGTATAGAATGTTAATGCACAGAATTTAATGTGGTGGAATGTCTGGTTTGTTTTATACCTATACGGGTCGTACCGTATACCGTTATATATGAGCAATATAACTTTATACGGCCTGCATAATTTTGTTTCACAGGTTTGACAAGCTTTTTTAGTTTTGAAATATGTATACGGGTCGTATAATGTTATACGACCCGTATAGCCCGTATAGAAAAGTTAATTTTTTGGTGCAATCGGAAAACCGTTTAATAAGTTTAGTAACTTTCTAAATAGTGTTTGCATATTATTTATATATATATCGGATTATGTTATGTGTTTGTAGTTAAACGTACTAATATTGATTAATAAGTTTCCACTTTGTAAAACGATAAATATGTGATATGATTGTAAAAAACACTACGACAACAATTATTAAACAAACAACTTTACATCTAAACATAAGATTAATATTTTTATAATGTTTTACATCTAAAACAAACGAAAAGATAAATTTTTACAATGTTTCAAACGTAAAAGAAAAAATACAATAAGCAGCTACGACGATGGTGGTGGTGCAGCGCCAGCTCGTGGAGGTAGGGGCGCGCCAGAATGTATAGCCATAATCGCCTCGACCATCCAATATACATCTCTCCTGACAACAGCTACATCCGACTCGACCTGAGCGAGTCTCTCCTCCACCCCCGTGTACATCCTCCGCAGCTACCTGTGATCTATCGACGGTAGCATCAACCCCCCCGTACCCCGCCTCCCTCTCCATCGCCTCCCTCCCCCCCGACTCCCTCTCCCTCGGCTCGCTCTCCCTCTGCTCCCTCACCCCCGTGACCCTCATCCTCACCATACGACCAAACCAGCCCCTGTCCCTCGACCTCGCGAGCCAAACCCATCGCGCACGCTGTGTTCCTCCCAACCCGATCAAGCTGGAGTGATACAGTCATATCCTTTGCCACCTGCAAGGACAAGATGTGAGGGTAATGCTTCGCTAGATGGGTGACGAAGCCCCCACAGCTGATGTGGGTAGAGGTACGCTTAAAAGCGTACTTGGCGAAGTATGCGGCCAACTTGTACGCCAAGTTACCCCCCCCCCCGCCAGTAAGTAAGTCATGCAAGTAGAACAGGTCACTTTGGATGACCCACTCACTGCTATCATGACGACCAGCGATCGTCACGGCGATACACCGATGTAGGTATCAGAGTAACAGGTCATAAAGGCTACTCGTGCGCGCCTTCGGGATCGCGAATTGGCTGTCGCGAACTCCCCGGACCCAATAGTGTGCCACCAAGTCCACAACACGTCACTGGACGTGCTGATGGGCGTATCCAAAAATGCTTGGGACACTAAGTACTCTATGAGTACAGACCCAAGGCAACGGCGAACTCGGGAAGTGTCATCCTCTGACTCTTCCCGCAAACGGTAAAAGATATCGCGGGTGTCGTTAAAAAATGCTGTAAACCCCCACCCTGGGTGTCCTTAAATGAAAAACTACATAAAAACTCAAAAGTAATCTCCCTGTGGGCCCGCTCTCTGGCGACATCAAATAAACAGTCCCACGCAGAGTTAGCTGGCATGAATTCCCGGACCCAACCGATCGATCCAATATCGGTCAAAAACTGAATATAATGGTCCGAGGCTCATCGAGCGTCATCTCTCGTAATCTGCCCAAAAACCTGTAAGCAGCTGTAACTCGGGGGATATCGCGAATAAACTGCCCCACCTCAGTAAACTCGGGCACAACCTCCTCCTCCTCGCGTCCACGTCCACGTCCACGTTCGCATCCCCGACCCTGACCCTGACGTCTACGGGCCACAGCAGCTGATTACTCAGCCATATCGTCTATAAAAATAACAATCACAACTCAGAAATCATTATACGATTAGCGTTCATGTATTATACGATTATTGTTCTTGTATACGAACGTATTATACATCTCATATATGATCCGTACACATCAAGTATAGGTTTCGTATATGCACGTATTATACATCTCATACACGATCCGTAAACATGAAGTGCACGTATCGTACGTGCAAGTATTATACGCACATATACGCTACGTACACCTCAGATATACGTTTCCTATACGCACGTATTATACGTCCCGGATACACTAAAAATATAACAAACAAGGAATAAAATTAAAGGCTATACGGTCGTATACATTGTATACGATCGTATACAGCTTGATTCTTCAAGAAGTATACGATTGTATACAATGTATACGATCGTATCAAGCTTGAATTTCAAGATCTATACGACCGTATATAAGGTATACGATCGTATATAGTTTGAACATTCAAACGTTATACAAGCGTATATAATGTATACGATCGTATACAGTTTGAACATTCAAGGTTATACGATCGTATACAATGTATACGACCGTATAGTCATGAATATTCAGTTTCATATTTCAGTTCCAATTTTTTTTTTCAAATTCAATCATACAATCTAAATCGTTATGCCTATGTACGCTATTCGATTCACTATACAAGACCATAATCTAACATGTTACGGAATCTGAAAGTATACTATACGAAAATGTACCGTATAAGAAGAACGAGAAGAAAACATCACAAACGCCAAAGAACGCTATCCAAGAACGATCCGAGAGAAAACCGAGAGAATTTTTTGAGAATGTTGAGGCCGTATGGTGGATATGAGTTATACGACCATTTGTATCTGTATACGGGTCGTATACAGGTATACGACCCGTATACGAACTTATTTTATTTTTTAATTCGTTCGTATACATCATATATGATCCCTGTTTTCGTCTTGTATACGAGGCGTATACACTTATATGGCCCGTATACTATTGAGTATTTTCCATTTTTCTTAAATTACTATATGCGGAAGTGACAAAGATACAGTCGGTTTGTGTTAACGTTCATTCGTTTTAAACATTTTTTAAATTTCAATTTCAACAAGTTGCCAAAACATTAATATAACGTGTATGTTCATCAATACAAATTGTCAAAACATGAAAGAACGTTTTAATTTCATAGGCAACCTAAATCCATGAATTCCTTCGTCTTGTATTTATTAACGATTGCATTTTATTGGTTAATACGTTCCTCGTAATAGTAATACCAACTCTCTGCTGGCGTATCCCGTGTCGGTTGTCGCTAGTAACCTGATGGGGGTGGCATTGGATGTTCCCCTTCTAATCTGACGTGAATAAAATGGTTCTTGTTAACATGTACAAGCGTGACCGTTTGATGAGGAATATTATCTTCGGCTGTTCTAAACATGGGAAAAAACGAAGCACCACCGCTGTCACTTAATAAGAGACAAATGACATTCCACCGGTTCGCTATCAGCAGTCCCGTGAAAGGCATTTATAGCCACTTATCGCCAGGTGCTATGCATATACCAGACCAATCTAATGACTTTCGAACTTCTTTAAACTCAAGTTCATTTATTCTATTCCATAAGTGGTAGTACCGGTTGCACTCACCCATAAGATCCCGCCGTATTTGCGGCCACTCCATTTCATGAAGCGATAAGCCAACCACTATAGATCGAAACCCACAATTACCATCACCCTGCACATTTTGTATGTGACTGAGGTATGGATCGAAGCAAGGTGGAATGAACGGTTTGAAGTGCATGAACAAATTAAGTTATGCGGCAGGCAGTGGCGGACCCAGGATTTTTGGACAATGGGGTCCCATTTTTCCGGTGTTCAAATTTTTTGGGTCGGTCGTTGTTCGGGTCGGGTCGGGTCGAGAAACATAATAGAAAACAATATCATAACTAAATTACAAGTTTCATTTACTACACATTCAGCTAAATGTAGGTGAGAAAAAATTGAAATAGGAAAAAAAAAATAGTGTGATTTATTTTAAAATCAGGTTAAAAAAAACACAAAAAAATGAAACAAACAGGTATTGAACCCAAGACCTTCTGCGTGCAAACAAGGGATTTTACCACTGCACCAGGCTCACTCTCTTTGTTATGGGGTCCAACTAAATTTTTTATGGGGTCCATAGAAAATTTTATATACCGTTTCTACTACTTTTTAAAAAAAGATTGGGGTCCGGGGACCCCGTTCCGCTTAACATGGGTCCGCCCCTGGCGGCAGGCAGCAAAGGTAATTGCAGTGTCTATTCCATTGATGTTGCCACCTTCTTTTTCGATTTCGAATCCCTAGTGCCTTTCACAATCTCTTCAATAAACCAAGGTGTTTCAGCACAATAACTTTGTAACTCGACAAACAAGTTGTGCCTGGTAGGTTCGTTGAATGACTCTTGTGTGCCAAACCCCGGGGTTGAATCATCATACGCGTCTGCCGATGAAATAAAGCTGTGTCTTGAAGGCTCCATAAACGAATCAACCTTCCTTTGTTGCTGAGCTTTTAAACTTGGACGACCCCATGTGTTTTTTTGCACAACTGGCTGTTTTAGCTTTGTCTTATTGAGTTGTACCAACTCCTTCATCTTTTGAACCAGGTTTTTCTTTATTTCTCTCGGCTGGGCCATTAAATGTTGTTTAAGAAGCGTAAGTTCGTCGTCTAAGTCGAAAAAATCCTCCTCGCTCGGTGTCACACCCCGATATTTCAACATATTCCGGTGGGCCAGGTGGGGAGTATCGTGACGTAGTTGATATCATCGTAGACAATTAAACACAGATATAGCACAGCGGAAGGCTTGGAAGTTGAATTACTATTACAACCCAAAATTTTCAAAGTTCAAAATGAAAGAATATACAGGCGGTTGTAAAAGTGATCCACAGGCAGACCATTAAACAAATACAGAAAACAGAGTTTGACAGACTTTAGGCATCTAGGGATTTGCAAGATCCTCTTATTTAATGCCAAGTAGCTCCAGCCTATTATTGAGGTACCTGTCACTTAGTCTTTGGAAAATACGTCAGTTTTCACTGGTAAATACAATTAATTGACTCATTTGAAAACACTTTTAAAAATTGGTTTAAGTGCTTGAAGCACTAAAATTCTTTTATAACTTGAGACAATTTCATTTAAAACTTGTATACAGATTTACATGTTTGTAATAAATTTGGGGCTGATTTGGAAACCGGACATGATTAACTGACTCACCACTTATAAAAGCCACAAAGGAGTTATCCCCAACTTGTGGGTAATTTATTATTTAGCATTTGCATCTGTCGGGTGTATGCCTACACCCCGTGCATAGGTCGTGGCCACTAATAACTTAAATGAGCCGAGGATATCCAGGACACGATCGTTAACCCCCAAAGTTTATGTTATCAAACAAAACAGATTAAAACGGGTTATGCAGATTTATTAAATCACAATCCGACTAAATGATTTCATACCCAACCAAGCGATAATAATTTACCGTATCCCAAGCCCGTATAAGGGAAAATAAGTTAAAAGTATTTACCTAAGTTAATAGTGCAAGAAATGCTACTCAGCCGTATGTTACTAAGACTTTATGCAAGTATCTTCTACTTAGGCTAATTAATCTGAAATGAAGGTTGTATTAACCTATTAGGATACTAACGGGTCTTATTTAAGTAAGGACTTAGACCGGTTAGTTTTAAGGATGCTTTACGGTACGAAACGCTAGATTAAGCGATGACCAAAATAGAATGTTATTTAAGCCTAACAAGCATGAAGACTTGTATAATATGGGTAAACTAAATACATTCTTGATTTTGAAGTTGAGATGACAAGGTTAAACCCTTTTCAGTTAATTCATGCAAAACCGAACCGAACGCGTATAAGCATAAACGGGTAACCGAATGAGTCATATACAAGTCCCATATGTTATTATGCTTAAAATATGTTATGATATCAGTAGGATATCAACATGTATGCCTAAAAAGATTTTAAAACCGAATTAGGTCCCATAAGGGCATTTTGGTCATTTTGAGGATTATAAAAGGGGTTTATAGGTAAACTGAAGTTCTGGTCAAAACATTCTATAAAAATATCTAATTAATGATGTTATATCAATAGGATATCATACATATGTGTGGTTTACCATTTATGGCCAAACTATGCCCTGAAAGGGCATTTTGGTCATTTCACATATGCTTTTAGGGACTTAATTGGGATTCTGAGTTCAAGACTTATACCTACTATGCCCCTAATTAGTGTAAAAGTCGATATTTGACGAAAATTCCAAAGTTTAAGCGATTCTGAGATTTTGACTAGCTTTGAATAGTCAAAATATTTTATCTTTCATAACATATCAGTAGCAAAAAGGTTTTGCATGTTAATTATATGTAAAACTCATTTTATTTGTGAAAAGGGTATTATCATCATTTATAGGCTTTATACTAGAAGTCAAGGTTAAGGTCTGTATATAATCTGACCCAACATCCCAATAAATTCTAAATATGATATCTTAACAGTAGGTAAAGAGTTTTATCTCAAAATTATGTTTAAAGCTTGATTTACATACAAAAGGGCATTTTAGTCTTTATAAAAGTCTTATTTTCGATTAATTACATAATATTAATTTATGACCAGAATTTAAGTGTCAAAATAATTTAAATATGTTTACTAATCAGTACCTAATCAATTTGCATGTTTGTTTATATTAAAAACCTCATTTTTAGACCAAAGGGCATACTAGTCAAATATATGCATAATATCGGAAACATGCATATAATTCAGATTACTAAGTGACCATGTAACATAACTTCATAGGGTTATGCTACAACATAATATGGTCACAAAGGAACCTTAAGACCTAAAGGAAATATGCTAATTCGGGTCAGAACTGAAAGTCAAAGCAAAAGTCAAGCTTTTAGGACTTTCGGTTGCAAACCGAGCTTAAACTTAGAACTGTCGGGTTGAACATGTTTAGACATGTTCTAATAATGTTTACCAAGTTATTAAAGTGATAAAGCATGTTTTATAACTTCCACATTATCAGATTTGATTTTTATTTAAAATTCTGATTAGTTTGACTTTTTATTTAATAATTTTGACCCGCCAATTAACTAAGTAAACGTGGTAATTAGGAGGTGCCCTTTTGAGGGATTAACACCTACCTAATTACGATCACGTAGCCATATTCGCCTCGAACAATGGCTGGACCGTTTAGGTCTAAACCGAAGGTCAAAGCCGTTTTGCGGCAACTTTGACTTTCGGTCTTTAAACGCATAAAAACCGAACTAGAGTGGCTAAGGACACTTACAAAGGGTCCTAGCTCGAAACTTGAACTATGGAGAGCTTCCTTTTTTTATCAGGAACCTCAAGAATTTCTCAAGAATGCTCAAGCAAGAGAGAAAGATGTGAATTTTGAATGGTGCAAGAATGAAGGCAACATGAGTGTAACAACCCGACTTTTTAAGTCAAAGTACAAGTCAAAGTCAAAGTCAAAGGAAGAACAGATTGCTATTCAGATCTGTCATCTCTGGCCTAACTATTGATTGTACTCTCGAATCTCGATAATCGATGTATGTTAGTATCGCTAATTTGTTTTACGATTTATATTGTGTGAAGTAACAATGCGATAAACGCAATTAAACGCTAATCTACTTAACGCTATCACATCGCTACCACATTGCAACTTGAATCGCAGTTATAGATATTTTTGTACGTGCGTGTGTTATTATGTGCCTTACTTGTGTGTGCCTTATGTGTATTGTGAGGTGATTATTCGTAAACGCAATAGCAACTCTATCGCACCGCAATCTCATCGCGGACTCGAAGACTAAGTTCTACTTCTATGTTATTTAGTAGTTATGTTATTTGTGTAACTAATGTGTAATACTATCGTATCGCTTATTCGCAACTCGATTAAACGCAACGCAACGCTCAACGCACGAAACGAAAGTCGGAAACCAACTCGCGAAGGCCCTCCGATCGAATGACCACGAATGGACATCCGGCCAGATGACCATCCGATAGGATGGCCATCCGATCGAAAGGCCATTCGACCCATCAACCTTGCACCGCCTCTTCCATTCTCACACTATAAATACCCCTCCTGTCACATCACTGTTCATTGATGTGACAGCTCCCGTTGACCCATGCACTCCCAAGCTCTTTTCTCTCGATTCATCACGATCCATGTAAGTTTTCACTCTAAATATTGTACTTTCACAATCAGCACACACTTTCTCATCATCTTCCCCATCGAATCACAACTTTTCATCATGAAATCATCCGATTTGGGTTGTTATAGGGTGACGTAATCATGGAGTTCTTATGAACATTGAAGTGTGACCTCATCTCATCAAGAACGGTTCAGATCTGATGGATTTCTACACGTTTTTACACCATTTCAGCTAAATCTAAACATTTAACAACAGTTTCAAACTTTTCTTCAACAATCATTCACTTTTTACTCAAAAGCGTTAGAATCTGGACTTGTTCGGGTGTTCTACTCATTCTATAGTAAAGAACCGATCTGAGAACGGAATTCTACCGAAGAGATGACCGATTCACAGGTTGAACATGAAACACCGTCAAGAACAGTTGGTTCCGATCGAACGGGGTGATTCCCCTCCATTCGGATGGGTTGGACTTGATGGGATTTTTGTTGTTTAACACGTTGTCACACTGTCTCTGTCAGACCGTAACTTTTTAAACTTAACAGATTTTATGAGTTTTCAAACGAACTGGTCACTCAAACGATTAGCCATCTGATCGGACGACCATCCAAACGAACGACTATTCAACCAGGTGGGTTATTGCCTAATTCCTGGGTTTCCTGATTAACCATCACTTCTTTTGGTTGTGATTTCTTTCTTTTCTCCTGACTTTTTCTAATAATCCGACTTCTTTTCTTAGGAGAAAGTGGTTTCTCAAACTGTGCCTTACGGACAAATATTCCTTCCTCAGTATTTGTTGGGTATTTTGAGGATGAAGTTCCTTTTTCTTTCGGTGAACTATCTATTTTATGATAGATGTCCGAAAGTCTTTGGTTACCCATACTGTAAACAAATACTCAAATAAACACATAATCACAGAATGGCAATCAGTAAAATTAAGTATTTTCTAAATACTTAATTGGCTTAAATCAGTGGCTCTGATACCACCTTTTCCTGTCATGGCCCCAGCCCCGGTTTGACCCGGTCAGGAGCCGCGGGACAGGAACCCGTGGTATTTAATTGATGCGACAGCGGAAGATTTTAACAGGATCTTTTAAAACTTGAAATGCCCGATTATTTTATTTCATAATTCGGGATAAAACCTCGTAATTTACAATAGAGGAATTTTACTAGAAAATTCCCAGATTTATTAAAACATGTTTATTCATTTTAACTGAGCCACCTCTTCAAGCTTGTTAGTGCTCCGTAGCACGTTTTCCTTGATTTACAGCAGGTTGCCTGAAACATGTTTTAAAAATATTTAGTCAGCGGGGAAATACTGGTGAATCATTCATTTTGCATAAAACGACGCATGGTTATAAATTACAGCATTAGAGCGATTACAATGGCTTTTATCTTATTTTTATCTGGCACCGTGACACCTGGTGACGATGGTCATATCACTATTGGGTCTTTCCCTAAGTAGTGACGTTTATCACTGTTAGGATTTATTAGCCTAACCGTGAGAAATTAGTAATGTGCACAATACCCCACTAGCCAGTGATTCAAGATAACCACGACTTAATCCCTGTAATTATAACTTTTGAAAATGCTTGGAGTATTGTAAAACATTATTGATAAAAAGAGAATGACTCACATTGCAGATTTATACGGGCAGAGTTTAGCCTACTGATTAGCCTGATAACCTAATTTAAATAACAATGCATACGAACTAGGTCAGTAACTAATACAGCATTTACGATAACTCATGAGATTAAACCCTCACAACGAATGACAAAGTGCGATGCTTAAACATCCATCGAATTCACGACGAATGACAAAGCATAACCCTAATGCGAGCAGCACTTAAACATTCATTGGATAGTTTCAATCGATCGGACATTGAATCGTAGCAGCGCCTCACTATATTAATTGTAATTTCGATTTTGGAGCAGCCAAACTTCGTTTTTGTGAAATGATTTCGACAACAGTGGACTGCTCATGATCAGTTCTATTTATAGGTGAAATTTAGGCCTATCGCGGCCCGCGTGAACCTCCGGCCAATATTTACGCGGCCCGCGTGGCCACCTACTCTACGTGTAGGTTTGCATGGTCAAGCGTAGGGTTACCAGATAGATGCCATGTGGCCTGGTCACGCTTATCCGGTCAAACACATGTTGACGCGGCCCGCGTAAGGTTAAGCTTACCTTTACGCGGCCCGCCTGAAAACCATAAATCTTGATTTCTTGATTTTTGATGCGCGGTATGGTTTCAGGGTTCGGGTTTTTACTTGTAGGTTAGTTTTGGGATATTTTTGAGAGTCCTTACATCCTCCCCTCCTTATTTAAAATCTCGTCCTCGAGATTATTGAAATAAGTGAGGATATTTTCGCTTCATTTCCGATTCCAGCTCCCAAGTGTATTTTGGTCCTCTTTTTGACTCCCACTTGACTTTAACTAGTACCAATATTTTGTGTTTGAGAAATTTGATCTTTCTGTCTTCTATTTGTAATGGCTTCTTGACAAATTTTAACTTTCCGTTTACCTCTACATCTTGAAGAGGTACTACCAGTGATTCGTCAGATAGACATTTCTTAAGGTTAGATACATGAAATACATCATGTACTCCTGCTAACTCTTCTGGTAGTTGTAAACGATAGGCAACTGGCCCTATATGTTGGATTACTGGAAATGGTCCTACATATCTTGGACTCAGCTTTCCTTTCTTACCGAATCGAACTACTCCTTTCCAAGGAGAAACTTTCAAGAGTACCTTGTCTCCAACTTGGAACTCTAGTGGCTTGCGTCGATTGTCGGCATAACTTTTCTGGTGATCTCGAGCCGTCTTTAGTCTTTCCTTGATTTGAGTGATTTTATCGGTAGTCTCCTGCACGATTTCAGGACCTGATAATTGACTTTCTCCTATTTCTGCCCAGCAAACTGGAGTTCTGCACTTGCGTCCGTACAGTGCTTCGAATGGGGCAGCTTCAATGCTTGCATGATAACTATTATTATAGGAGAATTCAATTAAAGGTAGGTGGTCATCCTAGTTTCCACCAAAATCTATTACACATGCCCGGAGCATGTCTTCCAGGGTTTGTATCGTCCTTTCACTTTGACCGTCTGTCTGAGGATGATATGCAGTACTTAGATTTAGTCGAGTTCCCATAGCTTCTTGGAAACTGGTCCAGAAATGGGAAGTGAAATGACTATCTCTATCTGATACAATGGAGAGTGGAACTCCATGTAAGGATACTACTTCGTCTTCGTACAACTTGGCTAACCTTTCCATACTAAAGGTTTCTTTCATGGGTAGAAAATGAGCTGACTTGGTTAATCGATCCACAATTACCCAAATTGCGTCATTACCTTTTCTGGTTTTGGGTAACTTTGTGACAAAGTCCATTGTTATAAGCTCCCATTTACATACAGGCATTTCTAATTGTTGAAGTAGTCCCGAAGGTTTCTGGTGTTCTGCCTTAACTCGTGAACTAGTAAGACATTTAGAAACATATCTAGCTATGTTCTTTTTCATTCCTATCCACCAGAAGTTATTCCGTAAATCTTGGTACATCTTATTGTTACCAGGGTGCATGGTATACCTAGATCTATGAGCTTCTTCTAAGATTTTATTTCTTAATTCTCCTTGCTTAGGTACCCAAATCCTTTTCTTATGGAATCTCCAAATTCCATCGACTCCCTGCTCTAATTCTTTTGTTCTTCCTTTCATTCCTTCAGCATCATCCTTGATTGTTGTTTCTTGAACATTCTTCAGTTGTTCCATTAAATCTAATTGTAGATTTAACCTAAGAGCATGAACTCGTCATTGTTTCTCATGATACTTACGACTTAAGGCATCTGCAACTACATTTGCCTTTCCTTCGTGATATTGAATATCACAGTCGTAGTCACTTAGGATTTCCATCCATCTTCTTTGCCTCATGTTTAATTCTTTTTGCCCAAATATGTACCTTAAACTCTTATGATTTGTATAGTCAGTGAACTTACTTCCATACAGATAAGGTCTCCAAATCTTAAGGGCAAAAATTATGGCTCCTAACTCTAAGTCATGATTCATATAGTTTTCCTCGTGCTTTTTCAACTGCCTTGATGTCACACCCCGATTTCCACGTGTCACCGGTGGGCCCGGTGGGGGAGTATCGTGACGTGGTTGGCAACGTAATAGTCAAACAACACAATATAATAATGCACAGCGGAAGCAAATTTAAATAAGATACAACCGAATTTATTTATTGTAAACAAAGTCACAATTATCCGGTGTTTATCCACAGTAGGATCGAATAATAAAAATATTGTTTATGGTTCAACAGACATCGGCATCTTAAGTTTGCGAGACTTCTAGTGATGCTTAGGAGACTCCCAGCCTATTTCGCCTAGTACCTGCATTTAATATTTTTGGGAAAATACGTCAGTTTACACTGGTAAATACATTCAACTGACTCATTTTATAAAATGATTGAAAATTGGTTTGGATGCACATGGCATAAACATTTTGTTTAACTTGGGAGAATTATTTTATATGATAATCTTGTTAACGATTTACATGTTACTTATGCGTTCAGTAGCCCGGACGTATCCGGGTTAAAGATCAATAGACACACCACTGTAAGTGAGTTATACACGGGAGTACGCCTACACCCCGTGCTCAGGTCGTGGCAATCTCGTAAGATAATGCCGAGGATATCCGGGACATGGTCATTAACCCCCCAAAGGCTGTAAAGTAAACACATCTGTTTAAAACGAGCCGATCAAATTATTCAATTAACCACTAAGCGTGGAAGATTTGATGCCCGATCAAGCGGTACGTTATGTACCGTAACCCAAGCCCGTATAGGGAAAATAAGTTAAAAGTATTTACCTTGATGCAAAGTATAGTCACAATAATCAAATAGCAAGTAGCTTTTACTGTTTCTCCTAATCTGGAACGAAGGTTAAATATAACCCATTAGAATCCTAGCGGGTCTTTAATTATGCTTAAGCTTAGACCGGCTAGTTTCGAAAGTACGGTTCGTACGCATGATTAAGCGAAGACCGGATAGAATGTGATTCAGACCCGACAAGTTTGAAGACTTGTTTAATATGGGTCTATTATTCACATTCTGGATTTTTAGATAAAACCGATAAGGTTTGACCCGTTTCGGCTATTTTATGTAAACTTGTTACATAGACCGAGCCGAACGCGTAATATGCGTAACGGGTATCCGTAAGAGCCATATACAGGTTTCCTAAGTTAATATGCTTCAAATATGTTATAAAATCAGTAGGATGTCTTTTGTTATGCCCCGAACTAATTTAAACACAAACTATGCCCCGTAGGGGTAGTTTGGTCATTTTAAAGTTTGTAAAAGCGTTTATATGTTCAACTGAGTTACAGGTCTGATGTAAACAGCAAACATACTTATTTTAATGTGTTATAACAGTAGGCTAAGTCATGTATGTGAAATTTATCATATTTAACCAAACTATGCCCCGTAGGGGTATTTTGGTAATTTCACATAAGCCGAAAAGCTCAAAAACGAAGTCTGAGTTTATCAACCTTTGCCTACTGTTGAATTATCATAATTTGCCTCTTATATCAGTAGGTATCGACCCGGGTATGTCCAATATGATTCTAAGACATACTATGCGCTAATAACGCTAATTATGGCGATTAAAGGCCATTACCGGGTTCGATACTTAATTCTGATATTTTTATATTTCCAGAAGGCTTAACATAATTTATTTATCATAACTAATCAGTAGCAAAAGGTTTGGAATCGTTTAGATGTGTAAAACTCATTTTATGGCCCGTAAGGGCAAAACCGTCAATTACCGGATTAAGCCTACGACTATGAGTTATGCTCAGCCTAAAATTAATTAAAAATCTTTAGAAATCCCAAAATAATATTTAAGATCAGTGGGTAAAAGATTTGATGTCAAAAAGTATGTTTAATTAGGCTTTACGCTAATTGCGCCATATTGTTAACATAAAGCCTTAATTTAGCGACATGGGCATAACTCTTAATCTATAAGTCAAACTAATGTCAAATTTTGCATACAAGTCTATATATCAGTAATTAAGGATTCTACACTTTTACATTTTTATAAATTATGATTTAAGGCAATAAGGGCATAACGGTCCACGTATGAGCATTTAACGGAAACTTGCATATTAATTGGATAACTAGTGAACCAAGGTGTACGATCACAGAGGGTTGTTCTAACATGTATCCTAATCCAATTTAAGCTCTGAGGCATTTCTAAAATATGCCCAAACGGGTCAGAACTGAAAGTCAACCGAAAAGTCAAACTATGTGACTTTCGGTTCCGAACCGGGTCTAAACAGGAAGTAGTCGGGTTGAACATGTTGGGACATGTTCTTACACTTATTTCTAAGTTATAACAATATTCAAACAGGTTATATATGATCTAGATAGCTAATTATGCATAAATGACAATTTAAGCAAAATGTTGACTTTTTAAGTAAAGCTTTGACCCGACATTTGACCTGTTTAGGATGGTGATCAGGGGAAACCCTTTTGGGGTTTTATTACCCACATAAATACCATTCTAAAAATACTTTTAATTCGAGATAAGACTGAGTCATTAGTGACTAATCTCGAAGTCAAACCGTGATTACGACGGTTTGACTTTTAGCTAATTAACTAAGCTAAAAGCAACTAAACAAGAACTAGTAGACTTACAATAGTCCAATGCACGAATTAGGAGCAGAGGGGAAAGTTCCTTAGCTCCAGAAAGACTCCAATGATCAGATGAAGGTGTGAGTATGATGGTTGCACAATGTGGCTTTATATAGCACTTTGATCCACCACAACTAAGTGACAACTAACTCTAGGATCAACCACAACCATCCAACATGTGTACCTAATGTTCTATCACTGTTAGGGGTCGCCCACCATGTGAGAAATGCGTTTACAAGTTGTGTTTCCGCGTATTCAGGGGGCTGTCCCCGTTTTCTGTATCAGGGGGCCGGAAGCGGCCCGCTTCCCATTTACCCAAACACAATGCGGGCCGCATGGGCCTGCATAATCAGAATTTTGATTTTCTTGTTTTTCCAACTTGACCTTTGGTAATTTTGAAGGGGTAATTAGGTTAAATCTTGCAATTTGACCCCTTGTAATATACCCACAAGGACTTTAGGGCTTATACCCACTTTGCCAAGTCCCTGAACACTTCCGGTTAACCCGAAAAGCCTTAACTTTCAACGTTAACACTTTAACCCTTCGCACACGAATTTGATCACAACTTGTTCATATGATAACGAAACTTTATGAAATTTATGTCGTGCATTCTAGTGAGCAAAATTAATATTTACAAAGCTTCGGGTCTGTCAAAAGATCACTCAGAGGTATAAATTTAACATGTTGACACATTTAGCCCCTGTAGTTTGTAATTACTCACTTTTAGCTTCGTATGATCCATGATTTATTCGTTGGAAGGTATGAGCATTGTGTAGGGTTAATGTACAATGTATTTATCCACAGTTGACACTTAGAATACGTATATTCACATACTTTCCACGTTTGTCAACTTTAGTCCTTCCATAATGTTTCTTTCACACGTTTACTTAATGACACGTGTCATCACATTATAGGACGTGAATTTTCGAGGTGTTACATCCTCACCCCCTTAAAATAAATCTCGACCCGAGATTTACTGAAACAAGTAAGGGTACTTTTCTTTCATCGTGGATTCAACCTCCCACGTGAATTCGGGACCTCTCCGGGCATCCCATTTGACCTTGACAAAAGGTATATGCTTTCTCCGAAGCTTTCTTACCTGTCGATCTTCAATCGATACAGGTTTTTCCACGAATTTCAAGCTCTCGTCAATATGCACATCTGTATGCGGCATGATATGTGTTTCGTCAGCGGAACACTTCTTTAGATTGCAGATGTGGAACACGTTGTGAATTCCACTGAGCTCTTCGGGTAAGTTCAACTTATAGGCAACTGACCCGACACGTTCGATAACCTCGAAAGGTCCTATGTATCTCGGGCTTAGTTTGCCTTTCTTACCAAACCGCATCACCCCTTTCCAGGGTGACACTTTAAGTAGGACTTTTTCACCCACTTCGAAGTGAAAATCCTTACGACTTGGATCCGCGTAACTCTTCTGCCTATCCCGGGCAGCTTGGAGATTTTTACGAATCTGGACAATCTTGTCCGTCGTTTCGAATACGATCTCTGGTCCTGATAACTGGACTTCCCCAACTTCCGCCCAACAAACTGGCGATCTACACTTTCTACCGTATAATGCCTCGAAAGGCGCAGCCTTTATGCTGGTATGGTAGCTATTGTTGTAGGAAAATTCGATCAATGGTAGGTTCTTATCCCAGCTACCTTCCAATTCGATCGCACATGCACGCAGCATGTCTTCTAACGTTTGAATAGTACGCTCACTCTGACCGTCTGTCTGAGGATGGTAAGCCGTACTAAAGTTCAAACGTGTGCCCAAGGATTGTTGGAAACTCTTCCAAAAGTGTGACGTGTACCTAGTATCTCTATCAGAGATAATAGCTACAGGTATGCCGTGTAAGGCTACAATCTTATCAACATATAAC
The DNA here is from genome assembly GCA_030545235.1 of Helianthus tuberosus. Lineage (NCBI taxonomy): Eukaryota > Viridiplantae > Streptophyta > Magnoliopsida > Asterales > Asteraceae > Helianthus > Helianthus tuberosus. The sequence goes on along the minus strand of CM060360.1, from coordinate 2,993,968 downwards.
TGGGCTAACATATCGGAGCTATAAGTCTCCTTGATGGGTAAGAAATGAGCTGACTTAGTCAGTCGGTCAACTATAACCCATATCGTATCATTTCCTTTCCTTGTCTTGGGTAACTTGGTAATAAAATCCATAGTTACCATTTCCCACTTCCACGTAGGAAGTTCAGGCTGTTGTAGCAAACCTGACGGTTTCTGATGCTCGGCTTTGACTTGCGCACATGTCAAGCATTTTGCTACATGGGCGGCTACAGACTTTTTCAAGCCTATCCACCAATAATTTGCCTTTAAATCCTGGTACATCTTATCAGCTCCAGGATGAACGGAGTATTTGGAACTATGGGCTTCTTGGAGGATGACATCACGAAGTCCTCCAAAAATTGGAACCCATATTCGTCCGTTTAACCGTAAAATTCCGTCCTTGCTAAGAGTTAACTGCTCCTCAGTTACTCCTAACTTTTCATTAGGATAGTTAGCTTCCAACACAGCTTCCTTCTGTGCAGCTAACACCCTTTCTATCAAACTGTTCTTTATTTCCATACGCTTGGCGTTGATGTGTATGGGTTTAACCCTTTCCTTTCTGCTCAAGGCGTCAGCGACTACATTCGCTTTGCCGGGATGGTATTTGATTTCACAATCATAATCATTCAAAGTTTCCATCCAACGGCGTTGCCTCATGTTTAATTCTTTCTGGTTAAACAGATGCTGGAGGCTCTTGTGATCAGAAAAGATCACAAACTTGATTCCATAAAGATAATGCCTCCACAGTTTTAGTGCGAACACAACGGCACCCAATTCCAAGTCATGGGTGGTGTAATTCTTTTCGTGCACCTTTAACTGTCGTGATGCATAGGCAATAACCTTGCCTTTCTGCATAAGCACACACCCCATGCCAGTGTGTGATGCATCACAATAAACTACAAATTCTTCAGCGCCTTCAGGTAATGTAAGCACAGGAGCATTGCTCAACTTTTGTTTTAAAACATCGAAGGACTCTTGCTGCTTAGGACCCCAAACGAACTTTACTTTCTTCTTGGTCAGGGAGGTTAGGGGTGCAGCAATCCTTGAAAATTTTTCAATGAAACGCCTGTAATATCCTGCCAATCCCAGGAAGCTACGTATCTCCGTAGGCGTCTTTGGCTCTTGCCAATTCATAACAGCTTCAACTTTAGCGGGATCCACTTGGATACCACGCTCACTGACCACGTGTCCAAGAAATTGGACTTCTCGTAGCCAAAATTCACACTTAGAGAATTTGGCATAGAGCTTCTCCTGATGTAGGAGTTTGAGAATACAACGTAGGTGTTTCTCATGGTCAACTTGATTCTTAGAATAAATAAGGATGTCATCGATGAAGACGATAACAAATTTATCTAAGTAAGGTTTGCAGACGCGATTCATGAGATCCATGAACGCGGCTGGTGCATTAGTGAGCCCAAAAGGCATCACTAGGAACTCGTAGTGACCGTATCGAGTCCTAAATGCAGTCTTGTGAACGTCTTCATCTTTAACCTTCAACTGATGGTAGCCTGACCTCAGATCAATCTTTGAGAAGTAACTTGCCCCCTGAAGCTGATCGAACAAATCGTCGATTCTGGGCAATGGATATCTATTCTTGATCGTGACTTTATTAAGCTCGCGATAGTCGATGCATAGACGCATCGATCCATCCTTCTTCTTGACAAACAGGATTGGCGCTCCCCAAGGAGATGAACTGGGTCGAATGAAACCCTTAGCCAGTAATTCATCTAGCTGCGTCCGCAACTCCTTCATTTCGGTGGGTGCCAATCTGTATGGTGCTCTAGCAACTGGTGCAGCTCCGGGAATGATATCGATCCTGAATTCGACTTGTCTATCTGGTGGTAGGCCAGGTAGATCTTCAGGAAATACTTCTGGGTATTCTGAGATGACAGGGATGTCTTCTAACTTCAGTTTAGGCTCATCAATAATTACCTGTGCCATGTAAATGACACACCCCTTCTTCAAACACTTTGAAGCCTTGAGCATAGTCACGTGCTCAGGCAGTCCGTACTGGGTATCTCCCCGAATGGTAAGTGATTCACCAGACGAAGTCTTTATTACCACCTGTTTCTGGTTACAGGCGATTTGGGCCTGGTTATGAGATAACCAGTCCATACCCAGAACTATGTCAAAACCGGCTAATTTAAACGGAAGTAGAGACAGAGGAAAAGAATGGTTCTTAATGGATATAACACATCCATCTAACACAGTAGAGACGGTTTCAATGGTACCATCTGCTAACTCTACCTCATAATTCACTTTTAGGGTTTTGACAGGTAAATTCAACAATTTACAAAATTTATGATCTACGAAAGACTTATCTGCGCCTGAATCAAAAAGTACTCTTGCAAAAACATCATTTACAAGGAAAGTACCTGTTATGACGTTATCATCCTGCACAGCCTCCTTCGCATCCATCCTGAAGACTCTGGCATTAGTCTTCTTAGCCTCCTCAGGCTTCTTGTTGTACTTTGGGCAGTTAGTCTTTATGTGGCCCTTTTCATTGCAACGGTAGCACGTTGCATCTTTCATCTTCTTGCAATCCAAGGTTTTGTGTTCCTTGGATTTGCACAAACCACAAGCAAAAGACCTTGACTCGTTATTCGAGTTTGATTCGAGTCTGCACTTTCCAAAGTGCTGTTTCTTGCAAGTTTTGCATGTGGGCTTCTCTCCAGAACGACGCCCATCTTTCTTCGAATCAGATCCCTTCTTGTGATCACCGCTCCCTCGGTGTTTCTTGTTCGACCTACGCGAACCATCATCTTCTCGCTTTCTCTTCTCAGCATCCTTATTCCTCAGCGATCTCTGTCGGACCGCATCCAGTGTGAGGGATAAAGAAAGGTCAGTTACAGACCTGAAGGTAACTGGCCGAGAAGCTTTAACACTGGCCTTGATTTCGGGTTCTAAACCTCCTATAAAACGAGCGATCCTTTTAGGCTCCGGGGTTACCAGATAAGGTACCAACCGGGATAGTGTATTGAAGCTCGTCAGATAAGCTTGACAATCGAGATTCTTCATCACCAGTGATAGAAAATCATATTCTATCTTTTCCACCTCGTGTTGAGGGCAGTAATTTTCTTTGATCAGGGCAATAAATTGATCCCACGTCATGCTATACAACGGGATCTTTCCTGAGGCCTCCATCAGAGATCTCCACCAAGCTAACGCCTCTCCTTTGAAGGACTGTGAGACAAATTTAACCACATCACCTTCAGCGCATCCGCTGATGTCCACGACCGTGTCCATTTCATCCAGCCACGTCATGCAGTCTACCGCTCCTTTCTCCCCCGTAAAATCCCTGGGTTTACAAGACACAAAGTACTTATATGTGCAACCCTTATTACGGTGTCCCTGATGCAGTACTAACTGCTGAGATGGATTACTTTGGTGGTTGGTGGACTGGCGATCATCACCGTTTTTCTTTGGTTCATCCTTTTTGGGAGGAGGCTTGTTATGAGCCTCAGAATGTGTCCTTGGCTTTGAATGTGACACAGAGTGGGTCCTACTCCGGGTACTACTGTATTCTTCGTACTGTCTATCCAAAGCTTGAGTGATGGCGCCGTCTATGATTGCTTTTAGTTCAGCACCCGTTAATGTAATCTGGGCGTTCTCATTCGGCTCCACCGGATGACTATTAACTTCATTAGAGTTAGCCATTTGTATTGAACTGTTGCAGAAAACAAGAACAATATTTTATTTTGGGATTTTATTATGGAATTACCTCTTAGGGTAATTCGTTAACCATGGTAACGGAGACCATATTTGGTTAACTTATTAATCGTATTTGATTTAGGATTTTGATTAAAATTCATCCTAAACATAAACAATAACAATATATATTAGCACGTAAGGCTTGGTCACATGGACAACTTAACTTATAAGCTATGATTTCAGAGAATCAAGACTTTTGAGGTTTGAACCTAGTTCATTACCTTTATTAGACAGGGAGTTATAGCTACCACTGTCTTTTGGCTCATGTAGAAATGAGCAAGGCCCGTAGGCACTATATTACCACGTATGGTTAAATATGATCATCTTAATTGATGATGTAAATCCAGGATTCAGAGATCATTAAACTGGATTAGGAATCTTCTAAAGAATCCTTATTCATTTAAGAATGACATGTGATTTTTAACGAATCACTTCTGCCAGGAGTGTTAACACGTTTTAAGATGTTAACAGGGATTTGAATCTTTTAAACCGGTCTTACCATTTTGGCCCGGTCTTATATTTGACACGAGGCTAGGTTTCACACTTAAAGATTCTTAATTAAATAATTACTAGGCAAATTAAAATGAATGATTTTAATTTATTTATTTCATTTATAATTTATTTATGCACAAATGGCACGCATGAAATTTATAAAAACAACACTCCATTAAATTATACAATATTACATATTGCCCTAAACGGGTCTTCACACATGAAATTTGCCCACGTAGGAGCTACAACATACTAACATGCCCACGCAGGGGTCTTATAGAAGACATGCCCACGTAGGGGTCTTACAGAAAGACATAAGTCCTCGTAGGGACTAACACACTAACAATTGTCCACGTAGGGACTTAAACAAACATAAGTCCACGTAGGGACTAAACATACAACATACCCTCGTAGGGGTTTATGGAAAGATAGACCCGCGTAGGGGTCAATACACACAACAACAAACACACCCACGTAGGGGCTTAACAACCAAACACAAGAGAAAATAACCGTGGAAGAATTCAACGACTCTTCTTGTTCTTTCCCTTGATCAAACCAACCAATCCTTGTAAGAAACTCTCCGTCTTCTGGCGGTCGCGGCGAGACTCCTGCTCAACTTGATTCAATCTATGTAGAATTTCCTCCCGTTCTGGGGGAGAAAATCGTGGCGGCTGAGACTGAGCTCGAATGATATGCCTGGGAGGTATTGGGTAACCCTGATTCGGGTAGCTTACTCCCCATGGATCTCCGTAGGGTCCTTGGGCATTGAAGGAGTTATAATTTGCTGCTTCCATATAAGGATCTGCCTCAGCGTATCCGTAGTTGTTGTAAGTTGGTTGCTCAAACGGGTTGTAATTATTTGGACCCGTGTACGCTGGTATTGGGTTTTCAAAACCCATGGGCGGTGGCTGTTGATAAGCTGGCTGCGAAGGCCCACCCATTTGTGGGTCCTCCCAACGAGGCGGGTAGTGACTTGCACTTGACTGCCTTGGGGAGCTAATATGGAAGTCTCCTGGTCGCACCGACATACGTGCACCGGTCCTTCTTCGCCTTGGCGGTTGTGGAGGTGGCGGTTGAACTGGTGGCGGTGGAGGTGGTGGCGTAACTGCCACAAATCTATGATCCTCTGATGAATCTTGATGATGCGGCTGTGGCTGTGGCTCCTGGGGCTGCTGAGAATGCTGCTGCTGATGCTGCCCATGCGACGACGAGTGGTGCGATGGCGTATAGTACCATGGGTGCTGATTAAAGAAAGCTTGAAAACTATCGGGACCACCATAGGGTGATCCGTGAAATGAAGATCCGTCCGAGATCTCTATCGGGTGGTTCGGAGTGCCACTCGCAGGCATGACGGGGTCCGTGTCCTCGTCCATGTCATCAGCTTGATCACCAGAGAAGTGGTCGTCTGGACCCAGTGGGTTGAAACCCACGGGTTCTTGTAAGTAATCGGCCGGATTAAACTGGCCTCTAAAGATCGGTGTGGGGTCCCCGTAAGAATGATGGGACAAAGACCTCTGAAGTGGTATGTATGAGGGCAGAGGGTTATTTGGCTCGTCTTCCGATTGAGGTCCATATGAATTGCGGACCGGAGGGGTAGAACTGTGCGAAACAGATCGTCTCGCTGGTTCGAACAGGTCTCTCCTGTTCCGTCTTGGATTCTCGCTTTCTGCCGCAATTGGAGCCCGTGTATTCGACGGCCCTGCTTCATGGTCGTTGGGGGCGGTAACTGGCCCCTTTCCACGTCCTCTCGTGCGGAAGAATCTCGGAGGCATCTTGTTATTCCTGTCAATAAAGCATGAGATAACAATAACAAAATATAAAATTTTAAAGGACAAAACAAAAACCCGAAGAAGGTAGAATTTGTCCTATGTTATAAGTCTAGACTCAAAAGTTTAGATATGTGCAATTGTGTAACTGAGATTAAACACAAAAGGCTAGTGTTTAATTCACTCAGTGTTGGCTCTGATACCAACCTGTCACACCCCGATTTCCACGTGTCACCGGTGGGCCCGGTGGGGGAGTATCGTGACGTGGTTGGCAACGTAATAGTCAAACAACACAATATAATAATGCACAGCGGAAGCAAATTTAAATAAGATACAACCGAATTTATTTATTGTAAACAAAGTCACAATTATCCGGTGTTTATCCACAGTAGGATCGAATAATAAAAATATTGTTTATGGTTCAACAGACATCGGCATCTTAAGTTTGCGAGACTTCTAGTGATGCTTAGGAGACTCCCAGCCTATTTCGCCTAGTACCTGCATTTAATATTTTTGGGAAAATACGTCAGTTTACACTGGTAAATACATTCAACTGACTCATTTTATAAAATGATTGAAAATTGGTTTGGATGCACATGGCATAAACATTTTGTTTAACTTGGGAGAATTATTTTATATGATAATCTTGTTAACGATTTACATGTTACTTATGCGTTCAGTAGCCCGGACGTATCCGGGTTAAAGATCAATAGACACACCACTGTAAGTGAGTTATACACGGGAGTACGCCTACACCCCGTGCTCAGGTCGTGGCAATCTCGTAAGATAATGCCGAGGATATCCGGGACATGGTCATTAACCCCCCAAAGGCTGTAAAGTAAACACATCTGTTTAAAACGAGCCGATCAAATTATTCAATTAACCACTAAGCGTGGAAGATTTGATGCCCGATCAAGCGGTACGTTATGTACCGTAACCCAAGCCCGTATAGGGAAAATAAGTTAAAAGTATTTACCTTGATGCAAAGTATAGTCACAATAATCAAATAGCAAGTAGCTTTTACTGTTTCTCCTAATCTGGAACGAAGGTTAAATATAACCCATTAGAATCCTAGCGGGTCTTTAATTATGCTTAAGCTTAGACCGGCTAGTTTCGAAAGTACGGTTCGTACGCATGATTAAGCGAAGACCGGATAGAATGTGATTCAGACCCGACAAGTTTGAAGACTTGTTTAATATGGGTCTATTATTCACATTCTGGATTTTTAGATAAAACCGATAAGGTTTGACCCGTTTCGGCTATTTTATGTAAACTTGTTACATAGACCGAGCCGAACGCGTAATATGCGTAACGGGTATCCGTAAGAGCCATATACAGGTTTCCTAAGTTAATATGCTTCAAATATGTTATAAAATCAGTAGGATGTCTTTTGTTATGCCCCGAACTAATTTAAACACAAACTATGCCCCGTAGGGGTAGTTTGGTCATTTTAAAGTTTGTAAAAGCGTTTATATGTTCAACTGAGTTACAGGTCTGATGTAAACAGCAAACATACTTATTTTAATGTGTTATAACAGTAGGCTAAGTCATGTATGTGAAATTTATCATATTTAACCAAACTATGCCCCGTAGGGGTATTTTGGTAATTTCACATAAGCCGAAAAGCTCAAAAACGAAGTCTGAGTTTATCAACCTTTGCCTACTGTTGAATTATCATAATTTGCCTCTTATATCAGTAGGTATCGACCCGGGTATGTCCAATATGATTCTAAGACATACTATGCGCTAATAACGCTAATTATGGCGATTAAAGGCCATTACCGGGTTCGATACTTAATTCTGATATTTTTATATTTCCAGAAGGCTTAACATAATTTATTTATCATAACTAATCAGTAGCAAAAGGTTTGGAATCGTTTAGATGTGTAAAACTCATTTTATGGCCCGTAAGGGCAAAACCGTCAATTACCGGATTAAGCCTACGACTATGAGTTATGCTCAGCCTAAAATTAATTAAAAATCTTTAGAAATCCCAAAATAATATTTAAGATCAGTGGGTAAAAGATTTGATGTCAAAAAGTATGTTTAATTAGGCTTTACGCTAATTGCGCCATATTGTTAACATAAAGCCTTAATTTAGCGACATGGGCATAACTCTTAATCTATAAGTCAAACTAATGTCAAATTTTGCATACAAGTCTATATATCAGTAATTAAGGATTCTACACTTTTACATTTTTATAAATTATGATTTAAGGCAATAAGGGCATAACGGTCCACGTATGAGCATTTAACGGAAACTTGCATATTAATTGGATAACTAGTGAACCAAGGTGTACGATCACAGAGGGTTGTTCTAACATGTATCCTAATCCAATTTAAGCTCTGAGGCATTTCTAAAATATGCCCAAACGGGTCAGAACTGAAAGTCAACCGAAAAGTCAAACTATGTGACTTTCGGTTCCGAACCGGGTCTAAACAGGAAGTAGTCGGGTTGAACATGTTGGGACATGTTCTTACACTTATTTCTAAGTTATAACAATATTCAAACAGGTTATATATGATCTAGATAGCTAATTATGCATAAATGACAATTTAAGCAAAATGTTGACTTTTTAAGTAAAGCTTTGACCCGACATTTGACCTGTTTAGGATGGTGATCAGGGGAAACCCTTTTGGGGTTTTATTACCCACATAAATACCATTCTAAAAATACTTTTAATTCGAGATAAGACTGAGTCATTAGTGACTAATCTCGAAGTCAAACCGTGATTACGACGGTTTGACTTTTAGCTAATTAACTAAGCTAAAAGCAACTAAACAAGAACTAGTAGACTTACAATAGTCCAATGCACGAATTAGGAGCAGAGGGGAAAGTTCCTTAGCTCCAGAAAGACTCCAATGATCAGATGAAGGTGTGAGTATGATGGTTGCACAATGTGGCTTTATATAGCACTTTGATCCACCACAACTAAGTGACAACTAACTCTAGGATCAACCACAACCATCCAACATGTGTACCTAATGTTCTATCACTGTTAGGGGTCGCCCACCATGTGAGAAATGCGTTTACAAGTTGTGTTTCCGCGTATTCAGGGGGCTGTCCCCGTTTTCTGTATCAGGGGGCCGGAAGCGGCCCGCTTCCCATTTACCCAAACACAATGCGGGCCGCATGGGCCTGCATAATCAGAATTTTGATTTTCTTGTTTTTCCAACTTGACCTTTGGTAATTTTGAAGGGGTAATTAGGTTAAATCTTGCAATTTGACCCCTTGTAATATACCCACAAGGACTTTAGGGCTTATACCCACTTTGCCAAGTCCCTGAACACTTCCGGTTAACCCGAAAAGCCTTAACTTTCAACGTTAACACTTTAACCCTTCGCACACGAATTTGATCACAACTTGTTCATATGATAACGAAACTTTATGAAATTTATGTCGTGCATTCTAGTGAGCAAAATTAATATTTACAAAGCTTCGGGTCTGTCAAAAGATCACTCAGAGGTATAAATTTAACATGTTGACACATTTAGCCCCTGTAGTTTGTAATTACTCACTTTTAGCTTCGTATGATCCATGATTTATTCGTTGGAAGGTATGAGCATTGTGTAGGGTTAATGTACAATGTATTTATCCACAGTTGACACTTAGAATACGTATATTCACATACTTTCCACGTTTGTCAACTTTAGTCCTTCCATAATGTTTCTTTCACACGTTTACTTAATGACACGTGTCATCACATTATAGGACGTGAATTTTCGAGGTGTTACACTTGATGCGTACGCAATTACCTTCTTGCGTTGCATAAGTACACATCCAAATCCTAATTTTGAATCATCACAATAAACTTCAAAATCTTCCGTTCCTTCTGGTAAGGCTAGGATTGGGGCATTTGTTAATTTTTGCTTTAAAATCCTAAAGGCTTCTTCTTACTTAGGTCCCCATTCAAACTTAACTGCTTTGCAGGTTAGCTTAGTTAATGGTACAGCTATTTTGGAAAAATCCTTAATAAAGCGCCTATAGTATCCGGCTAACCCTAGAAAACTTCTAATATCCATAGCTGACTGTGGGACTTTCCATTTGGTAATTGCTTCTATTTTGGAGGGATCTACGTGAATACCTTCGTGATTCACTATGTGTCCTAAAAATTGTACCTCCTGCAGCCAAAATTCACACTTCGAGAATTTGGCGTAAAGCTTCTCCTTTCTTAACAAGGTTAAGAGTACATGCAGGTGCTCACAATGTTCCTCTTGACTTTTGGAATAAATAAGTATATCGTCGATGAAGACAATTACAAACTTATCCAAATACGGTTTACAGATTCTATTCATCATGTCCATGAATGCTACAGGTGCCTTCGTTAGTCCGAAGGGCATGACTGTAAACTCGTAATGACCATACCTAATTCTAAAAGCAGTTTTAGGTATGTCTTCTTCTTATACCTTCAACTGATGGTATCCGGAGTGTAAATCTATCTTAGAAAAATATCTAGCTCCTTGGAGTTGATCAAAGAGATCATCAATCCTAGGTAATGGGTATCGATTCTTAATTGTAACCTTATTCAGTTCTCTATAATCGATCCACATTCGCATCGAACCATCCTTTTTCTTTACAAACAACACTGGAGCTCCCCACGGGGATGAACTAGGTTGTATGAATCCTTTACTTAACAATTCATCTAATTGCTTTTTTAATTCTAGCATTTCAGTGGGTGCTAACCGATAAGGTGTTTTGGCTATTGGTGTAGTTCCAGGAATTAGATAAATCCTAAATTCTACCTCCCTGTCGGGTGGTAATCCCGGTAGTTCTTCTGGGAATACATCTGGGTATTCTGCTACTACTGGTATTTTCTTAAGTTCCTGACTTTTCGTGTTAATGATTACTGAAATCATATACACTACTTCTTGTTTTCTTGAATAACTGGCCAACTTCATTACTGAAATGAATTTCAGTGGCTTTCGTGGTTTATCTCCTGTAATTGAAATTACCTCTCCTGTAGGTGTATATATTTCTATGGCATTTTTATCACAAAGAATTCGAGCATGGTTGGCTACTAACCAATCCATTCCTAACACAACATCGAATCCAACTAAATTCATAGGCAACAGGTTTGCAGAAAATTTATGGCCTAAGAGTTCTATATTTCCTTCTCGCACAACCTTATCTATGTTAACAGAATTTCCATCTGCCGTTTCGACTGTAAAAATCTGCTTAAGGTTGGTTAAGGGTAAATTAAGAGCTTGGCAGAATGAAGTATTTATAAAACTTTGGTTTGCACCAGAGTCAAATAATACTTTTGCATAAACGTTGTGAACTAGGAACGTACCAGCTATCACATCAGGAATTAGTTCGGCTTCCTGTGCAGTCAGTTGGAAAGCTCTTACGTTCTTCTTTGTAGCTCCTTCTGCAGGTTTGGCTTTGTTATCAGCTGGTTTAACTAATTTCGGGCAATCTGGCCTAAAATGTCCAGCTTCTCCACAGTTGTAGCAAACTGTTGCTTTCTTCTTTCTGCAATCTTCTTCCTGATGCCCTGGGATTTTGCATAAATTACAATACCCTTTGCATCTTCCCAAATGCTTTCTTTTGCAGGTATTGCAAAAGGGAGCAGTGGGAGATTGCTTGTTCCCCCGTTTCTTGAAGTTGCTACTATTACCCACACGGAATCCTTGGGTAATCTTTTGGGCTACTTCCTGCTTCCGGTTTTCTTCTCTTGTGCGTACCAACTCGTCAGTTAGGGTGTTAGCTAATTCCACAGCATCGTCAATAGTGCGAGGTCTCGCAGCTTTAACGATATTACGGATTTCGCCAATCAATCCCCAAATATAGAGGGAAATAAGCACCGGTTCTGGCGAAGCCAGGGTTGGTACCACTCTCGCATACTCGAAGAATGTCGAAGTATACCCTCGACAATCTACACCCATCATCCGATGGTTCAGGAACTTATTTGCCATTTGTTCCTTTTCATATTCGGGACATAATTTTCTTTCCATTAGCTGTTTAAATTCTTCCCAACTCATGGCATAAGCCACATTTCTTCCTTTGGCTTGCAGTACCGTATTCCACCATTCTAGCGCCCCTTCTTTAAAAAGATGCGACCCATACATGACCTTGTCTTCCTCAGCACATTTACTTATCATAATTACTGCTTTGGTTTTCTCCAACCAACGCAGCGCCGCCGTTGCCCCTTCATTGCCTGCAAATTCAGCTGGTTTACAGGCAAGGAACTCCTTATAAGTGCAACCAGGCATTGCAACTTTCATTCTTTTGAGAATTGGGGCTTGCGGGATATTATTATTATTATCGTTGTTAGTATGGTTGCCGCCTCCGTTTACACTATTACTGAAATTATCTTCATGAGTACGTTTGCTAGGAATGATTTGTTGAGGTTCAATAGGTTTCGGGGCAGCAGCAAGGATTGCTGGAATAGCATTGGCTATTCCTTGAGCAACGATATTCTCGATATCTTGCCTAGTCATAAATTGATCTTCCTGATTTTGCTCAGATTGGTTAACTTCGTTAACTGGTTCATTACTAGCGGGTTCCATCTGGTAATTAATATATATATATATAAATAATTAACATAAAATAAATAATAATTATATACAAAACAATCACACAATTTCACAACATATGTATAGCCAAAATTGTCAATTTCACGACTTCCATTTTTATATATATATTATGCATCCGTACACACTGTTATCTTACAAAAGTTTTATTTTTAAGTTATTTTACAGAGTTATATATTTTTATTACTTTTATTATACACCCATAGCTCCACAACTACCCTATCCTTCGTCAGCTGACACCTTAGAAACGACGTTCCCCCTCGTCGTATTTCCAGGAGATCTGTTCTCCCACCTCCCGGATCCTATTCCCTGCATCCACCAGCTCCTCGCCAAAATGGCGGAGTTCAGCTAAGTTTTCATTACTCATTGGTGGGTTTGGTACAGGTTCTGGGTCGAACTGAGGGAAAAAGGTATAAGGGTTATTTAGGAGGTTTTGAAACTGCCAATCGTTAGTCCACCATTCGTCCATTTCTCCTAAAGGTTGGGTGTGGATCAGAGGGTCTGGAATGGCTGGTTCTAAGTTTATTGGAAGTTGGGTTTCGGCAGGATAAGGGAAGAGGTTGTTATTTATAGGCCTAAGGATATCACAGCTTGCCAGTATGTGATCCAATTCTTCCTGTAATGGCAACTCCTCGACTTGCCTAGAACTTTCCCCAATTTCCATTTCTACTTGCCTAGTATTTTCTTCAATCTCGATCCCTTTTCCTTTATCAATGAGATTTTCTATTTTGGGAACTTTCCTAGTTGCTGGTTTTCTCCTGCGTACACGCCTCCAGCCTACAAATCTTCTTCTTTTCTTAGACTTTGGTTTCTCCAGAGGTGGAGCTTGAAATTCCATAGGTTCCTCTACATCGGGCAAGTAACCAGTAAAGTGTCAGGAAACTTCCACTTTCACGGGATAGAGATTGAGATTCTGAAGGGCTTCAGATAACTCATTCATGTTGTTTAGTATATATGCAAAATGCACACAAAATGCTAAGTTAAAATTTTATAATAAAATTTCACAGATAAACATTAAGTATTATTTCATACTGTGCGATTGGTTTAATACAAAAGATCACTGAAACTTAAAACATACTAGGATTTATTGTATTTTTCTTACTAAATTATTTATTTACTGGGTAAAATTTTCTTTAGAGTTTCTGGCTTGTAGATGATATGGGTGCTAGTGATGGGGTGTGTGAAACACGAGCCTTAAGTGTAATATCTTATGTGATTTAATGCGTTTTATGCAATTATATCTTTCGCATGTGATATCTACGAGCGTTTGTGGTGTTACAGGTTAATCGGGTTAAACCGGCAAAGTTAGAGTGTTCGAAGATGAAAGGGAATGAGCAAGAATGATGATCGAGATACATCAGTTTATTCGGTGTTTGGTCGGGTCGAGATATAACTTAAAGATGAAAGAAACGCGAAAAAATAAAGTCAAGGGGCTTTCTGGTAATTAAGTGAAAGTTGGTATGAGAAATAACATGATACTTGAGGATACGGTACAAAAAGACAAGGCAGACTTGATTAGATGCGGACTTCTTTTGGGCCGACTTTGAGGGAACAATTGAAATCAGCAATTCACGTGGACTTATGCTCAAAAGAAATCACATGTGGGCTGATTGAGTGGACATCACGTGAGAGGTGAGTGAACATCATCATTGGGGCGGCAATGTTACTTTAAGAATCATCACCATCAATCAACATCAATATATATACATACATACATCAGCTTGAACATCACGTGGAACAAGGAAAGAGGCTTGGGCCGATATATGGTAATTGTGTGGGCTGACAACACATGTAACTATGTTGACTTTTCAACATCCTAAATAAAATCTTATCATTTACAATTGAGGAGCTGCTTGTTGGATTTGATGTGGAGGGCATTATTTTTGGTTTATTATTTTAATAATCATCATCACGTGCAAATGGTAGAGACAATTGTTGGGGTGAGAAATAAAATCATCATTACTTCTATTTTATTGGGGGACATCACATAAAGGTGGGCCTGTGGACTATATTTCTTTTGGGCGGCCCAGGCAAGACGTGAGGAGGTTTTGGAAATTATTATCCATCATTATCTACAAACATCTCGACGGCAGAGACGGCGGTTAGGGGGGACTCCCACACGCAAACAGGCAGACGAAGATCAACCACCGATATGAGCGGCTAGTCTCCTAGTGGTTTCCTCCGGATGGAGGGTTTTGTAAGTTGGATAATTTTATGTGTTTGTGACAATCGTATAACTCGGTGATCTAAGCATTCGATGTTTTTCACTTTGATTTGATTTATTGATTGTAGACAATTGCATTTATTTAAACCTTAATTTCTAAGCATTCAGTTCCCGAGAGTTCTAGTAATTGGGATATATTTGACATGGGGTTAGGGTTTGTAATTGTAATTGATAATCATTCGATAACCTCCCGTTATGTATTGACCGGAGTACTTAGTCGTTGGTTATCGCAATTGATGAATTAGGTTAAACACTTATGTCTATGTGAGTGTTTCGATTAAACACATAATTGAATCTAGCTATAAAACCTGAAATCTGGAGGAACCATTGTTCTTTCTATTGATTTAAATCTCACATTTAGTTTGTAATTTTTAGTTAATCCACAAATCAAACAATCATCAGTTTATTTTTTTATAGTTGTTAATAAATACTTAACATTACACACTTTCCACAATCCTCCTCTGGTTCGATATCCGACTTACTCTAGCTACTAGTTTATTTCGGTTTTTGCATGTCCATAACGACAGACATCAGCTAGTACTGGGTCAGGGTATTTAAAATTTTGCATTTACTGCTACAGTGGCTAACATATAGAGATCTGCCCATTTTTCATCTAATTCATCTTCCCATGGTGGGTTATTGCCTAATTCCTGGGTTTCCTGATTAACCACCACTTCTTTTGGTTGTGATTTCTTTCTTTTCTCCTGACTTTTTCTAATAATCCGACTTCTTTTCTTAGGAGAAAGTGGTTTCTCAAACTGTGCCTTACGGACAAATATTCCTTCCTCAGTATCTGTTGGGTATTTTGAGGATGAAGTTCCTTTTTCTTTCGGTGAACTATCTATTTTATGATAGATGTCCGAAAGTCTTTGCTTACCCATACTGTAAACAAATACTCAAATAAACATATAATCACAGAATGGCAATCAGTAAAATTAAGTATTTTCTAAATACTTAATTGGCTTAAATCAGTGGCTCTGATACCACCTTTTCCTGTCATGGCCCCAGCCCCGGTTTGACCCGGTCAGGAGCCACGGGACAGGAACCCGTGGTATTTAATTGATGCGACAGCGGAAGATTTTAACAGGATCTTTTAAAACTTGAAATGCCCGATTATTTTATTTCATAATTCGGGATAAAACCCCGTAATTTACAATAGAGGAATTTTACTAGGAAATTCCCTGATTTATTAAAACATGTTTATTCATTTTAACTGAGCCACCTCTTCAAGCTTGTTAGTGCTCCGTAGCACGTTTTCCTTGATTTACAGCAGGTTGCCTGAAACATGTTTTAAAAATATTTAGTCAGCGGGGAAATACTAGTGAATCATTCATTTTGCATAAAACGACGCATGGTTATAAATTACAGCATAAGAGCGATTACAATGGCTTTTATCTTATTTTTATCTGGTGCCGTGTCACCTGGTGACGATGGTCATATCACTATTGGGTCTTTCCCCAAGTAGTGACATTTATCACTGTTAGGATTTATTAGCCTAACCGTGAGAAATTAGTAATGTGCACAATACCCCACTAGCCAGTGATTCAAGATAACCACGACTTAATCCCTGTAATTATAACTTTTGAAAATGCTTGGAGTATTGTAAAACATTATTGATAAAAAGAGAATGACTCACATTGCAGATTTATACGGGCAGAGTTTAGCCTACTGATTAGCCTGATAACCTAATTTAAATAACAATGCATACGAACTAGGTCAGTAACTAATACAGCATTTACGATAACTCACGAGATTAAACCCTCACAACGAATGAATAAGTGCGATGCTTAAACATCCATCGAATTCACGATGAATGACAAAGCATAACCCTAATGCGAGCAGCACTTAAACATTCATTGGATAGTTTCAATCGATCGGACATTGAATCGTAGCAGCGATCGAGTTAATACCCTGTATCGTAGCAGCGCCTCGCTATATTAATTGTAATTTCGATTTTGGAGCAGCCAAACTTCGTTTTTGTGAAATGATTTCGACAACAGTGGACTGCTGATGATCAGTTCTATTTATAGGTGAAATTTAGGCCTGTCGCGGCCCGCGTGAACCTTCGGCCAATCTTTACGCGGCCCGCGTGGCCACCTACTCTATGTGTAGGTTTGCATGGTCAAGCGTGGGTTATCAGATGGATGCCATGTGGCCTGGTCACGCTTATCCGGTCAAACACATGTTGACGCGGCCCGCGTAAGGTTAAGCTTACCTTTACGCGGCCCGCCTGAAAAACCATAAATCTTGATTTCTTGATTTTTGATGCGCGGTATGGTTTCAGGGTCCGGGTTTTTACTTGTAGGTTAGTTTTGGGATATTTTTTAGAGTCCTTACAATATGGGATCTTCTTATCTTCATAATTAGATCCTTGTGGATGATTATCGCTCAAATCGGAGCCCTTAATTGAATTCTTTGTATGCTTTAATACGTACATTACGATTCAATAAGGACAAAGCCAAATTCCTATTAAGATCTTCCTATCTTTATGGTTAGATTCTTGAAGATGTTTAAAGTGCCAAATGAAATCCACGGATTGGATTCCTGGTGTGCTTTAAATACATGTGCACAAATCAGCAACAAATTTAAACAAAATAATAACAAATTGAAAACCAAGATAAATAATTATGTGATTGCGTGATTATGTTTTATGTGTTGTGTTTTTGTGTAATCTGAATATTTGTTATCAAAATCCTCGTAGAATCTTCTATATCTGCATATGAGGGATTCATAGTAGGATATCCAAAGGTACTACCTTAAATCCTTAATACAATGCATACGAACTAGGTCAATAACTTAATACAACATTTACGATAACTCACGAGATCAAAACCCTCACGACGAATGACAAAGTATAGCCCTAATTTGGGCAGCACTTAAACATCCATCAGATTGGTTTCAATCGATCGAACATTGAATTGTAGCAATGATCGAGTTAATACCCTGTATCGTAGCAGCGTCTTGATATCTTAAGACTTTGAATTTAGGCAGTATACTTCGTTTTTTATCAAAACTTTCGAACACAGAGCAAGTCCCATGCACAGGCTACTTATAGCCACATTTTTAGTTTTACGCGGCCCGCGTAAACCCTAACATAGGTTTTACGCGACCCGCGAGAACCCCTAGTCTACGTGTAGGGCATATGTGTCACGAGTAGGGTTGCCAGGTGTTCGACACGTGGCTAGAATGCTTATCCGGTCAAATTATAAGTTGACGCGGCCCGCGTAGATGTTCCTTATGGTTTATGCGGCCCGCGTGAAAACCAAAAATCTGATTTTATTGGTTTTTCATGCACACTAGGGTTTCCGGGGTCCGGGTTTTCACTTACGGTTCTATTTGGGACATTTTTGCAGGTCCTTACATCCTCCCTTCGTTATTTAAAATCTCGTCCTCGAGATTTACTGGAATAAGTGAGGATACTTTCGCTTTATTTCCGATTCCAGCTCCCATGTGTACTCCGGTCCTCTTTTTGAATCACACTTGACCTTGATCGGTACTAGTCTTTTGTGTTTGAGAAACTTGATCTTCCTGTCCTCTATTTGAAGTGGTTTCTCAACAAATTTTAGCTTTTCATTTACCTCTATGTCCGTAAGAGGTACTACCAGTGATTCGTCGGATAAACATTTCTTGAGGTTGGACACATGAAACACGTCATGTACTCCAGCTAGCTCTTCTGGTAGTTGTAGGCGATAGGCAACTGGTCCTATGCGCTGAATTACTGGGAATGGTCCTACGTACCTTGGACTTAGCTTTCCTTTCTTATCGAAGCGAACTACCCCTTTCCAAGGAGAAACTTTTAAGAGTACCTTATCTCCAACTTGAAACTCTAGCGGCTTACGTCGGTTGTCTGCATAACTTTTCTGGCGATCTCGAGCCGTCTTTAGTCTTTCCTTGCTTTGAGTTATCTTGTCAGTGGTTTCTTGTACGATTTCAGGACCTGATAACTGGCTTTCTCCTATTTCTGCCCAGCAAACTAGAGTTCTACATTTTCGTCCATACAGTGCTTCGAACAGGGCAGCTTCAATGCTTGCATGATAACTATTGTTATAGGAGAATTCAATAAAGGGTAGGTGATCATCCCAGTTTCCACCAAAATCTATCACACATGCCCTGAGCATGTCTTCTAAGGTTTGGATCATCCTTTCACTCTGTCCGTCCGTTTGGGGATGGTATGCAGTACTTAAGTTCAGTCGGGTCCCTATTGACCCTTGAAAACTTGTCCAGAAATGTGAAGTGAAACGACTATCCCTATCTGATACAATGGAGAGTGGGACTCCATGTAAGGATACTACCTCGTCTACGTATAACTTGGTTAATCTTTCCATGCTAAAGGTTTCTTTCATTGGCAGAAAGTGAGCAGATTTGGTTAATCGATCCACAATCACCCAAATCGCGTCGTTACCTTTTCTGGTTTTGG
Source organism: Helianthus tuberosus (assembly GCA_030545235.1). Classification (NCBI taxonomy): domain Eukaryota; kingdom Viridiplantae; phylum Streptophyta; class Magnoliopsida; order Asterales; family Asteraceae; genus Helianthus; species Helianthus tuberosus. The sequence goes on along the minus strand of CM060360.1, from coordinate 2,974,807 downwards.
GTAACTTAGTAACGAAATCCATGGTTATTAGTTCCCATTTCCAAACTGTGACAACTCGAGTTTCCAAGGTTTCTCCTCTATACGTTACTTGTTTCATACTGAGTTTTGTGGTTCGTTGCATTGAAACTGGGAATATGATTAGTTTATAAGATGTTTATGTTAACTTATGTTTTGTGTTAATTTAAAAGTTGTGAATCATTTATTTTAGATAGACTTATCACTCACACTCCCTTGTGACGAAAGCTAGAACCTTTTCCAAAATACCCACCCGACGAACTTAGGGTGTTCGTCACACCCACTCGACGAAAACAGGCATTTTCGCCGTAATGGGCTTTTGGCCCGTGAGGAGCCCAAAAGTGTTTAAGCTAAAAACCTTGTGCACGCATAGATTTCGTAAAACTGTTATTAGTGAAACCCTAGAGTATTCCCTTCCTTCTGTGCGATGGCATCATGGAGTTCTCCAAACTCTCTCTAGCGATCAATCCATCATTCTTTCTATCTCGGTTAGTTCACACTGTTGTTTATTTGTGCATGACTTTTTGGTAGATCATTACATGTTTGCATATATGTTTAAATCTGATTGATAAAGTTCTGTGAATTGAGAATATATGTACATGGATAGGGAAGGGGATCTTGTAGACTATATGAATGGCCTCGTAAACTGACTTGGATGGGTGGTCGTTTTCAATGTGTTACCAATGCATGTTAGCATGATATTGATGATCTGATAATCTATTATGGGATGATGATGAATTGGTTAAAGGTTAGAGTAGCGTTTCAGTTGTTAACCTGTTAGACTAGATAGGATTGTTGTGATTGAATTCGTTGATGACCATTACTCATATTCTGTTTGATGATTGATGCTTGACTGCTAGAAACACGATTAGGGTTTTCAGTATGTGATTATGTAACTATTAGTGATGATTAGGAGCTGTAGGCCTCCTCTACTGGTTCGAGAAGCTCGAATCTGTCTTCAAGATGTGTGAATGCCCTGAGGCTCGTAGGGTGAAGTATGCCACTGGTACTCTTAAAGGTGTAGCACTCACGTGGTGGAACGCTCAGGTCCAAATGCTAGGGTTGGTTGCTGCTAATGCCACCCCATGGAATGATTTCAAAGATTTGATCAAAGAGGAGTACTGCAATCGTGATGACATCCACAAGCTAGAAGTGGAGTTCTACAACTTAAAGATGACGGGGTCTGAAATAGAGGCATATACGAAGAGATCAAATGAGCTGGCTATCTTGTGTACTACTATGGTAGATCCTCCTATCAAGCGCATCGAGCTGTACCTCAAGGGTTTAGTGCCAGAGATCTAGAGTCCTGTGACTGCAGCGAACCTAGCCACTATCCAGCAAGTTATTCGTTTGGCTCATCGTCTCACTGATCAGGCAGTCGAGCAGAACAGGCTGCCCAAGCGTATTGATACTACTACTACTACATCTGATGCCCCCAGCGACAACAAGCGCAAATGGGATGGAGTCTCAAGCAAGGGTTCAACATCAGCTCAGTCTCATTCTCAGCAGCGAAAGACTGATGACAACAAGAGCCTTGGTCAACACTCTTCTGGAAGTCAAGGGCAGAGTGGGTACAAGGGGAACCACCCCAAATGCAATCAATGTGGTCTCCATCAAAGCGGACCGTGTACTAAGGGCACTTGTCAGAGGTGTAACAAACCTGGCCATGCGGCCAAGGATTGCAGGAGCCTCTACCCTGCAAATCAGCGGCGACAGAATCAGCAACAAACTCCATAGAATCAGCGTGATTATGTAACTGTTAGTGATGACTGCGTGTACTTTCAAAACTTTTATGGGCTGCCGACCTACTACTTTCAGTGGCACTGAAGGAGCTGTAGGCCTCCTCCACTGGTTCGAGAAGCTCGAATCTGTCTTCAAGATGTGTGAATGCCCTGAGGCTCGTAGGGTAAAGTATGCCACTGGTACTCTTAAAGGTGTAGCACTCACGTGGTGGAACGCTCAGGTCCAAATGCTGGGGTTGGTTGCTGCTAATGCCACCCCATGGAATGATTTCAAAGATTTGATCAAAGAGGAGTACTGCAATCGTGATGACATCCACAAGCTGGAAGTGGAGTTCTACAACTTAAAGATGACGGGGTCTGAAATAGAGGCATATACGAAGAGATCAAATGAGCTGGCTATCTTGTGTCCTACTATGGTAGATCCTCCTATCAAGCGCATCGAGCTGTACCTCAAGGGTTTAGTGCCAGAGATCCAGAGTCATGTGACTGCAGCGAACCTAGCCACTATCCAGTAAGTTATTCGTTTGGCTCATCATCTCACTGATCAGGCAGTCGAGCAGAACAGGCTGCCCAAGCGTATTGGTACTACTACTAATACATCTGATGCCCCCAGCGACAACAAGCGCAAATGGGATGGAGTCTCAAGCAAGGGTTCAATATCAGCTCAGTCTCATTCTCAGCAGCGAAAGACAGATGACTACAAGAGCCCTGGTCAACAATCTTTTGGTAGTCAAGGGCAGAGTGGGTACAAGGGGAACCACCCCAAATGCAATCAATGTGGTTTCCATCATAGCGGACCGTGTACTAAGGGCACTTGTCAGAGGTGTAACAAACCTGGCCATGTGGCCAAGGATTGCAGGAGCCTCTACCCTGCAAATAAGCGGCGACAGAATCAACAATAAACTCCACAGAATCAGCGTCAACAGCAAAAACATCAGCAGGGTAACAACAAAGGATGCTTTCAGTGTGCTGCAGAAAGCCACTTCAAAAGACTACCCCCAGCTGAATCAGAAACAGAACAACAACAATTAGGGGAACGGAAACAATAATGGGGGAAACAATAGTGGCAATGGTGCCAGGGGTCGAGCTTTTGTGATTGGTCAGGGTGACGCGAGGAACGACCCCAACGTGGTGATGGGTAAGTTTCTTCTGGATGACTTCTTTGTTACTGTTTTATTTGATTCGGGTGCCGATACCAGTTATGTGTCCTTAAAAGTTACTCAAATGCTTAAGCGCGTCCCAACACTTTTGAGCACCAAGTACATGGTAGAACTAGCAAACGGTAAAAGTCTTGAAGCCACATACATAGTTAAGGGTTGTAATCTCATCTTAGCTGTTCAGACCTTCTCTATTGATCTTATCCCCATCGTTCTTGCTAGTTTTGACATCGTTATCGGTATGGATTGGTTATCTCAACATCGAGCAGAGATTCTTTGCAAGGAGAAGATTGTCCGCATTCCTCGTTCTGGTGAAGAATCTTTAGTGATTCATGGCGACAAGAGTAGTGCTGTGGTGGGCATCATTTCTTTCCTTAAGGCCCATAAGTGTTTGCGAAAGGGCCACACTGCTATTTTAGCCCTCGTTACTGACACCTCAAAGAAAGAGAAGAAGATAGAAGATATTCCGATTGTGCGTGACTTTCCTGAGGTGTTTCCTGAGGAATTACCAGGTCTACCGCCCCACCGTCAGGTTGAATTTCAAATCGAGCTAGCTCCTGGAGCAGCGCCCATAGCTCGAGCACCTTATCGTTTAGCTCCATCAGAACTAGAAGATATTTCCGCACAACTACAAGAGCTCTTAGATAAGGGTTTTATTCGTCCTAGCTCTTCACCTTGGGGAGCTCCAGTGTTATTTGTGAAGAAGAAAGACGGTACCTTCAGAATGTGTATTGACTACCGTGAACTCAACAAGGTGACCGTGAAGAATCGTTATCCTCTCCCACGCATTGATGACTAATTCGACCAGTTGCAAGGGTTGAGTTTCTACTCAAAGATTGACCTGAGGTCAGGCTACCATCAACTGAGAGTCCGAGACGAGGATATCTCTAAGACAGCATTCAGGACTCGGTATGGGCATTACGAGTTTCTGGTTATGCCTTTTGGATTGATGAATGCACCTGCGGTCTTCATGGATCTTATGAATAGAGTGTGTAAGCCTTACCTGGATAAGTTCGTTATTGTATTTATCGATGACATCCTGATCTATTCTAAGAGTCAGGAGGAACACGAGCATCACCTGAGACTTATTTTGGAACTCCTTCGAACAGAGCAGTTATATGCCAAATTTTTGAAATGTGATTTCTGGCTTCGCGAAGTCCACTTTCTAGGCCATGTGGTAAACAGGGATGGGATCCATGTTGATCCATCCAAGGTTGATTCGATCAAAGACTGGCCTGCACCCCATACACCAACAGAAATCCGCCAATTCTTGGGTTTGGCGGGCTACTACAGAAGGTTCATCAAGGATTTCTCCAAGATTGCGCAACCTCTCACCTCGCTAACTCAGAAGGGTGTCATCTATCGTTGGGGTGATGCACAGGAAACTGTGTTTCAGCACTTAAAGGATAGACTTTGTAGCGCACATATCCTCTCATTGCCTGAAGGCACAGACGATTTTGTGGTTTATTGCGACGCGTCCATCCAAGGACTGGGTTGCGTGTTGATGCAACGTGATAAGGTCATTTCTTATGCATCGCGACAACTTAAGGTTCATGAAAAGAACTACACTACGCACGATCTAGAGCTGGGAGCAGTTGTTTTTGCTCTTCAGATATGGAGACACTACCTGTACGGTACCAAGTGCACCATTTACACCGATCACAGGAGTCTCGAGCATATCTTCAAGAAAAAGGAGTTAAACATGCGAAAACGCCGATGGGTCGAGCTCTTGAATGACTACGAATGCGGGATCAAGTACCATCCGGGCAAGGCCAATGTTGTGGCTGATGCCCTCAGCCGAAAGGAGTCAAACCCTAAGCGTGTGCGAGCATTACAACTTACCATTCAATCTAGTCTTCCTACTCAGATACGAGATGCTCAGGTTGAAGCATTGAAAGCAGAGAATATCAGGGCCGAGTCTCTACGAGGATCGAGGAAATGATTAGAACAAAAAGAAGACGGCACTTACTACGTGACAGGGCGCATCTGGGTCCCACTTTACGGAAACTTACGCGAGCTTGTGATGGATGAAGCACATAAGTCTCGTTACTCAGTACATCCTGGTTCGGATAAGATGTACCACGACCTAAAGACTACATACTGGTGGCCTAGCATGAAAGCCCACATAGCAACTTACGTTAGCAAATGTTTGACTTGTGCGAGAGTCAAGACTGAATATCAGAAACCATCAGGCCTACTCCAACAACCAGAGATCCTGACATGGAAGTGGGAGCAAATTTCCATGGATTTCGTTACTGACCTGCCTAGATCTCAACACGAAAATGACACTATTTGGGTGATAGTGGATCGATTGACTAAGTCTGCACACTTTCTGGCCATCAAAGAAACATACAAGTTTTCTACTTCAGCAGATGTTTACTTAAAGGAAGTGGTTTCGAGGCACGGGGTGCCAACCTCAATTATTTCCGATCATGATGCACGCTTTACTTCTGAGTTCTGGCAAGCTATGCACAAGTCTTTTGGCTCTCGATTAGACATGAGTACAGCATATCACCCACAAACGGATGGGCAGTCTGAATGCACCATCCAAACCCTTGAAGACATGCTTAGAGCATGTGTGATTGATTTTGGTAACGGCTGGGAACGACCTCTACCTTTAGTGGAATTTTCGTATAATAACAGCTACCACACCAGCATCCAGGCCGCTCCGTTTGAGGCATTGTACGGACGTAAATGCCAATCACCTCTTTACTAGGCAGAAGTTGGTGACAGCCAAATCACTGGCCCAGAACTTGTGGTAGACACAACTGAGAAGATTGCTCAGATACGACAACGAATGGCGGCAGCTCGTGACCGTCAGAAAAGCTACGCTGATAAGCGCAGGAAACCACTCGAGTTCCAGGTTGGGGATCGAGTGCTACTCAAAGTCTCACCTTGGAAAGGTGTAGTTCGTTTTGGCAAACGAGGCAAACTCAATCCGCGTTATGTCAGACCATTCGAAATCATTGAGAAAATTGGCAAAGTCGCTTACAAGTTAAAGTTACCTGAAGAACTCAGTGGAGTTCACAACGTATTCCACGTCTCAAATATGAAGAAGTGTCTGTCAGATGAGACCCTCATAGTTCCTTTGAAGGAGCTCACAATCGACGATCAGTTGCGATTCGTCGAGGAACCAGTTGAAATAACAGACCGAGATGTTAAGGTTCTCAAACACACCAGAATACCTCTTGTTCGAGTTCACCTGGGAAGGAGAAGACCAAATGAAACTCAAGTATCCCCAGTTGTTCGAGAACAGTGCAACCATTGCTGAGGCTGAAGCTACTGCGGAATTTCGGGACGAAATTCCAAACCAACGGGGGGATGATGTGACACCCAAGGAAAACCAGGAAACAACGTAACACAACTAGCTTCCTCAGTAACCACGTGCTAAATTTCGGGATGAAATTTCTTTCATGTTGGGGATAATGTGACAACTTGAGTTTCCAAGGTTTCTCCTCTATACGTTACTTGTTTCATACTGAGTTTTGTGGTTCGTTGCATTGAAACTGGGCACTATAATTAGTTTATAAGATGTTTATTTTGACTTATGTTTTGTGTTAATTAAAAAGTTGTGAATCATTTACTTTAGATAGACTTATCACTCATACTCCATTGTGACGAAAACTGGAACCTTTGCCAAAATACCCACCCGACGAACTTAGGATGTTCGTCACACCCACTCGACGAAAACATGCATTTTCGCCGTAATGGGCTTTTGGCCCATGAGGAGCCCAAAAGTGTTTAAGCTAAAAACCCTGTGCACGCATAGATTTCGTAAAACTGTTATTAGTGAAACCCTAGAGTCTTCCCTTCCTTCTGTGCGATGGCATCATTGAGTTCTCCAAGCTCTCTCTAGCGATCAATCCATCATTCTTTCTATCTCGGTTAGTTCACACTATTGTTTATTTGTGCATGACTTTTTGGTAGATCATTACATGTTTGCATATATGTTTAAATCTGATTGATAAAGTTCTGTGAATTGAGAGTATATGTACATGGATAGGGAAGGGGATCTTGTAATGTTGATTAGACTATATGAATGGCCTCGTAAACTGATTTGGATAGGTGGTCGTTTTCAATGTGTTACCAATGCATGTTAGCATGATATTGATGATCTGATAATCTATTATGGGATGATGATGAATTGGTTAAAGGTTAGAGTTGCTTTTCAGTTGTTAACCTGTTAGACTAGATCGGATTGTTGTGATTGAATTCGTTGATGACCATTACTCATATTCTGTTTGATGATTGATGCTTCACTGCTAGAAACGTGATTAGGGTTTTCAGTATGTGATTATGTAACTGTTAGTGATGATTAGGGTTGCCGTAACACGTAACTGATGTGATGATCATGTTTTACCCCCGAAGAAAACCCAGGGCCGACGAAGATACACTCTTGACGAAAACCCTTTGGGATTTCGTCGCCCAGGGGATTTCGTCGCCTGGGGTTTTCGACAAAAGGGATTTCGTCGAATGGGATTTCGCTGAATGTTCTGTCAAGTTGGGTGACGGACACAGTAACTCAGTTAAGTCTGTTAGGTCTGTTAATGGATAGCTATGTTGGAATAAACTAAGAAATCAATTATGTGAAGCATGACTAGTATGAACTTGATTAACTGTTTATATGTACATGATAATAATTGCCTAAGCACACTCTGTGATGTTAGTTTGCATGTGAATCATTACAAACATAAACTGATTCTGTATACGTGCATACTATAGGCTTTGATTGAATTGTTTGTGCACAAGTAATTAAGCATACCGAGCAAACCAAGGTGAGTTCACACTTTTCACAAGGCATGGGATTCCCAAGGGTTGGGAATGGGTAAAGCATTTAAACTGAAACTGCGTGATCTCCTAGTTTGGAACACGTACACACCCTCTTTATTGAAGGGTGACAACATGTGATAAGGAAATGATTGGAACCTACGTAATCTCCTAGTTTGGAGATTTCGTACACACCCTCTTTATTGAAGGGTGACAACACGGATACTAGACCAAAATCTCTATCATGAAGTCCCTCCTTTTATATCGACTTAATCGTCGGGCCAATGGCGAGCGGGTCATTAGTTAGATAGCGCTATTTAGGTTTGACAAGCCTCACACTGTGCCGCAGAGGACGGGTGTGAACTAATGGATCTGGGCACTAGTCAATGATGATAGACATTAACTTCAGGGCACCAACTTACTTTAGTCAGTGGTCGATATGGTAAACGGGTCTAGTGGTTCACATGGGGAAGCCCCCACTGGTTATGGATATGTTTGGGAAACAGGGAAAATCTGGTTAACTTATGGCCTACAAATGAACTCATGGTTTTTGAAACAACTTAACAATGAACACCAACTGTGAACTCGTTGAACTTTGTTGTTGACTCGTTATTACATGCCTTGCAGGTCGTTAGGTGCTTATGGAGCTTGCACGAGGAGGAAAGGTCATTGTGGGATATGGATTGTTATGTCCTGTGCTTAACATTTGAACTTTAAACTATGTTTTGGTTATTTAAACATTACTATGCTTCCGCTGATTTCTTAAACATGTTTGGTTTCTTTTGAACGCCAATTATATTGGGTTTGGTTTTATTTACTTAATTGCATTGTTCAATATGATTGGTGGATGGATCCTGGTCAGTCACGCCTCCATGCGGTGATACTCCGCTTGTGGATTTTGGGGGTGTGACAGATTGGTATCAGAGCCATTGGTTATAGTGAACTTGGTTTTAAAAATGGAAAAGCTTTTTGACAAAACCAGACTATAACCTGTACAGTGCTCAACGATCCACAACGCCTCTTCGCTCCATGTGCAAGGCTCAACACTATAGGTGATATGATTTATGTTTATATTGCCTACTTGTTAGTTACATAGTACATTGTGCATGGTATACTCTGGTTAACGTAGCAACTATTGTTAGAAACCCGTTGTGTGCTTACTCTCTTCTGTCACTCCACACATATGCATTATCACGACACTTATCTCACTCATGCTTTCTTGTGAAGATCATGAGTGGACGTATCATCCTAATTCAAGCCCAGCTGACGGCTTGAATCAATGAACAAGTTGCGACAGCACTCGCAGCCGCTCAGGCAGGAGGTATAACCTGCCATTGCAACTTACTCTGGGATCTTTAGATCCTACTCTCAAGAACCAACACTTATGCTTAACTTTGTCTCTTCTTACTCGCACGACAGGTCAACATACTCAGCCTCCTGCTACTTTCAAAACTTTTATGGACTGCCGACCTACTACTTTCAGTGGCACTGAAGGAGCTGTAGGCCTCCTCCACTGGTTCGAGAAGCTCGAATCTGTCTTCAAGATGTGTGAATGCCCTGAGGCTCGTAGGGTGAAGTATGCCACTGGTACTCTTAAAGGTGTAGCACTCACGTGGTGGAACGCTCAGGTCCAAATGCTGGGGTTGGTTGCTGCTAATGCCACCCCATGGAATGATTTCAAATATTTGATCAAAGAGGAGTATTGCAATCGTGATGACATCCACAAGCTGGAAGTGGAGTTCTACAACCTAAAGATGACAGGGTCTGAAATAGAGGCATATACGAAGAGATCAAATGAGCTGGCTATCTTGTGTCCTACTATGGTAGATCCTCCTATCAAGCGCATCGAGCTGTACCTCAAGGGTTTAGTGCCAGAGATCCAGAGTCATGTGACAGCAGCGAACCTAGCCACTATCCAGCAAGTTATTCGTTTGGCTCATCGTCTCACTGATCTGGCAGTCGAGCAGAACAGGCTGCCCAAGCGTACTGGTACTACTACTACTACTACTACTACTACTACTACTACTACTACTACTACTACTGATGCCCTCAGTGACAACAAGCGCAAATGGGATGGAGTCTCAAGCAAGGGTTCAACAACAACAACAAGCGTATTGGTACTACTACTACTAATGCCCTCAGTGACAACAAGCGCAAATGGGATGGAGTCTCAAGCAAGGGTTCAACAACAACAAGCGTATTGGTACTACTACTACTGATGCCCTCAGTGACAACAAGCGCAAATGGGATGGAGTCTCAAGCAAGGGTTCAACATCAGCTCAGTCTCATTCTCAGCGGCGAAAGACTGATGACTACAAGAGCCCTGGTCAACAATCTTCTGGTAGTCAAGGGCAGAGTGGGTACAAGGGGAACCACCCCAAATGCAATCAATGTGGTTTCCATCATAGCAGACCGTGTACTAAGGTCACTTATCAGAGGTGTAACAAACCTGGCCATGCGGCCAAGGATTGCAGGAGCCTCTACCCTGCAAATCAGCAGCGACAGAATCAGCAACAAACTCCACAGAATCAACGTCAACAGCAACAAGGTTGATTCGATCAAAGACTGGCCTGCACCCCGTACACCAACTGAAATCCGCCAATTCTTGGGTTTGGCGAGCTACTACAGAAGGTTCATCAAGAATTTCTCCAAGATTGCGCAACCTCTCACCTCGCTAACTCAGAAGGGTGTCATCTATCGTTGGGGTGATGCACAGGAAACTGCGTTTCAGCACTTAAAGGATAGGCTTTGTAGCACACCTATCCTCTCATTGCCTGAAGGCACAGATGATTTTGTGGTTTATTGCCACGCGTCCATCCAAGGACTGGGTTGCGTGTTGATGCAACATGATAAGGTCATTTCTTATGCATCGCGGCAACTTAAGGTTCACGAAAAGAACTACACTATGCACGATCTGGAGCTGGGAGCAGTTGTTTTTGCTCTTAAGATATGGAGACACTACCTGTACGGTACCAAGTGCACCATTTACACCGATCACAGGAGTCTCGAGCATATCTTCAAGCAAAAGGAGTTAAACATGCGACAACGCCGATGGGTCGAGCTCTTGAATGACTACGAATGCGCGATCAAGTACCATCCGGGCAAGGCCAATGTCTTCCTACTCAGATACGAGATGCTCATGTTGAAGCATTGAAAGCAGAGAATATCATGGCCGAGTCTCTACGAGGATCGAGGAAATGATTAGAACAAAAAGAAGATGGCGCTTACTACGTGACAGGGCGTATCTGGGTCCCACTTTACGGAAACTTACGCGAGCTTGTGATGGATGAAGCACATAAGTCTCGTTACTCAGTACATCCTGGTTCGGATAAGATGTACCACGACCTAAAGACTACATACTGGTGGCCTAGCATGAAAGCCCACATAGCAACTTACGTTAGCAAATGTTTGACTTGTGCGAGTGTCAAGACTGAATATCAGAAACCATCAGGCCTACTCCAACAACCAGAGATCCCGACATGGAAGTAGGAGCAAATTTCCATGGATTTCGTTACTGGCCTGCCTAGATCTCAACGCGGAAATCACACTATTTGGGTGATAGTGGATCGATTGACTAAGTCTGCACACTTTTTGGCCATCAAAGAAACAGACAAGTTTTCTACTTTAGCAGACGTTTACTTAAAGGAAGTGGTTTCGAGGCACGGGGTGCCAACCTCCATTATTTCCGATCGTGATGCAGATTTTACTTCTGAGTTGTGGCAAGCTATGCACAAGTCTTTTGGCTCTCGATTAGACATGAGTACAACATATCACCCGCAAACGGATAGGCAGTCTGAACGCACCATCCAAACCCTTGAAGACATGCTTAGAGCAAGTGTGATTGATTTTGGTAACGGCTGGGAACGACATCTACCTTTAGTGGAATTTTCGTATAATAACAGCTACCACACCAGCATCCAGGCCGCTCCGTTTGAGGCATTGTACGGACATAAATGCCAATCACCTCTTTGCTGGGAAGAAGTTGGTGACAGCCAAATCACTGGCCCAGAACTTGTGGTAGACACAACTGAGAAGATTGCTCAGATACGACAACGAATGGCGGAAGCTCGTGACCGTCAGAAAAGCTACGCTGATAAGCGCAGGAAACCACTCGAGTTCCAGCTTAGGGATCGAGTGCTACTCAAAGTCTCACCTTGGAAAGGTGTAGTTCGTTTTGGCAAACGAGGCAAACTCAATCCGCGTTATGTCGGACCATTCGAAATCATTGAGAAAATTGGCAAAGTCGCTTACAAGTTGAAGTTACCTGAAGAACTTAGTGGAGTTCACAACGTATTCCACGTGTCAAATCTGAAGAAGTGTCTTTCAGATGAGACCCTCATAGTTCCTTTGAAGGAGCTCACAATCGACGATCAGTTGCGATTCATTGAGGAACCAGTTGAAATCATAGACCGAGACGTTAAGGTTCTCAAACACACCAGAATACCTCTTGTTTGAGTTCGTTGGAACTCCCGTCGTGGCCCAGAGTTCACCTGGGAACGAGAAGACCAAATGAAACTCAAGTATCCCCAGTTGTTCGAGAACAGTGCAACCACTGCTGAGGCTGAAGTTACTGCGGAATTTCGGGACGAAATTCCAAACCAACGGGGGGATGATGTGGCACCCCAGGAAAACCAGGAAACAACGCAACACAACTAGCTTCCTCAGTAACCACGTGCTAAATTTCGGGACGAAATTTCTTTCAAGTTGGGGATAATTTGACAACCCTATTATTAGTTTATAAGATGTTTATGTTGACTTATGTTTTGTGTTAATTAAAAAGTTGCGACTCAATTATTTTAGATAGACTTATCACTCACACTCCCTTGTGACGAAAACTGGAACCTTTGCCAAAATACCCACCCGACGAACTTAGGGTGTTCGTCACACCCACCCGAAAGTACTAAAGTGGATGTCTGATCAAAAGACCCACGTATTGACCCTGGTCAGATCCAATGGCGAAGTGAAGTATATATCAAGGAAAGAAGCACTAGGCCTTAGTGTTGAAGACTTGCAGGATCTCCTTGAACTTTCACTGTGCAGGGATGAGGATGACATCAGTTCCAAAGAATTTGAAGAAGAATTTAAAAGACTTGCAAAGGAACTACTGATGAGGAATAAAGATCCAGAATAATGACAGGTTTTGGCATTATCTGTTCCAGGGGGAGATTGTTGGGATTGAACCCTACCAGAGGAACAGATAATGAAAGCCAAAACCAGGTCACAATAGTGGATTCACAATAAGCAGCAGTTTACATTAAGCTTTCCCCTTGAAAGTGATTTATAACAACTGATGATCTCTATCCACTGTTCATATACAACTGCTGCTGCCCTTCAACTGCTGATCAAGCCCTAAAGTAGTCAATACTGCTGGTCCTATCTACTGATGATAAAGCACTGCCCAATCAAGGACTGATCAACCTTGAGGAAAGCACTGAAGATTAGAAAGAGCAGTAGTTTAGTATATCATCTGTTTATGTATAATCAGTGGTTAGGTTTAGCAGTGTTTGTATAGGATCAGTTGTTAAAGGTTGTTAGGTTGTTAGACGTCGCTTTCATGGTGACGTCAGCTAAGATGCATCAGTGGTTTGCTTTGTCTATAAATGGAGCAGTAATCTGTACTGTTACATTTGATTCGTTTTGAGAGAGTTCTTCTCCTCAATTCAATCCTTTCATCTTGGGCAATTCAACCTTGGGGCATCTGGCTGAGGGGGAGCTTAGTATGTAAGCATATCTGTAATCATTTGATTCTTATTGTAAATCTTTTGACTGAATGAATTACATATGCTTTCTCAAACTATTTTCTCCTTAGATTGTGTTTACAAAGCTTGTTATTCATTTCCGCTGCACTTTACATTGTTTCATATTCATTTAATGTTCAAATCATACAAACAAACACAATCATGAGAGCCTCCGATCCTAACATTGCATATGCAAATATTGTAATTAATTAATTAATTATTAAGTCAGGTTATAAAGATTGACTTAAATCCTCTTAGTTTCTTTACAACTTTTTTTTACTGATATGTGCTAGGTTTGTTATATGTTATAAAGTTTGCTATGTGTTTATTTCAGTGTACGTTTTTTATTTAAATTTTGTTGTGATCGGTCGTCCCCACCACAGAGCGGATGTACACCTAAGACCGTGGGGTATGGTTGGGCTTGGGTTGGGGTATTTGTTGACACGTGGCTTGGGGGGCAGACATGAGGCGACCCACATTTAAACAGCGTATGGTGGGGCGGGAGTTTGGGGGCGTGGGTTTGGTGGGCTTCGCTGGGCTGACCCGCTGGGCTGTTTGTTTTAAAACAACAAATTTAATTTTTTTTATCTCTTCTCCAGTGAGAGCCCGCCATGTTAGCTTGGCCAGACCGCCCCACGCCCGGCTTGAAACCCAAGCCCCAAGGGCCACGCCCCAACCCAAGCCCACCCGTGGTGTTGGCTTGGGCGTTTTCCCCCAACCCACACCCAAACCCCCGCCCATACCCCATGGTCTAAGTTATTCTTTTTCACGATAATGTTTTATGTTTCGTTATGAATCTGGCGACTTCACGTTCCGAACGCGTGTGCATAATTAAACGTTTTAAGATGTCTGTTATTTTTGCTTTGAAACCTATTTTTTTTATACAATTTAACATTATTTTTAAATTATCTGCAGAATTTATGATATATAGTATAGATACGAAGGTGTGAGTAATATGTTGATGACAGTTTAATTTTTCTAATTTATTGCTGTGTAGCACTACTATAAATATATATTATTTGTATGATGATTAATAAGATAATTGTAGCGAATGAAAAGCTTTTTTTAATAGATAATACATTGTATACATAATTATACACACTAGAAAACTTAAAAGAATTAGCAATTCGTATTTGTAATTATAAATGGGAAGAAAAATATGTTAGCGGTAATAACTTCTACACTTAGTTGTCAAATCTTAAAAAAATATATTATTTTTAACAAATAGTGACTTCTTTAACAGCTTATTAATTGAAACCTTTAAAAAACACAACTATACATAAACTAAAGAATTTTCGCTGAGATCTCATGTACTCCCATTTGCATATCTACACACCTTAAAAGATGTATTTTGTCCTTATATGCACACCCTGCAGTGTCGAACTGTAGCCAAAATGCGGCGTTTTGGTCCGGTTAACCAGGCAAAGACTGACGGGTCTGTTGACCGGACCAAAACGCCGAGCTTTGGCCGCGTTTTGGTCCTGTCAACCAGAAAAAAGACTGACACCCGGTCTGGTTGACAGGACCAAAACGCGGCCAAAGCTCGGTGTTTTGGTCCGGTCAACAGACCCGTTAGACATCCGTCAGTCTTTGTCTGGTTAACCGGACCAAAACGCCGCGTTTTGGCCACAGTTCGACACTGCAGGGTGTGCACATAAGGACAAAAAACACCTTTTTGAGGTGATGTGTAGATAGTTTGGGCCTATTAAAAGCTTTCATAATTAGCATCCCGCCGCAACGCGCGGATAACGTTAACTGGTTATATAAATATATTAGTTCGAGTGAACGAAAAGTAGTGTACTAAAATTTTCAATTCCCGCCCATCTAGTTTTCACTCTCCCGCTCATCCTTTTCACCAACAAAATCAAACCCTTCCCTGTACAGCTGTACTCATCCCTCCATCGCCTACTCTCTCACACACGTATGCGTTGTGTGTATTCAAACCCTAATCCAGTGAACCAGACTCATCTGCACAATCATGGGGAAGAAGAACCGAGTCCTGGTTGGCTCTACAATGGTCTTCTCCCACATTCACCACATCTCCGAATCACATCCGTCACATCTTCGAGTTCCTGGTCCATTCTTTTGATATAATCTGTGAGTTCATGCTCCCATTTCTCTGTGGTTTCATTTAGTCGTGTTTATACCCAAATCTGCATCAATTTTGTTCGATTAGGGTTTCATTATTTGGCGATTTGCTTCCGAATTGGTCGTATTGTTGCTGTGTTCATGCTGGTGATGATGTCATTGGTAATTTCGATTTGATTATTCTGAGGTTTTGTTGTGGATTGAGGAATCTAGGGTTTTGAACTTTTGATTTGGTTGATTGTTAAGTGTAAACTGAACAATTTGGATTCACACAATCTGGGGGGTTTTTATGGTTCGGCTATTGGTGATTCTGCTTTGGGGTTGAAGCATGATATGGGTTTAGATGTTGAGTGGTCTGTTGAAGAACAACATAAGTTGGATGAAGGTCTTTCCATGTATGGATTTTGTTTTATAGGTATACTTAATGTTAATATATACCAATACTATCATCGAAAACTTGATGTGATTCCAGATGTTTTTTTATTTTATTTTTTTTGGGTTAAATCTGTATGAAATTAGGCAAAAATAATTAGATATATCTAATTGTCTATGTAGGAATGTGATCGTTAAGCTGAGCTAACTTTTAAGCATTCGTTGTAGTTGTATAGGTAGCATTGGTACAGGTCAAATTGACTCAATATGGAATTCCAATTAATTATTTGGTTGCCTGCAGTTGCAACATATCTGGATCCTGAAGATTTAATCAGAGCCGATACTGTTCTTGTAGAAGAAGTTGATCTGATTCAGAGTAAGTTAATGTATCATGTTACAACAATGTGAATATCAAACCATGGTTAATATGATTTTGTTTTTTATTTTATTACTAGGTATGGGTTTGTGCTCTGTATTGTGTTGCTTTCGATGGCAACATGGATGACACTACTAATCTTCAATTCTGCGGTTATTTGTGGTGCTAGTGTTCCTGGACGAGTGCTTTTTAACTCAGTTTCTTCTCTTCTAATAACACATGGCATAAAATGCAATGGTAAGAAGTTTAAATGGAAGACCTGTTTGTCAATCTTGTGCAATGCTCTAACTGCAATTACCATTTTTTGTAGGCATGTATGCATTCATTATCGGAAGTTGTGTCATCTTTACTATACTCGCTGGTGTAAGATACCCAGTTGGTCAAATTTAAACAAGGAGAGCTACAGTCTTATTAGGTCAAATATTGAAATGGTGTTCTGTTGTTGTGAAAAGTTATGTATTGTTCTCTATTTGGGTAAGGCCACATTTCCAGTTAGAGATGGTTCAGGAGTTCCGTATGCAATTTATTCTATATGTCGCGTTTCTGTAGCCTTTCATCATCCTGCAGGTATGCTCCACATGTCTTTTTTATGTTAAAAATAAGGGGTGCAAACGAGCCGAGCTTACTGAGCCCAAGCCCGAGCTTCGTTTATCGAGCTTGATCCGGCTCACGAGTCTATACAAGCCCACTGTCTATTTAACTTTTCTTTAATATATTACATATATATTCAAATAATAATAATAATTATTATTATCATATTATATAAAATAACTAAATTTTGTATAAACCAATGATTCCAACTAATATAAAATTAATTAATACATAAAAAACGAGTTGAACCCGAGCCAAGCTCAAGCTTCAAAAACTACCTACAAGCCCAAGCTCGTGCTATAGATACAAAGCTCGAATCGAGCTCGAGCTCGGGCTCATGATCGGCTCGTTTGCACCCCTAGTAAAAATGTTGTTAGATTCTGCTTGAAAATAACAATCAATCTTGTTATCACTTGGAAGGTTCAGAAGCTAGCTTAGCATCAGTTTTGGAGTTAATGGAGTTTTGGCAAGGCACATGGCTCTAAAGCTACTATAATGGAGGAGTTTTTTTTGGTATGTTAGTGATTGGTATTGCACTATGGCTTTAAATCGATTGTCTGCTAGCTTAAACTTTTTAGTCCATAAGCTTTTTATAACATGATGCATAACATCAATTTATTTTAACACAGGAATGGTTTGAATGTTTGATCTCACACTCCCTTACAAAAATTTCAAACTAGCTATAGCTGTTTAGACAAAACTAAAGTTATCATTACCAACTTTGTCTATGAGTATCTAAGTATTCATTGAAATGACTATTAGGGAAATACATCTCATAACTACATTTATAGTAGCCCACTCAATTTAGGGTTGTAATTGAGCCGAGTGCCCGAGTCAAGCCAATCCAGGCTAGGCTCAAGCTCAAACTTAAACGAGCCAGCTCGTATCGGCTCGATAATTTTTTCGAGCTGAAAAGTCGAACTCGAGCTCGGCTCGTAAAAACTTTGAGCCAGCTTGAGCCCAATCGAGCCAACTCGTTTTTTTTTTTTTTTTTTAAATATTATTTTTACAAATTTCGGTATCATAGAAAACAAAAAAAAACTAACTCACATTTCTATAAAAAGTAAAAACATATTGTATATACACACACATACATACTAGCCAAAGAGTCGAGGCACCGGCCGAGTCATCGAGCCAAGCGACGAGCTGAGCACCTTGGCTCGATTACAAAACAAGCTGGTTAGGCTTGAAAACAAAACGGGTTTTTTTTTTTTTCGAACGAGCCATCCTCGAGCTTTTTTCGAGCGAGCCTCAAGTCACGAGCTTTTTGAACACCCCTAACTCAATTCCTGGTTCTATTTGGTTAGCATTCAAGCTCTTGGATTTATAGGGGTTCTTTCTTAAACAAGGTATATGGGTTAAATGTTAATGTGATGAAGATAATTGGAGTTTTGAAATCTCAAGGCTTGTTTGATCATATCATTAAAAAAAATGCTTTTAGCATTTATTTATATAATATTATGTTATTATTTTTGAATTGGTATTGTTGATGTTCAGTGATGGTTTTTCCTCGCGTATCTGAAAAACATCCATAATTAATGGCATCTATTCCTAGATGGGCTGTTGCGAATGGCGCTGGTGTTATTTTAAGTGAATGTGATGAAGAAGTTGCTAACGGCGCACCTGGAAAGCATCCACAATTGTAGCAGGTGGGTTTGGTGCTGTTGCAAGTTGCTAGGAGTAATGAACGTTCTCTTGTAGTTGCTGCTTCATTTGTTGATAATTTTTTTTTATTAAAAGTTTGTGTCTTTATTATTTACATTGAAAATTATGTATGGATTTATGTTTATTATTGCTAATATTATATGTTTTTAAGTTTTCTTACACATTTTTGTTGTTTTTAATTACTTTACAAAAATAAATATAGATGTGTGACCAAAGGTTGGACAATAGCCTACCTCATATTGGATGTTTTTAAAACAAAGCGTGTGTTGATTTTCTTTCTACTTTCATGTCCATATGTGTGGAAAATTTGTGTTGATTGTGAGGCATGCAAGACTTTCAAGACCAACGACATATATATGTTATATATTTGTTCCAAATTATACGTTTAAAGACTCAAGTCTTGAAAATTTGTCTCTAGTTAATGATCATAAAAGTGGGTCATGTCAAAGACTCAAAAGTCTTCACACTTTTTTTTTTTTTTTTTTTGTGATCCAATAGATACGTTCCAATCAATTTCTTTCCACTTACAAGTGCAAAATATGTGTATACAAAAATAACAATTTTCCTCCAAACATAAAAAAACTAATTAAGAAATGTCGTGTTGTCATGTCATGTTATTGTTTTAGTCACTTCTTTTTATAAAAAATACATGAAAGTGGCATTGTTTAACATGCTTTGGTCATTCACAAAATGTCATCTATTAATGTACGTGAAATTAAGATGATTAAAATTCTAATGTTTATTGTTTGCTACTACTCATTACATGACTCAAAATTAATAGACAAAAATGTTTTGAATATATATATAGAAATCAAGTAACTTGATATTGGTTATACAGAATGAGCTTTTTATATCACAATAACTATGTTTACCACTGCAAACTCTATCTGTAGTCACCATAAGGTTGCTGACCATAACCGCCACCTCTACCCATCATCGGATTATAATTTCCTGGCGGCATAAATCTGGCGGCAGGTGGTGCTTGCATTTGAAACCCTTGGCCATTGTTCATTCCCATACCCATATTTTGAGGCATATTGTTCATTCCCATGGGATGGTTTAGACCTCCATAACCACCTCCAAACCCTGGCCCTGCACCCATTCCCATTGTTGAACCCGCCATGGGTTGGATGCGGGTCTTAGAGCACTTGTACCAGCACATCTAATTCCAGAACCTGAACCTATGGTTACATTTGAAGTTGCCTGGCAAACGGGTTGGGTCGGGTCATGGGTAAAAACGGGTTCGGGTCAAAACGGGTCAATTATAAAAAAGGGGTTGTTTTTGGTTAGGGTCGAAACGGGTTCGGGTAGGAACGGGTTCGGGTCGGATCGGGTCCGGGTCAGAACGGGTTTCGGGTCGGGTCGGGTCGGGTCAGGTTTTTTTTTTAACACAAAATTAGATACACTAAATGATATAAAAGCCATAATGTCAGGTCCCAAGAAACCTCTTAATCCATATCAATACATCAGTTCACTAAAGTATATTAAATGATGTAAAGATTTGTTAAATTTGGGTACTATTTCTTTTGATTAACATTTGGCAGCTATCAAACAGAAAGCATAGATTTATAATTACAAAAAATGGTGTATCAGTTTAACAAACATGTGCATCATAACAAAAAGTTACTGTATCATTGTTTTTGACCAGCCAACTCTATGTCACAACGGATCGAATCAAAAAGATGCCGACATCAGGAAGGATTTCTTCAGTAACATCCAACAATTCTTCCACTTCCACTTATTCGGCTTCTTCAACATCACTTGCTTCTCTATCTCTCAGCATTTGTTCTTCGTGATCTCTCTTCCACTTGTTTACCCACCTTTCCCATTCTTCCTTCAACCGCTTCCTTTTTTCGTACTCCTGCTCGCTTAAACATTTTGACAGCTAAAATATGTTCTTCAACAGCTCACCGTCATCATATCTTTGTTTTATTTCTCAAATTGTTACTATCCCTCCATATTTCTCAGCAAAACTTTTTGACAGCTAAAATATGTTCTTCGCCTAGCTTGCGTCCATTAGTATTTTCCTTAGCAAGCTCAGCTTCCTATATTAACAATCGTCATCAAAAGACAACAGAAGTTTTTGATAAAAACATGTAAATCCAAACAGTACTAGTATGCTATGCTTTCTTTTACATATAACACTTACTTATACAATACAGAAGCCTGATATACAATAATTTCAAAAATGCAACCTCAAACGAGATAAAAGCTCGGCTTGAGCTCGCTTTAATATCGCTTGAACGAGCCAAAGCTCGGCTAGAGTTCGGCTCACCAATGTTATCATCATAATTAATATATTATATAAAAAACAAAGAAATTTTTGTTTGGGCTCGTTTAGGCTCGTGAGCCTAAACGAGCTTTGTGTTCCATTATATAATATACTTGATTTAGTACAAAGAAAGTGTAGGTCCGGCTAGGGGAGGATCTAGTCGCCTAATCCTTGTGTACAAACCAACCCGGTTGTGCGGAATCCAACCGAGAAAGGCAAACCGAGATAGAACACGCAAATGCACGACACACAGTATTCACCGATTAACACCTCTGTATTAATACATATGAAAGGTCCAGTTACAAGCTCAATGTTTACAGATGTACTCTATAAACTCTCTCTCTCGTGTGTGTGTGTGCTGTCCAGCAGAATGCTCTAAGTGTTCTCTATGTTCTCTCAATGTTCTCCCCAATGAACACAACACACTACATGAGTATTTATACTCAACACAGCTCGTATGGTCGAAGGATAAGGTAATCTGGTCGAAGGATCATCTATCGACCAGAAATCTACCGAAGGATCCATACATACCTCAAAGGATGATATATCCTTCGAGGTCCATATGTATCCATCGAAGGTTATCTTTCGAGGTCATCGAAGGATACAAACCATCCTTCGATGACATCCTTCGAAGCATACAACTTACAACCAATGTGCTAACTGTTTGGCCAAGTCAAACCGGAGGATGGTTGACTTGGTCAAACTTACATCGAACGCACATAACAAACCTAAGACGTAACTCAGACTAACACAAGACATCGTTTTGTATCATGACAAAATACAGACATAGTACAGACACAAGTGCACCAACAAACTCCCCCTTGGCTGTAGCTTTGTCTCGATCTTCGTGTCTTCAAGTCTCTGACGTCCTTTCAACCGAGTCGAAACCAAGTCGAACTGAGCTGAGTTGAACCGAGCCGAGTCGTGTCCACAAAATATGTATCAACAAACTCCCCCTTGGACGCTACTCGTGAGGTTCAACTTCGATGTCTTCCACGTCGGAGGATCTTCAAAGTCTTCACGTGTCGTAAGTAGAAAGTGTATCAACAAACTCCCCTTTTCATTTAGGAAGTGTGTCAATAAACTCCCCCTTAGATTGAACTCTCCATTGAGTCATGCTCGTGAATCTTTTGACTTGTCAATTCTTCAGATCCTTGTGGTGTTGATGAAGGGTCAGCGGCAACTCGATCATTTTATACTTTGAGTGCCTCCACTTCGTGTCTTCATTCCAAAGCTTGTCATCGAACATGTTCTCCTCGCCTTTAGCATCTGCACATGCAAGAAAGCTAAACGCATAATGAGAACAACCGCTTGGAATATAGTTAACATTTAAACAAACGACACATATGAGATCAAATCTCAATCAGACACCAACCGACAATATTTTGAAAGTTTAGAAAAATATTCAATTTTAATCCTTTAACTTTCAAAACTCGTTAACTTCGACAGTTTATGAAGATGCAATTGTTTTCCGGCTTACAATCAGGATTTTGGGTAGGATAGACTCGAGTTCCAACATCAGTCAATCAAAAATAAACTAGAAGCAAAATCTTTTTGGATTTTATAAAGTTTATATTAAAACACACCTAAAATCTTTTTGAAATTTTTCATTTTTCAAATGTAAAGACGGAAAGCAATAAGAAAATATATACAAAGATGCATAAACTGAAAACAGTAAATAAATATCTACAGACATTCTTTTTGCGAGTTTCGAGGGTAAGAGAATCATATCAGAGTACGGTCATGTCAAAACGCTCTTGTTGTTCAATTAGATAGCATTAAGATAAGAATCCTATAACGATTATCGGTATTGTTGTCCACATAAACTCAACTTATCATTTGTAATCATGGCGAGGGGATACGTTAAGGTATGATTTATACTTACCGACCGGTGTTCATCCACATCACGACACATTCCCGTATCAAGGTATGCACGAGGGTTCATCTTACCGGTGAGTATACCGATTATCATCTGTTTGACCGTATATGATGTGAGATTCTCACTTATTTTGATTTGAAAACAAGCCCTATGTGATAGAATCACTTATTGATGAGGAACTTGATTTTCGATGCATGAGGGCACAGGAGCAAGTCCGTGAACAGGTCAGTACTTTCGTACAGCAGAGAGACGAACTTGACTCCCGGATAAATGTGATATTTTATCACTTATTTGATTGGACATGTGATTGTTGATCACTTATTGAGGTCGTATGCAGTATGTACACGTATGTATGGTATCATGGAAGATCTAGACTTGCGTCCCCGTTATTTTTCGGTAAAAGATACAACCATGATACCCAGATGATAAGCAGCATAAAGACCGAATATCTCAGAACCTCGGCAATCTCTCAAACGAAATTTCGGTACTAAGACCATATGCCAATGAATGGTTCCCACCTGGTCTTCAGTCGATTTAAGTTTATATCACCCTGCACACTTTAAAATGATTGTGAGCCTACCGATACATCTTATATAGAGCTGCTTATCGCTTTTTCATTTAAGGTTTAAAGAGGTTTAGACAGACCACTGATGTACTATCATTTTCTCTTTTTGCTCGCCAGGAAACTCATTTTTGTTTTTCTATTGTTTTTGTGTTTTTGAAATTTTTCGATGTTTTTGGATTTTTCAAATTTGGATTTACTCCCCCTAAAATCAACAAACTAAGATAAAATTTAAAACACAAAGGTATTTACAAAAGTGACTTTCCGATGTTGGTTAACTCATGTTTTACCTCAATGCCGTTTACCAAAATTAATTTTTTTAATCTGAAAAGATTTCTCGAATTTTGGAAAAATGAGTTGGCACGTCGGTAAGCGGTGCAGATCATGACAACATTGTCTGGCCAAAGAGTGCTGTACGAGATAATAATAATTCATAAAGCAGCTTAAATATCGACAAGTAAAGGAGAGATTAGAAATTCAAAACCGTATCCTGCAACTGCTTCGTGCATTGCAAGGAATCTGAGAGCTCTCCCAAACTGGATATCCACCCGGTGTGGATTTCAAAGTCGATTCTTTGTAGCTACTGAGACGTCTCTTGACAGCAACAAGATCATAAACCTTTGGGTCCGGCTGGTCTTCCACATTTCACCAGCGAAGGTTTTTGTCTTTCTCTTTCAGAAGTAGTGTGCGGTTGTTCAATCCATGCCAAGGCATCCGCACACCCGGTTGGTTTGTTCAACAAACACATTTTCTTCAATCACACCGCGAAGAAATGTACACTGCACGTTCATCTTGTTGATTTTGAACTTCAAACGTGCTGCAGGTGCGTACATTTTGATTGAGTCTATCCTGGGGACCCGATCAAAGCCTTGAACAAACAAACTTTGGAATAATTTGCATTTTTGTCGAAGCATCAATTTCTGTCAACAGACAACTCTGTTTCCCTTTTCATTTTCTCTCCATCAAAGGCAACAACTTCTTCTGTCGCCTATTTTGTGCATGGACACTCCACTATCAACAATCTTACGATTATCGATAGTTCCTCCTGGAATATCCTACACACTCATTCAAAGATTAGTTGGAGAGTGGGACCCAAGCCTTTGTGGACTTGGGTCGTCCTTGATCATCAAGGAAAGTGATTTCAATCACTTGATGATTAGGAAAAAGAACCTGTGGTGCTCCCCCTGATTGAATTACCTGCTTTTGCTTCCAAACTGTTTGTCCTTTACCAGTATTTGAATTCATTGTTTTAGCATTTACTGGTTTTACAGTTTTAGGTTTTGCTTGTACAGGTTTTTCTTCTTTGACCTCTGATTTTAAGGCCTTCTCAATTACCTTTTGATTCTTTTGTTTTAACTTCTTTTCCTTTTCTTTCAAGACACGTGGGTCTTGTTTCGGGGAAACAGGTCGTTTTTGGTAATTGGTTTCTTGGGGAGCACTCGTTTTTGCCTTCAACTTTTGCAGGTATGGGCAGTATCTTACAATATGCCCAACTGTGCCACACTCAAAACACATTCTCCGCTCTACAAACCTCGGAGAAACATGTTGATGACCAGACGAAAAACCAGACAATGAACTTTGTGATCTAGACGTGCTTGGACCTATATCACATCCGTTGGTGTGTTGGGTGTAATTATTCTGATCATTTCGTTTTAAAATTCTAACTTGTTTTATAAAATCAATGTTAGATTTATCCTGAAATGTTTCAAGTTTATCTGTACCCTTGGATCCAACAAAGTTCATTTTCGGTTCTCGTTTCTTAACAGGAGCTCTTTTGTTTTGCACCTTTTGTTGTTGAACTTTAGGTGCTTGAACATTCTTGTTCTGAGCCTTCTTTCCCTGTATCTTACCCTTTCCGGAATTAACTTGTTGTTTTCGCTCAATTGGTAGTTTTTGGTTTCCGTATTGTTTTCTAATTTGTTCACACGGAATTGGATCACATTGGGTGACGGTAACTTTGCCACTTTTGTTCCCCAAAAACTTATCAGTGCATCCTTCAAAAATTTGCTCAATTAAATCTTGATTTACATTTTTAATTGGAAAATCTTTGTTAGAGTAGATTTTGCTATCTCCTTTGAGCGTGTACAACAAGTTATTCACTTCAAGGCTAGATATAATGGAATCCATTGCTTTTGACGTTTCAGTCTCACTCGGTTTCACTGGTGGATCACACAAGATGTGATTCTCAATTGGAATATCTGTTGTAACCGAGTTAGACTGTTGATTCACAATTTCTTCAGATTCATCGTCCGAAGAATCAGCATCCTCAACAATGAGAGGACTCTGTTCCTTAACACACGATGAATCTGTCACATTCTCAGATTCAGATTCTGATAGACCCGAGGATGATGTACCAGTTGTGAACCCGAGGCCTGCTGCAAAGTCATCTAGACCGAGTGGCACAGTAGGTTCAAAACGGGGCATATCCTCGTCATCAGGCAATTTGGAGTAATTGTGATTCATTGGGGGAGGACATGATTTGAATCCCATACACTTCTTATCCCCCTTTTTCTTTTGAACGTCAATGATGTGATCCAATACATAGCGGGAATTGGAATAACTTTCCAGTTTCTGCTTAATTGTCTCACATTCACATCGAGCTGTTGCTAACTCTACCATTTGCTTTTCAATTGTGTCAATAAGATCATTGTTAGCATGTTGTTTTCGCAAAACAGCCTTTTGTAATTCAGAAACATCATGTTTTAATGACGCAATTGTTGCTTTAAACTCCTTTTCATTTCTGGTTAAAAACAAATTAGCTTCAGTTGCTTTAGAAAGATCTACAATCAATTCTTGATTGTGTTTGTGTGTGATTTCAAACTGACTTTCCTGTTCAGCATATTCAACCTTTAAACTATCACAATTTTCACAACTAACTACAGTGGGTTCATCGACACATACCTGACTTGATGAACTGTCGACATTAGCCGTAAAGGCTGAATGGAAAGAAAAAGATCCATCTTCAGAGAAGAACTTAGCAAGCTTTTCGGAAGTTCCAGCAGATTTCTGGCAGAGAATAGATCTCCTCTTGCATAATGCTTCAGCTTCAGCCAAAAGCTCATCAACCTCCAATTCTAAAGCATCACTTGATAAATTACCAGCATCAAGTGATTCTCCATCCATGCTTCCACTATAACCCGAACTATCTTCATCTTCTGAAGATTCACCAGCAGACACGGGTTCTACTACCTTCTCAATCACTTTAGCATAACATGCTGTTCCACCATTTGGAGCATCATTTCCCAACTGAAGCGACCAATCACAACCTTCATCTACTTGAACCACAAGTGCCTGGTTGGCATTTGATGGCCCTGCCTGGCTTTGGTTGTTGACAGGTATCAACGTACGAACATTGTTCCTGTTCTGGTTCTGCTGGTTGCCTTGATTTCTGAAGGGATTTTGGTTTCCTTGCTGAGCTGGTCTTGTGCATTCCCTTTTGAAATGACCCCGTTCACCACAGTTAAAGCACGTTACAGCTTGCTTGTCGAACCCATACTTGGTGTCTTTCTTGCTTTCCAAGTTGGTTCTCCCCGTCCTTTCCATAAACTCCTTTGCTCTTCGAATTGCACTAGCAAGAGCCCATTTGATATCCATCATTTCAAACTCTTCTCTATCCACTTGCTGATAATCTTCATTGGTTAGATTGATATTCCCAATCTGACCTGCGATCAATCCACAATAAGCACTAACCAAGGTGTTCAACATCTCCATATGCTCCTTGGCTATTTCGACACTGACTTTGGAAAAGTTGGAAGTGTCTAATCTGACTGTGTTCGGATTGGAAGTGGCTTGAAAGTTTGAAGAGCTTCCATAGAACCCTTGCTGTTGCGGTTGTTGCTGCTGAGCTGTCGGTTTCACATCTGGTCTTGGATACATCAAGTATGCTGAAGGATCAAACTGATCTGTTGTTGATGGTCCAGTGTTTGAGATGAAAGCTGTTTGAAGCTTCGCGTGTTGAGAAGCTGGTTTTTCTCCACTGATACCTCCTGCAATCCCAAAGTACATCTCTGGATTTTGAGGAGTTAGTGTTCTTTTTGCCTTAATCTTTTCTTCTACATCTTTGTTCTCCAATTTTTGAATTAACTCATACACAGTGATTGTGTCTAGAACACCATTTTCTTTGAGAATTTCAAGATAACTGCTCCACTTTGCTGGTAAGCTATCAGCAAATCTCTTCACTATTTCTTGTGGAGTGGCAGTGACTTTAAAAGCAAACATCTCGCTCAACAAGTGATGGAACCTTGTAGATAACTCTGCCAAAGTCTCATTCTCCATACACGTGAATCCTTCAAACTCTTTCTTCAGTAAATCTTGCTTGATCTTTCTTGATTGAGCATTTCCTTCACATCGTAACGTGAGCATATCCCACAAGCTTTTAGTAGTCGTGCAGTAAACAAACTGGTGGTAAATGTCTTTGTGAAGAGCTTGTGTGAGAATCATGAATGCTTTCTTTTCTAATTCAAATTTCTTCTTATCTTCTTCAGACATAGTGCTGTAAGTTTGTGGATTAGATCCTGCAACTTCCAACTCATTGTCAAATGCGGTGAAGAAGCACATCCATAGATCTTGACCTTGCCCCTGAACATAAGTTCTCAGCCTTTCTTTCCACCATCCCCAATCATTGATGTGATTTAACTTTGGCAGTTTTGTACTTGTACCAGTTTCACTGTCGTTCTGCATCATAGATTGAATGCTGCTGCTTTGATTTGTGACCAATGCCCATTGATTTGCAGTTATCATTGCAGCTTGAGGTGGGGCAATAGCTCTCATCCATGCAGTTTTGTCGAAATCTGACGCAGGTTGTGTAGCTGATGATTGTGGAGTCAAAGTCCACGCGGTTGGATCCCACTGACCGTTTGTTCCCATTTTATAAAAATTAATATATTAAGTGAAAATTGATTTAAAATTTGAAAAATTAATTTTCACAAACTATGTTAAAATGTTGAAGAGAAACAAACAGCCGAAAGATCAAGGATCGAAAGACCTGAAAAACACAACTGTTAATCTTAAACAAATAAGGATCGAAAGATAAACACTTGTTCGAAAGATAGACACTTGTTCGAAGGATCAACAGTGTTCGAAAGATCACTGTTGAATTTCGAACAATGACTTCGAAAGATTCTCCAAGACGAAGGGTCCTTATCTTTCGAAATGTAACAGTAGCTCGAACAATATATCCTTCGAAAAGATTCCTTGGCTCGAAAGATAACTCACTGACTTCGAAAGATGTTCGAAGGATGGGTATCTGTCGAACCTCCTTGATCGAAAGATGATCTTTCGACTTCGAAGGATATCTTTCGATGAGCTCTGACACACTGACACAAAGTTGACAGGTTGGTGAGAAAGGTGACGGGTTGGTGCACAACTTTCGGCAGAAGGTATGTTCAGACCCTGCCTTTTACCAAAACAGATTTGGGTTGATTATTTTAATCAGTTGTCCCTTCCCAATGCACAAACAACTTTCAAAAACAATTAAACAAGATCAAAAGATGTAAAACTTTGAAGAACACTTGAAGCTTTGTTGAAGATATCAAGAACAAACCCAGAAAATTTGAATTTTCCGGTAAACCGACAACTTTCTGAACACGAATTTGGCCGAAACTTCACTAAAAACCAATGTTTAACATGTGAAAATGAAGAATAAACAGGTTTTTATAACAACTTTCAGCAAAAAACGATGATTTTTGAAGCTTTAAACAGAATTTTTCAAGAAAAATATAAACTTCAAAAACTCGAAACACACCCGAAAACACTCGGTTTTAACAAGGAGAAGAGCCAAGGCTCTGATACCACTTGTAGGTCCGGCTAGGGGAGGATCTAGTCGCCTAATCCTTGTGTACAAACCAACCCGGTTGTGCGGAATCCAACCGAGAAAGGCAAACCGAGATAGAACACGCAAATGCACGACACACAGTATTCACCGATTAACACCTCTGTATTAATACGTATGAAAGGTCCAGTTACAAGCTCAATGTTTACAGATGTACTCTATAAACTCTCTCTCTCGTGTGTGTGTGTGCTGTCCAGCAGAATGCTCTAAGTGTTCTCTATGTTCTCTCAATGTTCTCCCCAATGAACACAACACACTACATGAGTATTTATACTCAACACAGCTCGTACGGTCGAAGGATAAGGTAATCTGGTCGAAGGATCATCTATCGACCAGAAATCTACCGAAGGATCCATACATACCTCGAAGGATGATATATCCTTCGAGGTCCATATGTATCCATCGAAGGTTATCTTTCGAGGTCATCGGTCATCGAAGGATACAAACCATCCTTCGATGACATCCTTCGAAGCATACAACTTACAACCAACGTGCTAACTGTTTGGCCAAGTCAAACCGGAGGATGGTTGACTTGGTCAAACTTACATCGAACGCACATAACAAACCTAAGACGTAACTCAGACTAACACAAGACATCGTTTTGTATCATGACAAAATACAGACATAGTACAGACACAAGTGCACCAACAGAAAGTACCAAAATAAAGCACTGACATTTCATCAAACACCTTGTAAGCATCAATCGAAACACATTCAAGATTCAATTGATGAAAGACTACAGAGATACTCAATAGTTGAAGAATATGCTGATTGGGGTTCGCAAAATCGCTCGTACTCTTCTTCTTCCTGCGAAATTAATCACTGTCTTCTTTCAATTCGTTCTTCAAAACAGAGCCTTGCTACCAATAAACTAGCAAAACATAATAATCTTATGAACAACGAATGACTACAATACTTTCACATCTAACCTTCTACTTCTAATAATTACGTATTAGGCACTAACAGAACTTTCTAGCTTAACTAACAACATTAACCAACAACGTTGATGTAAACAACAGGGTAGCCCTGTTCACAGCCCTGTTTATCAATAAATCATTAAGGCTCTTCTTGTCTTTGGGGTTGTACTAGTAGTTGCAAGTCGTGTTTATACACAATATATCATAATGTCCTATTTGACACAACAAAGCGAAATGGCCACCCATGGTGTTGGTGGCAATTTTATTCATCAAACAGACTTAAAACTTAATAGAGCATTACATTTTACAATACTATACGTGCATCCCTAAATGAGAACAAGAAGAAATAAATACAACACACAAAAAC
Organism: Helianthus tuberosus; assembly: GCA_030545235.1. NCBI lineage: Eukaryota > Viridiplantae > Streptophyta > Magnoliopsida > Asterales > Asteraceae > Helianthus > Helianthus tuberosus. The sequence continues at coordinate 2,944,469 of CM060360.1, read as the reverse complement.
AAGAATGAAATCCAACATACAATACAACTATGGATGTGAAACCCTTCGCACTTTTGCAGTGAACACCATCACTTTCACATAAACCCAATTTTCAAGGCTATTCATGACGTGAAAAAATGCATGTCTCCCACGGCGATTAACAATTAAAGCAATACACGCCATCCAAAATCCAGTAACAAAACCAGTGGCCCCTCCGATATAAAACCATCTTTCTTCCCCGTCATCCATATTTTCACGAGTGACAGGTGGACCTTCTACTACTTTATCTCCTGGACAATATTTGGGTACGGGAAGTCCGCACAATCCTGCATTTCCGGTGTACCTTGAAGGATCAAAGGACTGGAGTTGAGTGCTTGATGGAATTCTTCCTGACAAGTTGTTATACGACACGTCTAGATAGTTTAGCAAGGTCATTTGAGACATGCTTGATGGTAGTCCTCCTCTTAGATTGTTTCTAGATAGATCCAAAATTAGAAGTTCTTTCATCTGACCAATGTTTGATGGGATCTCTCCAACTAGAGCGTTCATTGACAAGTCGAGTGCAATCAATTTATGGAGGTCAGTTAGTTTGTCCGGGATTTTTCCAGTTAAATTGTTGCTTGATAAATTGATGATCTTTACCAATTCTATAGTGCTGCCAAATTCACGCAAACTTCCTTGCCACTTGATCATGGAACGGTCAACATACAAATAGTTAAAATTAATAATGCCAACAGGATGCACACTTTGGTGGTCTCTTAATCCATCTTGAACCATGGAAGTGAGATTACCGAGACATGAGGGGATGGCTCCCTGGAGTTTATTAATTGACAAGTCTAGAATTTTTAGATATTGTAACTGACATAAATCTGAAGGGATGTTTCCAATGAATTTATTTGATGTTAAGATAAGAGCATACAACCCCGATAACGTTTCCCCTATCCAACCAGGTACGTAACCAGAAAAGTTGTTGGCCCCCAAATTCAAAAAGGTTAACTGGGTTATATTCTTTAAAGATAAGGGCAATTTTCCTGAGAGGTTGTTATTGTATAAATACAAGACCTCCAGATTGATCAAAAAATTGATAGAACTAGGAAGCCTTCCGGATAGATAGTTATTTCCCAGACTAAGAATTTTTAGTCTTGTGAAATTCCACAAACAGTCTGGAATTGGTCCAGTGAATGCGTTGTGTGAGAGATCAAGAAAGGACAACTGATCATCAACCATTTGGCACAAAAAGAAGATTTGTCCAGATAAATTATTTTTGGAGAGGTCTAGCTTTTCTATACCGGAAGGAACATTCTGTATATGACCATAAAAGTTGTTGGAACTCAAATCTATGACTGAAAAATCTGCAGGGTCAAAATTTGAAAGCAAATCTGTTACTGTCCCGGTAATATTGTTCAAAGTAATATTTAAATAACTCAAACGAGAAGGCCACGTGTTCCAAAAATCTTCTGGAATGTTATCTGAAATTCCGGTATTGGCAAGATTAATACTCGAAAGATTTTTCATTGTTTGAATCCATTTGGGAAAACGAGGCCCTAACTTGCAAAAACTCAAGTCGATTTCTTCTATGCTGGAAATGTTTAACATATGAGCTTCTAAAGGAACTCTTTCCAGTGAGTTGTTTGAAAGATTAACGTATCGAATATTTGACTTTTCAATATTTTCGGAGAGGGCACCTGTAAGAAAATTGGAAGAAACATCTAGTGTTTCAAGCTTGGGTAGTTGCCACACCTTATCACTTATAGTTCCATCTAACTGATTATTGGAAAGATATAGATATTGTAGGGATGAAAAATTTTGGATATCATCAGACAACGACCCTGTGAATTGGCTATATGAGGCATCCAAATACTGTAAAGTAACTGATGTGCATCCAGACAAGTTACCCAGAAAATCAGGTAACTTAACAGGCATTGTGTTTCTAGAGAAACCCAAATATTCCAAACTACAGAGATTTCCAAGATATTTGGGAATCCCGTCTAACATGTTCTCAGAGAGATCAAGCTCTACAAGTGTATTGCTAGTTAAAGGGAACAACCAGTGATACATGGATGAGTTGAGATTGTTTTCTTGGAGAGAAAGGGTAACAATAGATGAAGAAAAAGAAGAGCTGACATATGAATAAGAATATGGGTGCACGACAAGGGAGAGGTCACATCCATTTAAATATAAAGCTGATAGTTTTTTAAGACTTAAAATCACATTTACCCAGTTGTCTACTTTGCCCAGAGATGTACCTGACATGTCAAGTCTATCCAGCTGAGACAGATGAGACAACCAATCTAGGTTTTCAACTACGCAGCTACTCAAGGATTCAAGTGAAAGCTCTTGCAAGTTCGTGAGGTTTCCAAGTTCTGAAGGAATGGTTCCATTAAAATCATTTGAACCAAGGTTAAGATACCTTAATTGGGTCATGGAACCAAGGAACATGGGAATCATTCCATTAAACCTATTCCCACCAAGGTCAAGATACCTTAATTGGGTCATGGAACCAATGGACATGGGAATGGTTCCATTAAACCTGTTGCAAGAAAGATCAAGATAATTCAAGTAGCTTAAGTTAAGCAATGAAGGACTAGTCTTGCCTTCAAGATATCCTCCGTGCAGGTCAAGGCTTGTGACATGGGATTGGTTGTTGCACGTGACTCCTCTCCAGTAACAACAATCATTGGTTGCTACTTTTTCATCTTCTCCAGGTGTCCATGTATCGAGAAGGCCTTGAGGGTCGTAATGAATGTATGATTTGAAACGAAGAAGAGCTTGCCTCTCCTTCTCCGTACACTTACCTGTACGATGGCCAATGGAAGTGAGAGGTTGTGTTTCAGACCAAGAAAGGGCAGTTGTAGTGGTAAATGATTCCAACACAAAGAGTGTAAGAATGAAGAAGAAAATAGGATGGGTAAAATGTTTATGGTAAATCTTATTTGCCATTTTTGTTGTATCAAATCTTAAATGTTTGATATGTCACCAAATATGCCCAGCTTATATACACTCCCAAGTTCGAAATAGCGTGGAAAATTTGTGTTGATTTTCTTTCTACTTTCGTTTCAACATATGCGTGGAAAATTTGTGTGCATTGTCGAAAGACTCAAGTCTTCACAATTTGTATCTAGTTAAACAAACATTAAAGTTGGGTCATGTCAAAGACTAACAAGTCTTCCTCTCAATTTCTTTCCACTAACAATTTGCTAGTCTTCCACTCAATTTCTTTCCACTAACAAGTGCAAATTGTGTATGTGAAATACAGAGTTAAATTCGATTATGTTCTATGAGGTTCGACACAAATAACCATTTTCCCGTCAAAAAAAACTAATTAACGAATAGAGAAATTGGTTTTAAATTAATCGTCAAAGGCTCGTAAGTCTTTACGTGTTTATTTTAGTAAATTACACGAAATGTCACGTTGTAATGTCATGTTATTGTTTTTGTCATTTCTTTTAAAAAATACATGAAAGCCGCATTGTTTAACATGCTTTGGTAATTTGGTCATTTCATGCTTCAAAATCAAGACACAAAAATGTTTTGAATATATAGAAATTAAGGATCTTGATGTTGGTTATACAGAATGCTATACGGAATCAAAAAGAATTACAAAATTATCAGGAAAAAGAATAGCTTTTTATATCACAATAACTATGCTTACCGCTGCAACTCTATCTGTAGCCACCATAAGGTTGCTGACCATAACCGCCACCTCTACCCATCATCGGATTATAATTTCCAGGCGGCATAAATCCGGCGGCAGGTGGCGCTTGCATCTGAAACCCTTGGCCATTGTTCATTCCCATACCCATATTTTGAGGCATATTGTTCATTCCCATTCCCATACCCATATTCTGAGGCATATTGTTCATTCCCATACCCATATTTTGCGGCATATGGTTCATTCCCATGGGCTGGTTTAGACCTCCATAACCACCTCCAAACCCTGGCCCTGCACCCATTCCCATTGCTGAACCCGCCATGGGGTTGGATGCGGGTCTTAGAGCACTTGCACCAGCACGTCCAATTCCAGAACCTGAACCCATGGCCTTACCCATGGTTACATTTGAAGTCGCTGGGGTTTTGCTTGGTTTCTCCATTCTCTTTTCTTTACGGTTTATCGCCTCAAAATCGATTCCAATGTCAGATAGCGGGTTTGTTTTAGCTGCACATCCGAAAATAGTGTCGTAACTCAATATATATACATGAAGAGCCGTGAGCCGTCGTGCGCCCCAGAGTTCCACAAATGCTGGCTCTTCGTGCTTCGCGTGTCGAACTCTGGGTGCACAACGGAGGAATGTCGTGACATCGGGCTTGAGCCGAACCTAACCGAGTCGAACCGAACCGAGTCGCGTCCACATAATATGTATCAACAAAGACGAGCTCTATATAGACAAGTTTGAAATAGCCTACCTCATATTAAATGTCTACAAAACCAAGTTTGTGTTGATTTTATTTTCTACTTTCATGTCCACTTATGTGTGGAAAATTTGAGTGGATTGTGAGGCATGCAACACATACAACAATGTTTTAAAAACTCGTTCAAAGCAGCTGGTATTACCTGTTGAGTTGGCTACCAGAGACATCATCCATACGATAAAACCCGTTCATTAACTTCTTTTTTTATATTGTAGGAAATGAAAATAGTTATGTTCTTGCTGGTGAGGATTACGAAATAGTGAATATCGTCTTTTAAGTGATCCTGAACTTGATGCAATCAAGTCTCTAATGCATAAACCTATTGTAGACTTTTATTTTAAAAAAAACTTTGTTGGAAAATTGATTTTTAAGTATGGAATTATAAAGTTTGTATTATTTTTTGAAGTTATAGTTGTAATTATATGGAATTATAGGCCTTGCTAGTCACCCGATTCTACCGTTCGGTACAACCCAATACAACCAGTTGAACCATGTTAAGACCAACCCGGTAGAGTATAAACACCGGTTTTTAAAACATTGCTTACAAGACTAATATTTGTCCCAAATTATACGTTCAAAGACTTAAGTCTTGACAATTTGTATCTAGTTAACAATCACAAAAGTTGGTCATCATGTAAAACACTCACAAGTGTTCACACATTTTTTTAGACCCAATTGATACTTTCTAAACAATTTCTTTCCACTTTCAAAATATAATATAGAGTTAAACTGGACTTAAGTCTTTGTATCTAGTTTTAGAATACAAGTGTTCACACGATTTTTTCAGACCCAGTTGGTACGTTCCAAACAATTTCTTTCCACTTTCAATATTAAATATAAAGTTAAATTCCACTGAGGTTTGGAAAAAAAAATAATTTTCTTCCAAAGATAAAAAAACTAACAAATACAGAAATTGGTCTTAAAATAATTATCGAACGCTCCTAAGTCCTTACTATTTATTTTAGTAAATTAGACGTATTTGTTGGTGCACTTATGTCTGTACTTTGTCTGTATTCGGTCTGTATGTAAACGATGTCCTTGGTAGTCTGTAAGTTGACCAAGTCAACCATCCTCCGGATTGACTTGGCCAACAGTTAACACATGTTTGATATGTTTGTCTGCATCGAAGGATAGCCTCGAAGGATATTGTTGATCCTTCGAGGTGCTCGAAAGATAGGCTTCGAATGATAGACCTCGAAAGGTGATCTTTCGAGGTCAATGCTGATCCTTCGATTACCTTGTCCTCGATAGATGATCCTTCGGATCATCCATCGGATCCTTCGACCAGACATCAAGGGCTGGGTATATATATACCCATGCAGTGTTGAGTTTCGAGTGAGAGAGGGAGATACACACACACAGACAGAAAGAGAGTAGAGAGCTTCTGTCCGAAACTCACACACACACTTGAGAGTTTGCAAACTGATTGTAAACATTGTGCTTGTAACCGGAACCTTTATACGTATTAATACAGTGGTGTTAATCGGTGAAATCTTGTGTGTTTGTTTCTCTACTTGCTTCATCTCGGTTTGCCTACTAGCTTGGATTCCGCACTTGCTAGTGGGTTAGTATAACAAGGTTTAGGTTCATAATCCTCCGCGATAAGGGACCTACAAGTGGTATCAGAGCCTGGCTCTTTACCTTGTTTAAAACCGGGTTGTTCGAGTTCTTGGTGTGTTTGGACACTTGGTTTAGCACCCGTCTTTGGTGGTTTTCTTGCTTGTTTAAACTGAAAAACGGTTACTAAACCTTCGGGAGTGTTCAAGGTTGGGTTGGGTAACTTGAAAACTTGTTTTTAAGTGACTTTGATTTTTCCGGCCATATATCCGGTGTGTTTCCGGTGACCATATCTTGTTGATAAGGTTGCCAATTTGGGTAAACTTTTTTTGAAAATCAAAAAGCTGGTGAAAAAGTTGTTGGCAGAACCATCCTTTCTGCCGAAAGTTGGTACACCAACCTGTCACTTTTCTCACCAACCCATCAGTACTTTTGACAGTGTGTCAGACGTTGAAAGATAACTTTCGAGCTCGAAGGATCATCCTTCGATCAAGGAGATTCGAAAGATAACCATCCTTCGAACATCCTTCGAAGTCAGTGTGTTATCCTTCAAGTCAAGGAATCTTTTCGATAGATACATCCTTCGAGTTACTGTTCATTACGAAAGATAAGGATCCTTCGTGTTAGGTGAATCTTTCAAGGCTATCTTTCGAGGTTATAGTTCGAGCCATCAACAGTGATCCTTCGAACACTGTTGATTCTTCGGACAAGTGTCATCTTTCGAGACCAGTGTTCGAAACATAAGGAGAATCTTTCGAAATCATCATTCGAAAGATAAGGATCCTTCGTGTGATCAACCTTTCGAAATCAATCCTTCGAAGTCTTGGTTCGAAACTCAACAGGGATCTTTCGAACCTTGTTGATCATTCAAACAAGCATTGATCTTTCGAACAAGTCAGTATCTTTCGATTCATATTTGTTTCTGCACTTAACAGTTTGTGGTGTGTAGGTTTGGTACTTATATTTGATACTTATATTTGATCAAAATGAGCTGTACAAGTCCATGGGATTGGAGTTTGGACTCACGAAACAATCAAGAGTTAGTGACTGCTGCAGATTGGGCAAAGAGTATGATTCCACAGCCATCAATCAGTCCAAGTCAATGGGCTTTGGTATCCAATCAAAGTCAAAGTCTTCAGAACATTCTGATTAGTGAAAGTGAAACTGGCAGCAACAACCGTCCACCTAAGTTGAACCATATGAACGATTTTCCATCTTGGAAAAACCGGTTTCACACATATGTTCAAGGGCAAAGCACTGATCTTTGGACGTGTTTCATCAATGCGTTCAATACTAATCTTGAAACTGCTGCGTCAACTTCAGAGGGTTATGCAAATATGCTTGAAAATGACAAGAAGGCTTATGAATTGGAGAAAAAGGCCTTTGCCACACTTACTCAAGCACTCAACAAAGACATCTACCATCAGTTCTCATATTGCAAGACCACGAAAACATTGTGGGATGCCTTAGTTGCTAGAGGAGAAGGCAATGCAGCTGCTCGAAAATCTCGGCATGATTTGTTGAAGAAAGAGTTTGAATCCTTTCAGTTTTTGGAGAACGAGACTCTGAATGATATGATCACACGTTTCTATCATTTGATTAGTGAGATGTGTGCTTATGGAGTTGTCGCAACTCAACAAGAAATGGTGAGTAGGTTTGCTGACGCCTTATCTCCAAAGTGGAGCTCGTTCATTGAACTGTTGAAGCATACTGGAACTCTAGATCAAGTCAACATCTATGAGTTCATTCAAAAGCTGGAACATAAGAATGATGAAGAGATTAGGAAAGCAAGGCGTGCTCCAGCTCCTCAGAATACGGAAATGTATCTTCCAGGATTCGATGTTTTGGCAAGATCTGCTGCAGCTCAGCAACAGCAACCTAAGCTGCAGACTGCATTTGTGTCCAATACAAGTTCAAGTTCCTTTCCGTTTCCTCAGTCAACATCTGCTCCACCACAACCTCAATTCGATCCGAGGTCTTACATTCCTGTTCCAACACAGCCACAACCACAACCTCAACAACAACAACAGCAAGCTCACTATACAAGCAATCCTCAACCTCAACCCCAAAGTCATCACACCATCCGAGTCGACAACTCAAATCTTTCACACCTTAGTATTGAAGTTGCTAAGGAACATATGGAGATTATCAACACCATGGTCAGTGCATACTGTGGTTTGGTAGCAGGTCAGCTTGGAAACATCAACATGACCAATGAAGATTATGATCAGATCGACAAGGAAGAAATGGAGTTGATGGATATTAAATGGGCTTTTGCTAGTGCGGTTAGAAGGGCAAAAGATTTCATGGCACGAACTGGAAGAACTTCGTTGGAAGGAAAGAAAAACACGAAGTATGGGTTTGATATTAATGCCGTCACGTGCTTTAACTGTGGCGAGAAAGGGCACTTTAAACGTGAGTGCACTCGACCAACAAAACACGGCAATCACAACCCTTTCAGAAACCAGACGAATGTGAATGCCCAACAAGAAAACCGTGAACGGAGGATGGTGGCAGTGAATAACAATCAGGGACAGCCTGGAACTACCAATCACAATCGGGCTTTGGCTGTTCAAGCTGATGAAGGATGTGACTGGTCAGTACAGTTTGGTGAAGGAGATCAGGGAAGTGGAACTGCCCTGTATGCTAAGGTCATCGAGCATGTTCATAAAGAAGAATCGTCTGGAAGCGATGACAGTTCTGGTTATTCTGGCAGTTCGGATGAAGAAGGCTCTGTTTCTGGGGATAATCACTCAGAGCCTGATGAGGAGGAAGGAGGTGAAGATATTCAGGATCTTCTGAATGAAGCTGACGAGCTTAAATGTCAGAAATCAATTCTGATTAGGAAAGCTGCTGCTACATCAACGGAAATGGAAAAGCTATTTTCTGAAGATGGAGCTTTTTCTTTTCAAACTGCCTTTATGGCAAACGGCTCAGCCTCTACTAGTCAGGTAACTTCTGAACCACCTGCTCCTAGTATTTGTAAATCATGTGCAGAGATGAAGCTTGAATCAGAAAAGCTTCATAGTCATAACCAGAATTTGGTTGTTGAACTGTCGAAATGCAAAGAGGCAAACATGGCTTTAACCCGGAATGAAAAAGAATTTAAATCTGTAATAGAGACTTTAAAGAAAAATGTGTCCGAGGTTAACAAAGTAGTTTACCACAAACAAGTGAGTATAAATGAGTATATTAATATTGTGGAAGAAACTAAAAAGCAATTAGCCATTGCCCAATGCGAACATGATGCGATCAAACTGAAATTGGACAGTTATTCTAACTCCCGATTTGTGCTTGATCACATCATTGATGTTCAACAACTAAAGGGAAATCAGAAGGGCATAGGGTATAACAAATGTCCACCCCCGTTGATGAACAACTATACCAAGATGCCTGATGAGGAAGAAATGCCTCGGTATGAACCCAGTGTGCCTCTTGATGTTGAGGAGTTTACTACTGGCCTTGGGTTCAAACCGGACAATTCTTCAAACACAGCCTCTGAAGAACAGGAAACTTCATCATCCATGAAGCAAAGTCCTCCAATTATCGAGGACTATGAGACATCGGATGATGAATCAGATGTGGCTGTAAGTGATCAGGATAAATCACTTAGCAAGATGAAAGGAGTAGATATTCCACGAGAGAATCACATCCTTTGTGATCCTGATGCTCCTGAGGTTCCATCTGTCAAAAAGCAAGTGATTGATCCTGTCAAAGTCGATAAGAAAGATGTATCTACGGTTAAAAGCAGTAATGTGTTGTACACTTTGGTTGGAGATAATAAAATCTACTCAGATCATGTTTTTCCAATTAAAAATGTAAATAAATCCTTGATTGATAAAGTCTTTGAAGACAATACAAACAAATTTTTGGGAAAAACACTTCCGGGAATTGTGGTAACACAATGTGATCCAATTCCTAAGGCTGAGATTAGGAAACAATCTGGTAATCAAAAATCTCCAACCACTCAACAACCTACTGCTTCTAAGGGTAAACAACCACAACGAGCTCCAAAGCCAAAGGCTAAAGTTGAATCAAAAGGAGCTCGTTACATGAAGAAAGGAAAAGATGTTAAATTTGTAGCATCAAAAGGTACGGATAAAATTGAGACTTTTGAAAACAAATCAAACACTGATTTTGTACAAGAAGTCAAGATTTTAAAACGTAACAGTGATAACAATTACACCCAACACACAAACGGGTGTGATGAAAGAGCAAGTACCTCAGGCTCTACAAGTTCAACATCTGGTAGTCGATCAAGTTCTCCTAAGTCTGTTGAAAGGAGAACTTGTTTCAAATGTGGAGAAATTGGGCACATTATCAGAAATTGCCCAAATGCTCCAAAGAAGAAATTTGTTGAGAAAACTCCACCTGAAACAGTTCACCCTCAACGTCGGTCAGTTTCACCTAAACAAGACAAACAAACTGTAAAAGAACAAGAAACTAAACAACGGCGTAAGAACATAAAAACTGTTGAAAAAGCTTTAAAATCTGAAGTTAAAACAGTGCAAAAGGAACCAAGTGTGTCACAACCTGTAAAACCAGAATCTTCAAAAACTGGTAGGCACAGACAAACTTGGTTACCTATGTCGGGTGACAATTCAGGGGGAGCAGTTGTTCTTGAAAACTATCAAGAGATAGAGCTTACGTATCGTGATGCCAAGGGACGACCCAAGACCACTAAGGCTTGGGTCCCCATTCTCAACTGATGTGTTTAATTGACATGTGCAGGATGTTCTAGGAGGAACTATTAATAGTCATTGGATTGTTGATAGTGGAGCATCCAGGCACATGACTGGCGACTTACGGCTCCTGTATGACGTGAGAAATATCAGAGGAGGGTATGTTGCTTTTGCGGGTGATAAAGGCGGGTACATCACTGGAGAAGGAAGTATCTCAAATGGTATCGTGTGCTTTGACAAGATCAATTATGTGAAGCAGATTGATCACAATCTTCTGAGTGTGTCGCAAATCTGCGATAAAAAGTTCTCAGTGATTTTTGATGACGCTGGCTGCTATGTGCTGAAACCTGGATTCAAAATTCCACAAGAATGGATTCTCTTATCGGCTCCGAGAGTTAATGATCTTTATATTCTCGACATGAGCCAGGCGATTACAACATCTGCACAAGTTACTTGTTTTGTCTCAAAAGCCACAGAAAAGGAGTCTATATCTTGGCACAGAAGAATGGGACACATTCACTTGAGAAAGATGAACCATTTGGTGAAAAATAATCTTGTGAATGGTGTGCCTGTAAGAAGTTTTCATCTACAAGATATCTGTGTCTCGTGCCAAAAGGGGAAGCAAACAAAGAAGTCTCACCCTTTGAAGAAAATCAACACTGTCAGCATGCCTCTCGAACGTCTTCATATGGACCTTTTTGGACCTATGAAGCACAAGACAACGTTTGGTGATGCTTACTGTTTAGTAGTTACTGATGACTACTCTAGATTTTCTTGGGTATCTTTTATGGCACACAAGAGTGAAACTCCTGGCATCCTCAAGGATCTTCTTAATATGTTGGAGAATCTCTATACGTTGAAAGTGAAAAGGATCCGAAGCGACAATGGAACCGAATTCAAGAATCAAGTTATGGATGAGTTTTGTACTTCTAAAGGCATTCTTCATGAGTACAGTTCTCGTTATACTCCACAACAAAATGGTGTCGCTGAGAGGAAGAATCGAACTATTATTGAAACTGCAAGAACAATGTTAGTAGAGTCGGAACTCCCTATTCAATTCTGGGGGGAGGCTGTATCGGCTGCTTGCTACACGTTGAACAGAGTTCTTACAGTTAAGAGACATGGCAAGACTTGCTTCGAACTCCTTCAGAGAAGGAAACCGGATCTTTCTTACCTTGAACCGTTTGGTGCTCCTTGTACTATGATTGAGCCGGATGGAAAGTTTGGTGCAAAAGCTATCGAGGGTTTCTTCCTTGGATATGCTACTCCGAATTTTCGTGTTTGGAATCTAGCTACCAAAAAGATTGAGCTATGGAGCGAAGTTAGGGTTCAAAGGTACACGAGTCCTGTTAGGGCTCCGGGTGATCCGTGGATGTTCGATTATGATGGGCTATTTGACTCCTTCAAACTGCCAACCTTTGACGAAGAATCAGCAGCGGCTCGAATGTTGTTGGAAAGTGACAACGCTGCTGTCTCGCCATTGGTTAGACCTATTGTTGTTGACCCTCAAGCTTCTACGTCTGTCAACAATATGGTTCAAAATGAGGTTTATGAAGATGCTGCTGATTATAATGACTCTTCTGAAGATGATGAATATCATGATGCAGCAGAAGGATCTTCAGCTCCAGCTGCTCCTGTTCAAGGTGCCTCTGGTGATACACCTCATATGCAGAATATAGATACTGCTGAAGGGAATGCATCCACTTCTACCCACATTCCAGGTGTGGAGCTGGTTGTTGATCTTAATCTGAATAATTTGGGTATCAATGCTCGTGTGCCAGATAATCCTGAAATGAGGATTCACGATACCCATCCCCAGCAGAATATCATAGGAGATGTCTATCGCGGTGTGCAGACGCGTAATCAGCTGAGAAACAACCGGAATGCTGGTTTGTACTCAGCTATAAGAGAATCTGGCCAACAAAATGACTGGTCCTTCGCGTGTTACGTGTCACAAGAAGAACCAAAGTCGTGGAAGGAAGCTTTGAAAGACAGTGCTTGGGTTGAAGCCATGCAGGAAGAATTACAGCAATTTCACAAGCTTGGTGTATGGAAGCTTGTTGAAAAGCCTGAGAACTACAAGAAGATTGGCACTCGATGGGTCTTCAAATGCAAGAAAGACGACCGTGGAGTGGTTATTCGTAACAAAGCTCGTTTAGTCGTTCAAGGTTTTCGTCAGATAGAAGGGATCGACTACAACGAAGTCTATGCACCAGTTGCACGTCTGGAAGCTATTCGGATCTTTCTGGCTTATGCCTCATTCAAAGGGTTCAAGGTTTACCAGATGGACGTCAAAAGTGCATTTCTACATGGTGTGGTTGAAGAAGAGGTATATGTCGAACAGCCTCCAGGTTTTGAAGATCCTGTTCATCCCGATCGGGTTTGGTTGCTCAACAAAGCTCTTTATGGTCTTCACCAAGCGCCACGAGCTTGGTATGCAACCTTATCTACATATCTGCTGGAGAACGGTTTTCGAAGAGGTCTTATCGATTGTACTCTCTTCATCAAAGAACAAGATGGAGATCTTCTTCTGGTTCAGGTATATGTTGATGATATTATTTTTGGTTCTACTAATGATGTTTTGTGTAGGAATTTCGAGCGCATCATGCAGGATAAGTTCGAGATGAGTGCTATGGGGGAAATGAATTTCTTTTTAGGCCTACAAGTGCAACAAACAGAGTCTGGGATATTCATCCATCAGACTAAATATGTTGGAGACATCTTGAGCCGGTTCCAGATGTCCGATGCAACGCCCATTGGTACCCCATTGCCAACTAATCACAGTATTACTCCTGACATGAAGGGTGAACCTGTTAGCCCTTCATACTATCGCGCGATAGTCGGATCCCTTATGTACCTCACAGCATCAAGGCCAGATATAATGTACCCAACGTGCCTGCTTGCCAGATATCAAGTTAACCCGAAGGCCTCACATCTTGCAGCTGTCAAAAGGATTTTTCGTTATTTGAAGGCTTACCCCGACACCGGTCTGTGGTATCCTAGGGATAATAACTTTGATTTGGTCGCATTCAGTGATTCTGATTTTGGCGGATGTAAAATCGACGGCAAATCCACAACGGCTGGATGTCAGTTTTTAGGAAATCGCCTAGTCACATGGCAGTGCAAGAAGCAGACGTGTGTAGCTACATCAACATGCGAAGCTGAATACATTGCTGCCTCAAGTTGTTGCTCCCAAGTTCTTTGGATCCAACAACAATTGCGGGACTACGGTTTTGAATTCCTAACTACTCCTATATACGTTGATAATTCTGCTGCTTTAGATATCACTAAAAATCCTGTGCAGCATTCAAAGACCAAACACATCGAAATCAAATATCACTTCATACGTGATTGCTTTGAGAAAAGGTTAATCGATGTTGTTAAGGTCCACACCGATGACCAACGTGCCGACTTATTTACCAAAGCTTTTGACAAATCAAGATTTGACTTCTTATTATTGGTAAATGGCATTAAGGTCAAGCCAGAGTAAAACCAACATCGGAAAATCATTTTTGTAAATACCTTTGTGTGTTTTAAATTTATCTTAGTTTATTGATTTTAGGGGGAGTAAATCCAAAATTTGAAAATCCAAAAACATTGAAAAATTTCAAAAACACAAAAACAATAGAAAAACAAAAATGAGTTTCCTGGCGAGCAAAAGAGAAAATGATAGTACATCAGTGGTCTATCCAACCTCTTTAAACCCTAAATGAAAAACGATAAGCAGCTCTATATAAGATGTATCGATAGGCTCACAATCATTTTAAAGTGTGCAGGGTGATATAAACTTAAATCGACTGAAGACTGGGTGGGAACCATTCATTGGCATATGGTCTTGGTACCGAAATTTCGTTTGAGAGATTGCCGAGGTTCTGAGATATTCGGTCTTTATGCTGCTTATCATCTGTGTATCATGGTTGCTTCTATAAATAGACTAAGTCTAAGATCTTCCATGATACTATACATACGTGTACATAATACATACTGCATTCGACCTCAATAAGTGATCAACAATCACATGTCCAAATCAAATAAGTGATAAAAATATCACATTTATCCGGGTGTCAAGTTCGTCTCTCTGCTGTACGGAAGTACTGACCTGTTCACGGACTTGCACCTGTGCCCTCATGCATATGAAAATCAAGTTCCTCACCAATAAGTGATTATATCACAAAGGGCTTGTTTTCAATTCAAAATAAGTGAGTATCTCACATTTTATACGGTCAAACAGATGATAATCGGTATACTCACCGGTAAGATGAACTCTCGTGCATACCTTGATACGGGAATGTGTCGTGATGTGGATGAACACCGGTCGGTAAGTATAAATCATACCTTAACGTATCCCCTCGCCATGATTACATCTGATAAGTTGAGCTTAAGTGGACAACAATACCGATAATTGTTATAGGATGCTTATCTTAATGTTAACTAACTGAACAACAAGAGTGTTTTGGCATGACCGTACACTGATATGATTCTCTTACCCTCGAAACTCGCAAAAAGAATGTTTGTATATATTTATTTACTGTTTAACTTTTATTGTTTTTCTTTTAAACAGTTTCGTCGTTTGGTGCATATCAGCACGACATTAGCGGTGATGTCGTTTGATAACACTCAAAGGATTTTAAATTGTTGTCTTTTACTTTCAAAAAATACCAAAAAGATTTTAGGTGTGTTTTAATATAAACTTTATAAAAGCCAAAAAGATTTTCTTTCTACTTTATTTTAGATCGTACGATGTTGGAGCTCGAGTCTTCGTTACCTGAAACCTGAACGAAAACCGAATTGACTAAATCTTCATAAACAGTCGAAATTTGCAAGTTTTGAAAGTTAAAGGCTAAAATTTGACAAATTTATTTAAACTTTCAAACTGTCGGACGGTGTTTGATTGTGACATGGTCATTCGTGTGTCATTTGTGTATACTATATTCCAAGCAGTTGTTCTCATTACGCGTTTAGATTTCTTGCATGTGCAGATTCTAAAGGCTAGGAGAACATGGTCGATGACAAGCTTTGGAATGAAGACACGATGAGAAGGCGCTCAACTGATGAAGATGATCGAGTTGCCGCTGGCCATCATCAACACCACAAAGATCTCACTTCATAAAGTTAAAGTATTTCACGAGCATAGCCCAAGGGGGAGCTTATGTCAAGGGGGAGTTTGTCAACACACTTCCTACATGATACGGGTAGTTTGTTGATACACTCTTTGCTTTCAAGACGTGAAAACTTTGAAGATCCTCCGACTGTGAAGACGTGAAAGGACATCAGAGTTTTGGTAACTCGAAGACCAAAGACCGTCGAAGTTCAAGACGAGTCTGCAACTATAGAAGATAAAGACAAAGCTACAGCCAAGGGGGAGTTTGTTGGTGCACTTATGTCTGTACTTTGTCTGTATTCGGTCTGTATGTAAACGATGTCCTTGGTAGTCTGTAAGTTGACCAAGTCAACCATCCTCCGGATTGACTTGGCCAACAGTTAACACATGTTTGATATGTTTGTCTGCATCGAAGGATAGCCTCGAAGGATATTGTTGATCCTTCGAGGTGCTCGAAAGATAGGCTTCGAATGATAGACCTCGAAAGGTGATCTTTCGAGGTCAATGCTGATCCTTCGATTACCTTGTCCTCGATAGATGATCCTTCGGATCATCCATCGGATCCTTCGACCAGACATCAAGGGCTGGGTATATATATACCCATGCAGTGTTGAGTTTCGAGTGAGAGAGGGAGATACACACACACAGACAGAAAGAGAGTAGAGAGCTTCTGTCCGAAACTCACACACACACTTGAGAGTTTGCAAACTGATTGTAAACATTGTGCTTGTAACCGGAACCTTTATACGTATTAATACAGTGGTGTTAATCGGTGAAATCTTGTGTGTTTGTTTCTCTACTTGCTTCATCTCGGTTTGCCTACTAGCTTGGATTCCGCACTTGCTAGTGGGTTAGTATAACAAGGTTTAGGTTCATAATCCTCCGCGATAAGGGACCTACAGTATTGTTTTGACATTTTGACTTAATAACGTTCATAACTTTAACAAAAATATCTATTACATTTGTGGAAGAAAATGGTTTAAAAACCAATGTTATTGTTTGTAACTAGTTATTACATGCTTCAAAATCAAGAGACAAAAAAAGTTTTGAATATATAGAAATCAAGTAATTTAATATTGGTTATACAGAATGAATACTATACGGAATAAAAAAATTGGTGACCGCATTTTTGAGATGAGATCTATGCTGGTTGGCCCAAGTGGAAAATGTTCAGGCCCAAAATCAGTTTGAGTAGTTGGCCCAACAGACTATGAAGCAGGCCCACAAAACAGGTGGCCCATCAGGAGGATTTTTGTGTATAGTAAAAGGTTGAGAAAATGTTGGGGCCTGATCCCCTGATTCCAACCTGAGGTCCATGTTCCAAATTCATTTTCATTCATTCATTCATTCATTCATTCATTCAACTAGATTGTTACCATCGGCCGCGCGTTGCGGCGACCATGCCATAGTTGTTTGTAGCTGGCAGTACGTTGTGTGATGCATTAACCATATGAAAACGTGTTTTTTTATTTATCTTATCTAAAGCATTGCGGTTACAAAAGAAATGGAGTCAAACCAGAGTTGGTTTGTTTAGTGACGGTTTCCCCTAACCACTACACCACCCTTACCTTTGCATCAAGACTTAGCGACATCGAAACCTACATTAACTCGAATTTATATTGTCGAAAGAAAACTTATTATATTTGACTCAACTCGTTTTCTGAACACATATTACGTCAAAACGTAGACCAACTAAAGACGTACGGAAAAAAGAATGAAAACTTTTTATATTTTATCAGACTTGTTTGAGAACAAATTATGTCGTAACGTGTGAAAGCACGGGATCGATGACGAACATCAAACATTGCACTTGATTCAAGACATGAAGAACAAAATATGAAGAAAAAGATAGAAATATGTAGAAGATGAATCTCTTTATTGATGAATCAGTCATCACAGATTACACAAACCAAAGGAGTATACATCATCTACAAGCTGGTTTAGATCTAAACCCTAGCTTTCTCTCACTAACACATAGTCTCTCTCTCTCTAGAATTCACACAGAAGGATGAACGAGTGGGAGAGGTGCACCAAGCTACAAGAGTTGCCCTAATCTATACAATACACACACATATATAGGCTAGGGACTAAACCTCGGACAAACCAATTCTACACATAAAACTCAGACAAAAGTTCTCCTAAAACTTGGACAAGTTGTCCCTAGGATAAACTTGGGACTAACTTTCAAGACATGTACACTAAAGACCCTAACAATTGGAAGGCATGCACTTTTCACCCAAAGTGCACTAACAAACTCCCCTTAGTCTTCATGTGGTCTTGAATTCTTCATTATCGTTGACTTTAACTTGGACTTCTGTTTTGGTTGACCAGAACTGATAAGCGACAGTTACCCGGCAGGAACTGCACTTACAGTCTCCCCCTTAACTGTTGCATCAGTTCTGCGTGGCATCGATAATCTTCAGTCACCGAATACTGCACTTACAGTCTCCCCCTTGACTGATGATATCATGCCTGCTTTTAACTTTGGCTGAGACTTGATCTTTCCGGTAGAGCACAGCGATCTTCAACCCTTCTAATAAAAGACTTGCTGACGATCACTTAATGTCGCTTTGAGAAACCCGAAGAATCCAACATCAACCACTGTAGATCCTCCCCCTCAAACTACTCCCGAATCAAGTTAACGCGAACCGACCTACAACCACATTTAGGAATATCGCTCGATACATTAATCTTCAAACCTAACCGGTAGCAGAAAGAAACATTGGATTTCCAATGCCCAACCTTGAACACTTCAAAGTACGCAAAGACATGAAGCTCAGTTCGATAAGTTAATAACAAACTGAACTTTGTAAAAGTACATCCACCATCTTGATCAAAAGTCTTCAACCCTTCATGTATAATCTCATCTCGTCACGTATCCTCATGAATCAATCTCCTATCTTCACAAATCCGCTAAATCCCCGATGGCTTTCATCTCCGACCTTCCCCTCAAATCAAGAAGCCCCACATTATTTCGAGACCAGAACTAATCTTCTCTACTCTACATAGCAACTTAATAAGGCTCAATCTTCAACTAGTCATCAACCGAGAATTCAGCTTCATCATGTCAACACTTGATTAATAACATAAACACACGTGACAAAAACTCCATCACACACGAGCTATTTCACGCACAAGCTTTATCTTTACAAAGAAAACAGGAACTTCAAAATTTTTACTCCCCCTTTTTCTTTGTAAACTGTCAACGTTTAAGCCAAGTCACGATAATATCCAAGATTGTCCCAAAACTCTAGTAAGTACCGAATCCGAACTCCGAGAATCTTGAAAAGAATACCGTGGACCACCGTTACCGCGTCTCGTCCCCTCATTTAATCCGGACAACATAAGTTCAATGACCAGAAACTGACTTAAAGTTTCACAAAGAAACTCGGAACAAACAAGAGTCAAAACTCGGAGCATAAAACTCAGATGAGCACAGTTTGACCAAAACTGTAAAGCTCCGAACTTATAGTCGATAAAACTCGGAACAAACGAGTGTTTGAATAAAACTCGGAGCTGAAAGAGTTTAACAAAACTCGGAAAGTTTTGAATAAAAACTCGGACTAAACTTCAGATCAAAGAAACTCGGAACAACGAAAAAAAAGGGATTCTTGAAACCGCAAAGTAAGAGCAGAAACTCGGACTTAACAGTTGAAATTCGGACTTAAACTCGCAAAACAGAAACTCGGACCCACAAAGGTTACACAAACTCGGACTATATATCAAAGTGCATTAACACCTTGTCCGACTTTCACATAGAAGCGAATTGTTAACTGATCCGTTTGTTAACTTTCGGATGACAAACTCGGACCGTTACAACTCATGATAAACCTCGGAGAACAGACTTTGAAACTCTGAATCAAAACTCAAACTCAAAAACTCTGAGTTTTAAAAACAAAACTCTGAATCAAAACTCTCTGAGTTTTAAAAACAAAACTCTGAATGTTTGGACAAAACTCGGAATACTTGGACAAAACTCAAGGTAAAAGTCGGACTATATAAAACTGTATGAAAGTCGGACATAACTCAAAAGAAATTCGGACATAACTCAGAGTAAAAGTCGGACTATATAAGTGATCACAAAAAAACTCGGACTTGTTTCAAGAGTGAGAGCCGATGTTTTGATTTAAACATCGGACACAGGTTTTGATTTCAAGGCCGAGGTTTGAAACTCGGACACAAGACCAAACAGTTTAAAGGTCGGACACAGGTTCAAAACAGTTTAAAAGTCGGACAGACACCCTTGAACCTGATCTAAAATTGTATCAAAAACTCGGAACTGAAGTAAAACCACAAATGGTTTAAAACTCGGAACCAACTGAAACAGTTTTAAAACTAAAACTAGGAGTAAAACTCGGACAGTTATAAAAGGACTTCAATACTAGACAGAAGATCTGTAAAACTCGGACACTAAGCCAAGACTCGGAATTAAATTTAGGATCAAAACTCAGACCCAAGCTTCCATTAAAACTCAGACTATGTCAGTCAAAACTCGGATCAATAAGCAGACTATATATGAACAAGGTAGAAACTTCGGACTATATATGAACAAGACATTAAAATTCGGACTATATATGAACAAGATATGAAACTCTGACCAAATACAAGAGGATTAAACTCGGACCAAGTGAAAAGAAAAACCAGAGTTTAAAACTCGGGTAAAAGGCACAAACTCAAAGTCCTGACTTTATACAAAAATATAAAGTCGGACCAGAAGTTGAAGGTAAAGATCGGACTATGAAATGTATTCAAAATTCGGAACAATAAGAGGACTTTAAAGATCGGACATGGAGATTTGAAACTCAGAACAAGAAAGAGTTTCACAAAGCTCAGAAGAACTAATCTCCGGACTTTCTCCCTAGTGTGACTACACACTAGTTCACCAAAACCCCGGAAACACAAAGTTTTAAAACTCAGACAAACCTTTTTGGATCAAAACCCTAGATCTCCAAACCAACACAGCTGACGAACAGCTTCATTTTCTTCAAGTTTTCTCCAGAATCTTCAAGTCTTCAGGATGTTTGGCGGAAACAAACATCAAATCAAGAGCAATGGTGATTCGGAAGGCGGTTAGACCATTCCGAATCGGTAACCATGCTCTGATACCACTGTGAAAGCACCGGATCGATGACGAACATCAAACATTGCACTTGATTCAAGACATGAAGAACAAAATATGAAGAAAAAGATAGAAATATGTAGAAGATGAATCTCTTTATTGATGAATCAGTCATCACAGATTACACAAACCAAAGGAGTATACATCATCTACAAGCTGGTTTAGATCACAAAGATCTAAACCCTAGCTTTCTCTCACTAACACATAGTCTCTCTCTCTCTAGAATTCACACAGAAGGATGAACGAGTGGGAGAGGTGCACCAAGCTACAAGAGTTGCCCTAATCTATACAATACACACATGTATATAGGCTAGGGACTAAACCTCGGACAAACCAATTCTACACATAAAACTCAGACAAAAGTTCTCCTAAAACTTGGACAAGTTGTCCCTAGGATAAACTTGGGACTAACTTTCAAGACATGTACACTAAAGACCCTAACAATTGGAAGGCATGCACTTTTCACCCAAAGTGCACTAACAAACTCCCCTTGGTCTTCATGTGGTCTTGAATTCTTCATTATCGTTGACTTTAACTTGGACTTCTGTTTTGGTTGACCAGAACTGATAAGCGACAGTTACCCGGCAGGAACTGCACTTACATAACGTGAATTTATGTAGTTTGCATTCAAACATGAATTTATACCAATACGTACATTAAAATGTCAAAACGTAGACCAATTTAAACATACATAAAAATAAGCATGAGAACGCATTATATCTGATCCCACTCATTTTCGAAAATTTTTACGTAGAAACATGAATTTATACCGACACTTACCTAAAAACAACCATGTGAGGAAATAACTTTTAAACTTTAACCAAAAAACTGAATATACGGGAGGTAAAATTGAAAAGTTAGAACCAAAATGGGTAAAAATGATGATTTATAAAGTTTTTAGAAATTTTTATAAAGTTTAAGGGCTATATTTATCAATTTAGAAAGTTGAATGTAAATTTGTTTGTCTTTTGTGCACCGACCATTAAATTTAAGATACAGAGTAATATGAAAAACTATCAAACTTAAAAAGTAAAGGAAATAGTTATTATTATAACATTAAAATAATAAAAATAAAATTTTTAGAAATTTTTATAAAGTTTAAGGGCTATATTTATCAATTTAGAAAGTTGAATGTAAATTTGTTTGTCTTTTGTGCACCGACCATTAAATTTAAGATACAGAGTAATATGAAAAACTATCAAACTTAAAAAGTAAAGGAAATAGTTATTATTATAACATTAAAATAATAAAAAAAAACTATATATAATATTATAATATTAAATCTACTATTCATTCACTTCTAGTTTTAATATATAGATAATATCTACAAATTCAATTGAGGTCAATACTACTTTTCATCAATTGGCTGACATGGGCAGCATGGGAATAGTGTCAGGCAGCAGCTGTCTGGCACTCACCTATTGACACAACAAATTTATGATTTTATCCTGTTTTAAAACTACGATTTTGCTATCAGTTCAAAATTATGTTTTACCCCCACTTAAAAATAAATTTACGTTTTTACTCCCAGCTAAATATTTCAATTTTGCCCCCGGTTCAAAATTACGATTTTGCCCAGTTTCAATTTACAATTTTACCATTAGCTTTTTTCCCTAAAAATTTCGATTTTGCCATCAGTTCAAAATTATGTTTTTACCCACCTTAAAAATAAATTTACGTTTTTACTCGCAGCTAAAAATTCCAATTTTGCCCTCGGTTCAAAGTTACGATCTTGCCCCGTATAAATTTATAGTTTTGCCCTTAGTTTTTTTTTCCTCACAGCCAAGTTACGATTTTGCCCTGAACTTAAATTTACGTTTTGTCCATCGTTTTTGTTTGCTTTCCTGGTGAAATTACAATTTTGCCCCCACTGTAAAATTACAGTCTTGCCCGCAGCTTCCTGGTACTCCCCCTTTGGTCCATTTAATTTACGATTTTATCCCTGAATTAAATTTATGATTTCGCCCTTAGGTAAAAATTACGTTTTTCCAATCGTTTTAGTTTTTTTAGCAAAACTATAAAGGTTTTTTGTTTTAATTGGTTTACTCGATTTAGTTTTTTTCGTGTCAAGAAGCTGCCTAACACTCGCTCATTAGTCCTGAAAAATTACAGTTTTGCCCTGAGCCCAAAATTACGGTCTTATCATGCTTTTTGTTTTTTCCTACCAAAATTATAATAGTCTTTTTGTAATTGATTGAGAATTATTCGGCCATCGCCCCGCAACGTGGGCGGGGCATCAACTAGTTAACAACGAATGAGACTCAAGTTCAATTCTCACTTGTGTCATATTGGGGTTGGATACATGCAATGAAGTATTTGGACTAGCCTTTGTGTGAGGTTGTCAGTTCGATCCCGAGCCCAACTGGGTTTTCGTCCCACCCTGTGTTATGCCAGAGAGTTCTGCTCTTGTGGTGGCACGACTATCAAGTGGCAGCCGACGGTATGATTTTCCAAAGGAACACCCAAAAAAAGTCAAACTCTTTAGCCAGCATTGGCCCGGTTAAGACAACATAGTCTTGCTAAAATGGGCAATACGGGGCTCTTCGATTTTGAGAGTGTAGTAACCTTATACATGAAGTTCACCGTGAAAAAAAAAAAAAAAGTCCGGTGAGTAATTACAGCTTCCTTTCAGCCTGATCGGAACCCTAGATTCCAAATACTCAGCAAATTTCATCAAATCAGATCTATTCCATGACTCTCTTGCTCCTGAATCAACGTATTAGAAAAGCACTGCTACTTCATACATTAACGTATATCTAAGGAAGATTACATAATAACATCAAAATAAAGTACAGGCATTTCATCCAACACCTTGTAAGCATGACAGAAACAAGCGAAACACGTTCAAGATTCAATTCATGAAAGTGTACATAGATACTCAATAGTTGAAGAATAATGTGCACCTGTTGTTGAAGCAGTGACAGATGGTGGTTGGGTGGCTTTGGAAGTATTTAACTGTAACTGTTGCTGTTGATGAAATATTTGGCCGAAAAAAGTTACCAGAAACTCACCAGAAAACCAATAGAACCAGCAGAGCATGGCTCTGATGCCATGTAGTCGGGTGAAGAATCTCATCTCAATGATCATCTGAATAGAATAGTCATGTAATCAACTAACTTACTAATATAACTATCTCAACTCAACAGACTCAATACACACATTTCGTAAAAATCTACATGTTTATAGAATAAGAAAAGATTGGCTGTAAGTTCATCCCTTCATTTCTTCATTAAATTTGATATAAAGATCGAGTGTAATTCCTGCAAATATCTGAGCTACATTAAATTTGATATAAAGATCGAGTGTAATTCCTGCAAATATCCGAGCTACATTTTAGATTTTGTTTGTAATTCCTTCATTTCTTCATTAAATTTGATACGAACTTATGTTATTAATGAGCTTCCGGAGCTCTTGTTCTGCTACCACATTCGGTTCTTGGTCCCATTATAACAATTCTGGTAAATTTGTTGCTTTCAGTATTCTAATGTACGGTTTTAACGGTTTCTTGAATATTTAACTACCCTTTTGTGCAAAACGGGGTTTAAGGCAGTAAAGTTTGTTGCTTTCTGTGTTCTGATATGGGATTTTAACCATTTAGTTGATCTTCTAAATTGCCCGTTTGAGCAAAATAGGAATTTATGCGAAAAAAGAAACAAAAGCCGATTTCTTACTAAAAGTAGAAACCGGAGGCACGAGTTCGGTTGAGGGTGTTTGGGTTAGCTTATTTTGGAGGAACTTATAACTTACTGACTTATAAAAGTTAATAAGTTGTTTTTAAAGTGTATGGGTTAGCTTCTTTAAGTTGTTTTTGTGTGTTGAGAAGCTGTTTTTGAGAAGTTAGTATTTGTAACCTATAACTTATGACTTATAGAAGTTAATAAGTCCTTTTTGAGAAGGAATCCCAAACACCCCAGTCTCATTATGAAATGAAAAAAACAAAAGCCGATTTCTGGCAAAGTTTGTAAACGGGTCAGGTGGGTTGGGTTGGGTTGTCGGAACACGTTTTTCCAATTTTTACTTTTTAGAAATAATTACCGGTGCCAAAAATAGATATTATTTCAAAGCAGTCGGGATTGGGTCAGTTAACGGGTTCGGGCCAACCCGGGTCATTTTAGAAATTATCAACTGGACCCATTTTAAGTTAGCTAGTTTACTAGGAGCGACCCAGTATATAATTGAGTGACCCATATGAACCTATTTATTTTTTGTACGGGTCATGATTGACGGGTGTATGAAGGAGACAACAGCAGATGATGACATTGCATACTCTTATGCAGGAAATTTATAATCTAGTAATGTTTCTGAATTACCCGTTTGAGCGAAATGGAAATTTGTGCAGGAACATAAACAACCGCCGATGTCTTGCTAAATATAGAAACTGGGAAACCGACATTCGGTTGTTAGTCCAATAATGACCGTTCCAGTAAAGTTTGTTGTTTTTTAAATTCTAGTTGAGATTCTAACTGTTTCTTGAATTTTTGAATTACCCTTTTGAGTAAAGTAGTAATAGTAATTTATGCAAGAACAGAAACAAGTTGGGTCATGTCAAAGACTAACAAGTCTTCACACATAAAAGCTGGGCCATGTCAAAGACTCGCAAGTCTTCACACATTTATTTCGGACCCAAATGATACGTTCCACTCAATTTCTTTCCACCAACAAGTGCAAATTGTGTATATGAAATACAAAGTTAAATTCAATTATATTCTATGAGGTTCGACAAAAATAATCATTTTCCCCTCAAAAAAACTAATTAACGAATAGAGAAATTGGTCTCAAACTAATCGTCAAAGGCTCATAAGTCTTTACGTATTTATTTTAGTAAATTACACGAAATGTCATGTTGTAATGTCATGTTATTGTTTGTCACTTCTTTTAAAAAAAAATACATGAAAGCCGCATTGTTTAACATGCTTTGGTCATTACATGCTTCAAAATCAAGACACAAAAATTGTTTTGAATATATAGAAATTAACGATCTTGATGTTGGTTATACAGAATGCTATACGGAATCAAAAAGAACTACAAAATTATCAGGAAAAAGAATAGCTTTTTATATCACAATAACTATGCTTACCGCTGCAACTCTATCTGTAGCCACCATAAGGTTGCTGACCATAACCGCCGCCTCTGCCCATCATCGGATTATAATTTCTAGGCGGCATAAATCCGGCGGCAGGTGTTGCTTGCATCTAAAACCCTTGGCCATTGTTCATTCCCATACCCATATTTTGAGGCATATTGTTCATTCCCATTCCCATACCCATATTCTGAGGCATATTGTTCATTCCCATGCCCATATTTTGCGGCATATGGTTCATTCCCATGGGCTGGTTTAAACCTCCGTAACCGCCTCCAAACCCTTGGCCAGCACCCATTCCCATTCCCATTGCTGAACCCGCCATGGGGTTGGATGCGGGTCTTAGAGCACTTGCACCAGCACGTCCAATTCCAGAACCCGAACCCATGGCCTTACCCATGGTTACATTTGAAGTCGCTGGGGTTTTGCTTGGTTTTTCCATTCTCTTTTCTTTACGGTTTATCGCCTCAAAATCGATTCCAATGTCAGATAGCGGGTTTGTTTTAGCTGCACATCCGAAAATAGTGTCATAACTCAAATATATATATATACACACACGCACACATATTCAGGGTGCAGATCATGAGAGAACTACATAGCTTTTTACTTGAGAACTTGAGAGAACCACTACCAACCAAGCAAATTTTTTTCACTTTTCATATTAAATGTTTATTATTGTAAAAAGTTTAGGAAACAAATATGTGTAGATTCACGAGCTACATATATGTAGCTCGTGAAGGTATATATATATAGCTCATACAAGGTATATATGTATGCAGTTCGTCAATCTACATATATTGTTTTTTTACTTTTAAAAATTCCATAAGAACTAGTAGCATATAAAATAATAAAATTAAAATTAAAATTTCCGCTTGGTTGACTGGCCTTTTTTTGTCATGACAATATACTATAAAAGTCTTCTGGAAATCGAGCCCTTAAAAAAAAGAGTGTTGTTCAAAAAAGCATTTATCAATAAAGTGTCGTTCAAAAACTATTTACTAAAATAGTGTATTTTTTGGTATAAAGTGGCATTTTTATCCCTATTATTATAAAAACAAATATAATAATAATAATAATAATAATAATAATAATAAATAATTAATTAAAAAAATGTTTTTTTTCCTTTGCAGGTTATAGCCCTCAGATGATCCCTTCCCTGCATGTATATGTATGTGTACGCTATAAAAAACCGTATTATCTATATAACAAAATAACTCACATCCATCGATGTTCAAATTAACGAGCCCACGGTTCAACGTATCAGTCCAAACAGTGGATTTGGTCTCGAACTTTTCTTTTGCAGGCTGTTGAGGAACTATAGCAAGTGCACCTGTTGATGCAGTGACAGATGGTGGTTGGGTGGCCTTGGAGGTATTTGACTGTAACTGTGGCTGTTGATAGAAACCTGAAACCGAGGCAGCTGGCGGTGTTGGGTCTGATGTAGGTTGACCCTGAGGCTGGAAACCGCCGTAAACGTTATTATTAGGTTGACTGGATTGACCATTGGAATTGGGAAACCCTAACTGTGAGACGGTACCCGACTGAGAAGAAATACCACCAAGAGATGCATTTTAAGTAGACGGGAAACCAGACGACACATATTGACCACCCTGAGTCGACGGGAAACCAGATGATAAAACAGATTGACCATTCTGAGTTGCCGGGAAACCAGGTGTTAACACAGATTGACTGCCCTGAGGTGGAAAACTAGACAGCAGCTCAGATTGACTGCCCTGAGCCCCCAGGAGACTAGTCGGCAGCATAGATTGACTGCCGTGAGCCACCGGGAGACTAGGCGGCAACATGGATTGGCTGCCCTGAGTCGCTGGGAGACTGGGCGGCAGCATAGATTGACTGCCCTGAGCCGCCGGGAGGCTGGGCGGTAGCATGGGTTGACTGCCCTGAGCCGCCGGAAGACTGGGCGGCAACATGGAGAGACTACCATGAGACGCTGAGAGGCTGGGCGGAAACATGGATTGACTTACCTGAGCTGCCGGGAGACTGGGCGGCAATAAAGATTGAGTGCCCTGAGCCGCCGGGAGACTGGGCGGCAACATAGACTGACTGCCCTGAGCCACCGATAGACCGGGCGCCACCATAGATTGACTGCCCGGAGCCGCTGGGAGACTGGGCGGCATCATAGATTGACTGCCCTGAGTCGGTATACCAGATGGCAACACAGATTGGCCGCTCTGAGCTGGAAAAGCAGACAACAACTCAAATTGGCCACCCTGTGACGACGGGTGACCTGAGGGCAGCATAGATTGAGATTGAATGCCCTGAGCTGGAAAATCATGTGGCAACTCAGATTGGCCACCATGAGCCGCTGGGAAACTGGGTGGCAACACAGACTGACCACCTTGGGCCGAAAACGTCGACAGTGGAATAGACTGGTAGCCACCTTGAACTGGAAAAGCTGGTTGTGGCTTTTGTTGACCAAATTGACCTGGATAACTAGTCTGGGACGTAGGTTGGTCAAATGGGGTCTGGTTAGGTTGATCAAATGGGGTCTGGTTTGGTTGACCAAATGGGGTCTGGTTTGGTTGACCAAATGGAGTCTGGTTAGGTTTATCAAAGGGGGTCTGGTTTGGTTGACCAAACGGGGTCTGGTTTGATTGACTGAACGGGGCATCGTTAGGTTGACCAAACGTGGTCTGGTTAGGTTGACCAAACGGGGTCTGGTTAGGTTGACCAAACAGGGTCTGGTTTGGTTGATCAAATGGGGTCTGGTTAGGTTGACCAAACGGGGTCTGGTTTGGTTGATCAAACGGGGTCTGGTTTGATTGACCAAATGGGGTCTGGGAGGGTTGACCGGTTTGAGAAGGAAAACCATTCTGCGTGGGTGGTCCAGTTGGGGGAAGTATACCCGCTAGAATGTCAACGGTTTGGTCAAAACCGTCACCAAATCCCATGTCATTCACCGTCGTTTGAGCAACTGTCTGAGGTGGTTCAGTAAACGGTGATTTCGACTGTGGAGCCGAGAATACATCAGTCGCAGCGACACTGAATGGCGATGTTGACTGTTGAGCCGAGAATCCATCACTAGAAGGGACCGCTCTAAAAGGACCATCACCAAATGGATCATCAAACTGCTGCATAAAAAGTACAAGTATCAAACCATGTGTGTGTGAGTGTGCACACGTGTGTGCGTGTGAGTGTGTAGTGAGTTATCAAAGACGCACCTGAGTTGTTGGTGATGCAGCCACAAAGGTCTGACTAGGATTAGAGCTAGTAGGAGCAGGCGGTTCACATGGCACAAGGGCCAATACATCTGAAGAGAAAGAGTCTGATAGAGAACCAAATAAGTCCACCTCAGCATTGCTTGACGCTGACGGCGCAGCTACAGCTATATCCGCAACAAACTTTTATTAAGTATATATTCAACAAGTATAATAATTAACTAGCAATAAATTGTCAGGTACAATTGTACAGATAAACAAAGAGCGTATTACCTGGGGGTGGACCTCGAGGGTCAAAAAAGTCAAACCCGTCTGGTTCCTTGTCGGAGATCACTGAAGGTGTGGCGGCTGCCGGAGGCGGTGGCGTGGCAGCGACCAGAGGTTCAGAGTTGCTAGCAAGCACAGCGCCTAGAGTATTAGCGGCGGGAGGCGGAGGTGGTGCCTCACCCTCGGTTACAGCGTTTTCATAACTAGGGGGCGCCCCGAGATTTTGTCCAGATAATTTTGGTTCAAGCCGGCTGCCCCAACACCAAAATATATATATTATTCATTTGTTATATTTTATTCATTTTAATATCGTAATAACAAACTGGAAACCATCTTATTACCTTCCATCAGGAGAAGCATCTTCAACTCTAGCATTGCTATCTCTGCAAACGAACATATTCATTTTTTTAATTTAACAAATAAACTAATGTGTAAATTACTAATTTTAAACATAATAATTTTTAACATTTTCTAACAAAGAGATTTAGAAGGTTTTATGCATTTGAATACACTTCAAATGGATCTACCCGTTTAACCATTTATCTTAACCCATCTGACCCATTAGAGATAAAGCATAAACCAAACTGACATGTATATGTAAACGGGTCGAAAGTGCCACATATGCTCAATCATTCAAAAACGGACAATTGAGCAAGAACAAACGAGTATTATTAGAGGGTTAAATACCTAGAAGAATGATGACCATCATCTCTATCAGAGCTTTGACTTTTTGCACCAGAATCACCATCGATACTTTGACTTTTTCTGCGATATTCATCATCGCCATAACTATAGCGGTCTTCACCATCACGTCCATATGAATCCCTACCGTAACCGTTACGATCTTCATCTCTACTTCTGTATTGCCCGTCATGTCGATCATCTCCAGAACCTCCGGATGTCTGGCGGAACCTACTTTGAAATATTATAAATGTCAATCCAGTAGAAATATTAGTGTCAAATATGATTGTAAAAACTATATTATTTCAATAACATTTTTTTTCTAAACTTTTTTGAATAAAATCATTTAGGAGGCTTGATAATTTTTAGAAAACTCACTTGTCCCTGCTGGCAGCAGCTTTCTCTCTTGCTTCTTGTATTTTTTCTTTATCGTTCACAAGAGCAACAAGACTTTGAGATTTCTTCCTTACGTTGCTCCCTTGATCCCTCCCAGTAGAATTGATATATTGAAAAGATGCCAAATTCTATTAAAAATAAAGTAAAATAAAATCATAACCCTTAAACATGAAAACTTAGATGCTAAAGTTTCAACGAAAAAAAAACACACCGATATTTGGTATCCATGTTCTCTAATATCTTCGATTACACGTTCTGACCCATTTGCTACCAAATATTCAAGAACAGTCAAAGCCTGGTGGACAAGTCAAAGAATTAATTAGAACATCATACTCAACATTGGGTGTGAAAAACTACCCAAAAGTATAAATCTTGAGAATGTGCAAGTGTGAAACCGTTAATTTAGAAAGAACCAAAACCTTGAAAGTATGCATATGTGAAAGCATTAATTTGGATATAAACCAAAATCGTGAAACTGTTGTGACTTTCGTCCAAAGGTTTGTTTTTTCCGCATTTGGATCCAAAAAGTTTAAAATCTGGCCATTTTCATCCGACTCGTTAACTCCATTCATTTTTCTCCATTAAGTCAGGGGTATTACCGTCTTTTAAGACATTTTTTTATTAAACTATGAACACTTTATTTCTTATATAGTGTTTTTAGTTTAACAAAAAAAATGTATAAAAAGATGGTAATACCCCTGGCTTAACAGAAAAAAACGGATGGAGTTAACGAGTCGGAAGAAAATGGCAAGATCTCAAACCTTTTGGATCCAAATGTGAAAAAACAAACATTTGGACGAAAGTCGCAAAACTGACCTCAGGGACGAAAATGACATTTTACTCTAAATTTTTTTACCAAACAATGGGTATGAAAACCTACCAAAAAATGAATCTTGAAAATGTGCTAAGAATAAAAGAACCAAAAAAATCATTTTCTCGAAGAAAAAATTACTCCCAGGGTACGGTTTGGCTCACTCTCTCTTCGATGACAGAAAACCGTCAGATGTTTGACGTATTTATAGAAAAAGGGTATGAATGAAAAATCTTGTACACATGGCGCCGGTTCTTCCCAGTATCGCTGAGACGCTTCCAAACAACTGACATGATTATTTGGTATTCATGGCTAAACATCAAGACATAAAATTAATATATTTTGGCATTAAAAAAATCATATAGTTCTTCATTTTCAAAAAAAATAACAAGTGTGGCATACTAGTTTCTTGAAGCCTGTGCAATATCGGCAAGATGTGTTCCGTGTGGACCCCATGACTCGTTGCTTGTAGCATCTAGAACCTTCTGTTCTACTGAAGGAACTTTAAGAACCTTCTTATTAACTCCTCTTTTACTACATAAAAAAAATAAAAACATTAGCACGCATAACATATGAGCTAGTACCGTAGTAATGGTTTACACGAAAAATAATAATATTGTTACTTACATGTCCCTGAATGCCTTCTTCATTTTCACTTAGTGCCCACACGCGGAGACACATTGTCGACGATTATTCAGGTTCAGCTGGAAACAGAATACGAGTAATGATTTAAATAAATACGGTTGTAATATATACACAGTGTATATATGAAGTTTTTATAAACTTATCTAACTATAAATCATATATTTGCACTAAGTAATGGAAAAAACAAATAGGTGAAATAATGGCACCGGAAAGGATTGAGAAAAATATATAGCATTAACGACGTTTGAGTGGGGATATTGTCGTAATTTTGTTTTTCCTAAGCTAATTAATCTAACTGCACCTACACATACACTAATTTTATGATACCAAACACTAGAAAACTGATCATCTACAACTTGTAAACATAGTTATAAGAAATCACTTTCAAAACACATTGCCAAACACCCCTAAAATCAGATCACTATAGGTAAAAGTAGAGTATTGTTTATGTAGTTAATTATATAGAATTAATATTAAATCTACTCTGTTTATCAAATTTGAATAAACTGCAACTGCATAAAAAATACTAATTGATTAAATTCTGCATCACCAGAACTCAAATCCGCCAAACGGATTCCAAATACTTTATTAACAGTTTCATAATTTCAATACCAAAACTGAAATGAAATGCAAAAAATAACAACAGCCATATGGTTTGTAACATTTCCGTCCCTGACAATCTTGAAACATGTCAGTTCCGTCCAAAACCCTAACTCATCACATAACTTAAAACATGTAGTAAATCCACAAACAAGATCAACAAGATTGAATCTTTTAACAAAGGGATCAAAACCCTAATTCATCACATTACCCTCTTAGACTCTCAGCTAACAGAACAAATCATATGGTTTGTAACATTTCCGACATTCTTGAAACATGTCAGTTCCGTCCAAAACAATAAAAACATGAGTTAATTGCCATTTTCGTCCATGTGGTTTGTCCGATTATTGTTGGTGCAGTTTTTGTGTCCGATTCTTCGCCGGTTACCTTGAATGAAACAACAGGTTCTTCGTCAGCTATCAGTCTTCGTCAAGCTGATTCTTCGTCTCAATGGTGATTATGACAGTGCACGACGAACAACCTACATCTGACGAAGAACCATTCATTCTTCGTGAACCTTAGTTGTTCGTGAGCTGCTGATGGGGACTTAATGATTTTCTTTTTGGCTGCTAAAGGATGATGGTCGGAGATAGTTGTTTCCGGTAACAGAAGACAGCAGCTGGCTGTGATGTTCATGGCGGCTGATTGTTGAATCCTTAGGGTTTGATGGCTGTTGGTGTTTATCGAAGGGAGAGAATGGAACTAGAAGAAATTAGAAGAGATAAGGTAGTATGTTATTACTGAAGATGATAGCAACTACTGCACAACAAAGTTGTCGGCTGAAGTCATTTGTTTGGAAACTAGGTTTTATTCATTTGGGCCCACTGATATGACCAAACAAAAGGATACTAGAAATGTTGGGCTTCATTGGTATTTGGGCAGAATGTTTGGTATTTGGGCTAGAATTAATTGGATTTCCAGTTTTATTATTGGGCCTTCACCTGCATTATATGGAATTTTGATATGGGCATGTGATGGTTGAGTGGCTACACAATGGAGTAATCTGTTGGTAGAATGATTGAATTTTCTTTTTGTCCACCTACTCGCAACAGACTTCAATTCTAGCACTTTGGGCATGGTTGGTACATGATGGTCTACAATCACAAATGTCAACCTTAGATTGGAATGTGGTAGCTACTAGTGACTGGGAAACACATGAATTAAAATTACAAGAAGTTTGGATTTTTTTTTTAGCCCACATCGATGGATTAATGGAGTAAGGTATGGTTTTATTGGGTTTATTATTTTGATCGTTTATAGGGGATCGAGCCGATTCTATTAATGAGTATAATATGCTCCCAATTTAAACCGATGTCTATGTTGGATTGGGTTTTATTGACCAACACATCGATGAATTTTAATAGAATCTCTCCCCCAAAGTCTAAAACCTTCGTGACTTGCAAATGACCAAGGGGTTGGTATTTATAGCCACACCCACTTGTCTTGCAAATACACACCGTCAAACAAATAACCCTCTCGTTTGACCACTTCAAACGAGCAGGTCAATACACGTTTGTTTGACCATTTCACTAACTATTACATAATCAGCATAAAATAAATCTAATCTATTCGAACAGCATCGGACACAAAAACTGCACCGACAATTATTCCTCAAGGTGATTCTTCGTCTCAATGGTGATTATGACAGTGCAATACGAACCCCCTCAGGCCGAACAACCTACATCTGACGAAGAATGTTCTTCGTTGCTGTGATTGTTCGCTGATGATTCCTCACGAAGAACCATTCATTCTTCGTGAACCTTAGTTGTTCGTGAGCTGCTGATGGGGACTTAATGATTTTCTTTTTGGCTGCTAAAGGATGATGGTCGGAGATAGTTGTTTCCGGTAACAGAAGACAGCAGCTGGCTGCGATGTTCGTGGCGGCTGATTGTTGAATCCTTAGGGTTTGATGGCTGTTGGTGTTTATCGAAGAGAGAGAATGGAATTAGAAGAAATTAGAAGAGATAAGGTAGCATGTTATTACTGAAGATGATAGCCAACAAAGTTGTCGGCTGAAGTCATTTGTTTGGCAACTAGGTTTTATTCATTTGGGCCCACTGATATGACCAAACAAAAGGATACTAGAAATGTTGGGCTTCATTGGTATTTGGGCAGAATGTTTGGTATTTGGGCTAGAATTAATTGGATTTCTAGTTTTATTATTGGGCCTTCACCTGCATTATATGGGAATTTTGATATGGGCATGTGATGGTTGAGTGGCTACACAATGAAGTAATCTGTTGGTAGAATGATTGAATTTTCTTTTTGTCTACCTACTCGCAACAGACTTCAATTCCAGCACTTTGGGCATGGTTGGTACACGATGGTCTACAATCACAAATGTCAACCTTAGATTGGAATGTGGTAGCTACTAGTGGCCGGGAAACACATGAATTAAAATTACAAGAAGTTTGGATTTTATTTTAGCCCACATCGATGGATTAATGGAGTAAGGTATGGTTTTATTGGGTTTATTATTTTGGTCATTTATAGGGGATCGAGCCGATTCTATAAATTAGTATAATATGCCCCCAATTTAAACCGATGTCTATGTTGGATTGGGTTTTATTGGCCAACACATCGATAATAGAATCTGTTTGCAGAATAATTTGACTATAATCTGCATACCGCGTAATCCACTGTTTGCAGAATAATTGAATGCGTTCTTCATGTTCATTTGTTCCCAACACGCAAACCGAACTTAATTTGACTATAATCTGCATACCGCGTAATCCACTGTTTGCAGAATAATTGAATGCGTTCTTCATGTTCATTTGTTCACCAACCGGAGTCTGACTGTCAGTTTGTTAGGGTGTTCGGAGCGGTAGTCGGCAAAGGTCGGCAAACGGTTTTGCCGAGCGGCAAAAACCGCCGCCGAGCCTTTGCCGAGTCGGTGAAGGTTGTGGTGCGGGGAGGGGAAGCCGACGCGGGGAAGGGGATTGAGAGAGAGAGGGTGTTGTGGGGTGGGGTCCATTCCTATCTCAACCAATCACACATTTTTCCTTTTTTAAAAAAAAAAATTAGTTTACCAATTCACCAAGTGTCTAAACCATTGCCAACACTTTTCACCAAAGTTTAAACACTTTTGACTGATTGACATGGTGCGCTTTGATTGGTCGATTTTTTGGTTTGCCACTCCAAAGTGTTTAACCACTCCTTTGCTCACTCACACTTTAGATTCCCGAAAGACACCGGAATATTCCCGGAGATTCTGTTGTGTGAAATGTTGAGTGATTGTTTTGAATTTAATGATTGCAGGGGGGGAAAGGAAGTCCAACTGGTTGACTTCTACAAGTCAATGGTATGAACCAAATTGCAAAGATAATGTCCAATTTTAGTTTTTTATTATATATTATTATAGGTTAATGTGTTAAGTCAGCAATCCGTTGACTTTTCACATTTGAGGTTGACAAAAAGAACCAGCTGGTTTAATTTATATCCCTACATGAAGAAACAAAATGCAAAAAGTAAAATTATTCTGGTAATTAAACAAATTAATTGCATTAAGACAATTTTATTTGATACATCTTTCAAATAGTTATCTCTTGCGACTAGCTTGGTTGAGACCATTGTTTAACTTACAACGACGGTGTCCAACTTTCAGCTTACAGACTATATATGCAATGAAGGATTTGGACGGCCTTGTGTGAGGTTGTCAGTTTGAACCCGAGCCCAACCGGGTTTTAGTCCCACCGTGTGTTACGCCAGAGAGTTATGCTCTTGTGGTAGCACAACGACGGTCAAGTGGCAGCCGGCGGTATGGTTTCCCGGGGGAACGCCCAAAAAAGCCAAACTATGAAGCCAGCATGGGCCCGGTTAAGACAACATTGTCTGGCGAAAATGGGCAATACGGGCTCTCCAATTTGGAGAGTGTGATAACTTTATACGTGAAGTTCACCGTTAAAAAAAAAAGTCCGGTGAGTAATTACAGCTTCCTTTCAGCCTGATCGGAACCCTAGATTCCAAATACTCAGCAAATTTCATCAAATCAGATCTGTTCCATGACTCTCTTGCTTCTGAATCAACTGGTGGTGGTGCGTTGTTCTGATTCAGGTATTGAAATAAATCGAATGTCTTCAAAGTAGGACTGGCAAACGGGTTGGGTCGGGTCAGAACGGGTTAGGGTCGGAATGGGTTAAGGGTCAAAATGGGTCAAAATAAAAAAGGGTTGTTTTGGGTCGGGTCAGAACGGTCCGGGTTGGAATGGATTCGGGTCCAAACGGGTTCGGGTCAGATCTAGTCTAGTTCGAAATGGGTTTCGGGTCAAAACGGGTTGGTTTTTTTTGCCATTTCTCAAAACATAACTTTAACATTAATATACCTTCTGTTCGAGTCGGGACGGAGACCGAAAAAACCCGACCAAAACGAAACAAAAAAAAAAAAAAAAAAAAAACCAAAATGATATAAAAAAAACTGAAAAATCCGAAACCGAACCAAAACGAAACCGAAAAACCCAACCGACCAAACCAAAATATTTTTTCGGTTTTTTTTGTTTCAATTTGGTCGAAACGAAACTGAAAAAATCGAAATAGAAACAAAACAACTCTTTTTTATTTTGACCCATTTTGTCCCTAACCCGTTCCGACCCTAAACCGTTCTGACCCATGACCCGTTCTGACCCGAGCCAACCCGTTTGCCAGTCCTAATTAACCCCTTGTAAGCATGGCAGAAACACATTCAAGATTCAATTCATGAAAGAGTACATAGATACTCAATAGTTGAAGAATAATGTGCACCTGTTGTTGAAGCAGTGACAGATGGTGGTTGGGTGGCTTTGGAAGTATTTAACTGTAACTGTTGCTGTTGATGAAATATTTGGCCGAAAAAAGTTACCAGAAACTCACCAGAAAACCAATAGAACCAGCAGAGCATGGCTCTGATGCCATGTAGTCGGGTGAAGAATCTCATCTCAATGATCATCTGAATAGAATAGTCATGTAATCAACTAACTCACTAATATAACTATCTCAACTAACTATCAGACACAACAGACTCAATACACACATTTCGTAAAAATCTACATGTTTATAGAATAAGAAAAGATCGGTTGTAAGTTCATCCCTTCATTTCTTCATTAAATTTGATATAAAGATCGAGTGTAATTCCTGCAAATATCCGAGCTACATTTTACATTTTGTTTAGTAATTCCTTTACGCTGGCTCTCTCATGTTATTATTATGTACCAATTTATGTTATTAATGAGCTTCCGGAAATCTTGTTCTGCTACCACATTCAGTTCTTGGTCCCATTATGATAATTCTGGTAAATTTGTTGCTTTCAGTATTCTAATGTATGGTTTTAACGGTTTCTTGAATTTTTAACTACCCTTTTGTGTGAAACGGGAGTTAAGGCAGTAAAGTTTGTTGCTTGCTGTGTTCTGATATGGGATTTTAACCGTTTAGTTGATCTTCTGAATTGCCCGTTTGAGACAAATAGGAATTTATGCGAGAAAAGAAACAAAAGCCGATTTCTTGCTAAAAGTAGAAACTGGAAGCACGAGTTCGGTTGTTATTCTCATTATGAAATGAAAAGAAACAAAAGCCGATTTCTGGCAAAGTTCGTTGCTTTTTATACCCGGGTTTTAAAATGGAAATTTATGCAGGACCTACAATGAGTAAATTTTGTGCAGAAACTCTCCAAATTCTGGTAAAGTTTGTTGCTTTTTATATGCGGGTTCATCATTGTTTGCATACTTTACAAACAAATTTCCCTATAACCTTAAAGTACAAAGTCGGTGGCATGTGCCACCGACATGCCTCTGCCTTTTCTTTTTTTAGACACAACTTTGAGTAAATTACATTTAGGCTCCTTCCTCTTAGTTTTGTTAAATTGCGTTTTAAGTCCATTTCGACATTTCCTCTTTTCACCCATACTTTGAGTAAAATACATTTTGACCCTTTGCTTTTAGTTTTCTTAAATTGCGTTTTGAGTCTTTTTCCTTTTCAAGTTAAACGTCAATTTTTCACCCATACTTTGAGTAAAATACATTTTGGCTCTTTGCTTTTACTTTTTTTAAATTGTGTTTTGAGTCCATTTCCTTTCCAAGTTAAACTTCAATTACATTGCAATATTAGACCATTGAGGTTTGTTGGTGCACTTGTGTCTGTACTTTGTCTGTATTTTGTCATGATACCGAACGATGTCTTTGTTAGTCTTGTAAGTTTGACCAAGTCAACCATCCTCCGGTTTGACTTGGCCAAACAGTCAACAGTTTGGTTGTAATGTGTTTGGGTCGAAGGATGTGTGATCGAAGGATTGTTTATATCCTTCGATCATAAGCTCGAAACATAAACCTTCGACAGATGGACCTCGAAGGATATCATCCTTCGAGGTATTTATGGATCCTTCGAGCTGTTTCTGGTCGATAGATGATCCTTCGATCATCCTATCTGATCCTTCGACCAAACCTGCTGTGTTGGGTATAAATACCCGTGTGTTGTGTTCACTTCGACAGACACACAGAAAAGAGAGAGAAGGAGAACACTTAAAACAGAACACACACACACACACACTAGAGAGAGTTTACAGAACAGATTTGTAAACCTTGTGCTTGTAATCGGACCTTTCATACGCATTAATACAAGTGGTGTTAATCGTTGAGTCTTGTGTGTTGATTATTTACGTGTTCTATCTCGGTTTGCTATCTCGGTTGGATTCCGCACAACCGGGTTGGTTTGTACACAAGGATTAGGTGACTAGATCCTCCCCTAGCCGGACCTACAAGTGGTATCAGAGCCTTGGCTCTTCTCCTTGTTAAAACCGAGTGTTTTCGGGTGTTTTCCGGGTGTTTGAAGTTTATATTTTCTGGAAAATCTTGCTGTTTTTGCTTGGTGTTTTGTTAAAAAAAACCTTGTTATTTTTCATGTTTACATGTTAGTCATGGGTTTTTGTTAAACATTTTAGCAAAATCGTGTGTTTGGAGAGTTTCGGTTCACCGAAATTCTTATTTTTCTGGGTGGTGTTCTTGAAGTCTTCATTGTGTTCTTCATAAAATTTCACTTTTGATCTTAGAAATTTGAATATTCAACTTGTTTGTGCATTGAAAAGAGTAAACTGATTAAAATATTTGGACATTACCTGTTTGGTGAAACCTGCATGTTCAGAAGATATGGTCTGAACATACTTTCTGCCGAAAGTTCTCACCAACCCGTCAACTTTTCACCAACCTGTCACATAAGTCAGCTGTGTCAGAAGCGATCGAAGGATATCCTTCGAAATCTAAAGATCATCTATCAATCAGGGAAGCTTCGATAGATAACTATCTTTCGAACAATCCTTCGAAGTGTGAGACTTATCCTTCGATCCAGGGTATCTATTCGAAGGATATATATTCGAAAGATAAGGATATACATTCGAAAGATAAGGATCTTTCAAATTGTGAATCTTTCGAATTTGTGAATCTTTCGAAATCATTGTTCGAAACTCAACAGTGATCTTTCGAACACTGTTGATCCTTCGAACAAATATTGATCCTTCGAAAATATCTTCTGTTTAAACTTAACAGTTTCTGTTTGTCTTGTCCTTCGAGCTTGGATCTTTCGGCTGGTGACTTATAACCTTTTAGTTGTTTTGAGTGTTATTTTCAGAATTCAATTTATCAAACATGAATCCAAGATGGAATACTCCGGTAAATACAGACATGTATTTTGGTACTCCGTCTCCCGCACCGGTATCTTCTAATGCAACTTCTACCGGTCAATGGGCATTCGTATCAAATCAAACTCCAAGTATTCAAAGCATTCTCTTAAGCGAGAGCGAAACCGGAAGTTTGAATAGGCCTCCAAAGTTGATGCACTTATATGAATATCCAGGATGGATTGATAGATTTCATACATACGTTCTTGGTCAGAATACAGAGTTGTGGTTGCGGTTCATCACAGATTTCGATCAAACAATAGAGGTTGCTGCATCATCTGCTGCTACGTTTGCAGATCTTACAGAAGATCAGAAGAAGGTTTATGATTTGGAAAAGAAGGCATACGCCATCCTTACTCAGGCGTTAAGTAAAGATATTTATCATCAATTTGTCAGTTACAAGACCACGAAGAGGTTGTGGGATGCATTGAAGACACGGGGCGTAGGGAATGAGGCGACACGTCAATTGAGAAAAGAGTTGTTAAAGAAAGAGTTTGATGGTTTTACTTGTATGGAGAATGAATCTTTAGGAGATTTGACAAGTCGATTTAATCATCTGCTGACTGAATTGTCAAATTTTGAGGTTGTTACAACTGCAACAGAGATTGTGAAAAAGTTTGCAGATGCGTTGCCACCTCAATGGAATACCTTCTTGGAAATCATGAAGTACAATGGCACTTTAGCTACAACAAGCTTCAATGACTTTGTTCAAATCCTGGAAAACAAGAATCAGGAAGAAACTCTGAAGGCAAAAAGAGTTCCCGTGCCTCAAAATCCTGAAATGTATTTTGGAACTTCTAGTACTTCTACAAAACCGTCTTCACACGCTCCAATTCAAACAGCCTTTGTGACTAGCACAGACATGTATGGCAATACTATCCAAGTTCCGGTGCCTCCAAAAACAGACATGTATGGTAATCCGCTTGAACCAGTTCCTCAACAGCAAAGCCAACGATCTCTCAGACCAACTGATATGTTCGGAAATCCATTACCTGTTCGATCTACCGGACAAACAGATATGTATGGGAATCCACTTCCTCCTCAATCTACTGGACCAACAGACATGTATGGGAATCCACTTCCTCCTCAACAGCAAGCGTGTTATGGAAACACATCATCTGCTGGTCAACAATCAAAGCCAAATACAGTACGGCTCGACACCTCAAGCTTTTCTAAAGTCAGTGTGGAAGTAGCAAAGGAACACATGGAGCTGCTAAACACGTTGGTGAGCGCATACTGTGGATTAGTGGAAGGTCAGATTGGTAACATTAATCTGACACAAGAAGACTATCAGCAGATTGATAAAGAGGAGATGGAGATGATGGACATCAAGTGGGCCTTTGCCAGTGCTGTTAGGCGAGCAAAGGATTTCATGGAACGAACTGGCCGAACCAGCTTGGAAAGCAAGAAAGACACCAAGTATGGGTTTGATAAGCAGGCCGTCAAGTGTTTCAATTGTGGTGAACGTGGTCATTTTAAAAGGGAATGTACAAGGCCATCTCAGCATGGAAACCAAAATCCCTTCAGAGGTCAAGGAAACAGGGTTAATCAGAACCAAGCGAGGAACAATGATCGCACACTGGTGCCTGTCAACAACCAGAATCAACCAGGACCATCAAATGCCAACCAGGCACTTGTGGTTCAAGTAGATGAAGGCTGTGATTGGTCAATCCAGTTGGGAAATGATGCTCCAGATGGAACAGCTTGTTTTGCTGAAGTTGTCAAGGATCTTAATCACGCCAGTGGTGGAGAATCTTCCACCAATGGTGATGAATCTTCTGAAGATGAAGACAGCTCCGGTTATAGTGGAAGTTCAGATGAAGAGTCCTCGAGTTCAGGGAATGATCAGGAAGATG
The DNA here is from genome assembly GCA_030545235.1 of Helianthus tuberosus. Classification (NCBI taxonomy): domain Eukaryota; kingdom Viridiplantae; phylum Streptophyta; class Magnoliopsida; order Asterales; family Asteraceae; genus Helianthus; species Helianthus tuberosus. Next base: position 2,902,471 of record CM060360.1, on the reverse strand, counting down.
ACACATCAACTGCATCAGTTAATGCAGACGTTGATGAGCTATTGGAAGAAGCAGCAGCAGGAATTCAAAGAAGATCTATTTTGGTGGATCAAGCTGCTTATTCTTCGTCTTCTCTCCATTCAGCCTTTATGGCTAATGTCGACAGTTCATCAAGTCAGGTATGTGTCGATGAACCCACTTCTGTTAGCTGTGATAACTGTGATAGTTTGCGTGTTAAATGTGCTGATTTAGAGACAAGCATGTCTGAGTTGCAAGGCAAACATGATGCTTTACAAGCTAGTTTGTTTGACTTGCAAGACAAACATGTTTTAGTGAATGATAAGTGGTGTGAATTGCAAAGCGAACACAAGGCTTTGCAAGAGAAATATGATGTGACATTCATTCACAATCAGAAATTGACCGTTGATCTTTCCAAGTGCACAGAAGCCAATATGTTTTATGAAAACCATGAAAAGGAGTTTAAGTCGGTAATTGAAAAGTTAAAGAAAGATAAAACCGAGTTAACTAAAATGGTTTCCAGAAAACAAACTGACATTAATTTGTATATAACTCGTCTGGAAGTAATGCAAAAGGAAATGGCTTGTGTTAAAACTGAAAGTGAGGCGATCCGACTCAAGTTAGACAGTTATTTGAGCTCTAGCTACGTGTTGGATCACATCATTGATGTTCAGAAAGAGAAACGGGATGTCACATGCATAGGTTACAAGAAATGTCCACCACCCGTGAGAAACAATTATGATGCCATGCCTGATGAGGAATATAGAACTCACTTTGAACCATCTGTTCCTCTAGATGTTAATGAATTTGCTACAGGACTCGGATACAAGAAAGAAGTAGCGTCAGATTCTGATGTGTCAGCAGATACCTTTGTAACTGCTGAACAGAATCAGGATCCTCCAGTTGTTGTTGAGGATGCTGATTCTTCTGATGATGAATCTGATGATACTGATTCAGCAAAGTCTGATGCGGTGATCAAGGAAGAGGACATACCTCTTGAGAATCATATTCTGTGTGATCCTCCTGCAAAACCCGCTAAGACTGTTGCAATCGAGTCCTCGTCTGCACAAGAGTCGGAGAGTGTGGATTTGCTGTACACTCTTGTTGGTGATAATAAAGTTTATTCAGACAAAGATTTTCCTATTAAGAATGTTAATCAATCCTTAATCAGTAAAGTCTTTGAAAATTCGACAAGTAAGTTTTTGGGAAAGACAGGACCACATGTTACAGTCACACAGTGTCCTCCTATTCCAAAGGCCGAAATTCGAAAACAATTTGGCAATAAGAAATTACCAACTGTGCAAAAACAGCAAAATCATACCAAACCCAAAGGAAAATCAACGACTCAAGATCAAAGGAAGCCGAATCAAAAGAAGAAAAAGAATGTGAACTTTGTGAAATCAAAGGGAACGGACAAAATGGAAAAGTTTGAAAATCAATCTAACTTAGATTTTGTCAAGAAAGCAACTGTGATGAAAAGAAATGAATCAAACAGTTCAAAACCTAGTACCTCGGGGTCACAAAGTTCATCATCATCGACAAGACGATCACATGATACTTCGGGGTTTGTAGAACGAAGATCATGTTTTGAGTGTGGAACAGTTGGGCATATCATTCGAAATTGCCCGTATCTTCATAAGTTGAAAGCCAAAGAAGATGATCCCCGTGAACGAAATGACCGCAAGCAATCTGTTTCATCAAAACCAGATCCCCGCCTTATAAAAGAAAGGGAAAAGAAACAGAAAAGCCAACAGGTCAAGAAAATTGAAAAAGCACTTAAAACTGATGTGGTTCAAAAACAATCTGTTCCAGTTAAACCAGAAAATTCAAAGTTTTCAAAAACTTCAAACAATCATGAAGTTAAATTTTCAAACAATCAAACTGGTAAAACTCAACAGACCTGGAAACCAAAATCGGTTACAAATTCAGGGGGACCATCACAATTTTCAAATCATCAAAGAATAGAGGTTATTGTTATTGATGAAAATGGAAGACCCAAGACCACAATGGCTTGGGTCCCCATCTCCAACTAATCATTTGAGTTCATGTGCAGGGTGTTCCAGGAGGAACTATCAGTAGTCATTGGATTGTTGATAGTGGGGCATCCAGGCACATGACAGGCGACATGAAGCTTCTCTACGACGTGAAATCTATTAGAGGAGGTTATGTTGCTTTTGCTGGAGATAAGGGCGGATGTATTACGGGTGAAGGAATGATTTCCAACGGGGTTGTTAGCTTTGATAAGATCAACTTTGTGCAACAACTTGATCACAATCTTCTTAGTGTTTCTCAAATTTGTGATAAGCAGTTCTCAGTACACTTTGATGCAAATGGATGTTATGTGCTGAAACCCGGCTTCAAAATTCCAAAAGAATGGATTCTCTTGTCGGCTCCTAGGATAAATGATCTGTATGTCCTTGATATGAGCCAAGCTATCACAACGTCTGCACAAGCAACTTGTTTCGTTTCCAAAGCCACAGAAAAAGATACAATCTCTTGGCACAGACGAATGGGTCACATTCACTTACGCAAAATGAATCATTTGGTGTCAAATGAATTGGTGAATGGTGTTCCTCTCAAAAATTTCCATCTTCAAGACGTCTGTGTTTCGTGCCAGAAAGGAAAACAAACGAAGAAGCGACACCCTACAAAGAAAGTCAACACGATGGCTGTTCCTCTTGAACGTTTGCACATGGATTTGTTCGGTCCTGTCAAGCACAAAAGTATTAGGAATGATCAATATTGCCTCGTGATAACTGATGATTATTCAAGATTTTCTTGGGTGGCGTTCATGGCACACAAGAGTGAAACCTTCGGTATTATCAAAAACTTGATCATTCAGATTGAGAATCTTTATAACTTGAAGGTTAGGCGGATACGCAGCGACAACGGTACTGAATTCAAAAATCATGCCATGGCGGAGTTTTGCACTTCAAAAGGAATTCTTCACGAATTTAGTGCAGCTTATACTCCTCAACAGAATGGCGTCGCTGAACGTAAAAACCGCACATTGATCGAGACTGCTAGGACTATGTTGGTAGAGTCACAGTTGCCGATTCCCTTCTGGACTGAAGCTGTGTCCTCTGCATGCTACACGTTGAACCGAGTCCTTACAGTCAAAAGGCACAACAAGACCTGTTTTGAGCTTATTAACAAACGGAAACCAGATTTGTCATATCTTGAACCGTTTGGAGCTCCGTGCACTATTATCGATCCGAATGGAAAGTTTGGGGCAAGAGCAATTGAGGGATACTTTCTTGGGTATTCCACCCCGAACTTAAGAGTCTGGAATCTAGAGACTAAAAGGGTCGAGGAATGGTCTGAAGTCAGAGTACAAAGGCACACTTTGCCAGTTCGAAATCCTGGTCAGCCTTGGATGTTTGAGTACGATGACTTTTTCAATTCGATCAATGTTGAAGCCGTTGAAGAAAATGCTACGGCAAGGATGTTTTTCGAGAGTGACAATGCAACAGATTCACCGTTGGTTCGTCCCATTATTGTCAATCAAGAACCATCTTTAGTGAACAACAATGCTCTCGACAATGAGGATTTTCACGATGCTACCGAATTGAACGAATCTTCAGAGGATGACGAATTTCTCGATGCAGATCAAGGTCCAACAACAGCAGTACATGGTACTTCAGAAGGTACACCTCCAGTGGATGTCCCTAGAACAGCTGAAGCTACTGCATCATCCTCTTCGTCAATTCCGGGTATTGAATTGGTTGTTGATCTCAATCTCAACAACCTGGGTATTAACGTTCCTGTACCAGATAATCCAGAAACTAGGATTCACAATACCCATCCTCAACAAAACATCATCGGAAATGTACAAAGTGGCGTTCAAACAAGAAACATGTTGCGAAACAACAACAATGCAGGCTTGTATGCAACTATCCGAGAATCTGGTCAACAAAATGATTGGTCTTTCGCGTGTTATATCTCACAGGAAGAGCCAAGAACTTGGAAAGATGCTTTGAAAGATAACTCTTGGGTTGAAGCGATGCAGGAAGAACTGCAACAATTCCAGAAGCTTGGTGTCTGGAAACTCGTAGAGAAACCTGCTGGTTACAAGAAGATTGGTACCCGTTGGGTGTTTAAATGCAAAAAGGATGACCGTGGAATCGTTATTCGAAACAAAGCAAGGCTAGTCGTTCAAGGTTTTCGTCAGATAGAAGGGATCGACTACAACGAAGTGTATGCACCTGTTGCACGTCTAGAAGCAATTCGGATCTTTCTGGCTTATGCCTCATTCAAAGGTTTCAAGGTATACCAGATGGACGTGAAGAGTGCATTCTTACATGGTGTGGTGGAAGAAGAGGTGTACGTCGAACAGCCTCCAGGTTTTGAGGATCCTATCCATCCCGATCGGGTTTGGTTGCTCAACAAAGCTCTCTATGGTCTACATCAAGCACCGCGAGCTTGGTACGCAACCTTATCTAATTATCTGCTGGAGAATGGTTTTCGCAGAGGTCTTATCGATTGTACTCTCTTCATCAAAGAACAAGATGGAGATCTTCTACTGGTTCAGGTATACGTTGATGATATTATATTTGGTTCTACTAATGATGTTTTGTGTAGGAATTTCGAGCGCATCATGCAGGATAAATTCGAAATGAGTGCTATGGGGGAAATGACTTTCTTTTTGGGCCTACAAGTGCAACAAACTGAGTCTGGGATATTCATCCATCAGACTAAATATGTTGCTGACATCTTGAGCCGGTTCCAGATGTCTGATACAACGCCCATCGGTACCCCATTGCCGCAAAATCACGGAATTAATCCAGACTTGAAGGGTGAAGCTGTTAGCCCCTCACTCTACCGCGCGATGATCGGATCTCTTATGTACCTCACAGCATCAAGACCAGATATAATGTACCCAACGTGCCTGCTTGCCAGATATCAAGTGAATCCGAAGGCCTCACATCTTGCAGCTGTAAAAAGGATTTTTCGTTATTTGAAGGGTTACCCTGACACCGGTCTATGGTACCCTAGGGATAATAACTTTGACTTGATCGCATTCAGTGATTCTGATTTTGGCGGATGCAAAATCGACGGCAAATCCACAACGGCTGGATGTCAGTTTTTGGGAAATCGCCTAGTCACATGGCAGTGCAAGAAGCAGACGTGCGTCGCTACATCAACATGCGAAGCTGAATACATTGCTGCCTCAAGTTGTTGCTCCCAAGTCCTGTGGATCCAACAACAAATGCGCGACTACGGTTTTGAATTCCTAACTACTCCTATTTACGTTGATAATTCTGCTGCCTTACAGATCACTAGAAATCCTGTGCAGCATTCAAAGACTAAGCACATCGAAATTAAGTATCACTTCATACGTGATTGCTTTGAGAAAAGGCTAATCGATGTTGCTTACGTCCACACCGATGACCAACGTGCCGACCTTTTTACCAAAGCATTTGACAAATCAAGATTTGACTATTTATTATTGGTAAATGGCATTAAGGTCAAGCAAGAGTAAAACCAACATCGGAAAATCATTTTTGTAAATACCTTTGTGTTTTAAATTTGTCTTAGTTTATTGATTTTAGGGGGAGTAAATCCAAAATTTGAAAATCCAAAAACATTGAAAAATTTCATAAACACAAAAACAATAGAAAAACAAAAATGAGTTTCCTGGCGAGCAAAAGAGAAAATGATAGTACATCAGTGGTCTTTCCAAACCTCTTTTAAACTGAAATGCAAAATGAAAAACGATAAGCAGCTCTATATAAGATGTATCGGTAGGCTCACAATCATTTTAAAGTGTGCAGGGTGATATAAATTTAAATAGACTGAAGACCAGGTGGGAACCATTCATTGGCATATGGTCTTAGTACCGAAATTTCGTTTGAGAGATTGCCGAGGTTCTGAGATATTCGGTCTTTATGCTGCTTATCATCTGGGTATCATGGTTGTATCTTTTACCGAAAAATAACGGGGACGCAAGTCTAGATCTTCCATGATACTATACATACGTGTACATATTGCATTCGACCTCAATAAGTGATCAACAATCACAAATTCTTTCCGGGAGTCAAGTTCGTCTCTCTGCTGTACGAAAGTACTGACCTGATCACGGACTTGCTCCTGTGCCCTCATGCATCGAAAATCAAGTTCCTCATCAATAAGTGATTCTATCACATAAGGCTTGTTTTCAAATCAAAATAAGTGAGAATCTCACATCATATACGGTCAAACAGATGATAATCGGTATACTCACCGGTAAGATGAACCCTCGTGCATACCTTGATACGGGAATGTGTCGTGATGTGGATGAACACCGGTCGGTAAGTATTAATCATAACTTAACGTATCCCCTCGCCATGATTACATATGATAAGTTGAGCTTATGTGGACAACAATACCGATAATTGTTATAGGATGCTTATCTTAATGTTAACTAAAAGAACAACAAGAGCGTTTTGGCATGACCGTACACTGATATGATTCTCTTACCCTCGAAACTCGCAAAAAGAATGTCTGTATATATTTAATGCTTTCAGTTTCTGCATCTTTGTATATATTTATTTACTGCTTTCAGTCCTTACATTTGAAATATTCAAAAATACCAAAAAGATTTTAGGTGTGTTTTAATATAAACGTTATAAAAACCAAAAAGATTTTATTTCTATTTTATTTTCGATCGTACGATGTTGGAGCTCGAGTCTTCGTTACCTGAAACCTGAACGAAAACCGAAAATGACTAAATCTTCGTAAACGGTCGAAATTTGCAGAGTTTTGAAAGTTAAAATTGAAATTGATAAAATTTATTAGACTTTCAAACTGTCGGACGGTGTTTGTTTAAGCAATGGTCACACGTGTGTCGTTTGTTTATGTTCACTATATTCCAAGCAGTTGTTCTCATTACGCGTTTAGATTTCTTGCATGTGCAGATTCTAAAGGCAAGGAGAACATGGTCGATGACAAGTTTCGGAATGAAGACACGACGTGAAGGCACTCAAATGATGAAGATGATCGAGTTGCCGCTGACCATCATCAACACCACAAGGATCTCACTTCATAAAGATCAAGACTTTCACGAGCATAACTCAAGGGGGAGCTTATGTTAAGGGGGAGTTTGTCAACACACTTCCTACATGAAACGGGGAGTTTGTTGATACACTTTCTGCTTTCAAGACGTGAAGACTTTAAAGATCCTCCGACATCGAAGACTTGAAAAGATGATAAAGACTTGAAGACACAAAGGACCTACAAGAACGAAGATCGAGACAAAGCTATTTCGAAGATCGAGACAAAGCTACAGCCAAGGGGGAGTTTGTTGGTGCACTTGTGTCTGTACTTTGTCTGTATTTTGTCATGATACCGAACGATGTCTTTGTTAGTCTTGTAAGTTTGACCAAGTCAACCATCCTCCGGTTTGACTTGGCCAAACAGTCAACAGTTTGGTTGTAATGTGTTTGGGTCGAAGGATGTGTGATCGAAGGATTGTTTATATCCTTCGATCATAAGCTCGAAACATAAACCTTCGACAGATGGACCTCGAAGGATATCATCCTTCGAGGTATTTATGGATCCTTCGAGCTGTTTCTGGTCGATAGATGATCCTTCGATCATCCTATCTGATCCTTCGACCAAACCTGCTGTGTTGGGTATAAATACCCGTGTGTTGTGTTCACTTCGACAGACACACAGAAAAGAGAGAGAAGGAGAACACTTAAAACAGAACACACACACACTAGAGAGAGTTTACAGAACAGATTTGTAAACCTTGTGCTTGTAATCGGACCTTTCATACGCATTAATACAAGTGGTGTTAATCGTTGAGTCTTGTGTGTTGATTATTTACGTGTTCTATCTCGGTTTGCTATCTCGGTTGGATTCCGCACAACCGGGTTGGTTTGTACACAAGGATTAGGCGACTAGATCCTCCCCTAGCCGGACCTACAAGGTTTAATCTCAAAAGTTTATAATGTTTCAACTTTATCGTTGTACCGTATATCTATACATTTTTAGCTTATTGTTTTCTTTAATTATTTTCGTTCGCTAATTTCTTTTTTAAAAAACTAAACGTTTGGATTCAACCATACATTGAGTTGAACTAAATACGTCAAGACATGCGCTTTCATATGGTTTGCGCATGACATTGCGCTTGGACTAATCTGTTTGCAACGTGCCTACGACGCATCGCCCGCGGGTTGCATTATGAATATTAAAATTTATGTGTCGGTATAAATTCGAGTTGGTATACGTTTCGATGTAAAATTTTTTGGGGAACAAGTCAGGTCAAATATATTTGGTTTTTGATTGTTTTATGTACGTTTTCCAATTCTACGTTTCGACCCTACCGCAACACGCTAAGGGTATAATTTTTCCCGTTGATATGAATATCACTTTTCATTACATGTGTTAGTTTTCCCCTGATACACATTTTATGCTTTTTGTACGTTTCCTATGTATGAGTCGGGTCACATATAAATATGATATACTTTACATTTTTATCCAGCTACAATGCTATTGAATTAATTTTGATACGTCAAAATGTGCGTTTTCATATGTTTAACGCATTACATAACGCTTCGACTAATCTATTCGATGTTTGCAATGTACTTGCGCTGCAACGTGCGCAGGCTTCCCACTGGCTTTGCCTCCCTGCCCTCATACGTTCACGATGTTGCAATTGTAGCCCTTTGACTTTGGTATCTTCAAAGTTTCATAAAATAACAAATTTAGTCCCTAAACCTTCTACTTTGAATTTCCAAAACCACAACTTCGTCTTTCAAACTTTGCTAGCACCAACCCTCTACTTTGGTTTTTCACCATCACCCCCTTAGCTCTTACACAGTTACGCCACCAACCCTCTTCTTTTACATTTCCACCAACACCCACTCATCTTTTACACATTTCCGCCACCACCCCTATACTTGTACACTTTGTCTTTTTTTAGACTTTGCGTTTTTACCCCTTGCACTATTACTCCATTTTTACACCCGCCAAACTTTAAAAAATTTGCAATTGTAACCCCTAGACTACAACTCCTACTTTTGCAAATGACAGTGCATTGTGTATTTCGAAATGTCTTTGGCATTGTTTTGTACACTTTGTGTCTACATTTGTGATTTACACTTTTTTTTTGTAATTGTCTTTTACGCACTGGGTTTTACGAATCGTGTTTTGTCTTACTATATGTTTCCACCCGTCGCGCGCCGCCGCAACGCGCGGCGGGCAAAATCCTAGTGCTATGTGAAAAACTAAAATAAATACAGGTTTCATTGACGGGTTAAATAAAGTAAAAGAACGATAAAACTTAGGTTTTACTGTTTTAGTATACTTTTTTTATCTTCTATATAAATGTATCGTTCGTCAAGTATCTTTCTATGATTTGTTTGGTTTAGACATGTATGTCTTAAAGATGCACAATGAATGGGTCAGGTGGGTTAGGGTGTCTGGAACCACTTTTTTTTTACCAAAATTTTACTTTTTATTTTTACAAATAATGTCAACAATAAATTTATGTTATTTGGTTTAGACATGTATGTCGAAAAGAGGCAAAATAAACGGGTCAGGTGGGTTGGGTTGTCGAAACACTTTTTTTTCCAAAATTCTTGTTTTTTAGAAAATAATTACCGGCGCCGAAAATAGATATTATTTCATAGCAGTCGGGGTCGGGTCAGTTAACGGGTCAACCTGCCAAACCGGGCCATTTTAAAGAGTATCAACTGGACCCGTTCTAAGTTAGATAGTTTAATAATTAAGCGACCCGCTGCATAACTGAGTGACCCATGTCAACTTATGTATTTAATTACGGGTCATGATTGACGGGTGTATGAGGGAGACAACAGCAGATGATGGCATTGCATACTCTATGCAGCTAAAGGTAAGAAACACTAAAATTTAACCGTTAACCGTTAAGATAAAAGAATTTATAATCTTGTAAAGTTTCTGAATTACCCGTTTGAGCGAAATAGAAATATATGCAGGAACAGAAACAAAAGCAGATGTCTTGCTAAATATAGAAACTGGGAAACCGACATTTGGTTCATAGTCCAGTTATGACCGTTCCAGAAGTTAGTTGCTTTATGAATTCTAGTTGAGCTTCTAACTGTTTCTTGACTTTGTGAATTACCCTTTTGAATTAAGTAGACATTTATGCAAGAACAGAAACAAAAGGTGATTACTTGCTAGAATAGGAAACTGTGTAACACACATTCTTGAACTATACTACAATAAAGACTTTTAATTTAAAATATGTTGCTACAAATTTCCATTATAATTTGAACAAATGTATAAGAGTTAACTGCCATTTTCGTCTCTGTGGTTTGTCCAATTATGCTAGTTCAGACCAAATTTTAGATTTGTAACATTTCTGTCCCTGACATTCTTGAAACATGTCAGTTCCGTCCAATAAAAAACATGAGTTAATTGCCATTTTCGTCCCTGTGGTTTGTCCAATTATTCTGTTCAAACTTAGATTTTTGGATGGAACTGACATGTTTTAGGAATATCAGGGCTGAAATGGTACAAATTTGAAATTTGGTCTGAACCGACATAATTAGACAAAACACAAGATTCATGAAAATAGCCCAACACGCAAACCGAACTTAATTTGACTATAATCTGCATACCGCGTAATCCACTGTTTGCAGAATAATTGAACGCGTTCTTCGTGTTCATCTGTTCCCAACATGCAGACCGAACTTAATTTGACTATAATCTGCATACCGCGTAATCCACTGTTTGCAAAATAATTGAACTCGTTTTTTGTGTAGAATTGTTCACCAACCGGAGTCTTACGTGTCACTGTGTCAGTTTGTTATTGCTCACACACCGGAATATTCCAGGAGATTCTGCTGTGTGAAATGTTGAGTGATTGGTTTGAATTTAATGATTGTAGCAGGGGGGAAAGGAAGTCCAACTGGTTGACTTCTACAAGTCAATGGTATGAACCAAATTGCAAAGATAATGCCCAATTTTAGTTTTTTATTATATTGTTATAGGTTAATGTGTTAAGTCAGCAATCCGTTGACTTTTCACGTTTGAGGTTGACAAATAGAAACAAAATGCAAAATTATTCTGGTAATTAAACAAATTAATTACATTAAGACAATTTTATTTGATAAATCTTTCAAATAGTTAGCTCTTGCGACTAGCTTGGTTGCGACCATTGTTTAACTTACAACGACAGTGTCCAGCTTTCAGCTTGGCGTGCACATGTGTTCAATGTGTAGCCCGTGGCCAATATGTTTTTCGTCATGTATTCGTTGAAGTGCATGCATCTACACCGTTGCAATAGTCTCCCATTTCATGAAGAGCAAGGAAGTCTTGCTTGTGCATTCAAGAATTTCATTTAGCGTTGAACCAGAGGTTACCAGGAGTTGGTTTAGGATATTTCACGTCTATGCTTTATTAAAATTTAGAGTAAACGTCAGTGGTTAGACTCGTCTGACATTTTTGGCCCCTTTAAAAAACCTTTGGACATCTACATCCACGTTGTTTCCAAATTCCTATATATTAAAGTTACAACCTTCCGTCAGTTGAGCGTTTGTTTGACCGTTAGCTGTAGGGGCATTTTCGTAATCTTGCTTCCTGATTAAAACTTCTGACGCTTTGCAACCTTCACCGTTAAAACTCCTGACACCTTGCAACCACCACCCACCACCACAAATTTCAACCTTCACCATTAATAACACTATATAATTCACACAAATCCACTTTTTCATCAAAATACATGAAAAAAAACATATTATACTTTGGCATAAGCCCACAAAATTCTTAGATTAATATACTGATCACGCTCTATATCCACATTTCCTGTTACCTATTAAACAACTATATTATAAGCAAAACATCAATTAAACTCATAGACACAAGTGAAATTAATATTAATTACCCAAAATACCAACCTGCCCATCGATTAATAGCAAAACATCGATTAATAACTTTAATACTTTTATAGATACTATATATACATATATTAATTACATATTCAATAGATAATGAAATACATATATTAATTACATGTCCAAAGGTTCCTAACCATGGGTTGTAAAATGAAGTTTACTTTAAAATTTAAATTGGGTCTTAAGAATAGTGGTGAGATGTTGCAAAGACTAATAGTTGCAAGTCATGTTTATACACAATATAGCATAATGTCCTATTTGACACAACAAAGCGAAATGGCCACCCATGGTGTTAGTGGCAATTTTATTCATCAAACAGACTTAAAACTTAATAGAGCATTACATTTTACAATACTATACTTGTATCCCTAAATGAGAACAAGAAGAAATAAATACAACACACAAAAAGAAGAATGAAATCCAACTTACAACTATGGTCGTGAAACCCTTCGCACTTTTGCAATGAACACCATCACTTTCACATAAACCCAATTTTCAAGGCTATTCATGACGTGAAAAAAAGCATGTCTCCCACGGCGATTAACAATTAAAGCAATACACGCCATCCAAAATCCGCTAGCAAAACCAGTGGCCCCTCCGATATACAACCATCTTTCTTCCCCGTCATCCATATTTTCACGAGCAACGGGTGGACCTTCTAATTCTTTATCTCCTGGACAATATTTGGACAGGGGAAGTCCGCATAATCCTACATTTCCGGTGTACCTTGAAGGTTCAAACGACTGGAGTTGAGTGCTAGATGGAATTCTTCCTGACAAGCTGTTATACGACACATCTATATAGTTTAGCAAGGTCATTTGAGACATGCTTGATGGTAGTCCTCCTCTTAGATTGTTTCTAGATAGATCCAAAATTTGAAGTTCTTTCATCTCACCAATTTTTGATGGAATCTCTCCAACTAGAGCGTTCATTGACAAGTCGAGTGCAATCAATTTATGAAGATCGGTTAGTTTATCCGGGATTTTTCCAGTTAAATTGTTGCTTGATAAATTGATGATCTTTACCAATTCTATAGTGCTGCCAAATTCACGCTCACTTCCTTGCCACTTGATCATCGAACGGTCAACATACGTGCCCAAACTATCATTAACAGATTTCAAATAATGCACATTTTCGCTTACTTCCAAGCCATCTTGAACCATGGAAGTTAGATTACCAAGACATGAGGGGATGGCTCCCTGGAGTTTATTCATTGACAAGTCTAGAATTTGTAGATATTCTAGCTGACATAAATGTGAAGGGATGGTTCCAATGAATGTATTTGATGTTAAGATAAGAGCATACAACCTCGATAACCTTTCCCCGATCCAACCAGGCACGTAACCAGAAAACTTGTTGGCCCCCAAATTCAAAAAGGTTAAATGGGTTAAATTCTTTAAAGATAAGGGCAACTTTCCTGAGAAGTTGTTATTGTATAAATACAAGACCTCAAGCTTTATCAAAAACTTGATAGAAGTAGGAAGCCTTCCGGATAGATTGTTATATCCCAGACTAAGAATTTGTAGTGTTTTGAAATTCCACAAACAGTCTGGAATTGGTCCAGTGAATGCGTTGTGTGAGAGATCAAGAAAGGACAAATACCCATCAACAATTTGGCACAAAAAGAAGATTTGTCCGGATAAATTATTTTTGGAGAGGTCTAGCGTTTCCAAACCGGAAGGAACATTCGGTATATGCCCATAAAAGTTGTTGGAACTCAAATCTATGGTTGAAGAACTAGGGTCAAAATTTGAAAACATATCTGTTACTATCCCGGTAATACTGTTGAAAGAGATATTCAAATATATCAAACGAGAAGGCCAAGTTTTCCAAAAGTCCACTGGAATGTTATCTGAAATTTGGGTATTGGAAAGATCAATACCCGAAAGATTTTTCATTGTTTGAATCCATTTCGGGAAATGAGGTCCTAGCTTGCAAGAACTCAAGTCAATGTATTCTATGCTTGAAATGTTGGACATGTTAGCTTCTAAAGGAACTCCTTGGAGTGAATTGTTTGAAAGATTAACATATAAAAAATTTGACTTTTCAATATTTTCGGAGATGGCACCTTTAAGAAAATTGGAAGAAACGTCTAGTGTTTGAAGCTTGGGTAGTTGCCACACCTTATCACTTATAGTTCCATCTAACTGATTGTTAGAAAGAATTAGCAGTTGTAGGGATGAAAAAGTTTGGATGTCATCTGACAACGTCCCTGTGAATTGGCTAAATGAGGCATCCAAATCTTGTAAAGTAACTGATGTGCACCCAGACAAGTTACTTAGAAAATCAGGTAATTTGATAGGCTTTAAGTTTCCACAGATATTCAAAGATGTCAAACCACACAGATTTCCAAGATATTTGGGAATCCCATCTAACATGTTCCTAGAGAGATCAACCTCTACAAGTGCATTGCTAGTTAAAGGGAACAACCAGTGATACATGGATGAGTTGAGATTGTTATCTGAGAGATCAAGGGTAACAATAGATGAAGAAAAAGAAGAGTTGACATATGAATAAGAATATGGGTGCATGACATGGGAGAGGTCACATCCATTTAAAGATAAATCTGATAGTTTTTTAAGACTTAAAATCACATTTACCCAGTTGTCTACTTTGCCCAGAGATGTACCTGACATGTCAAGTCTATCTAAGCGAGACAGATGAGACAACCAGTCTAGGTTTTCAATTGTGCATTTACTCAGAGATATAAGTGAAAGCTCTTGCAAGTTTGTGAGGTTTCCAAGTTCTCAAGGAATGGTTCCTCTAAAATCATTCCAACCAAGGTCAAGATACCTTAATTGGGTCATGGAACCGATGAACATGGGAATGGTTCCACTAAAATCATTCCAACCAAGGTTAAGATACCTTAATTGGGTCATGGAACCAATGAACATGGGAATCGTTCCATTAAACGAATTACGAGAAAGATCAAGATAATACAAGTAGCTTAAGTTAAGCAATGAAGGACCAATCTTGCCTTCAAGAAATTCAAAGCTCAGGTCAAGTCTTGTGACACGGGAATGGTTGTTGCACGTGACTCCATTCCAGTAACAACAATTATTGGTTGCTACTTTTTCATCTTCTCCAGGTGCCCATGTAGTGAGAAAGTCGTCAGGGTCGTCATGAATGTTTGATTTGAAATGAAGAAGAGCTTGTATCTCCTTTTCCATACACTTACCTGTACGATGGCCAAGGGAAGCGGGAGGTGGTGACCAGGAAAGGGCAGTTGTTGTGGTGAATGATTCCAACACAAAGACTGAACTAATAAAGAAGAAAATAGGATGGGTAAAATGTTTGTGGTAAATCTTATTTGTCATTTTGTTGTATCAAATCTTAAATGTTTTATATATCAACAAATAAGACCAGCTCTATATAGACAAGGTTGAAATAGCCTACCTCATATTAAATGTCTACAAAACCAAGTTAGCGTTGATTTTATTTTCTACTTTCATGTCCACTTATGTGTGGAAAATTCGAGTGGATTGTGAGGCATGCAACACATACAACAATGTTTTAAAAACCCGTTCAAAGCAGCTGGTATTACCTGTTGAGTTGGCTACCGGAGACATCATCCATACGATAAAACCCGTTCATTAACTTCTTTTTTTATATTGCAGGAAATGAAAATAGTTATGTTCTTGCTGATTAGGATTACGAAATAGTGAATATCGTCTTTTAAGTGATCCTGAACTTGATGCAATCAAGTATCTAATGCATAAACCTATTGTAGACATTTATTTTAAAAAAACTGTTGGAAAATTGATTTTTAAGTATGGAATTATAAAGTTTGTATTATTTTTTGAAGTTATAGTTGTAATTTTATGGAATTATAGGCCTCACTAGTCACCAGATTCTACCGTTCGGTACAACCCAATACAACCGGTTGAACCATGTTAAGACCAACCCGGTAGAGTATAAAAACCGGTTTTTAAAACATTGCTTACAAGACTAATATTTGTCCCAAATTATACGTTCAAAGACTTAAGTCTTGACAATTTGTATCTAGTTAACAATCACAAAAGTTGGTCATCATGTAAAACACTCACAAGTGTTCACACATTTTTTTAGACCCAATTGATACTTTCTAAACAATTTATTTCCACTTTCAAAATATAATATAGAGTTAAACTGGACTTAAGTCTTTGTATCTAGTTTTAGAATACAAGTGTTCACACAATTTTTTCAGACCCAATTCGTACGTTCCAAAAAAATTATTTCCACTTTCAATATTAAATATAAAGTTAAATTCCACTGAGGTTTGGAAAAAAAAAATAACCATTTTCTTCCAAAGATAAAAAAAAAACTAACAAGTACAGAAATTGGTCTTAAAATAATTATCGAATGCTCCTAAGTCCTTACTATTTATTTTAGTAAATTACACGAATTGTTTTGACATTTTGACTTAATAAAGTTCATAACTTTAATAAAAATATTCTATTAAATTTGTGGAAAAATGGTTTAAAAACTAAAGTTTATTGTTTGTAAGTAGTCATTACATGCTTCAAATCAAGAGACAAAAAAGTTTTGAATATATAGAAATCAAGTAACTTGATATTGGTTATACAGAAAATATAGAAATCAGTTTTGAGTAGTTGACCCAACAGATTATGAAGCAGGCCCGACTGAGAAAACATCAGTAAAGGTTATTATTAGGTTGACTGGATTTACCATTGGAACTGGGAAAACCTGCCTGTGAGACGGAACCCGACTTAGAAAACATCAGTAGAAGGGACGGTGAAAGGTGATTTTGATTGTTGAGTCGAGAATACATCAGTAGAAGGGACAGCTTTAAAAGGACCATCACCAAATGGATCATCAAACTGCAGCGTAAAAACACAATACAAGCATCAAATGGTGTGTGCGCACAAACACTTGTGTGCACTCATGTGGTGAGTTTTTTAAGACGCACTTGATGAGTTCTGGTTCCTTGTCGGAGATCACTGAAGGTGTGGTGGCTGCCGGAGTAGGTACGGTGGCAGACAAAGGTGGTGTGGCAGCGACCGGAGGTTCAAATGTCTTAACCCGTTTAACCATATCTGACCCATTAGAGATAAAGCGTCATCCAAATTCACCCATGTGTATGTAAACGGGTCGATAGTGCCATGTATACTCAGTCCTTCAAAAACAGACAACTGACAGAGAACAAAACGAGTATTATTAGAGTATTAAATAGCTAGAAGAATGATTTTGACTAAAGAATCGGTGACTAAAATGGGGTAAATAAAAACTATTGTTTTTCTTTTAAACAATCAATGTTGCTGCTTGTATGAAGCTCATGATTTTGACTAAGGAATCAGTGACAAATCAAGCCATACATATTATAACCTAAAGCTTTCATTTGTATCATATACCTGATTTAGTACAAAGGAAGTAGCAAAATAACATCAAAATAAAGCACTGGCATTTCATCGAACACCTTGAATGCATGACAGAAACAATCGAAACACATACAAGATTCAATTGATGAAAGATTACAGAGATACTCAATAGTTGAAGAATATGCTGATTGGGGTTCGCAAAATCGCTTATACTCTTCTTCTTCCTGCGAAATTAATCACAGTCTTCTTTCAGTTCGTTCCTCAAAACAGAGCCTTGCTACCAATAATCTTATGAACAACGAATGACTACAATACTTTCACATCTAACCTTCTACTTCTAATAATTACATATTAGGCACTAACAGAACTTTCTAGCTTAACTAACAACATTAACCAACAATGTTGATGTAAACAACAGGGTAGCCCTGTTCACAGCCCTGTTTATCAATAAATATTTAAGGCTCTTCTTGTCTTTGGGCTGGTACTAGTAGTTGCAAGTCGTGTTTATACACAATATAGCATAATGTCCTATTTGACACAACAAACCGAAATGGCCACCCATGGTGTTGGTGGCAATTTTATTCATCAAACAGACTTAAAACTTAATAGAGCATTACATTTTACAATACTATACGTGCATCCCTATAAATGAGAACAAGAAGAAATAAACACAACACACAAAAAGAAGAATGAAATCCAACTTACAACTATGGTCCTGAAACCCTTAGCACTTTTGCAGTGAACACCATCACTTTCACATAAACCCAATTTTCAAGGCTATTCATGACGTGAAAAAAAGCATGTCTCCCACGGCGATTAACAATTAAAGCAATACACGCCATCCAAAATCCAGTAACAAAACCAGTGGCCCCTCCGATATAAAACCATCTTTCTTCCCCGTCATCCATATTTTCACGAGTGACAAGTAGACCTTCTAATTCTTTATCTCCTGGACAATATTTGGGCAATGGAAGTCCGCACAATCCTGCATTTCCGGTGTACCTTGAAGGTTCAAAGGACTGGAGTTGAGTGCTAGATGGAATTCTTCCTGACAAGCTGTTATACGACACATCTAGATAGTTTAGCAAGGTCATTTGAGACATGCTTGATGGTAATCCTCCTCTTAGATTGTTTCTAGATAGATCCAAAATTTGAAGTTCTTTCATCTCACCAATTTTTGATGGAATCTCTCCAACTAGAGCATTCATTGACAAGTCGAGTGCAATCAATTTATGGAGGTCGGTTAGTTTGTCCGGGATTTTTCCAGTTAAATTGTTGCTTGATAAATTGATCATCTTTACCAATTCTATAGTGCTGCCAAATTCACGCAAACTTCCTTGCCACTTGATCATGGAACGGTCAACATACTGGCCCCCATTACCATTAACAAAATGCAAACTTCCTAATCCATCGATATCTTGAACCATGGAAGTGAGATTACCGAGACATGAGGGGATGGCTCCCTGGAGATTATTCATTGACAAGTCTAGAATTTGAAGATATACTAATTGACATAAATGTGAAGGGATGGTTCCAATGAATTTATTTGATGTTAAGATAAGAGTATACAAGCTCGATAACCTTTCCCCGATCCAACCAGGCACGTAACCAGAAAACATGTTGGCCCCCAAATTCAAAAAGGATAACTGGGTGAAATTCTTTAAAGATAAGGGTAATTTTCCTGAGAAATTGTTATTGTATAAATACAAGACCTCAAGATTGATCAAAAACTTGATAGAAGTAGGAAGCCTTCCAGATAGATTGTTATATCCCAGACTAAGAATTGTTAGTTCTGTAAAATGCCACAAACAGTCTGGAATTGGTCCAGTGAATGCGTTGTGTGAGAGATCAAGAAAGGACAAATGCCCATCAACAATTTGGCACAAAAAGAAGATTTGTCCAGATAAATTATTTTTGGATAAGTCTAGCTTGATTAAATTGGAAGGAGCACTCTGTATATGACCATAAAAGTTGTTGGAACTCAAATCTATGGTTGAAGGATATAGACGGTCAAAATTTGAAAACATATCTGTTATTGTCCCGGTAATATTGTTGAAAGCGATATTCAAATATCTCAAACGAGAAGGCCACGTGTTCCAAAAGTCCTCTGGAATGTTATCTGAAATTCGAGTATTGGAAAGATCAATACGCGAAAGATTTTTCATTGTTTGAATCCATTTGGGGAAACGAGGTCCCAGCTTGCAAGAACTCAAGTCAATATGTTCTATGCTGGAATTGTTTGACATGTTAGCTTCTAAAGGAACTCCTTCGAGTGAATTGTTTGAAAGATCAACATATAAAATATTTGACTTTTCAATATTTTCGGAGATGGCACCTTTAAGTAAATTGGAAGAAATGTCTAGTGTTTGAAGCTTGGGTAGTAGCCACACCTTATCACTTATAGTTCCATCTAACTGATTATTAAAAAGATTTAGATCTTTTAGTGATGAAAAATTTTGGATATCATCTGACAATGACCCCGTGAATTGGCTATATGAGGCTTGCAAAGCTTGTAAAGTAACTGATGTGCACCCAGACAAGTTACTCAGAAAATCAGGTAACTTGATAGGCATTAAGTTATTAGAGAAACTCAAATATGTCAAACCACACAGATTTCCAAGATATTTGGGAATCCCATCTAACATGTTCCCAGAGAGATCAAGTGTTACAAGTGCATTGCTAGTTAAAGGGAACAACCAGTGATACATGGATGAGTTGAGATTGTTTTCTTGGAGAGAAAGGGTAACAATAGATGAAGAAAAAGAAGAGTTGACATATGAATAAGAATACGGGTGCATCACATGGGAGAGGTCACATCTATCTAAGTCTAAAGATGATAGTTTTTTAAGACTTGAAATCGCATTTACCCAGTTGTCTACTTTGCCCAGAGAAACATCTGACATGTCAAGGCTAACCAAGTTAGACAGTTGAGACAACCAATCTAGGTTTTCAATTGTGCAATTACTCAGAGAGTCAAGTGAAAGCTCTTGCAAGTTTGTGAGGTTTCCAAGTTCTGAAGGAATGGTTCCACTAAAATCATTCCAACCAAGGTTAAGATACCTTAATTGGGTCATGGAACCAATGAACATGGGAATCGTTCCACTAAAACCATTCAAACCAAGGTCAAGATACCTTAATTGGGTCATGGAACCAATGAACATGGGAATCGTTCCACTAAAACCATTCCAACCAAGGTCAAGATACCTTAATTGGGTCATGGAACCAATGAACATGGGAATCATTCCATTAAACGAATTGCCATAAAGATCAAGATAATTCAAGTAGCTTAAGTTAAGCAATGAAGGACTAATCTTGCCTCCAAGAAATCCATCGCGCAAGTCAAGACTTGTGACACGGGATTGGTTGTTGCACGCGACTCCGCTCCAGTAACAACAATCATTGGTTGCTACTTTTTCTTCTTCTCCGGGTGTCCATGTATCCAGAAGGCCATGAGGGTCGTAATGAATGTTTGATTTGAAATGAAGAAGAGCTTGTCTCTCCTTTTTGGTACATTTACCAGTACGATGGCCAGGGGAAGTCGGAGGTGGTGTTAGAGACCAGTCAAGGGCAATTGTAGTGGTAAATGATTCCAACACAAAGAGTGTAAGAATAAAGAAGAAAATAGGATGGGTAAAAAGTTTATGGTAAATCTTATTTGCCATTTTTGTTGTATCAAATCTTAAATGTTTGATATGTCACCAAATATGCCCAGCTTTATATACACAAGAAATTTAAAATAACCTAGTAACCTACCTCATATAAAACAGAGTTTGTGTTGATTTTTCAAATAAGTTAATTTTCTTTTTATTTTCATGACCACATATTTGTTTAGAATTTGTGTGGAATGTGGAGCGTGCAGGACTTATATGACAAGTTGATTATCTTTCAATTTTCCTGACCACATATATACGTGCTTAAAATTTATGTGGAATTAGACGTCCAAAGACTCGAGTCTTCACAATTTGTCTCTGATTAAAGAATACAAAGTTGGTTATGTCAAAGACTCATAAGTCTTCACGCGTTTTCTTCAAACCCAATTGATACGTTGGAACATTATCTTTCAACTTTTAAGTGGTGGGTATCCAAATGACTTTCACTAGGGGAGGTCGTCAGTTGGAGTCTCGTTCATGATAAAATGTGTGTGCGAACCATGGGTTTTACCACAGTGGGCCCCTTTACCATAGTGGACCTTCGGGGGGTGGATTTCCTCTAGAATTGGTGACGGGCCAGGTCACTAGCGCAGTCTCCGATCGCGGGTAGCCGGACCTTTTTTGCCTAAATGTGTAGCACATATTGTTTCGGTTAAGTGGTAAGTCTGTATAAATAAAAAACTAGTTAACAAATGTAGAAGCTGGTCTCAAGTTCATACGGTCAAGTGGTATATATGTGCATATAAATAGTACACAACACATAAAAAACTAATTAACAAATAGTAAGTCTTATATTAATCGTCAAAGACTCGTAAGTCTTTATATATCTATTTTGTATATGTAACCGAAACGACCATGTGGTAAGGTCGTATTGTGGTTTTGATCAGTTCTTTTCAAATCTTACATCGAACGTCCCACCTTTACGGGTAGTCATTTTAACTTACCAACATTCATAAATTTAGTAAAAAAAACAAAAAGCTTATTAAGACCATGCGTAGTCGTTAGCCCAATAATGTCCCCATCCTGGGGCATTTTCTGCCATGTGACAGTCCAGTCAGCATGGGGCATTATTGGGCGTTATTGCAAAAGTGTCGTAGTGGGAATAATGCCCAATAACGCCCATCCAATCATTACACAATTATTTATTTTTTTTAATTTAAAACTTCAAATACTTCATTAAATTAAATAAAATTACAATACTAAAAAATTACATTGCAAAATTTTAAGGGGACGTTTGATTCGCAGGAATTCAGTGGAATTTAAGGGAATTGGAATTTGAATTCCAGCTGATGTTTGGTTCACAGAATTTAATGGAATTGGAATTAGGCATGAATTCTTTCAAATTCCTTTAAGTAAAGGAATTCAAAATCCTTCCTATATGTGAAGGAAATTAAAGTAAATTTATTGGAATCTTTGACTGTTTCGACCTGTACCGCTTCGACGTGAACCGTTTCGGCGCGAACCGTTTCGACATGTACCGTTTCGATGCGAACCGTTTCGACCCGTACCGTTTCGAATCGAACCGTTTCGACCGGTACCGTTTCGACCCGAACCGTTTCGAATCGAACTGTTTCGACATGTACCGTTTCGATGCGAACCGTTTCAACCCGTACCGTTTCGACTCAAACCCTTTCGACGCGAACAGTTTCGACCCGTACCGTTTCGACCTGTACCATTTCGACTCGCACCGTTACAACCAGTACCGTTTCGACGCGAACCGTTTCGACGCGAACCGTTTCGACCCGTAACGTTTCGACCCGAACTGGTGGTTGTGGGTGCCGGGGTGATGGATTCCAATTCATTTGACAACCAAACACAACAAAAATGGAATTGATATTCCAATTCCAACAATTTCCAATTCCAATTGGAATGTTTAAATTCCAAAAACCAATTCCTTCAAATTCTAATTCCTATACAAATTCCAATTCCAATTCCAATTACAAATCATTCCGCGAACCAAACGCCCCCTAAGTTTTATAAAAGATCCAAATGAGACATTTAATATAAAAAACTTTAGGGACTGATATAACATTTTTGAAACTTGAAATATTAAAGATATTGTTCATTCACATACCCATATTTTGAGGCATATTGTTCATTCGCATACCCATATTTTGAGGCATATTGTTCATTCCCATGGGATGGTTTAGACCTCCAGAACAACCATCTCCAAACCCGGGCCTTGCACCCATTCCCATTGTTGAACCCGCCATGGGGTTGGATGCGGGTCTTAGAGCACTTGCACCAGCACGTCTAATTCCAGAACCTGAACCCATGGCCTTACCCATGGTTACATTTGAAGTTGTCGGGTTTTGCTTGGTTTTCCCATTCTCTTTTCTTTGGAGTTTATCGGCTCGACAGTGTCAGATAGTGGGTTTGTTTTAGCTGCACATCCAAACATAGTGTCATATACATATGTAACAAAGTAAAAAAGATTGGCTATAAGAAAACTGTATAACTAGATAATGAAAACATAGTGTCAACCAACTCTCATGCCTTAATGCCATGAGGTGGGCATTTTCACAGCAACTCCAAAAGCAAAAAACTGTTGGGATTCAGCCGAGTATGCAGCAGAATTAAGAGGACAGTTTTGAATGACATTCATGATGAATAAGAATGTGCAGTAACAGTGAACAAAAGAGATGAAAAACAAAGAGAGTAAAAAAGGACAATGCGAATGAAACTGCAAATTGTCTTGGTACCGGACATAACTGCCGGTCATTACATATATATGCAGAGGTGTTGGTGGTTGAAGATGGCGGGAACAACTGTCATTTGAACCGGTGTGTTCCCTCAACCGTCGCATCCCTACCATAATAAGTCATCATACATATTGAGGATAAGTATCACACTAAACTATATAATAATCGTACATATACTAACATAATTAAGATTATATATATCTAACAAAAACACCTAAAGCGTAGCATCTAAAATGTGTTGGGTTAATCAGTTCGTTACGGTTCATAAAACGGATCACGGGTACGGGTCAGCTGGTTAGGAGTTCGTTACGTATATCTAAGAAAGATTACAGATATATTATAACATAAAGGTTTCATTTGTAGCATATACTTGATTTAGTACAAAGAAACTAACAAAGTAACATTAAAATAAAGCACAGACATTTCATGGAACACCTTGTAAGCATAGCTAAAACAATCAAAACACATTCAAGATTCAATTAATGAAGAATACAGATATACTCAATACTTGAAGAATAACATGTAAAAATGAGAACATCAAGCATAAGGACACCAAATATGTGGCTATTACCTTCCAGTAAATATTTACTTGATCTATCTCTCTCTCTCTGTGAAAATCAAATCTAAACCCCATTTTATTTTTATAATTTCCATATCCATATATATATGCTATAAAACAAAATTGTATTATGTATATAACATAATAACTCACATCCATAGATTTTCAAATTAACGAGTTCATGGTTCAACGTATCAGTCCAAACAGTGGATTTGCTATCGAATTTTTCTTTTGGAGGTTGTTAAGGAACTATAGGAAGTGCACCTGTTGAAGCAATGATAGATGGTGGTCGGGTGGCCTTGGATTTATTTGACTCTAGCTGTGGCTGTTGATAGAAACTTGAAATCGAGAAGCTAACGCTGTTGAGGCTGACCTAAGTTGACCCTGAGGCTAGATACAACCTTAAATGTTGTTATTAGTTCGACTAGATTGACCACTGGAATTGGGAAACCAAGTGACGGCATTTTAAGATCTATGAAGCACAAAGGTCAAAAAAGTTAAACCCTTCTAGTTCGGTGGTTCCTTGTCGGAGATCACTGAAGGTATGGTGGCTGCCGGAGGTTCAAATGTCTTAACCCGTTTAACCATTTATTTTAACCCATCTGACCCATTAGATATAAAGCATCATCCAAATTCACCCATGTATACTCAGTCCTTCAAAAACAGACAACTGACAGAGAACAAAACGAGTATTATTAGAGGGTTAAATAACTAGAAGAATGATTTTGACTAAAGAATCGGTGACTAAAATGGGGTAAATAAAAACTATTGTTTTTCTCTTAAACAATCAATGTTGCTGCTTGTATGAAGCTCATGATTTTAACTAAGGAATCAGTGATAATTCTGCAGCCACATGTGTTTTAAAAATGTCTTAGAAAAGCAATGTTACCTCATACATTGACCTAAAGCTTTCATTTGTATCATATACCTGATTTAGTACAAACGAATGATTCCTTCAGTTGAACGGACTGAATTCAGAATTGATCGTTAAACAGGATACATACAATACTTTCACATTTAACCTTCTACTTCTAATATTTACATATTAGGCACTAACTCTACTCACAGAACTTTCTAACTTAACTAACAAGATTTACCAACTTATTTATACACTAATGTCCTATTTAACCAAATTGACCTGGATAACTAGTCTGGGACGTAGGTTGGTCAAATGGGGTCCGGTTAGGTTGATCAAATGGGGTCTGGTTTGGTTGACCAAATGGGGTCTGGTTTGGTTGACCAAATGGAGTCTGGTTAGGTTTATCAAAGGGGGTCTGGTTTGGTTGACCAAACGGGGTCTGGTTTGATTGACCGAACGATGCCTCGTTAGGTTGACCAAACGTGGTCTGGTTAGGTTGACCAAAAGGGGTCTGGTTAGGTTGACCAAACAGGGTCTGGTTTGGTTGACCATACGGGGTCTGGTTTGGTTGATCAAACGGGGTCTGGTTTGATTGACCAAATGGGGTCTGGGCGGGTTGACCGGTTTGAGAAGGAAAACCATTCTGCGTGGGTGGTCCAGTTGGAGGAAGTATACCTGCTAGAATGTCAACGTTTTGGTCAAACCCGTCACCAAATCCCATGTCATTCACCATCGTTTGAGCAACCGTCTGAGGTGGTTCAGTAAACGGTGATTTCGACTGTTGAGCCGAGAATACATCAGTCGCAGCGACAGTGAATGGCGATGTTGACTGTTGAGCCGAGAATCCATCACTAGAAGGGACCGCTCTAAAAGGACCATCACCAAATGGATCATCAAACTGCTGCATAAAAAGTACAAGTAACCATGATCGTGTGAGTGTGCACACGTGTGTGCGTGTGAGTGTGTAGTGAGTTATCAAAGACGCACCTGAGTTGTTGGTGATGCAGCCACAAAGGTCTGACTAGGATTAGAGCTAGTAGGGGCAGGCGGTTCAGATGGCACAAGGGCCAATACATCTGAAGAGAAAGACTCTGATAGAGAACCAAATAAGTCCACCTCAGCATTGCTTGACGCTGACGGGGCAGCTACAGCTGTATCCGCAACAAACTTTTATTAAGTATATATTCAACAAGTATAATAATTAAGTAGCAATAAACTGTCAGGTACAATTGTACCAATAAATAAAGAGCAGTTTTACCTGGGGGTGGAGCGCGAGGGTCAAAAAAGTCAAACCCGTCTCGTTCCTTGTCAGAGATCACGAAAGGTGTGGCGGCTGCCGGAGGCGGTGGCATGGCAGCGACCGGAGGTTCAGAGTTGCTAGCAAGCACAGCGCCTAGAGTATTAGCGGCGGGAGGCGGAGGTGGTGCCTCACCCTCGGTTAATTTTGGTTCAAGCTGGCTGCCCAAACACCAAAATATATATATTATTCATTTGTTATATTTTATTGATTTTAATATCGTAATAACAAACTGGAAACCATCTTATTACCTTCCATCAGGAGAAGCATCTTCAACTCTAGCATTGCTATCTCTGCAAACAAAAATATTCATTTTTTTTAATTTAACAAATAAACTAATGTGTAAAATACAATTACAAATACTATATCATTACAATAATAATTTTAAACATTTTCTAACAAAGAGATTTAGAAGGTTCTATGCATTTGAATACACTTCAAATGGATTTACCCGTTTAACCATTTATCTTAACCCATCTGACCTATTAGAGATAAAGCATAAACCAAACTGACATGTATATGTAAACGGGTCGAAAGTGCCACATATGCTCAATCATTCAAAAACGGACAATTGAGCAAGAACAAACGAGTATTATTAGAGGGTTAAATACCTAGAAGAATGATGACCATCATCTCTATCAGAGCTTTGACTTTTTGCACCATAATCACCATCGATACTCTGACTTTTTCTGCGATATTCATCATCGCCATAACTATAGCGGTCTTCACCATCACATCCATATGAATCCCTACCGTAACCGTTACGATCTTCATCTCTACTTCCATATTGCCCGTCATATCGATCATCTCCAGAACCTCCGGATGTCTGGCGGAACCTACTTTGAAATATTATAAATGTCAATCCATTACAAGTATTGTAAAAACTGCATTATTTCAATAATAATCTGAACTTTTTATTAGATTATTTAGAAGGTTTTATACCTTTAGGTAGGGGTGTGCACGATTCGGTTCGGTTATTAGCCTTAACCGAAACTGTAACCGAAGTCGCCGTCATCATCATCATCATCATCATCATACTCAGTAAATCCCACCAATAGCAAAGCTAAGGTAGGGTCTGAGGAGGGTAAGATGTAACCGAAGTCATCAGTTAATCTATTTTATTAACCATTCGGTTTTCGGTTAATTGGTTCGGTTTATTCGGTTAATTTTTCGGTTTTCGGTTCCGTTCGGTTAATTTCGGTTAATAACCAAACCAAACTTGGGCTAAAGTTTTTACTTAGAAATACATGGAATGGAGGTATAAATACATTAAATGGTAGTATAAATACAAGAACATTGAGGTATATATACATGAATAGGATGTATAAATATATGAAATGGAGGTATAAAAGATGAAATACATGAAACGGAGGTATAAAAACTAGATATATAAAAATTCTGAATGATTCGATTCGGTTAACCGAGGGTACAAAAAATAACCGATAACCGATCTTTGGTTAATTCGGTTTTCAGTTAATTTCGGTTCGGTTTCGGTTAACGGTTCGGTTTTCTCTCACCCCTACGGCCCTACTCTTAGGCATTAAAAAGACATTAAACAACATCCGACCCGTTTTCTTTTGAGCAATCTTTTATTTTTAGAGATAAAACATAACCTGAATTGACCCGCTTATAAGTGTGTCAAAATCATTAAAAAACTCACTTGTCCCTGGCAGCAGCTTTTTCTCTTGCTTCTTGTATTTTCTCTTTATCGTTGACAAGAGCAACAAGACTTTGCGATTTCTTCCTTACGTTGCTCCCTTGATCCCTCCCAGTAGAATCGATATATTGAAAAGATGCCAAATTCTATCAAAATTAAAATATAAATTAATTATATAACCTTCAAATATGAAAACTTAGATACAAAAGTTTCAATGAAAAAATTAAAACACACACCGATATTTGGCATCCATGTTCTCTAATATCTTCAATTACACGTTCTGACCCATTTGCTACCAAATATTCAAGAACAGTCAAAGCCTGGTGCAGAAGTCAAAGTCTGTTGGTTAGAACATTATACTCAACATTGGGTATGAAAAACTATCCAAAAGCATAAATCTTGAAAATATGCATCTGTGAAATCATTAATTTGGATTTAAACCAAAATCTTTGAAATGCTGCGACTTTCATCCAAAGGTTTGTTTTTTCCGCATTTGGATTGGTATTACCGTCTTTTTGGACCTTTTCTTATTAAACTAAAAACAATATAAGAAATAAAGATCCACCTCTATTGACCTTATTTCTTATAGTGTTATTAGTTTAACAAAAAAATGTCTAAAAAGACGGTAATACCCTTGACTTAAACGGTGAAAAACGGACGGAGTTAACCAGTCAAGTGAAAATGGTAAGATTTCAAACCTTTTGGATCCAAATGTGAAAAAAAAAATCTTTAAACAAAAGTCGCAAAATTGGCTAAACCTAAGAGATGAAAATGACATTTTACTCTAAAATATTTACCAAACAATGGGTACACTTGTACGAGAGTTAAATGCTTGGTTGGTCCATGTGGTTTGCAAATATTGCAGACTTGGTCCTAGTGGTTTAATAATTACACACTTGGTCCCAGTATTTGTAATTTTTGCACTCATGTGGTCCTTATCACTAACTTAGGTTACATTTCTCAGTTAAGTATATGTAGAATGTCTATTTTACCCTTGAACATTAAAAAATAAAAATATAACACACATACCTCCTCCTTCCTTTTTCAAAACCTGCAACCAAACTTCAACCCAAATATAAAACCACATCTTCTTCCCCCCTTCTCTCTAAAACCCACATCCTCCACTGTCACCTTCAACCCAAATTAGAACATTGACCAAAAAACACACCGTCAACAAATTGAGGGAGAAATAATAATAATAAAGAAGGGTGAATCAGTCTCCGAAACATCACAATCAGTCACGAAATTCCGCCACCGATCTCGTCTTATTTCCGGCAGAACCTAGCACCGGCCGTGATTCAATCTCCGAAACATCACAATCAGTCACGGAATTCACGGAGAATCCGACATTCAACACACACAGTTATAATTACGCTAAAGTATCAGATAGGGCACAAAAACTGACGATTCGAGAGAGTGTAAACAAATATGGATGTTCATAAGTGTAATTTAACCTAAATGCGATAATCGAAACGGTGGAACCTGTACAACGACGGTGCGGCAGAGCTCAGACTTCAGATGCGTTGAGGTATTCGTTGTACAGAGGATTTGCCTCTGAATCTGAATGGAAACAGATTTTAGAGTGTAGATAACGACTGAATGGTGGCGGAAGTGGGGATTTATGGTGGTGGTGGTGGTGGTGGATGAGGGTGGGAGAGAGGGGAGGTAGAAAATAGTTTTATTTATTTTAATTATTCAAGTGTAATCTAATCATTTAACATCAATTTAACTCAGATATTTAACATAAGTTAGTGATAAGGATCACCCGAGTGCAAAAATTACAACTATTAGGACCAACTCTGTAATTAGTGAACCATTAGGATCAAGTCTGCAATTTTCACAAACCACAGGGACCAACCAAGCATTTAACTCCTTGTACGAAAACCTACCAAAAAGAATTAATCTTGAAAATATGCAAGAATAAAAGAACGCAAAGACACCAAAAAAATCATCTTCTCAAAGAAAAAATTACTCCAAGGGTATGTTTTGGCTCACTCTCTTTTCCATGACAAAACTACCCTGGACAAAAAAACCTTGAGATATTTTAAGCATTTCCAGAAAAGGGTATAAATGTAAAAACCTTGTACACGTGGCGCCAGTTCTTCCCAGTATCGCTGAGACCATGCGTAGTGGTTAGCTCAATAATGCCCCCACCATGGGGCGTTTTCTGCCATGTGGCAGTTCAGTTAGCATGAGGGCATTATTTGGCGTTATTGCAAAAGTGCTGTAATGGGAATAATGCCTAATAACGCCCCTTCCAATCATTACACAATTATTTTTTTCTAATTAAAAACTTAAAATACTTTATTAAATTAAAAAAAATACAACACTAGAAAAAAAAAAAAAAAAACCCTATTCAAAAGTAAAAAAAATTACATTTCCAAAATCTAATTTAACTTTAGGGACTGAAATGCAAAATCCTTTTTTAAAGACTTTTGATGTTTAAATCTTTTTTTAAATATAATCAAAATGCAGGGACTAAAATGAAAAAGCTTCTTCTTCTTCCTTTCACCCACAAGAACAACAACGTGCAACTTTTGTTTTTAAATCACCTTCTAATTAAAACAAACTAAAACTAATTTCTTTTGTTTTTTTAATTAAAACTAAGTATACACACATGGCAAGTTTCAATTGGGCAAAGAAATAGAGTTCCGGCATTTTTCAAATCACGCCACATACAATTTTCTCAAAAATCACGCCCGAAAACGCCGGGGTGTAGTGGAGTCGGGGCGTGATTAGGCGTTTTTGTGCAAATGTTTTTATAAAACATGACCTATTACGGGCGCTCTGAGACGCTTCCAAACAACTGACATGATTATTTGGTATTCATGGCTAAACATCAAGACATAAAATTAATATATTTTGGCATTAAAAAAAATCATATAGTTCTTCATTTTCAAAAAAAAAAAAAACAAGTGTGGCATACTAGTTTCTTGAAGCCTGTGCAATATCAGCAAGATGTGTTCCGTGTGGGCCCCATGACTCGTTGCTTGTAGCATCTAGAACCTTTAGTTCTATTGAAGGAACTTTAAGAACCTTCTTATTAACTCCTCTTTTACTACATAAAATAATAAAAACAATAGCATGCATAACATATGAGCTAGTGCCGTAGTAATGGTTTACACGAAAAAAATAATAATAATTTTGTTACTTACATGTCCCTGAATGCCTTCTTCATTTTCACTTAGTGCCCACACGCGGAGACACACTGTCGACGATTATTCAGGTTCAGCTGGAAGAAAATGAGTAATGATTTTAATAAACACGGTTGTAATATACATACAGCGTATATATGATGTTTTTATAAACCCATCAAACTATAAATTCTATATTTGCACCAAGTAGTGGAAAAAACATATAGGTGAAATAATGGCACCGGAAAGAAGGATTGAAAAACATATATAACATTAACGACGTTTGTAACACCCCAAAAATATAAAACTTTGTGTTTAATATGTAATGTTAATTTAACAAGAATTAACTAACTAGGAAACTATAACCCAGTTAGTTGATAGTGTTGAAATAACTTACTCTAAAGTTAAAACACTTAAACTTAAAGCTAAATGATAAGTTGAGGGACTAAACTAGTCAAAATCTGAAAGTTTAGTACTAATTTAATAAACAAAACAAAAAGTCCACCCATTGTGGGTGGGCATCGATAGAACAGAGAGAGAGGGCGACCAGGAGATTTTCCAAAACCCTAAAAGTTCATTAATCTTGCAAATTGAAGGATTAATCCAAGTCAAAATCGAAAATTAAGCTTAGAATCATGATCCTCAACACAAGAGGATTGTAAGGTATGTAAAATCTGATGAAATCTCTCAACTTGAAATTCTCATGATTTTGGAAAATCTGAAAATTAGATGTTGCATGTGTGTTATTTGGTTAGATTAGAGATTATATGGTGTTTAGAAGTGAAACCTAGCCAACTACATGTGAAATCATGACCAAATTTAGGAAGTTCCATGAACACCTTGAAGGTGGGTTGTGGGTTTTACATGATGATGATGAACACTAGGGTTTAGACTGATTATTCTAGTGTAATTCGATCTTAGAAGGTAATTTCAGAAAAGGGTATGATGTTTAAATGCTATATGATGGCTTTATTGAAGTTAAGTTAACTAATTAGCAAGCTATAAACATGAATATGAAAGATATAAGAATTCTGCCTTTATAGTGTTTGTTGTAATGCCTCAAAGAAGGCTTGAAACTGAATTGTTAAGTTAAAAACGCATAATTAAGAAGTATGACAAATGTGCGTTATGTATGTAAAACATAGAGTTCTAAACATAAAGTGATTGAACTCTATAGGAAAGGAAGCCGGGGCATCTAGCGGACAAACCGGTGTGGACGCACGTTTGAAGGGCTTGCTTTAAAGGTATGTAACTTGACCCGTTACGCTAAGTAGATTTGATGATTATATAATGCATAATTGAATTCTTGAATAAGAGTTGTTTAAAATTAGCAATGAAGTTGCTATACTGAATGATTGGTCGAAATTTGGTTGGAACTCATTAGTAGTCGTCATATGGAAGGATTCCTTAGATGAGCCAACGGGTCAAATAATCAAGTAAAACATGGTTAATGTTTCAGAATATAACGGATTGATCTTTGATATAGGTTAATTTATATAACTTGTTAGAAATACGAGAATTCGATGTATAGGTTGTTAGAAAAGCGAAATCCGAGAGTTGGGTTTGAGTACAATGAGCAGAACAAACAAATGATGGATTTCCAGCAACTACCGTAAGTTACGGTAGTACCGTAACTTACGGTAGGGATTAAGTGTTTACCGCATTTTTCCCCTGGTTTACGGTGACCCAGGGAATTCCAGCACCTACCGTAACTTACGGTGACACCGTAACTTACGGTGGAACCAGAAAACAAAACAATGTTTTGTTATTTAAATTTTGATGCTGTATTTTGTAATTATGTGCTATATAACTTTGTTAGATCTAATGTTTTAAAGATTTTGACCATAGGTAACAAGGCGGATCTTACGGATGGCGGTCAAGCGAATGATGAAGAACCGAACACGATTTTTGAAGCTTCCGCAATGTTTTAATCGTACTTAGATTTTGTTCATGGGTTGTAAACAATTTCTTAAACGAATTTTGAACGTTCCATCTTAGTCATTAGTTGACTAAGGTTTATGCTACTTATGAAACTTATGTTATTTTAATATTTTTGGTATAAAAATGTATAAAATAAATTTTTAATTCTAGTAAAAATTTAAGGGTGTTACAAGTTGGTATCAGAGCCCAAGGTTGTCAATAAGTGTTCGGTTCAAGGTTGATCGATTGTCCGGTAAGAATTAAATTATTTAGTTAATAAATTATGTATTATGTAAGGAATGAGAAACGAACAAATATGCATGAAAAGAGTATGTTAGCTCACTCAAATACAAGAAATGCATGAAACAAGAACGATTAAATCAAGTTATGAACTTGATCGAATCAAAACAAGAACGATTAAATCAAGTTATGAACTTGATCGAATCAAAACAAGAACGATTAAATCAAGTTATGAACTTGATTGAATCAAAACAAGTAAAACACGTGTTATAAATGGAATGTTTAACAACCTATGTAAACATTTCAGAAAATCACGCCCGAAAACGCCGGGGTGTAGTGGAGTCGGGGCGTGATTAGGCGTTTTTGTGCAAATGTTTTTATAAAACATGCCCTATTACGGGCGTTCTGAGACGCTTCCAAACAACTGACATGATTATTTGGTATTCATGGCTAAACATCAAGACATAAAATTAATATATTTTGGCATTAAAAAAATCATATAGTTCTTCATTTTCAAAAAAAAAAAACAAGTGTGGCATACTAGTTTCTTGAAGCCTGTGCAATATCAGCAAGATGTGTTCCGTGTGGGCCCCATGACTCGTTGCTTGTAGCATCTAGAACCTTTAGTTCTATTGAAGGAACTTTAAGAACCTTCTTATTAACTCCTCTTTTACTACATAAAATAATAAAAACATTAGCATGCATAACATATGAGCTAGTACCGTAGTAATGGTTTACACGAAAAAAATAATAATAATTTTGTTACTTACATGTCCCTGAATGCCTTCTTCATTTTCACTTAGTGCCCACACGCGGAGACACACTGTCGACGATTATTCAGGTTCAGCTGGAAGAAAATGAGTAATGATTTTAATAAACACGGTTGTAATATACATACAGCGTATATATGATGTTTTTATAAACCCATCAAACTATAAATTCTATATTTGCACCAAGTAGTGGAAAAAACATATAGGTGAAATAATGGCACCGGAAAGAAGGATTGAAAAACATATATAACATTAACGACGTTTGTAACACCCCAAAAAGTACAAAACTTATCCGCGCCTGAATCAAAAAGTACTCTTGCCTAAGGTTTTGACAGGTAAATTCAACAATTTACAAAACTTATGATCTACGAAAGACTTATCCGCGCCTGAATCAAAAAGTACTCTTGCAAAGACATCATTTACAAGGAAGGTACCTGTTATGACATTATCGTCTTGCACAGCCTCTTTCGCTTCCATCCTGAAGACTCTGGCATTAGTCTTCTTAGCCTCCTCAGGCCTCTTGTTGTACTTAGGGCAGTTGGTCTTGATGTGCCCCTTTTCATTGCAACGGTAGCACGTTGCGTCTTTTATCTTCTTGCAATCCACGGTTTTGTGATCCGTGGATTTGTAAATACCACAAGCAAAAGGTTTTGACTGAGTCTGTGAGTTCGACTCCAGCCTGCACTTTCCAAAGTGCTGTTTCTTGCAGGTTTTGCATGTGGGCTTCTCACCAGAACGATGCCCGTCTTTTCTCGAATCCGATCCTTTCTTGATATCACCGTTCCCACGGTGCTTCTTGTTTGACCCTCGCGAACCATTATCTTCACGCTTCCTCTTCTCAGCCTCCTTATTCCTCAGCGATCTCTGCATGACCGCATCCAGAGTGAGGGATAAGGAAATGTCAGTTACAGACCTGAAGGTAGCTGGCCGAGAAGCTTTTACGCTTGCCTTTATTTCCGGGGCTAAACCACCTATAAAGCGAGCGATTCTTTTTGGCTCCAGGGTTACCAGGTAAGGAACCAATCGGGATAGCGTATTGAAGCTTGTCAGGTAAGCTTGACAGTCTAGATTCGTCATTACCAACGATAGAAAGTCCGATTCTATCTTCTCCACCTCATGTTGAGGGCAAAAGTTATCTTTGATCAGGGCGACAAATTGATCCCATGACATATTGTACAATGGGATTTTCCCGGTGGCTTGAACTAGAGATCTCCACCACGCTAATGCTTCACCCTTGAAGGACTGTGATACAAACTTAACCACATCCCTTTCAGCGCATCCGCTGATATCTACCACTGTGTCCATTTCATCTAGCCAAGTCATACAGTCGACGGCTCCCTTCTCCCCATTAAAATCCCGGGGCTTGCAAGACACGAAATATTTATAAGAGCAACCCTTGTTACGGGGTTCCTGATGCAGCACTATCTGCTGAGATGGGACGCTCTGATGATTGGTGGTCTGTCGGTCATCACCATCTTTCTTGGGAATCCCCCCTTAGGAAGTGGCTTGCTGTGAGCTTCCGAGTGTGTTTTAGGCTTTGAGTTAGGCTTAGAGAGGGTCCTACTTCGAGTTTCACTGTACCCTTCGTATTGTCTCTCTAAAGCCTGAGTAATAGCGCCATCTACTATAGCCTTTAATTCCGCACCCGTTAAAGTAATTTTGGCGTTATCATTTGGCTCCACTGGGTGACTATTTATTTCTTCTGAGTCAGCCATTTTGAATTGAACTGTTGCAGAAAACAAGGACAATATTTTATTTGGGAGTTTATTATGGAATTACCCCTTGGGGAAACTCATTAACCATGGTAACAGAGACCAAATTTGGTTAATTTATTAATTGTATTAAATTAGGATTTTAGCTTAAAATTTTATCCTAATTATAAACAATAACGCTATATATTAGCACATAAGGCTTAGTCACATGGATAATTTAAATTATATGCTATGATCTCAGAGGATCAAAGCTTTTAAGGTTTAAACATAGTTTATTACCTTTTTCAGACAGGGAGCCATAGCTACTACTGTCTTTTGGCTCATGTAGAAATGAGCAAGGCCCGTAGGCTTTATATTACCACGTATGGTAAAAATATGATCATCTTAATTGATGATCTTTACCCATGATTCAGAGATCATATAGTTGGGTTTGGATTCTTCTAAAGAATCCTTATATACATAAAAATGACGTGTGATTTTAACGAATCACTTCTGCCAGGAGTGTTAGCATGTTTTAAGATGTTAACATGGATTTGAATCTTTTAAACAGGTCTTACCATCTTGGCCTGGTCTTAAAATGACCCATAGGCTAGGT
The DNA here is from genome assembly GCA_030545235.1 of Helianthus tuberosus. Classification (NCBI taxonomy): domain Eukaryota; kingdom Viridiplantae; phylum Streptophyta; class Magnoliopsida; order Asterales; family Asteraceae; genus Helianthus; species Helianthus tuberosus. The sequence continues at coordinate 2,866,200 of CM060360.1, read as the reverse complement.
TTCACACTATAAGATTCTTAATTAATGATTTGAATCTTTTAACAGGTCTTACCATCTTGGCCCGGTCTAATTATTGATCCATAGGCTAGGTTTCACACTTTAAGATTCTTAATTAATGATTTCATAGGCAGATTATATTAAAAATGAAATGATTTTAATTTACTTATTTCGTTTATAATTTATATATGCTCATAAAGGCAACATGAATTTTTTTAAATCAACATTTCATTAATTCATTCCAAATTTACAAGCTGCCCTAAACGGGTCTTTTCAAATAACAAACTACCCACGCAGGGGTTTAAACAAGTACTTACCCTCGCAGGGGCTAAATAACACACATGCCCACGCAGGGGCTAAATATCATAATAGTCCACGCAGGGACCAATACAAAGATACATGTCCACGCAGGGACTTAATTAAAGTAAACCGATAGATAAAGGATTTACTGATCCTTCTTACTCTTTCCCTTGATTAAATTTGTCAAGGTCTTGAACATCCCTTGATTCCACCGTCGGTCTTCCCGTGCTTCATGTCGCACCTCTCTAATACTTTGCAGGATCTCCTGATGCAGTGGAGGCGACATTTGTAGAGACGGCGGGGGTTGTTGGTAATACGGGGGTTGTGTAGGTATCTGGTACCCCTGGGTTGGGTACCCTACTCCCCAAGGACCTCCATACGGTCCCTCAGGGTTGTTGGCGTTGTAATTGATCGCTACTGCGTATGGGTCGGCTCCAGCGTAACCGGGGTTAGGGTGAGTCGTTGGTTCAAACGGGTTGTACATTGAAGGACCCGTATATGCTGGTATTGGGTTATCAAAACCCATTGGTGGTTGTTGCGGTACAACGGGGTTCGAAGGTCCACCCATTTGTGGATCTTCCTGAAGTGGCGGGTAATAACTGCCACTTGATCGCAGAGGAGAGCTGAAATGAAATTCCTCTCTCCGTGTTGACATCCGCGCTCCGGTTCTCATACGCCTTGGCGGTTGTGGAGGCGCCGGCTGAACTGGTGGCGGTGGAGGCGGTGGCGTAACTGCCACAAACCTGTGATCCCCAGAGGAATCTTGATGTTGTTGCTGCTGGTGCTGCTGCTGGTGCTGCTCATGAGGCTGTTGCTGCCCATGAGACGACGAATGGTGCGGAGGTGTATAGTACCATTCGTGTCGAGTAAAGATAGCTTGGAAGCTATCTGGACCATCAAAGCGTGGTCCGTGATATGATGAACCATCCGAGACCTCGATGGGATGGTTGGGAGTTCCGGTTGCAGGTTCGACGGGATCGTCGTCCTCGTTCAGGTTGTTGCCTCCCGAAAAATGGTCCTCCGGTCCCAATGGGTTGAAACCCACTGGTTCTTGAATATAATCTGCCGGGTTAAACCGGCCTTGAAAGTATGGGGTGGGGTCACCAAATGAACGGTGCGACATCGATCGCTGTAATGGTATATAGGAGTGGTGCGAGTTCTCAGGCTCGTTCTCCGATTGCGGCCCGTATGAATTCTGTACGGGAGTTGTCGAGCTGTGTGAGACCGATCGTCTGGCTGGTTGAAAAAGGCCTCTCTGGCTCCTTCGAGTACCATCACTCTCGGCGGGAACAGGAGCTCGCGTATTCGAAGGTCCTGCTTCGTCGTCGTTTCGTGCGGGGACTGGCCCCTTTCCTCGTCCTCTTGTTCGGAAAAATCTTGGTGGCATTTTCTAAATCCTGTCAATAAAATATGAGATAACAACAAATGTATAAAATAAAATAAAGGACAGCAATATCAAACAAGTTGGAATTTGTCCTATGTTATATGTCTAGACTCGAAAGTTTAGAAATGTGCAATTGTGTAACTGAGATTAAACACAAAAGGCTAGTGTTTAATTCACTCAGTGTTGGCTCTGATACCAACCTGTCACACCCCGATTTCCACGTGTCACCGGTGGGCCCGGTGGGGGAGTATCGTGACGTCATGGTTGGCAACGTAATAGTCAAACAACACAATATAATAATGCACAGCGGAAGCAATTTAAATAAGATACAACCGAATTTATTTATTGTAATCAAAGTCACAATTATCCGGATGTTTATCCACAGTAGGATCGAAACAAAATAATGTTTATGGTTCAACAGACTTCAGGCATCCTAAGCTTGCGAGACTTTTATTGATGCTTAGGAGACAATCCCAGCCAATTACGCCTAGTACCTGCATTTAATCTTTTTGGGAAAATACGTCAGTTTACACTGGTAAATACGTTCAACTGACTCATTTTAGAAAATGATTGAAAATTGGTTTGGATGCACAAGGCATAAACATTTATTTTAACTTGGGAGAATTATTTAATATTATAATCATGTGAAGGAATTACATGTTACTTGTGCGTTCAGTAGCCCGGATCGTGCCGGGTTAAAGATTAATAGACACACCACATTATAGAGTTATACACGGGAGTACGCCTACACCCCGTGCTCTGGTCGTGGCCAATCTCGTAAGATGATGCCAAGGATATCCGGGACATGGTCATTAACCCCCCAAAGGCAATTAAGTAAACAAGACTGTTTAAACGAGCCGATCAAATTATTCAACTACCCACTCAAATGATGGAGATTTGATGCTCGATCAAGCGGTATGCTATATACCGTAACCCAAGCCCGTGTAGGGAAAATAAGTTAAAAGTATTTACCTTTGCAAGTATAAATCCTTAATCGAATAAATTGCAGATAGCTTTTACTGGTTCTCCTAATCTGGAACGAAGGTTTAATATAACCTATTAGAATACCAACGGGTCTTTAATTAAGCTTAAGCTTAGACCGGTTAGTTTTAAAGATACGGTTCGTACGCACGATTAAGCGAAGACCGAATAGAATGTGATTTAGACCCGACAAGTTTGAAGACTTGTTTAATATGGGTTTATTATTCACATTCTAGATTGTTGAGATAAAAATGATAACGTTTGACCCGTTTTGGCTAGTTTATGCAAACTAGTTACATAAACCGAACCGAACGCGTATAACGCATAACGGGTAACCGAAAGGGTCGCGAACAGGTTTCCAAAGTTAATATGCTTTAATTATGTTGTGATATCATAATGATACCTTCCATAATGCCCGAAACGAGTTAAATCTCATTTTAAGCCCCGTAGGGGTATTTTGGTCATTTTAAGGTTATAAAAAGGGATTTATAATACTTCTGAGATACGGGTCTGATTAAATCAGAAAAATTATCAATTTCAACAGGTAACATCATTTGGTATTAAGTCTTTTGCGATAGAAAGGTTCTAAACCCAAACTATGCGTTTAATACGCGTATAAAGCCGTTTTAAGCGACGTACGGGTTAAAATACGATTCTGAGTTTCCTGATCAGTTAAACAGGCTCAAAACATTACATTTATTATTTAAAATCAGTGGCAATTGGATTGCTATCAAACGGACTTGTAAAACTCGTTTTATGGCTTAAAAGGGCATATTCGGTATTTACCGAATTAAGGCGATAAACCTAGCTTATGATCAGTTTAAAAATAATTAAAAATCTTCAAAAATCCCAAAATATTATTTAACATCAGTGGGGAAAATTTTTGGTGCCGAAAATCGGGTTTAGATAGACTATGCGCTAATCGCGCCGTTTAATTAATAAAAAGCTTATTAATTACGCTAACGCGCATATCTCCTAATCTGGACCTCAAAATGATGCCAAATTTTGAGGGCAAGTTCATAAGTCAGTAGCCGAGGCCTTCGTCTACTCACGTTGTCAAAATTCTCGTTTAAAGGTTAAAAGGGCGTTATCGTCTATTTTTAAGCATTTAACAGAAACGCGCGAAAGCGTCGGATATTCAATGAAACAATTACCGAGGCTTATACTATCATGTAACTCATCCCTAATGGGACTTTAAGGCATGTCTAAATCAAACTATAACGGGTCAGAACCGAAGTCAAAGCAAAAGTCAAAGTTTTGTGCCTTTCGGTTCCGAACCGGGTTAAAATAGAAATTTGTCGAGTCGGACAAACATAGACAAGTTTTTATACTTATTACCAAGTTATATGAAGGTTAAAATAGGTTACACGCCTCTCGGATTGCTAATTACATGTTAAATCACAATTTAGCATTCTGTTGACTTTTTCGGGTAACGTTTGACTCGACAATCGACCTAGTTAGGATGGGAATCAGTGGGTGCCCTTTTAGGGGTTAATTTCCCACATAATTACCATCTTATAACAACTTTCAATTCGACCTAACTCTGGACCGATTGTGTTTTATTGCTAAGTCAAACCGTAGTTACGACGGTTTGACTTTTAAGCTAAATACTAAGCTAAAAGTAATAAAAGAAGGTTGGGCGACTTACAAAGTGTTCTATGCACGAAGTGTGATCAGTAGAAAGCAAGCTTGAGCTCCAGAATCAATTAGAATGCAGAGAATTGGTGTGAGAAGAATGGTTGCAACTATGGTCCCTTATATAGTGCTCAAGGGCACCACAAAAGCTTGACAACAAGGTCTAGGACTATCCACAACATTATTACATGTGTCCTACATGTTCTAGGAGGTGTTTTAGGAGCCAAGTGAAGAGGAAAATCGATCAAAGGTCGTTTACAAAGGCTACGGCAGACAAGAAATCCAAGAAAATCCAAGAAGATTGGATTTCTGTTCAGGTGTGGCAGTCGCGTAGCGCTACTGCAAAAGGGGTAGGGCTCGCGCTACGCTACTGCCTAAGGTTCTGACAAAACAATTTTCATTAATTGCAGTTTTGGTCCCTGACTCTTCAATCTTTGTAAAGACACTTGTTTATTGCAGTATGAACCCTCGTTATTGGACTATAAGGGCTTCAAGACATATACCCACTTTGTTAAGTCCCCGGGTAACTTAATTGTTACCCGAAAAGGCCTAACTTTCAACGTTTGCGCTTTAAACCCTCGCACACGAATTTGATCACAACTTTCTCAAATGTTGACGAAACTTTATGAAATTTAAACCGTGTATTCTAGTGAGCATAATTAACCGTTACAAAGCTTCGGGTTTGTCAAAAGGTCACTCAGAGGTATAAATTAAACATGTTGACACATTTAACCCCTGTAGTTTGTAATTTCTCACTTTTAGCTTCGTATGATCCGTGATTTATTCGTTGGAAGGTATGAGCATCGTGTAGGGTTAAAGTACATTATATTTATTCACAGTTGACACTTAGAATACGTATATTCACATACTTTCCATGTTTGTCAACTTTAGTCCTTCTATAATATTTCTTTCACACGTTTAAACATACGACACGTGTCTACACATTATAGGACGTGAATTTTCGAGGTGTTACATTCCATGAACACCTTGAAGGTGGGTTGTGGGTTTTACATGATGATGATGAACACTAGGGTTTACACTGATTATTCTAGTGTAATTCGATCTTAGAAGGTAATTTCAGAAAAGGGTATGATGTTTAAATGCTATATGATGGCTTTATTGAAGTTAAGTTAACTAATTAGCAAGCTATAAACATGAATATGAAAGATATAAGAATTCTGCCTTTATAGTGTTTGTTGTAATGCCTCAAAGAAGGCTTGAAACTGAATTGTTAAGTTAAAAACGCATAATTAAGAAGTATGACAAATGTGTGTTATGTATGTAAAACATAGAGTTCTAAACATAAAGTGATTAAACTCTATAGGAAAGGAAGCCGGGGCATCTAGCGGACAAACCGGTGTGGACGCACGTTTGAAGGGCTTGCTTTAAAGGTATGTAACTTGACCCGTTACACTAAGTAGATTTGATGATTATATAATGCATAATTGAATTCTTGAATAAGAGTTGTTTAAAATTAGCAATGAAGTTGCTATACTGAATGATTGGTCGAAATTTGGTTGGAACTCGTCAGGCGTTTTTGTGGAAATGTTTTTATAAAACATGCCCTATTACGGGCGTTCTGAGACGCTTCCAAACATCTGACATGATTATTTGGTATTCATGGCTAAACATCAAGACATAAAATTAATATATTTTGGCATTAAAAAAATCATATAGTTCTTCATTTTCAAAAAAAAAAAAAAAAAAAAAAAAAACAAGTGTGGCATACTAGTTTCTTGAAGCCTGTGCAATATCAGCAAGATGTGTTCCGTGTGGGCCCCATGACTCGTTGCTTGTAGCATCTAGAACCTTTAGTTCTATTGAAGGAACTTTAAGAACCTTCTTATTAACTCCTCTTTTACTACATAAAATAATAAAAACATTAGCATGCATAACATATGAGCTAGTACCGTAGTAATGGTTTACACGAAAAAAATAATAATAATTTTGTTACTTACATGTCCCTGAATGCCTTCTTCATTTTCACTTAGTGCCCACACGCGGAGACACACTGTCGACGATTATTCAGGTTCAGCTGGAAGAAAATGAGTAATGATTTTAATAAACACGGTTGTAATATACATACAGCGTATATATGATGTTTTTATAAACCCATCAAACTATAAATTCTATATTTGCACCAAGTAGTGGAAAAAACATATAGGTGAAATAATGGCACCGGAAAGAAGGATTGAAAAACATATATAACATTAACGACGTTTGTAACACCCTAAAAATATAAAACTTTGTGTTTAATATGTAATGTTAATTTAACAAGAATTAACTAACTAGGAAACTATAACCCAGTTAGTTGATAGTCTTGAAATAACTTACTCTAAAGTTAAAACACTTAAACTTAAAGCTAAATGATAAGTTGAGGGACTAAACTAGTCAAAATCTGAAAGTTTAGTACTAATTTAATAAACAAAACACAAAGTCCACCCATTGTGGGTGGGCATCGATCGAACAGAGAGAGAGGGCGACCAGGAGATTTTCCAAAACCCTAAAACTTCATTAATCTTGCAAATTGAAGGATTAATCCAAGTCAAAAGCGAAAATTGAGCTTAGAATCATGATCCTCAACACAAGAGGATTGTAAGGTATGTAAAATCTGATGAAATCTCTCAACTTGAAATTCTCATGATTTTGGAAAATCTGAAAATTAGATGTTGCATGTGTGTTATTTGGTTAGATTAGAGATTATATGGTGTTTAGAAGTGAAACCTAGCCAACTACATGTGAAATCATGACCAAATTTAGGAAGTTCCATGAACACCTTGAAGGTGGGTTGTGGGTTTTACATGATGATGATGAACACTAGGGTTTAGACTGATTATTCTAGTGTAATTCGATCTTAGAAGGTAATTTCAGAAAAGGGTATGATGTTTAAATGCTATATGATGGCTTTATTGAAGTTAAGTTAACTAATTAGCAAGCTATAAACATGAATATGAAAGATATAAGAATTCTGCCTTTATAGTGTTTGTTGTAATGCCTCAAAGAAGGCTTGAAACTGAATTGTTAAGTTAAAAACGCATAATTAAGAAGTATGACAAATGTGCGTTATGTATGTAAAACATAGAGTTCTAAACATAAAGTGATTGAACTCTATAGGAAAGGAAGCCGGGGCATCTAGCGGACAAACCGGTGTGGACGCACGTTTGAAGGGCTTGCTTTAAAGGTATGTAACTTGACCCGTTACACTAAGTAGATTTGATGATTATATAATGCATAATTGAATTCTTGAATAAGAGTTGTTTAAAATTAGCAATGAAGTTGCTATACTGAATGATTGGTCGAAATTTGGTTGGAACTCGTTAGTAGTCGTCATATGGAAGGATTCCTTAGATGAGCCAACGGGTCAAATAATCAAGTAAAACATGGTTAATGTTTCAGAATATAATGGATTGATCTTTGATATAGGTTAATTTATATAACTTGTTAGAAATACGAGAATTCGATGTATAGGTTGTTAGAAAAGCGAAATCCGAGAGTTGGGTTTGAGTACAATGAGCAGAACAAACAAATTATGGATTTCCAGCAACTACCGTAAGTTACGGTAGTACCTTAACTTACGGTAGGGATTAAGTGTTTACGGCATTTTTCCCCTGGTTTACGGTGACCCAGGGAATTCCAGCACCTACCGTAACTTACGGTGACACCGTAAGTTACGGTGGAACCAGAAAACAAAACAATGTTTTGTTATTTAAATTTTGATGTTGGATTTTGTAATTATGTGCTATATAACTTTGTTAGATCTAATGTTTTAAAGATTTTGACCATAGGTAACAAGGCGGATCTTACGGATGGCGGTCAAGCGAATGATGAAGAACCGAACACGATTTTTGAAGCTTCCGCAATGTTTTAATCGTACTTAGATTTTGTTCATGGGTTGTAAACAATTTCTTAAACGAATTTTGAACGTTCCATCTTAGTCATTAGTTGACTAAGGTTTATGCTACTTATGAAACTTATGTTATTTTAATATTTTTGGTATAAAAATGTATAAAATAAATTTTTAATTCTAGTAAAAATTTAAGGGTGTTACAAGTTGGTATCAGAGCCCAAGGTTGTCAATAAGTGTTCGGTTCAAGCTTGATCGATTGTCCGGTAAGAATTAAATTATTTAGTTAATAAATTATGTATTATGTAAGGAATGAGAAACGAACAAATATGCATGAAAAGAGTATGTAAGCTCACTCAAATACAAGAAATGCATGAAACAAGAACGATTAAATCAAGTTATGAACTTGATCGAATCAAAACAAGAACGATTAAATCAAGTTATGAACTTGATCGAATCAAAACAAGAACGATTAAATCAAGTTATGAACTTGATTGAATCAAAACAAGTAAAACACGTGTTATAAATGGAATGTTTAACAACCTATGTAAACATTTCAGAAAATCACGCCCGAAAACGCCGGGGTGTAGTGGAGTCGGGGCGTGATTAGGCGTTTTTGTGGAAATGTTTTTATAAAACATGCCCTATTACGGGCGTTCTGAGACGCTTCCAAACAACTGACATGATTATTTGGTATTCATGGCTAAACATCAAGACATAAAATTAATATATTTTGGCATTAAAAAAAATCATATAGTTCTTCATTTTCAAAAAAAAAAAAAAAAAAAAACAAGTGTGGCATACTAGTTTCTTGAAGCCTGTGCAATATCAGCAAGATGTGTTCCGTGTGGGCCCCATGACTCGTTGCTTGTAGCATCTAGAACCTTTAGTTCTATTGAAGGAACTTTAAGAACCTTCTTATTAACTCCTCTTTTACTACATAAAATAATAAAAACATTAGCATGCATAACATATGAGCTAGTACCGTAGTAATGGTTTACACGAAAAAAATAATAATAATTTTGTTACTTACATGTCCCTGAATGCCTTCTTCATTTTCACTTAGTGCCCACACGCGGAGACACACTGTCGACGATTATTCAGGCTCAGCTGGAAGAAAATGAGTAATGATTTTAATAAACACGGTTGTAATATACATACAGCGTATATATGATGTTTTTATAAACCCATCAAACTATAAATTCTATATTTGCACCAAGTAGTGGAAAAAACATATAGGTGAAATAATGGCACCGGAAAGAAGGATTGAAAAACATATATAACATTAACGACGTTTGTAACACCCCAAAAATATAAAACTTTGTGTTTAATATGTAATGTTAATTTAACAAGAATTAACTAACTAGGAAACTATAACCCAGTTAGTTGATAGTCTTGAAATAACTTACTCTAAAGTTAAAACACTTAAACTTAAAGCTAAATGATAAGTTGAGGGACTAAACTAGTCAAAATCTGAAAGTTTAGTACTAATTTAATAAACAAAACACAAAGTCCACCCATTGTGGGTTGGCATCGATCGAACAGAGAGAGAGGGCGACCAGGAGATTTTCCAAAACCCTAAAACTTCATTAATCTTGCAAATTGAAGGATTAATCCAAGTCAAAATCGAAAATTGAGCTTAGAATCATGATCCTCAACACAAGAGGATTGTAAGGTATGTAAAATCTGATGAAATCTCTCAACTTGAAATTCTCATGATTTTGGAAAATCTGAAAATTAGATGTTGCATGTGTGTTATTTGGTTAGATTAGAGATTATATGGTGTTTAGAAGTGAAACCTAGCCAACTACATGTGAAATCATGACCAAATTCAGGAAGTTCCATGAACACCTTGAAGGTGGGTTGTGGGTTTTACATGATGATGATGATGAACACTAGGGTTTAGACTGATTATTCTAGTGTAATTCGATCTTAGAAGGTAATTTCAGAAAAGGGTATGATGTTTAAATGCTATATGATGGCTTTATTGAAGTTAAGTTAACTAATTAGCAAGCTATAAACATGAATATGAAAGATATTAGAATTCTGCCTTTATAGTGTTTGTTGTAATGCCTCAAAGATGGCTTGAAACTGAATTGTTAAGTTAAAAACGCATAATTAAGAAGTATGACAAATGTGCGTTATGTATGTAAAACATAGAGTTTTAAACATAAAGTGATTGAACTCTATAGGAAAGGAAGCCGGGGCATCTAGCGGACAAACCGGTGTGGACGCACGTTTGAAGGGCTTGCTTTAAAGGTATGTAACTTGACCCGTTACGCTAAGTAGATTTGATGATTATATAATGCATAATTGAATTCTTGAATAAGAGTTGTTTAAATTTAGCAATGAAGTTGCTATACTGAATGATTGGTCGAAATTTGGTTGGAACTCGTTAGTAGTCGTCATATGGAAGGATTCCTTAGATGAGCCAACGGGTAAAATAATCAAGTAAAACATGGTTAATGTTTCAGAACATAACGGATTGATCTTTGATATAGGTTAATTTATATAACTTGTTAGAAATACGAGAATTCAATGTATAGGTTGTTAGAAAAGCGAAATCCGAGAGTTGGGTTTGAGTACAATGAGCACAACAAACAAATGATGGATTTCCAGCAACTACCGTAAGTTACGGTAGTACCGTAACTTACGGTAGGGATTAAGTGTTAAGACATTTTTCCCCTGGTTTACGGTGACCCAGGGAATTCCAGCACCTACCGTAACTTACGGTGACACCGTAAGTTACGGTGGAACCAGAAAACAAAACAATGTTTTGTTATTTAAATTTTGATGTTGGATTTTGTAATTATGTGCTATATAACTTTGTTAGATCTATTGTTTTAAAGATTTTAACCATAGGTAACCAGGCGGATCTTACGGATGGCGGTCAAGCGAATGATGAAGAACCGAACACGATTTTTGAAGCTTCCGCAATGTTTTAATCGTACTTAGATTTTGTTCATGGATTGTAAACAATTTCTTAAACGAATTTTGAACGTTCCATCTTAGTCATTAGTTGACTAAGGTTTATGCTACTTATGAAACTTATGTTATTTTAATATTTTTGGTATAAAAATGTATAAAATAAATTTTTAATTCTAGTAAAAATTTAAGGGTGTTACAACGTTTGAGTGGGGATATTGTCGTAATTTTGTTTTTCCTAAGCTAATTAATCTAATTGCACCTATGCATACACTAATTTTATGATACCAGGGTAGGGTTCGGCTACAAAGTTCATTTTTCCTACAAAGTGTAAAAGTCATAAAATACCACAATTTCAGACATAAAACACGCTCAAAACCCACAAATAACAGAGTGAAGAACACTAAAACACAATATCCAAACCATAACAGTCAATAAAAACTTCAAACATATCATCCTAGAACTATGAATATAAAACACAACATGATAATCAACCTAAAACACACTAATATTAGTCATTCGATAATCAAAGTCTTATCATCCAAAACACAACACAAAACCCACAAATATGACATTTTAGTAATCTTCCCTTTGTTAGTAGTGGGTTTGAAGTGTGTTTTATGGTTGACTTTATAGTGTTTTATGACTTTTTACACTTTGTAGGAAAAATGGACTTTGTAGCCAACTTCCACCCTATGATACCAAATACTAGAAAACTAATTATCTACAACTTGTAAACATAGTTATAGAAAATCGACCAGGCAATAAAAACCCATTTGGTTTTTTTGGTTATTTTGTGTTATTTTAAAAATTAGGATGGGTCAGGATGGGTTAATAAATAATTAAGAATGGGCCAGGATGGGTTATATAATATTTATATAAAATAATTTGTGAGTCACGATGGGTATTATGCAAGGTAAAAGGGTAACTCAAAAAAGAGCATCACAGGCAGATTCTTCATCCTATTCGAGTGTTCGTATACGTTAGCTTCACAAATAATAAAAATTTTAAAAATAATAAAAAATCAGAAAAAATTAAAAACAATCTAAAAAATAAAAATAATAATAAAAAATCCAAAAAATAATAAAAAATCTAAAAAATCCAAAAAATAATAAAACATTCTTAAAAATCCAAAAAATAATAACAAATCCAAAAAATTTTAAAAATCAAAAAAATTCTAAAAAAATAAAAAAAAGTTATAAAAAGTCCAAAAACTCTAAAAAATCAAAAAAATCAAAAAAAATCAAAAAAATTCTAAAAATAAAAACTAAAAAATCCAAAAAATAAAAAAAAAATTCTAAAAATAAAAAAAATAATAAAAAATTCTAAAAATCCAAAAAATTCTAGAAATTAAAAAAATTCTTAAAAATCAAAATATTCTAGAAAATAAAAAAATAATAAAAAATCCAAAAATTTCATAAAAAGCAAAAAAATAATAAAAATCCAAAAAAGTCTAAAAGAATAAAAAAATCTAAAAAATAAAAAAAGTCTAAAAAATCCATAATATTCTAAAAAAATCCAAAAAATTCTAAAAAGTTTTTAGGATTTTTTATTATTTTTTGATTTTTTTGACTTTTTAATTTTTTAGATTTTTTATTTTTAGAATTTCTTAGAATTTTTTTGATTTTTTACTATTTTTTTGATTTTGTAGTTTTTTTATTTTTTAGAATTTTTTTATTTTTTAGGATTTTTTTGATTTTTTTGATTTTTTTGATTTTTATTTATTTTTTAATTTTTTAGAATTTTTTTGATTTTTTTATTATTTTGATTTTTTAGAATTTTTCGGATTTTTTATTATTTTTTTTATTTTTAGAATTTTTTATTATTTTTTATTATTTTTTTGATTTTTTTTTGATTTTTTAGAATTTTTGGATTTTTATTATATTTTTGATTTTTTTGATTTTTTATAAGTTTTTTTATTATAATTTTTTTGATTTTTTATAATTTTTTTGTAAGTTTTTAGAATTTTTTGGATTTTTTATTGTTTTTTTATTCTTTTGATTTTTTTTAGAATTGTTCGGATTTTTTATAATTTTTCGGATGTTTTAGAATTTTTTTGATTTTTTATCATGCCCAAATCCATATTAACAAAACCCCATTTTGACCTAAACTCATTCTAACCCATTTGTTAATAAACTCATCCTAGCCCAAACTCATCCTAACCCATACTCATTCTAACCCATTACCCAACCCACCCATTTTGTCACCCCTAGAAAATCACTTTCAAAACACATTGCCAAACTCCCCTAAAATCCGAACACTATAGGTAACAGTAGAGTATTGTGTATGTAGTTAATTATATAGAATTAATATTAAATCTACTCTGTTTATCAATTTTGAATAAACCACAACTGCATAAAACATACTAATAGATTAAATTCTGCATCACCAGAACTCAAATCCGCAAACGGATTCCAAATACTTTATTAACAGTTTCATAATTTCAATACCAAAACTGAATTGGAATGCAAAAAATAACAACAGCCATTAAATGCAACAATTACATAACTTAAAACATGTAGTAAAACATAAGGGTCATAATGAATGTATGATTTGAAATGAAGAAGAGCATGTCTCTCATTATCGGTGCACTTACTATTACTAGTGTGGTTGTCAATGGAAGTTGGATGTTGTGTTATAAACCGCAAAAGGGCAGTTGTTGTGGCATATGATTCCAACACAAAGACTGAAGTAATAAAGAAGAAAATAGGATGGGTAAAATGTTTGTGGTAAATCTTATTTGTCATTTTGTTGTATCAAATCTTAAATGTTTTATATATCAACAAATAAGACCAGCTCTATATAGACATGTTTGAAATAGCCTAGCTCATATTAAATGTCTACAAAACCAAGTTTGTGTTGATTTTATTTTCTACTTTCATGTCCACTTATGTGTGGAAAATTTGATTGGATTGTGAGGCATGCAACACATACAACAATGTTTTAAAAACCCGTTCAAAGCAGCTGGTATTACCTATTGAACTGGCTACCGGAGACATCATCCATACGATAAAACCCGTTCATTAACTTCTTTTTTATATTGCAGGAAACAAAAATAGTTATGTTCTTGCTGATGAGGATGACGAAATAGTGAATATCGTCTTTTAAGCGATCCTGAACTTGACGCACTCAAGACTCTAGTGCCATAAACCTATTGTAGACTTTTGTTTAGAAAAAAAAAAAGAAAACTTTGTTGGAAAATTGATTTTTAAGTATGGAATTATAAAGTTTTGTTTTATCTTTTGAAGTTATAGTTGTAATTTTATGGAATTATAAGCCTCACTAGTCACCCGATTCTATTGTTCGGTACAACCCAATACAGCCGGTTGAACCATGTTATGATGTTAAGACCAACCTGGTAGAGTATAAAAACCGGTTTTTAAAACATTGCTTACGAGACTAATATTTGTCCCAAATTATACGTTCAAAGACTTAAGTCTTGACAATTTGTATCTAGTTAACAATCACAAAAGTTGGTCATCATGTAAAACACTCACAAGTGTTCACACATTTTTTTAGACCCAATTGATACTTTCTGTAAAACACTCACAAGTGTTCACACATTTTTTAGACCCAATTGATACTTTCTAAACAATTTCTTTCCACTTTCAAAATATAATATAGAGTTAAACTGGACTTAAGTCTTTGTATCTAGTTTTAGAATACAAGTGTTCACACAATTTTTTCAGACCCAATTGGTATGTTCCAAACAATTTCTTTCCACTTTCAATATTAAATATAAAGTTAAATTCCACTGAGGTTTGGAAGAAAAAAAATAACCATTTTCTTCCAAAGATAAAAAAAACTAACAAATACAGAAATTGGTCTTAAAATAATTATCGAATGCTCCTAAGTCCTTACTATTTATTTTAGTAAATTACACGAATTGTTTTGACATTTTGACTTAATAACCTTCATAACTTTAATAAAAATATTCTATTAAATTTGTGGAAAAAATGGTTTAAAAACTAAAGTTTATTGTTTGTAACTAGTCATTACATGCTTCAAATTATCAAGAGACAAAAAAGTTTTGAATATATAGAAATTAGAAATCAAGTAACTTGATATTGGTTATACAGAATATATAGAAATCAGTTTTGAGTAGTTGACCCAACAGATTATGAAGCAGGCCCGACTGAGAAAACATCAGTAAAGGTTATTATTAGGTTGACTGGATTTACCATTGGAACTGGGAAAACCTGCCTGTGAGACGGAACCCGACTGAGAAAACATCAGTAGAAGGGACGGTGAAAGGTGATTTTGATTGTTGAGTCGAGAATACATCAGTAGAAGGGACAGCTTTCAAAGGACCATCACCAAATGGATCATCAAACTGCAGCGTAAAAACACAATACAAGCATCAAATGGTGTGTGCGCACAAACACTTGTGTGCACTCATGTGGTGAGTTTTTATGACGCACTTGAGTTCTGGTTCCTTGTCGGAGATCACTGAAGGTGTGTGTGGTGGCTGCCGGAGTAGGTACGGTGGCAGACAAAGGTGGTGTGGCAGCGACCGGAGGTTCAAATGTCTTAACCCGTTTAACCATTTATCTTAACCCATCTGACCCATTAGAGATAAAGCGTCATCCAAATTCAGCCATGTGTATGTAAACGGGTCGATAGTGCCATGTATACTCAGTCCTTCAAAAACAGACAACTGACAGAGAATAAAACGAGTATTATTAGAGTGTTAAATAACTAAAATGGGGTAAATAAAAACTATTGTTTTTCTCTTAAACAATCAATGTTGCTGCTTGTATGAAGCTCATGATTTTGACTAAGGAATCAGTGACAAATCAAGCCATAGACATTCATGAGATGTTTAATCAAACAAATGGGTCCCTAGTATAATTCTGCAGCCACGATAAGGTTGCTGACCATAACCGCCACCTCTACCCATCATCGGATTATAATTTCCTGGCGCGTAAATCTGGCGGCAGGTGGTGCTTGCATTTGAAACCCTTTGCCATTGTTCATTCCCATACCCATATTTTGAGGCATATTGTTTATTCCCATGGGATGGTTTAGACCTCCATAACCACCTCCAAACCCTGGCCTTGCACCCATTCCCATTGTTGAACCCGCCATGGGGTTGGATGCGGGTCTTAGAGAACTTGCACCAGCACGTCTAATTCCAGAACCTGAACCCATGGTTACATTTGAACTTGCCGGGTTTTGCTTGTTTTTTTCCATTATCGTTTCTTTACGGTTTAGGAAAAATAAAAAAACAAAAAACAAAAAAAAAAAAAAACCCTAAGGTTCACTTTTCCTTCCAATAGAAAGAAACTTCAATCATACTGTGAATTAAGTTAACAAACCTCAATAATATATGTCTTGTGTGTAGTTAGTTACTCACACATGTAATGGGTCCCAAGTATAACTCTGCAGCCACATGTGTCTTAGAAAAGCACTGTTACTTCATACATTAACGTATATCTAAGCAAGAGTACATATATAAATATATATTATAACGTAAAGGTTTCATTTGTATAATATACTTGATTTAGTACAAAGAAAGTACCAAAATAAAGCACTGACATTTCATCGAACACCTTGTAAGCATCAATCGAAACGCATTCAAGATTCAATTGATGAAAGATTACAGAGATACTCAATAGTTGAAGAATATGCTGATTGGGGTTCGCAAAATCGCTTATGAACAACGAATGACTACAATACTTTCACAGTCTTCTTTCAATTCGTTCTTCAAAACAGAGCCTTGCTACCAATAAACTAGCAAAACATAATAATCTTATGAACAACGAATGACTACAATACTTTCACATCTAACCTTCTACTTCTAATAATTACATATTAGGCACTAACAGAACTTTCTAGCTTAACTAACAACATTAACCAACAATGTTGATGTTAACAACAGGGTAGCCCTGTTCACAGCCCTGTTTATCAATAAATCATTAAGGCTCTTCTTGTCTTTGGGCTTGTACTAGTAGTTGCAAGTCGTGTTTATACACAATATAGCATAATGTCCTATTTGACACAGCAAAGCGAAATGGCCACCCATGGTGTTGGTGGCAATTTTATTCATCAAACAGACTTAAAACTTAATAGAGCATTACATTTTACAATACTATATGTGCATCCCTAAATGAGAACAAGAAGAAATAAACACAACACACAAAAACAAGAATGAAATCCAACATACAACTATGGTCGTGAAACACTTCGCACTTTTGCAATGAACACCATCACTTTCACATAAACCCAGTTTTCAAGGCTATTCATGACGTGAAAAAAAGCATGTCTCCCACGGCGACTAACAATTAAAGCAATACACACCATCCAAAATCCGGTAACAAAACCAGTGGCCCCTCCGATATAAAACCATCTTTGAAGATCATCTATGCCTTCCCCGCCTTCCATACTTCCACGAGTGACGGGTGGGCCTTCTAATACTTTATCTCCTGGACAATATTTGGTCAAGGGAAGTCCGCACAATCCTGCATTTCCGGTGTACCTTGAAGGTTCAAAGGACTGTAGTTGAGTGCTAGATGGAATTCTTCCTGACAAGTTGTTATATGACACATCTAGATAGTTTAGCAAGGTCATTTGAGACATGCTTGATGGTAGTCCTCCTCTAAGATTGTTTCTAGATAGATCCAAAATTAGAAGTGCTTTCATCTGACCAATGTTTGATGGGATCTCTCCAACTAGAGCGTTCATTGACAGGTCGAGTGCAATCAATTTATGAAGATCAGTTAGTTTATCCGGGATTTTTCCAGTTAAATTGTTGCTTGATAAATTGATGATCTTTACCAGTTCTAGAGTGCTTCCAAATTCACGCAAACTTCCTTGCCACTTGATCATGGAACGGTCAACGTACATGATCCCAAGACGCTCATAAGAATGCACATTTTGGGATTCTGCTAATCCATCTTGAACCATGGAAGTGAGATTACAGAGACATGAGGGGATGGCTCCCTGGAGTTTATTCATCGACAAGTCTAGAATTTGTAGATATTCTAACTGACATAAATGTGAAGGGATGGTTCCAATGAATTTATTTGATGTTAAGATTAGAGCATACAATCTCGATAACCTTTCCCCAAACCAACTAGGCACGTGACCAGAAAACTTGTTGGCCCCCAAATTCAAAAAGGTTAACTGGGTTAAACTCTTTAAAGATAAGGGCAATTTTCCTGAGAAGCTGTTATTGTATAAATACAAGACCTCAAGATTGATCAAAAACTTGATAGAAGTAGGAAGCCTTCCAGATAGATTGTTATATTCTAGACTAAGAATTTTTAGTTGTGTAAAATGCCACAAACAGTCTGGAATTGGTCCAGTGAATGCGTTGTGTGAGAGATCAAGAAACTTCAAAGACCCATCAACAATTTGGCACAAAAAGAAGATTTCTCCAGAAAAATTATTTTTGGAGAGATCTAGCTTTTCTAAACTGGAAGGAACACTCTGTATATGACCATAAAAGTTGTTGGAACTCAAATCTATGGTTGAAGAATCTACAGGGACAAAATTTGATAACATATCTGTTACTATCCCGGTAATATTGTTGAAAGAGATATTCAAATATGTCAAACTAGAGGGCCACGTTTTCCAAAAGTCCTCTGGAATGTTATCTGAAATTTGGGTATTGGAAAGATCAATACTCGAAAGATTTTTCATTGTTTGAATCCATTTGGGGAAACGAGGTCCTAGCTTGCAAGAACTCAAGTCAATAACTTCTATGCTGGAAATGTTTGACATTTTAGATTCTAAAGGAACTCCTTCGAATGAATTGTTTGAAAGATCAACATATAAAATATTTGACTTTTCAATATTTTCGGAGATAGCACCTTTAAGAAAATTGGAAGAAACGTGTAGGGTTTGAAGCTTGGGTAGATGCCACACTTTTTCACTTATATTTCCATCTAACTGATTATTAGAAAGATCTAGCCATTGTAGGGATGAAAAATTTTGAATATCATCTGACACTGACCCTGTGAATTGGCTAGATGAGGCATCCAAATATTGTAAATTAACTGATGTGCACCCAGACAAGTTACTCAGAAAATCAGGTAATTTGATAGGCATTAAGTTTCTTTTGATAAACAAAGATGTCAAACCACAGAGATTTCCAAGATATTTGGGAATCCCATCTAACATGTTGTCAGAGAGATCAAGTGTTACAAGTGCATTGCTAGTTAAAGGGAACAACCAGTGATACATGGATGAGTTGAGATTGTTTTCTTGGAGAGAAAGGGTAACAATAGATGAAGAAAAAGAAGAGTTGACATATGAATAAGAATACGGGTGCATCACATGGGAGAGGTCACATCCATTTAAAGATAAATCTGATAGCTTTTTAAGACTTGAAATCACATTTACCCAGTTGTCTGCTTTGCCCAGAGATATACCTGACATGTCAAGTATATCCAGCTGAGACAGATAAGACAACCAGTCTATCTTTTCAATTGTGCAATTACTCAGGTCTTCAAGTGAAAGGTCTTGCAAGTACGTGAGGTTTCCAAGTTCTGAAGGAATGGTTCCATGAAAATCATTCCGACCAAGGTGAAGATACCTTAATTGGGTCATGGAACCAATGAACATGGGAATCGTTCCATTAAACGAATTGAAAGAAAGATCAAGATAATTCAAGTAGCTTAAGTTAAGCAATGAAGGACTAATCTTGCCTTCAAGAAATCCCACACTCAGGTCAAGGCTTGTGACACGGGATTGGTTGTTGCACGTGACTCCACTCCAGTTATAACAACAATCATTGCTTGCTACTTTTTCTTCTTCTCCAGGTGTCCATGTAGTGAGCCAGCCATAAGGGTCGTAATGAATGTATGATTTGAAATGAAGAAGAGCTTGTCTCTCCTTTTTGGTACACTTACCGGTACGTTGGTCAGGGAAAAGGACGGTTGTAGTGGTAAATGTTTCCAACACAAAGAGTGTAAGAATAAAGAAGAAAATAGGATGGGTAAAATGTTTATGGTAAATCATATTTGCCATTTTTGTTGTATCAAATCTTAAATGTTTGATATGTCACCAAATATGCCCAGCTTTATATACACTCCCAAGTTTGAAATAGCGTGGAAAATTTGTGTTGATTTTCTTTCTACTTTCGTTTCGACATATACGTGGAAAATTTGTGCGCATTGTTGAAAGACTCAAGTCTTCACAATTTGTATCTAGTTAATAAACAATCATAAATGCCCTGTCAAACACTCACTAGTCTTCACTCATAAAAGCTGGGTCATGTCAAAGACTCACAAGTCTTCACACAATTATTTCAGACCCAAATGATACGTTCCACTCAATTTCTTTCCACCGACAAGTGCAAATTATGTATATGAAATACACACTTAAATTCGATTATATTCTATGAGGTTCGACAAAAATAATCATCCCCCCCCCCCCAAAAAAAAAAAAAAAAAAAACTAATTAACAAATAGAGAAATTGGCGGTCTTAATTTTATCGTCAAAGGCTCGTAAGTCTTTACGTATTTATTTTAGTAAATTACAGGAAATATCATGTTATTGTTTTAGTCACTTCTTTTAAAAAAAATACATGAAAACCACGTTGTTTAACATATGTTATTGTTTTAGTCACTTCTTTTAAAAAAAAATACATGAAAACCGCATTGTTTAACATGCTTTGGTCATTACATGCTTCAAAATCAAGACACAAAAATGTTTTGAATATATAGAAATTAAGGATCTTGATGTTGGTTATACAGAATGCTATACGGAATCAAAAAGAATTACAAAATTATCAGAAAAAAGAATAGCTTTTTATATCACAATAACTATGCTTACCGCTGCAACTCTATCTGTAGCCACCATAAGGTTGCTGACCATAACCGCCGCCTCTACCCATCATCGGATTATAATTTCCAGGCGGCATAAATCCGGTGGCAGGTGGAGCTTGCATCTGAAACCCTTGGCCATTGTTCATTCCCATACCCATATTTTGAGGCATATTATTCATTCCCATACCCATATTTTGCGGCATATGGTTCATTCCCATGGGCTGGTTTAGACCTCCGTAACCACCTCCAAACCCTGGCCCCGCACCCATTCCCATTCCCATTGCTGAACCCGCCATGGGGTTGGATGCGGGTCTTAGAGCACTCGCACCAGCACGTCCAATTCCAGAACCCGAACCCATGGCCTTACCCATGGTCACATTTGAAGTTGCCGGGGTTTTGCTTGGTTTTTCCATTCTCTTTTCTTTACGGTTTATCGCCTCAAAATCGATTCCAATGTCAGATAGCGGGTTTGTTTTAGCTGCACATTCGAAAATAGTGTCATAACTCAAATATATACACACACACACACACATGTTCAGGGTGCGGATCATGAGAAAACTACATAGTTGCTTACTTGAGAGCTTGAGAGAACCACTACCAACCAAGCAAATTTTTTTAATTTTTTTCACTTTTCATATTAAATGTTTATTATTGTAAAAAGTTTAGGAAACAAAAATGTGTAGATTCACGAGCTACATACATGTAGCTCGTGAAGGTATATATATATATATATTAGCTCATACAAGGTATATATGTATGTAGTTCGTCAATCTACATATATTTTTTTTACTTTGAAAAAATCCATAAGAACTAGTAGCATATAAAATAATAAAATTAAAATTTCCGCTTGGTTGACTGGCCTTTTTTTGTCATGACAATATACTATAAAAGTCTTCTGGAAATGGAGCCCTTTAAAAAAAAGAGTGTTGTTCAAAAAAGCATTTATCAATAAAGCGTCGTTCAAAAACAATTTACTATAATAGTGTATTTTTTGGTATAAAGTGGCACTTTTTATCCCTATTATTATAAAAACAAATATAATAATTATAATAAATAATTAAAAAAACTGTTTTTTCCTTTGCAGGTTATAGCCCTCACATGATCCCTTCCCTGCATGTATATGTATGTGTACGCTATAAAAAAACCGTATTATCTATATAACAAAATAACTCACGTCCATCGATGTTCAAATTAACGAGCCCACGCTTCAACGTATCAGTCCAAACAGTGGATTTGGTCTCGAACTTTTCTTTTGCAGGTTGTTGAGGAACTATAGCAAGTGCACCTGTTGACGCAGTGACAGATGGTGGTTGGGTGGCCTTGGAAGTATTTGACTGTAACTGTGGCTGTTGATAGAAACTTGAAACCAAGGCAGCTGACGGTGTTGGGGCTGATGTAGGTTGACCCTGAGGCTGGAAACCGCCGTCATCATCATCATCATCATCATCATACTCAGTAAATCCCACCAATAGCAAAGCAAAGGTAGGGTCTGAGGAGGGTAAGATGTAGACAGCCTTACCTCTACCCCGTAGGAATAGAGAGGCTGCTTCCAGTGAGACCCCCAGCTCGATAGTAGTTTTGCATCAAGCCTTGGACATAAGGCACATAACACTCGGCAATCGGGACAAAGACCGATTAGTGCATGTACCCTTTTGTCTTTCAGCTATCAACGCCACCACCACATGGAAACCGCCGTAAAGGTTATTATTAGGTTGACTGGATTGACCATTGGAATTGGGAAACCCTAACTAGGAGACGGTACCCGACTGAGAAGAAATACCACCAAGAGATGCATTTTGAGTAGACGGGAAACCAGACGACACATATTGACCACCCTGAGTTGACGGGAAACCAGACGATAAAACAGACTGACCATTCTGAGCTGCCGGGAAACCAGGTGGTAACACAGATTGACTTCCCTGAGGTGGAAAACTAGACAGCAGCTCAGATTGACTGCCCTGAGCTGCCAGGAGACTAGTCGGCAGCATAGATTGACTGCCGTGAGCCACCGGGAGACTGGGCGGCAACATGGATTGGCTACCCTGAGTCGCCGGGAGACTGGGGGGCAGCATAGATTGACTGCCCTGAGCCGCCGGGAGGCTGGGCGGTAGCATGGGTTGACTGCCCTGAGCCGCCAGAAGACTGGGCGGCAACATGGAGAGACTACCCTGAGACGCCGAGAGGCTGGGAGGAAACATGGATTGACTTACCTGAGCTGCCGGGAGACTGGGCGGCAATAAAGATTGAGTGCCCTGAGCCGCCGGGAGACTGGACGGCAACATAGACTGACTGCCCTGAGCCGCCGATAGACCGGGCGCCACCATAGATTGACTGCCCGGAGCCGCTGGGAGACTGGGCGGCATCATAGATTGACTGCCCTGAGTCGGGATACCAGATGGCAACACAGATTGGCCGCTCTGAGCTGGAAAAGCAGACGACAACTCAAATTGGCCACCCTGTGACGATGGGTGACCTGAGGGCAGCATAGATTGAGATTGAATGCCATGAGCTGGAAAATCATGTGGCAACTCAGATTGGCCACCATGAGCCGCTGGGAAGCTGGGTGGCAACACAGACTGACCACCTTGAGCCGAAAACGTCGACGGTGGAATAGACTGGTAGCCACCTTGAACTGGAAAAGCTGACTGTGGCTTTTGTTGACCAAATTGACCTGGATATCTAGTCTGGGACGTAGGTTGGTCAAATGGGGTCTGGTTAGGTTGATCAAATGGGGTCTGGTTTGGTTGACCAAATGGGGTCTGGTTTGGTTGACCAAATGGAGTCTGGTTAGGTTTATCAAAGGGGGTCTGGTTTGGTTGACCAAACGGGGTCTGGTCTGATTGACCGAACGGGGCATCGTTAGGTTGACCAAACGTGGTCTGGTTAGGTTGACCAAACGGGGTCTGGTTTGGTTGACCAAACGGGGTCTGGTTTGGTTGACCAAACGGGGTCTGGTTTGGTTGACCAAACGGGGTCTGGTTTGATTGACCAAATGGGGTCTGGGCGGGTTGACCGGTTTGAGAAGGAAAACCATTCTGTGTGGGTGGTCCAGTTGGGGGAAGTATACCTGCTAGAATGTCAATGGTTTGGTCAAACCCGTCACCAAATCCCATGTCATTCACCGTCGTTTGAGCAACTGTCTGAGGTGGTTCGGTAAACGGTGATTTCGACTGTTGAGCCGAGAATACATCAGTCGTAGCGACAGTGAATGGCGATGTTGACTGTTGAGCCGAGAATCCATCACTAGAAGGGACCGCTCTAAAAGGACCATCACCAAATGGATCATCAAACTGCTGCATAAAAAGTACAAGTATCAAACCATGTGTGTGTGAGTGTGCACACGTGTGTGCGTGTGAGTGTGTAGTGAGTTATCAAAGACGCACCTGAGTTGTTGGTGATGCAGCCACAAAGGTCTGACTAGGATTAGAGCTAGTAGGAGCAGGCGGTTCAGATGGCACAAGGGCCAATACATCTGAAGAGAAAGAGTCTGATAGAGAACCAAATAAGTCCACCTCAGCATTGCTTGACGCTGACGGGGCAGCTACAGCTATATCCGCAACAAACTTTTATTAAGTATATATTCAACAAGTATAATAATAACTAGCAATAAATTGTCAGGTACAATTGTACAGATAAACAAAGAGCGGTTTACCTGGGGGTGGACCTCGAGGGTCAAAAAAGTCAAACCCGTCTGGTTCCTTGTCGGAGATCACTGAAGGTGTGGCGGCTGCGACCAGAGGTTCAGAGTTGCTAGCAAGCACAGCGCCTAGAGTATTAGCGGCGGGAGGCGGAGGTGGTGCCTCACCCTGGGTTACAGACTTACAGCGTTTTCATAACTAGGGGGCGCCCCGAGATTTTGTCCAGATAATTTTGGTTCAAGCCGGCTGCCCCAACACCAAAATATATATATTATTCATTTGTTATATTTTATTGATTTTAATATCGTAATAACAAACTGGAAACCATCTTATTACCTTGGAGAAGCATCTTCAACTCTAGCATTGCTATCTCTGCAAACAAAAATATTCATTTTTTTTTAATTTAACAAATAAACTAACGTGTAAAATACAATACAAATACTATATCATTACAATATAATTTTAACCATTTTCTAACAAAGAGATTTAGAAGGTTCTATGCATTTGAATACACTTCAAATGGATTTACCCGTTTAACCATTTATCTTAACCCATCTGACCCATTAGAGATAAAGCATAAACCAAACTGCCATGTATATGTAAACGGGTCGAAAGTGCCATGTATACTCAATCATTCAAAAACGGCCAACTGAGCAAGAACAAACGAGTATTATCAGAGGGTTAAATACCTAGAAGAATGATGACCATCATCTCTATCAGAGCTTTGACTTTTTGCACCATAATCACCATCGATACTTTGACTTTTTCTGCGATATTCATCATCGCCATAACTATACCGGTCTTCACCATCACGTCCATATGAATCCCTACCGTAACCGTTCAGATCTTCATCTCTACTTCCATATTGCCCGTCATATCGATCATCTCCAGAACCTCCCGATGTCTGGTGGAACCTACTTTGAAATATTATAAATGTCAAGTTGTCAACCAGTACAAATATTAGTGTCAAATATGATTGTAATTTGTAAAAACCAAATTATTTAAATAATAATCTAAATTTTTTTTAATAAAACTATTTAGGAGGTTTTATACTTTTATGCATCAAAAACACATTGAGCAACTTTCGACCTGTTTCCTATAGAACTATTTTTACAGTTACCTGTGAGATAAAAACATAACCCGAATTGATATGCTTAAGAGTAAGAGTAAAATGCCATTTTCGTCCCTGAGGTTTGGCCAGTTTTGCGACTTTCGTCCAAAGGTTTGTTTTTTCGCATTTGGATCCAAAAGGTTTAAATCTTGCCATTTTCATCCGGCCCGTTAACTTCATCCATTTTTCTCCGTTAAGTCAGGGGTATTTTTGTCTGTTTTGTTAACTTAAAGGGCAATTCGGTCTTTTGAATACTTGTACATTATGCTAAATGCCTGTAGATAAAGTGAAAAAGACAGAAATACCCCTGACTTAACAAACTAAAATGGATGGAGTTAACGAGCCGGATGAAAATGGCAAAGATTTTAAACCTTTTGGATCCGGATGCGAAAAACCAACCTTTAGACGAAAGTCGCAAAACTAGCCAAAACTCAGGGACGAAAATGGCATGTTACTCTTATGTCAAAATTTCCACCTTATGCATCAAAACAATGTTAATAATCTTTAGAAAAACTCACTTGTCCCTGCTGGCAGCAGCTTTCTCTCTTGCTTCTTGTATTTTCTCTTTACCATTGACAAGAGCAACAAGACTTTGCGATTTCTTCCTTACGTTGCTCCCTTGATCCCTCCCAGTAGAGTCGATATATTGAAAAGATGCCAAATTCTATTAAAAATAAAATAAAACAAAACAAAATTAAATATTTTGAATATGAAAACTTAGATACTAAAGTTTCAATGTGAAAAAAACACACCGATATTTGGTATCCATGTTCTCTAATATCTTCCATTACACGTTCTGACCCGTTTGCTACCAAATATTCAAGAACCGTCAAAGCCTGCTGCAGAAGTATGTCAGTTAGAACATTATACTAAACGTCGGGTATGAAAAACTACTCAAAAGCATAAATCTTGAGAATAAGCAAGTGTGAAACCGTTAATTTAGAAAGAACCAAAATCTTGAAAATATGCATCCACTACTACAAAACAGAGCATTAGTTTAAGACGGTGTTTCGGTTTAAAATCGAGTCTTATTAGACGGTGTTCAATTTGAACACCGTCTAAAACTTGATGAACACCGTCTAAAACTTGATGAACACCGTCTTTTAATATAAAAACATTTTCAAATATTTATTAAAATAAATATTTTTTAACACCGTCTTATAAACATTTGCTGAAAAAAAAAATATTTACAGTAAAAAAGGTTTTCCAGAAATACACATCAAGCTAATATACACCAATGGAACATTTTCAAATCAAAACAAACCAATACACATTCATTTCGGAGATAAACCCGTAGACATCCAATTCAAATTACAATCATTTGTTGAATGCATAACAAACTACGTTAAACTGTATAAGTAAACTACATATAATCTATATATAAAGCTAAACTAACGAAATACCTAACTCGCTAAAAAACTTCGGTTGAGAAGCACATAATTTATTCCAGACGATCAGAAATATAGGTTTTTGATGCAGAAAATAGACCTTTGACTCTGTAATCTCTCCATAACTTGCATGCTCTTTTGCTACTAAAACTAATTGAGAGAGCTAATACGCGTCTTCAACCATGGTAGCACTGTGTTGATAAGTTGAACCAATATCTGCAAAAAAAAAAGTACGAGTAAATATGAGGTTTAGCAGCATTTTAGAGATCAATCATAGTATAATTCTGCACATTTATGCCAATACGCAAACAAACATCCGAATGAAATTGCACATCATGAAAAAGAATTTAACGTGCTTTTACCTGGTTTAATTTTTTGCCAGTTGTGGCACACCACAATAATCTGCAAGGTCATTATACGCCTACATATTATGAAAATAAGTTATTCCAGCCAGATAAAGATGTTAAATACAATTGTCAAAGGTATATACAATTTTCATCCTGTTCGTTAACTCCATCCATTTTTCTCCGTTAAGTCGGGATATTTCCGTCTTTTTTGTTAACTTAAAGGGCAATTCAGTATTTTTGAGAGGTATTCGGTCTTTTTACATAAAGTGAAAAAGATCGAATTGCCCTTTAAGTTAAAAAAGACGGAAATACCCCTGACTTAACGGAGAAAAATGGATGGACTTAATGAGCCGAATGAAAATGGCATTATTTCAAACCTTTTGGATCCAGATACGAAAAACAAACCTTCGGACGAAAGTCACAAAACTGGCTAAACCTCAGGGACGAAAATGGCATTTTACTCTCAATTATATTATAAAACTTGTGAAAATTCCAACTAGATTTATTACCTTTGCTGCAGCTTCCAAACTGCTAAGATCCTTTGAAAAATCAAGAACTTCAGGTAGTTTGTCAGCAAGCACCTACAAGTATCAAACAGAGCTACCATGAACCAAAGTGAATGTAAGCATAAAAGGTAGTGCACTACTACTTGCCGATTTCTGATTAGGTATTACTGGTAAAACATTGATGACTTAGAGAAGAATAAACTTGAAGCTAAATATGAAGATCTTTTCAGCTTATAAACGAAAAGAAATGAGTACCTTACAGAGGTAATGCATTGAACTGTAACTTAGAAGAAAAAACTCTAAGCTTAGATTCTGTACGTGGAACTTTCATTAGCTCCAACAAGAACTGCTCAAAATATATAAAGATGCGTCCATCAAGTTTGGTTTGATTTGTAGATAAATTTCAAATTAACTTGTTTAAGTTGACAAAATGTGTATTACAAACCTGTTCACATTTTCCTAATTTATCCTTCTCTCCTTTGTATCCCTGAGCACAAAAGCCATTACTAATCATGAACAAATGAATAAAAGCTCTGAGTGCATATCAAAAACACCTAATGGAAGAACAATATCAATGATACATACTAATCATGATCGGGACCATGCTTAAACTTGCTGCAATATTGGTAAGTGTGCAGAAATATCCTTACTTTTGGAATTAGATTCCAAGGACTTAATTGACACATTTCTAGCAGTTCAGGGTTTATTCTGTCTTTTAATCCTTTAAACTGTTTTACTAACAGTTTACGTTAAGCAGCTCCATCTCCTCTTTTGTTGGATAAAACTTTATGAGGTTGTCCACTTGATCAGCATCCATTGCTGAGTCTTCCAAAGCTAGAACATGATCCTACAAATGTCACAAACTAATCACTACTGCAAGACTGTCAAATCTTAATTACAAATTATAATATATACATAGAATTATAGTTGACCGTACCATCAATTCATTCAATGGTATTTTGACCTTTAAAAGCATGATCTCACAGTTACATTTGCAAGGTCATTAATACCTTTTGACTTTTCACTTCCTTTCTCATTTTTTTTATAAGTCTAGAGGGTGTGGTCATGACCCTTATGGTCACCATAACCCTCTACATCAGCGCCATGTCACGCACTTCTAATCCATCATCCAAAACCACTATCCTAAGGGTGTGGTCATGACCAAAACCACTAATCTCTTATTTTAATTTATTTTTGTGAAAAGAAAAAAGAGATATTGAAAAAGGAAAGGAGCCTCATGGTTGCCATGGTTTAACCATGTGAACCATGGTGGATGAGACAAGGGGTTGGTATAGCAATCCATTAATGATCCTACGTGACATTGATGACCAAACCCATGTTCCCCACACCCTTAAGCCTAATATTCCACCAACTCATAAAAACCCCTAACAAACATATTAGCCACCACTTATATTATTAAAACTACATTTTCTTAATTTAATTTAGCATTCCTTGATCCTATCTTAAAATAATAACCAAAATCCCAAATTTTGGAATATCAGACCAATGTAGCATACATTTGTTACCATTTTTTAGAATGGCTTTGGAATTTGTTTCACACCCAAACTAAATACACAACACCATCTAGTAAATAACTAGACTGTAAAATACACACGAAGTTCCTGTCCCAGCAATTTTAAACTACCCACTCTTGTACCCCCACAATTTATTTTACAAATCAAACTACCTATTCCGGGAAATACCCAAATCCTAATTTATGTGTGTTTAGATATAGATTCCAGTCAAAGAGGAAAACAAAACAAAATTCAGTTGAATCTAATATGTGCAGAGTTCCAAACATCAGTTTAAATTAGGGTTTAAACAAATCACCAAAAAGAAAGGATGCAAGCACAAGGATTCAGTTATCTACCTGTTGTAAAGAATCCGCAAACCACCTACACGCCGGAAAAAGCTTCACGCCGGAACTCTGGAGGGGGGAGATTTAGGGCTAGAAAGAGAGCGACGAGTGGGAATTTAGGGCTGGAAAGAGAGACGATTGGATTTGGGGGGAGAAAAGTAATCTCGTGAAGGTGGGAAATTCTCCCGCTTATAGTCCAGATGCCTTTAAAACCCTAGCCATTTGATCCACCTTTCATCAACGGCTTCCGTTTCTTCATGATGTTTACAAGAAGGTGTTCAAAAACAACTTCCGTTTCTTCATGATGTTTACAAGAAGGTGTTCAAAAACAACACCGTCTGCATAAATTAGTATAAGACGGTGTTTAAGCATTAGACGGGGTTCTTTTGAATTTTCTTGAATATTTTAATCAAAACAACACAATAATCATTTAGGTCTTGATTTTTAGACGGTGTTATTGCTTTAACCCCGTCTAAAATAAATATTCAACACCGTCTAATACTTCATTTTGTAGTAGTGATCTGTGATATCATTAATTTGGATTTAAACCAAATCTTGAAAATGTTGCTACTTTCGTCCAAAGGTTTGTATTTTCACATTTGGATTAAAAAAGTTTGAAATCTTTTCACTTTCTTCAGAGGGGTATTACCGTCTTTTTAGACTTTTTTTATTAAACTAAAAATACTATAAGAAATAAAGATCCACCTCTATTGACTTTATTTCTTATAGTGCTTTTAGTTTAACAAAAAAATGTCTAAAAAGACGGTAATAACCTTGACTTAAACGGTGAAAAACGGACGGAGTTAACCAGTCAAGTGAAAATGGTAAGATTTCAAACATTTTGGATCCTAATGTGAAAAAAAAAATCTTTGAACAAAAGTCGCAAAATTGGCTAAACCTAAGTGACGAAAATGACATTTTACTCTAAAATATTTACCAAACAATGGGTACACTTGTACGAGAACCTACCAAAAAGAATTAATCTTGAAAATATGCAAGAATAAAAGAACGCAAAGACACCAAAAAAATCATTTTCTCGAAGAAAAAATTACTCCAAGGGTATGTTTTAGCTCACTCTCTTTTCCATGACAAAACTACCCTTGACAAAAAAAACCATGAGATATTTTAAGCATTTCCAGAAAAGGGTATAAATGTAAAAACCTTGTACACGTGGCGCCAGTTCTTCCCAGTATCGTTGAGATCATGCGTAGTGGTTAGCTCAATAATGCCCCCACCATGGGGCGTTTTC
Source organism: Helianthus tuberosus (assembly GCA_030545235.1). NCBI lineage: Eukaryota > Viridiplantae > Streptophyta > Magnoliopsida > Asterales > Asteraceae > Helianthus > Helianthus tuberosus. The sequence continues at coordinate 2,835,264 of CM060360.1, read as the reverse complement.
TGCCATGTGTCAGTCCAGTCAGCATGGGGGCATTATTGGGTGTTATTGCAAAAGTGCCGTAGTGGGAATAATGCCCAATAACGCCCCTTCCAATCATTACACAATTATTTTTTTCTAATTAAAAACTTAAAATACTTTTTTAAATTAAAAAAAATACAATACTAGAAATAAAAAAAAACCTATTCAAAAGTAAAAAAAAATTACATTCCAAAATCTAATTAAAACTAATTAAAACTTTAGGGACTGAAATGCAAAATCCTTTTTTATAGAGTTTTGAAGTTTAAATCTTTTTTTAAATATAATCAAAATGCAGGGACTAAAATGAAAAAGCTTCTTCTTCTTCCTTTCACCCACAAGAACAACAACCTGCAACTTTTCTTGTTAAATCACCTTCTAATTAAAACTAACTAAAACTAAATTCTTTTGTTTTTTTAATTAAAACTAAGTATACACACATGGCAAGCTTCAATTGGGCAAAGAAATAGAGTTCCGGCGTTTTTCAAATCACGCCACATACAATTTTATCAAAAATCACGCCCGAAAATGCCGGGGTGTAGTGGAGTCGGGGCGTGATTGAGCGTTTTTGTGCAAATTTTTTTTATAAAACACGCCCCATTATGGGCAGTCTGAGACGCTTCCAAACAACTGACATGATTATTTGGTATTCATGGCTAAACATCAAGACATAAAATTAATATATTTTGGCATTAAAAAAATCATATAGTTCTTCATTTTCAAAAAAAAAAAAAATAACAAGTGTGGCATACTAGTTTCTTGAAGCCTGTGCAATATCAGCAAGATGTGTTCCGTGTGGGCCCCATGACTCGTTGATTGTAGCATCTAGAACCTTCTGTTCTATTGAAGGAACTTTAAGAATCTTCTTATTAACTCCTCTTTTGCTACATAAAATAATAAAAACATTAGCATGCATAACATATGAGCTAGTACCGTAGTAATGGTTTACACGAAAAAAATAATAATTCTGTTACTTACATGTCCCTGAATGCCTTCTTCATTTTCACTTAGTGCCCACACGTGGAGACACAGTGTCGACGATTATTCAGGTTCAGCTGGAAGAAAATGAGTAATGATTTTAATAAACACGGTTGTAATATACATACAACGTATATATGATGTTTTTATAAACCCATCCAACTATAAATTCTATATTTGCACCAAGTAGTGGAAAAAACATATAGGTGAAATAATGGCACCGGATGTAACATCCGTCCAAATTGACCCGTTTCAAAATCCGAACCATTTTTAAAAATCCGAATCTTAACTTTGAACCAACAGAAATTTCCGCGAAGTGAATAATCGTTGAAAGGTTTTATCCTTAATTTAATTCGTTATAAAAATGGTTATTATTTTATTCATTGTTTAATTAATTGAATTAAATAAATTTTACAATTTAAAAGTTTTATTCTTTTATTTTTTTGTAAAAATAATCTAGTTAGTCTCTATTAAAGTTAGTTTTAATCAACCTGGTTAGTAACCAAGTCACAGTGTTGGTGCAAGTCTTACACTCATAAAATATATATAATATTTCACTTGAAATCCCTTTCAAATCAATGCAAATGCCGCCAACTGTAATAGTGCATGGCAACTTTCATTTAAATAATTTGTAGAGCCTAATTTATATTTTTTTTCTCACCGAACAAATCATTCCATTATCATTTAACGCGTTCCCATTTTGAACTCATCAAGAACCTAGACACATATTAAATATATTCAACCAATCACCAAACCAATTCCAAATTTACGAGACTGAAACACGCTATAAATACGACGTACCCACATCTCGACACAGCACACCAACAACCACTGCCTCGTTGATTTATCACCATTCGCATATCATCTGCACAACCGGAGCTCGCCGGAGAAAGCTAGTCGCTGTCGGGAGAAACCCGTAAGTCGCCTAAACACGAGTCGGAGTTCTCCGGAGAAACCCCGAAGCCCTCGGAGTAAACCGCTTCGCCGGAGTTACGTCGGACTCGAGTCGTCACCATTTCGGTATACTTTTATCCCCTTTTTCTTAGACGGAAGTATATAAGGAACCACGTTCGAATCATAAATAAAACTATCTTATACGTAACAGTCGTTCTGTTTGTTTTAAATGTTGAAGAAAATAACATGATATTCAAATAAAATGGAAACTCAAACCTTTCTGTTTCATGTTCCAACCAACCATTTGCTTACTGTTGCTTGATGGGTATTTCTTTTATGAAGAAGATAATATACAACAGTTCAAGTAAACAAAGAAGAAGGAAAATGATGACAATTATTTAGTTAGATAACTTGTATTAATAGTAATATAATATTAGTATTAACAATCATTAAGTTATGTTTTACTGTTATTCAAATGATGTTAAAATAACATTGTAAAAACTTCATCATCATCATCATCATCGTACTCAGTATATCCCACCTATAGCAAAGCTAAGGTAGGGTCTGAGGAGGGTGGGATGTAGACAGCCTTACCTCTACCCCGTAGGAATAGAGAGGCTGCTTCCAATGTTATAGCCCCGCTTGCGGTCTGCTCATATAATGTAATATATGTGTGGGCGCTCGGTCTAAAATTTTTATTTGTTATGTAAAAGGTATAATAAAATAATGAAATTCCATAATTAACGGTTGTTATTTATGAAACAATCTTTAAACCCAATGATACTATATATAATTATTAGTTTTATTTATTTCACTTGGTTTTTGTAATTAAACTTTTTTAAATAATTAATAATTTACCATAATTCTTTTATATAGCACTAAAGTTTTGTTAAGAGATAAATTATACAAATAATTAGAATGTAAACCATAATTAGTAGGAATATTATTCAAAATATAAACAATAATTAGATCGTTTATTGTGTTATTCCATCTCTAGGTTAATCGTTTCCCGTTCGTTATTTGGAATTCCCAAACTTACTTGTTCGTTACTTACAAGAAATCGCAACGCAACCAATGTGAGTATACTCGATCCCATTTTTATTTTAATACACTTTGGGTGCAACATGTTACTTGTTAAAATGCACAATTTACAAACATGCTTTTATTCATTCGATCCGTATACGTGCTTTGTTATGCTTAAGTTCATACTAGAATACATACTACTTGTTAACTCGGCTTAAACAATTATAGCGCTATAGGAGTAGCACACCACCCGACGGGGTTTTGTTAAGTTTTATACTATACGGTCTCGATTACTTCGGTATCGAGGGATGCTATTTATTATACATAACGGTCTCGTCACTTTTGTGGCGAAGGATGCTAAATACTAAATACTAGTGGACACTAGAGTTGACATATTGTATTGCATGATAGTTTGACTTTGTATACCAAATGCTATGTTGGATTGAAAATACTTTTATACACACGACACGAGTCTAAAACTTGTGTACTCGCCAATACCTTTGTATTGAACTATGCTTTTAAAACATGTTGGTTTATTCTTTTGATTTTTTTTAGAATTGTTTGGATTTTTATTGTTTTTTTATTCTTTTGATTTTTTTTAGAATTGTTTGGATTTTTTAGAATTTTTTTGATTTTTTAGAATTTTTTTGATTTTTCAGAATTTTTTTGATTTTTTATCATGCACAAATCCATCTTAACAAAACCCCATTCTAACTCATTTCTTAATAAACCCATCCTAGCCCAAACTCATCCTAGCCCATACCCATCCTAACCCATTACCCAAACCTACCCAACCCACTCATTTTGTCACCCCTAGAAAATCACTTTCAAAACACATTGCCAAACTCCCCTAAAATCCGTTCACTATAGGTAAAAGTAGAGTATTGTGTATGTAGTTAATTATATAGAATTAATATTAAATCTACTCTGTTTATCAATTTTGAATAAACCACAACTGCATAAAACATACTAATAGATTAAATTCTGCATCACCAGAACTCAAATCCGCAAACGGATTCCAAATACTTTATTAACAGTTTCATAATTTCAATACCTAAACTGAATTGGAATGCAAAAAATAACAACAGCCATTAAATGCAACAATTACATAACTTAAAACATGTAGTAAAACATAAGGGTCATAATGAATGTATGATTTGAAATGAAGAAGAGCATGTCTCTCCTTATCGGTGCACTTACTATTACTAGTGTGGTTGCCAATGGAAGTTGGATGTTGTGTTATAAACCGCAAAAGGGCAGTTGTTGTGGCATATGATTCCAACACAAAGACTGAAGTAATAAAGAAGAAAATAGGATGGGTAAAATGTTTGTGGTAAATCTTATTTGTCATTTTGTTGTATCAAATCTTAAATGTTTTATATATCAACAAATAAGACTGTAGGTCCCGATACGGATCGTCGGACTTAGATGATTTATTCCGTAGATTGACTTTTGATGGTGGAGGGTTACTTGACGGTGTGGGGGACTGAAGCCAAGATGGCACTGAACCCTTTTGCGTTGGAATGGGTGAGGACGAGGGTGTGGGAGACTGAGCCCATGAAGGGACTAGACCTGATCCTTTACTCGTATACATATCTGCATTAGGATCCAGTATCCAACGACCATACATATCTGTTGTCATTTTCGGTGTACTTTGATGAGAAGGATCATATGATGAATGGGATCCTAAAATGCTTGACCCCCAAAGGTGTGTACTCATGATTGATTGTAAATAACCAACTTACAAACCAACTGTGAAGCTTCTGTGAAGCACAAACTTACACGAAAAATACAATCCACAAAAGATTGAATACCAAAACTGATTAACCAACCACGAAAAATGATTTGAAAGATGGTTTGAAAAATAAGCCCACTAAGAACTATTTTCGTGAATGCCAAATGGAATGAGGTTTTTTTGTTGAAAATTGAAAGTTTATATTTTGTGAAAGATTGGATCCCACAAATAATAAGCTTTCACCAGCCCTATTTTTAAAGCCCAACGAAAAATGTCTCTAAAGCTCATCCACGAAATGCCTTTTGCATAGTGGGCCTGGAATGTTGTTTGGGCCTACTAGTCACCAGCCCTATTCTTCGTTGATTTCAGTTGCCAATTTTTATCGGAATATATTTCAAATCAAAGGTTTTTTTTTCGATGAGATAGCCCAAGAAGAATAGACCAGATGAAAAATGTAGGCCCAAATGGAACATGTGTTTTTTGAAAGATAGAGTTGCAGGCCCAAATCACAAATAATAGAGGTCTTTCAATGAAAATGCTGGCCCACGAATAATCAAAATTCAAAATAGACAAACAATATGTTTTACAGATGTGGAAATATGTGAAAGTTTGGTGGAAACTTGCTATTTAAAACAGGATCTGGTTTTCTAACAGAAAAAGAGAGTTGGTGTATATCCAAATATGGTTAACACCAGAAGAGTTAATTGCTAAATTCGTCCATGAGATTTTACACAAATTGCTAGATCAGTTCAAAATCAAGATTTGCTGTTAAAACAGTCCAAAATCAAGATTTGTTTTGCTAATACAGTCCAAAAAATAGTCCAACTGCTATATTTAACGGCGTCTGTTTTTTGGACTGTATTAGCGAAACAAATCTTAATTTTGGACTGTTTTAGCAGTAAATCTTGATTTTGGACTGATCTAGCAATTTGTGTAAAACCTCATAGACGAATTTAGCAATTTTCTCACACCAGAATTCAAAATTTTAACTTTTCAGAAAACCTTTGAAAGTTTATCTTCTCCACAGAAATTCTGGTGACCTTTCCAGTGAGCTTCTTCGCCGGAAAAAATGGTGAAATGAGTTTATAACGTCAAAGCTCAAAACAACTTGTACTTTCGATTATCTCCAACGTTTTTAAACAAGATTTAACAAAAAACGACACCAAATACAAACGATTTTCGAGTTTTAATTCAGAATTTTATGAAACAAAACTGGGTTTTTGAAATTTCATACAAAGTACACTCAAAACCCACTCGAAAATCACACCGGAAACTCGGTTTTCAACAAGAAATCGAGCCTTACGCTCTGATACCACTTGTAGGTCCCGATACGAATCGTCGGACTTAGATGATTTCTTGTTTCGGGTGCCGGGTGCCGTAACGAGTGCGGAATCCTCGTTGCGACACAAACCGAGCGAGAGAACAAACACAAAACAAAGATTCAACGTTTAAAGCTTAAATGTGTATAGATCTGAAGAGTTTGATTACAAGAATGATACAAGATATAATACTCTCAAACTCTCAGAGAGTTTCGTCATGCATAACTTGGACTTTCGTCATGCATAACTTGAGCAGAAGTTTGTCACAACAGGCTGGGGTTTCGTCAAACAGGAGGAGTTTCGTCATGAATGTTAACATGGAGTCTTCGTCATACAAATTCATGCAGATCCTTCATTGGAGTATAAACAGCAAGCACTTAATTTGTTTCTCAAAGCAAATGCACGTGAACATGGAATGATTAGATGCAAAAGTCTTCACATGACATCATCATCATGATGTGTCGGCGGGAAACGGCTCACGGCTCTTCGTGCTTCGCGTATCGAACTCTGGGGCGCACGACGGAGGAATGTCGTGACATCGGGCTTAAGCCGAACCTAACCGAGTCGAACCGAACCGAGTCGCGTCCACATAATATGTATCAACAAAGACCAGCTCTATATAGACAAGTTTGAAATAGCCAACCTCATATTAAATGTCTACAAAACCAAGTTTGTGTTGATTTTATTTTCTACTTTCATGTCCACTTATGTGTGGAAAATTTGAGTGGATTGTGAGGCATGCAACACATACAACAATGTTTTAAAAACCTGTTCAAAGCAGATGGTATTACCTGTTGAGTTGGCTACCGGAGACATCATCCATACGATAAAACCCGTTCATTAACTTCTTTTTTTATATTGCAGGAAACGAAAATAGTTATGTTCTTGCTGATGAGGATGACGAAATAGTGAATATCGTCTTTTAAGTGATCCTGAACTTGATGCAATCAAGTCTCTAATGCATAAACCTATTGTAGACTTTTATTTTAAAAAAACTTTTTGGAAAATTGATTTTTAAGTATGGAATTATAAAGTTTGTATTATTTTTTGAAGTTATAGTTGTAATTTTATGGAACTATAGGCCTCGCTAGTCACCCGATTCTACCGTTCGGTACAACCCAATACAACCGGTTGAACCATGTTAAGACCAACCCGGTAGAGTATAAAAACCTGTTTTTAAAACATTGCTTACAAGACTAATATTTGTCCCAAATTATACGTTCAAAGACTTAAGTCTTGACAATTTGTATCTAGTTAACAATCACAAAAGTTGGTCATCATGTAAAACACTCACAAGTGTTCACACATTTTTTTAGACCCAATTGATACTTTGTAAACAATTTCTTTCCACTTTCAAAATATAATATAGAGTTAAACTGGACTTAAGTCTTTGTATCTAGTTTTAGAATACAAGTGTTCACACAATTTTTTCAGACCCAATTGGTACGTTCCAAACAATTTCTTTCCACTTTCAATATTAAATATAAAGTTAAATTCCACTGAGGTTTGGAAAAAAAATAACCATTTTCTTCCAAAGATTAAAAAAAACTAACAAATACAGAAATTGGTCTTAAAATAATTATCGAATGCTCCTATACTTACTATTTATTTTAGTAAATTAGAAGAATTGTTTTGACATTTTGACTTAATAACGTTCATAACTTTAACAAAAATATTTATTAAATTTGTGGAAAAAAATGGTTTAAAAAGTAATGTTTATTGCTTGTAACTAGTCATTACATGCTTCAAAATGAAGAGACAAAAAGGTTTTGAATGTATAGAAATCAAGTAACTTGATATTGGTTATACAGAATGCATGCTATACGGAATAAAAAAAAAATAGGTGACTGTATTTTTGAGATGAGATCTATGCTGGTTGGCCCAAGTGGAAAAATATTCAGGCCCAAAATCGGTTAGAGTAGTTGACCCAATAGACTATGAAGCAGGCCCAAAAAATAGGTGGCCCATCAGGAGGATTTTTGTGTATAGTAGAAGGTTGAGAAAAGGTTGGGCGTGAGCCCCTGATTCCATCCTGAGGTCCATGTTCCAAATTAAGACCTAAGCTAATGGAGACTCAAGTTCAATTCCCACTTGTATCATATTCGGTTGGATATATTCAATGAAGGATTTGGACGGCCTTGTGTGAGGTTGTCAGTTCGAACCCGAGCCCAACCGGGTTTTAGTCCCACCGTGTGTTACGCCAGAGAGTTATGCTCTTGTGGTGGCACAACGACGGTCAAGTGGCAGCCGGCGGTATGGTTTCCCAGGGGAACGCCCAAAAAAGCCAAACTTTGAAGCCAGCATGGGCCCGGTTAAGACAACATAGTCTGGCCAAAATGGGCAATACGGGCTCTCCAATTTGGAGAGTGTGGTAACCTTATACGTGAAGTTCACCGTTCAAAAAAAAAAAAGTCCGGTGAGTAATTACAGCTTCCTTTCAGCATGATCGGAACCCTAGATTCCAAATACTCAGCAAATTTCATCAAATCAGATTTGTTCCATGACTCTCTTGCTTCTGAATCAACCGGTGGTGGTGCGTTGTTCTGATTCAGGTATTGAAATAAATCGAATGTCTTCAAAGTAGGACTGACAAACGGGTTGGGTCGGGTCAGAACGGGTTAGGGTCGGAATGGGTTAAGGGTCAAAATGGGTCAAAATAAAAAAGGGTTGTTTTGGGTCGGGTCAGAACGGTCCGGGTTGGAATGGATTCGGGTCCAAACGGGTTCGGGTCAGATCTAGTCTAGTTCGAAATGGGTTTCGGGTCAAAACGGGTTGTTTTTTTTTTGCCATTTCTCAAAACATGACTTTATCATTAATATACCTTCTGTTCGAGTCGGGACGGAGACCGAAAAAACCCGACCAAAACGAAACAAAAAAAAAAACTGAAAAATCCGAAACCGAAAAACCCAACCGACCAAACCAAAATATTTTTTCGGTTTTTTTTGTTTCAATTTGGTCGAAACGAAATTGAAAAATCGAAATAGAAACAAAACAACTCTTTTTTATTTTGACCCATTTTGACCCTAACCCATTCCGACCCTAACCCGTTCCGACCCTAACCCGTTCCGACCCTAACCCGTTCTGACCCGACCCAACCCGTTTGCCAGTCCTAATTAACCCCTTGTAAGCATGGCAGAAACACATTCAAGATTCAATTCATAAGAGTACATAGATACTCAATAGTTGAAGAATAATGTGCACCTGTTGTTGAAGCAGTGACAGATGGTGGTTGGGTGGCTTTGGAAGTATTTAACTGTAACTGTTGCTGTTGATGAAATATTTGGCCCAAAAAAGTTACCAGAAACTCACCAGAAAACCAATAGAACCAGCAGAGCATGGCTCTGATGCCATGTAGTCGGGTGAAGAATCTCATCTCAATGATCATCTGAATAGAATAGTCATGTAATCAACTAATATAACTATCTCAACTAACTATCAGACACAACAGACTCAATACACACATTTCGTAAAAATCTACATGTTTATAGAATAAGAAAAGATCGGCTGTAAGTTCATCCCTTCATTTCATCATTAAATTTGATATAAAGATCGAGTGTAATTCCTGCAAATATCCGAGCTACATTTTACATTTTGTTTAGTAATTCCTTTACGCTGGCTCTCTCATGTTATTATTATGTACCAATTTATGTTATTAATGAGCTTCCGGAAATCTTGTTCTACTACCACATTCGGTTCTTGGTCCCATTACGATAATTCTGGTAAATTTGTCGCTTTCAGTATTCTAATGTACGGTTTTAACGGTTTCTTGAATTTTTAACTACCCTTTTGTGTGAAACGGGAGTTAAGGCAGTAAAGTTTGTTGCTTTCTGTGTTCTGATATGGGATTTTAACCGTTTAATTGATCTTCTGAATTGCCCGTTTGAGCGAAATAGGAATTTATGCGAGAAAAGAAACAAAAGCCGATTTCTTGCTAACAGTAGAAACTGGAAGCACGAGTTCGGTTCTTAGTCTCATTATGAAATGAAAAGAAACAAAAGCCGATTTCTGGCAAAGTTTGTTGCTTTTTATACGCGGGTTTTAAAATGGAAATTTATGCAGGACCTACAATGAGTAAATTTTGTGCAGAAACTCTCCAAATTCTGGTAAAGTTTGTTGCTTTTATATGCGGGTTCATCATTGTTGGCATACTTTACCAAACAAATGCTATGTGAAAAACAAAAAGAAATACAGGTTTCATTGACGAGTTATATAAAGTAAAAGAATGAGAAAACTTAGGTTTTCGTGTATCTATCTTGTATATAAACGTATCGTTGGTCAAGTATCTTTCTTTGATTTGTTTGATTTATACATGTATGTCTTAAAGAGGCCCAATGAATGGGTCAGGTGGGTTAGGTTGTCTGGAAACACTTATTTATTTATTTTTTTTTCAAATTTTACTTTTTACAAATAATGTCATGAAAAATAAATTTATGTTATTTGGTTTAGACATGTATGTCGAAACGAGGCAAAATAAACGGGTCAGTTGGGTTGGGTTGTCGGAACACTTTTTTCCAATTTCTACTAATTAGAAAATAATTACCGGCGCCAGAAATAGATATTATTTCAAAGCAGTCAGGATTGGGTCAGTTAACGGGTTCGGGCCAACCCGGGTCATTTTAGAAATTAAAACTTTCATTTTATTTAAAATAAGTGTTACAATACAAGAGTTATTATCCAACGGAAGCATATTACAATTTGTTATGAATTCCATAAAACAGGTGTATAAAAAAAACCATCAGACTTGTCTTGTGATTCCTTGTAAGTTGACCCATGACCACTCCAGCATCCCAGACAGCAAGTTCCAACAACATGTATCTAAAAGCCAGCAAGGCATGTAACAACGAGTAAACAACAAAGTTGAGCGAGTTCACAGTTGGTGTTTAGAGTTGTTCCAAAAAAAAAAACATAAGTTCATTCGTAAACCATGAGTTAACCAATTCCTTGTTTCCCAAACCATAACCAGTGGGGGCTACCCCATGTTGTAAACCACTAGACCGTTACCATATCGACAACTGACTGAGAAAGTTGTGCCCTACGTCAATGTCTATCATCATTGACTAAGTGCCCAGATCCATTAGCACACGCCCGTCCTCCCGGCACGGTGTGAGGTTTGTCAACCCTAATAGCGCTACTAACTAATGACCCGCTCGCCATTGGCACGGCGATTAAGTCGATATAAAAATGAGGGACTTCATGATAGAGTTTTGTCTAGTAAGTTATAGGTTGTCGTCCTTCCCAACCGAGGACGGAGGTACGTACTCTACCCAACCGAGAATACGCAGATTAAATGTAGTCGTCCTTCCCAACCGAGGACGGAGGTACATATTCTATTAGAGGTGAATATGTAGGTTTCGTTTTAGCTTCTTAACCCATTCCCAACCCACCGGGAATCCCATGCCTTGTAGAAAGTGTGAACTCACCTTTGGTTTGCTCGGTAGATAAAACACTTGTCCTAAGTCGGTCAACCACACCCTATTATGGTCACCACTTGTTAGGACCGTTTGTAAACGAATCACGTATTTCATACAT